>OX388348.1:13638639-14344285 GCA_947579665.1 Sympetrum striolatum | reverse complement strand
ATCAAATCTCATATAAATGACGAATTTGCTTTATTTTCGTCATTTTATCAAGATATAATCGAGAAAGGCAAAGAAAACGGATAACTATTGCGGAAATGTTTATATAATTAATTTATTTTACATAAAAGTTCGTCATTTTTTCGAGAGATGATTGAAAAAAGCAACGAAATCGGTTAATATTTACGTACTTTCATTTTTTCCTCTATTTTGCTTAAATTTTCGTCATTTTATCATGATATGATCGAAAAAATAAACGAAAACAGATAATAATAGCGAAATTTCTATTTTTGTTCCTCTATTTCGCCTTCATTTTCGAAAGTTTATCTAGTTTTGATCGAAAAAAACAACGAAAAATTGTAATTTCGATTTTTTTTGATCCATTTTGCCTTAATTTTTGTAATTTTATCGAGATATGATCGAAAAATGCAACGAAAACGGACAATATTAGCGAAATTGCTATTTTTCCCTCTATTTAGCCTTCATTTTCGAAATTTTATCGAGTTTTGATCGATAATAACAACGAAAAATTGTAATTTTAGCGAAATTTCAATTTTTTTTCATCTATTTTGCCGTTATATTTGTCATTTTTCGAGATATGATCGAAAAAAGAAAAAAAAAAACCGACAATATTTGCGAAATTTCAACTTTTTTATTCCATTTTGCCTAAATTTTCATAATTTTTTCGAGTTATAACCGAAAAAACCGACGAAAACGGATAATTATAGGGAAATTCAATTTATTTCCTCATTTTTGCTTTAATTTTCGTCATTTTATCAAGATTTAATCGAAAAAAGCAACGAAAATGGAAAAGTTTAGCAAAATTTCATTTTTTTCTTCTATTTTGCCTTAAATTTTGTCATTTTATCGAAATATTATTGAAAAAAAGCTACGAAAACGGATTGTAATTAGGAAAATTCAATTTCTTTCCTCTGTTAAGCATTAATTTTTGTCATTTTATCGAGATATAATCGAAAAAAGGAACGAAAACGGAAAATATAGCGAAAATTTTCATTTCATTCATTTATTTTGCATTATATTTCGTCATTTTTTCAAGAGATGATCGAAAAAAACAACGAAATCGGTTAATATTAGCGAAATTTCTATTTTGATCCTCTATTTTGCTATCATTTTCGAAATTTTAACGAGTTTTGATCGATAAAAACAACGAAAAATTGTAATTTTCGCGTAATTTCAATTTTTTTCATCTATTTTGCCGTTATATTTGTCATTTAATCGAGATATGATCGAAAAAAGAAAAAAAAAAACAATATATATTTACGAAATTTCAACTTTTTTATTCCATTTTGCCTAAATTTTCATAATTTTATTGAGATATAATCGAAAAAACCAACGAAAACGGATAATATTAGCGAAATTTCAATTTATTTCCTCTATTTCACCTTAATATTCGTAATTTTACCGAGTTTTGATCGATAAAAAAACGTAAAATTATTATTCTAGCAATATTTATTTTTTTTCATCTATGTAGCCTTAATTTTTGTCATTTTATCGAGATATGACTGAAAAAAGCAACGAAAACGGACAATTTTTGCAAAATTTCAACTATTTTTTTTATCAAAACTCGATAAAATAACGAAATTAATGCAAAAGAGAGGAATCAAAATAATTTTTTCTCTAAAATTTTCCGTTTTGGTCACTTTTTTCAATGGTATTTTGATAAAATAAAGAAAAGAAATGCAAAATAGTAGAAAAAGTTTATATTTTGCTAATATTATTCGTTTTCGTTTTTTTGTTCGATCATATCTCGATAAAATGACAAAAATTAAGGCTAAATATATTTAAAAAAAAATTAAATAAGGCTAAAATTATAATTTTACGTTTTTTTATCGAAAAAAACTCGGTAAAATTACGAAAATTAAGGCAAAATAGAGGAAAAAAAATGGAATTTTCACTATAATTATCCTTATTGGTCGCTTTTTTCAATTTCATCTCGATAAAATTTTGAAAATTTCGGCAAAATGGAATAAAAAAGTTGGAATATCGCATATATTTACTGTTTTTATTTTCTTTTTTCGATCATATCTCGATAAAATGACAAATATTACGGCAAAATAGATGTAAAAAAATTTTAGTTACCCTAAAATTACAATTTTTCGTTGTTTTTATCTATCAAAACTCGATAAAAGTTCGAAAATGAAGGCTAAATAGAGGAAAAAATAGCAATTTCGCTAATATTGTCCGTTTTCGTTGCATTTTTCGATCATATCTCGATAAAATTACAAAAATTAAGGCAAAATAGAAAAAAAAATAAATTTCGCTAAATTTTTCCGTTTTTGTTCCTTTTTTCCATTATATCTTGATAAAATGACGAAAATTAAAGCATAAAAGAGTAAATAAATTGAATTTTCCCTAATTACTATCCGTTTTCGTAGCTTTTTTCAATCATATACCGATAAAAAGAAAAAAAAGAAATGCAGAACACTAGAAAAAAGGTGAAATTTTGCTGAAATAATAGGTTTTCGTTGCTTTTTTCGATCATATCTGGATTAAATGACAAAAATTAAGGCAAAATAGAGAAAACAATTGAAATATCCTTAAAATCATCCGTTTTCGTTGCCTTTTTCAATAATATCTCTATAAAATGACGAAAATTATGGTAATATAAGGGAAAAATTTGAAATTTCGCTAAAAGTATCCGTTTTCAATGCTTTTTTCGATCAAATCTCATATAAAATGACGAATTTGCTTTATTTTCGTCATTTTATTAAGATATAATCGAGAAAGGCAAAGAAAACGGATAACTATTGCGGAAATGTTTATATAATTAATTTATTTTACATAAAAGTTCGTCATTTTTTCGAGAGATGATTGAAAAAAGCAACGAAATCGGTTAATATTTACGTACTTTCATTTTTTTCCTCTATTTTGCTTAAATTTTCGTCATTTTATCATGATATGATCGAAAAAATAAACGAAAACAGATAATAATAGCGAAATTTCTATTTTGTTCCTCTATTTCGCCTTCATTTTCGAAAGTTTATCTAGTTTTGATCGAAAAAAACAACGAAAAATTGTAATTTCGATTTTTTTTGATCCATTTTGCCTTAATTTTTGTAATTTTATCGAGATATGATCGAAAAATGCAACGAAAACGGACAATATTAGCGAAATTGCTATTTTTCCCTCTATTTAGCCTTCATTTTCGAAATTTTATCGAGTTTTGATCGATAATAACAACGAAAAATTGTAATTTTAGCGAAATTTCAATTTTTTTTCATCTATTTTGCCGTTATATTTGTCATTTTTCGAGATATGATCGAAAAAAGAAAAAAAAAACAGACAATATTTGCGAAATTTCAACTTTTTTATTCCATTTTGCCTAAATTTTCATAATTTTTTCGAGTTATAACCGAAAAAACCGACGAAAACGGATAATTATAGGGAAATTCAATTTATTTCCTCATTTTTGCTTTAATGTTCGTCATTTTATCAAGATTTAATCGAAAAAAAGCAACGAAAATGGAAAAGTTTAGCAAAATTTCATTTTTTTCTTCTATTTTGCCTTAAATTTTGTCATTTTAACGAAATATTATTGAAAAAAGCTACGAAAACGGATTGTAATTAGGAAAATTCAATTTCTTTCCTCTGTTAAGCATTAATTTTTGTCATTTTATCGAGATATAATGGAAAAAAGGAACGAAAACGGAAAATATAGCGAAAATTTTCATTTCATTCATTTATTTTGCATTATATTTCGTCATTTTTTCAAGAGATGATCGAAAAAAGCAACGAAATCGGTTAATATTAGCGAAATTTCTATTTTGATCCTCTATTTTGCTTTCATTTTCGAAATTTTATCGAGATATGATCGAAAAAAGCAACGAAAACGGATAATATTAGCGAAATTTCTATTTTGATCCTCTATTTTGCTTTCATTTTCGAAATTTCAACGAGTTTTGATCGATAAAAACAACGAAAAATTGTAATTTTCGCGTAATTTCAATTTTTTTCATCTATTTTGCCGTTATATTTGTCATTTAATCGAGATATGATCGAAAAAAGAAAAAAAAACAATATATATTTACGAAATTTCAACTTTTTTATTTCATTTTGCCTAAATTTTCATAATTTTATTGAGATATAATCGAAAAAACCAACGAAAACGGATAATATTAGCGAAATTTCAATTTATTTCCTCTATTTCACCTTAATATTCGTAATTTTACCGAGTTTTGATCGATAAAAAAACGTAAAATTATTATTCTAGCAATATTTATTTTTTTTTCATCTATGTAGCCTTAATTTTTGTCATTTTATCGAGATATGACTGAAAAAAGCAACGAAAACGGACAATTTTTGCAAAATTTCAACTATTTTTTTTATCAAAACTCGATAAAATAACGAAATTAATGCAAAAGAGAGGAATCGAAATAATTTTTTCTCTAAAATTTTCCGTTTTGGTCACTTTTTTCAATGGTATTTTGATAAAATAAAGAAAAGAAATGCAAAATAGTAGAAAAAGTTTATATTTTGCTAATATTATTCGTTTTCGTTTTTTTGTTCGATCATATCTCGATAAAATGACAAAAATTAAGGCTAAATATATTTAAAAAAAATTAAATAAGGCTAAAATTATAATTTTACGTTTTTTTATCGATCAAAACTCGGTAAAATTACGAAAATTAAGGCAAAATAGAGGAAAAATGTGGAATTTTCACTATAATTATCCTTATTGGTCGCTTTTTTCAATTTCATCTCGATAAAATTTTGAAAATTTCGGCAAAATGGAATAAAAAAGTTGGAATATAGCATATATTTACTGTTTTTATTTTCTTTTTTCGATCATATCTCGATAAAATGACAAATATTACGGCAAAATAGATGTAAAAAAATTTTAGTTACGCTAAAATTACAATTTTTCGTTGTTTTTATCTATCAAAACTCGATAAAAGTTCGAAAATGAAGGCTAAATAGAGGAAAAAATAGCAATTTCGCTAATATTGTCCGTTTTCGTTGCATTTTTCGATCATATCTCGATAAAATTACAAAAATTAAGGCAAAATAGAAAAAAAAAATAAATTTCGCTAAATATTTCCGTTTTCGTTCCTTTTTTCCATTATATCTTGATAAAATGACGAAAATTAAAGCATAAAAGAGTAAATAAATTGAATTTTCCCTAATTACTATCCGTTTTCGTAGCTTTTTTCAATCATATACCGATAAAAAGAAAAAAAGAAATGCAGAACACTAGAAAAAAGGTGAAATTTTGCTGAAATAATAGGTTTTCGTTGCTTTTTTCGATCATATCTCGATTAAATGACAAAAATTAAGGCAAAATAGAGAAAAAAATTGAAATATCTTTAAAATCATCCGTTTTCGTTGCCTTTTTCAATAATATCTCTATAAAATGACGAAAATTATGGTAATATAAGGGAAAAATTTGAAATTTCGCTAACAGTATCCGTTTTCAATGCTTTTTTCGATCAAATCTCATATAAAATGACGAATTTGCTTTATTTTCGTCATTTTATCAAGATATAATCGAGAAAGGCAAAGAAAACGGATAACTATTGCGGAAATGTTTATATAATTAATTTATTTTACATAAAAGTTCGTCATTTTTTCGAGAGATGATTGAAAAAAGCAACGAAATCGGTTAATATTTACGTACTTTCATTTTTTTCCTCTATTTTGCTTAAATTTTCGTCATTTTATCATGATATGATCGAAAAAATAAACGAAAACAGATAATAATAGCGAAATTTCTATTTTGTTCCTCTATTTCGCCTTCATTTTCGAAAGTTTATCTAGTTTTGATCGAAAAAAACGACGAAAAATTGTAATTTCGATTTTTTTTGATCCATTTTGCCTTAATTTTTGTAATTTTATCGAGATATGATCGAAAAATGCAACGAAAACGGACAATATTAGCGAAATTGCTATTTTTCCCTCTATTTAGCCTTCATTTTCGAAATTTTATCGAGTTTTGATCGATAATAACAACGAAAAATTGTAATTTTAGCGAAATTTCAATTTTTTTTCATCTATTTTGCCGTTATATTTGTCATTTTTCGAGATATGATCGAAAAAAGAAAAAAAAAACCGACAATATTTGCGAAATTTCAACTTTTTTATTCCATTTTGCCTAAATTTTCATAATTTTTTCGAGTTATAACCGAAAAAACCGACGAAAACGGATAATTATAGGGAAATTCAATTTATTTCCTCATTTTTGCTTTAATTTTCGTCATTTTATCAAGATTTAATCGAAAAAAGCAACGAAAATGGAAAAGTTTAGCAAAATTTCATTTTTTTCTTCTATTTTGCCTTAAATTTTGTCATTTTATCGAAATATTATTGAAAAAAGCTACGAAAACGGATTGTAATTAGGAAAATTCAATTTCTTTCCTCTGTTAAGCATTAATTTTTGTCATTTTATCGAGATATAATCGAAAAAAGGAACGAAAACGGAAAATATAGCGAAAATTTTCATTTCATTCATTTATTTTGCATTATATTTCGTCATTTTTTCAAGAGATGATCGAAAAAAGCAACGAAATCGGTTAATATTAGCGAAATTTCTATTTTGATCCTCTATTTTGCTTTCATTTTCGAAATTTTATCGAGATATGATCGAAAAAAGCAACGAAAACGGATAATATTAGCGAAATTTCTATTTTGATCCTCTATTTTGCTTTCATTTTGGAAATTTTAACGAGTTTTGATCGATAAAAACAACGAAAAATTGTAATTTTCGCGTAATTTCAATTTTTTTCATCTATTTTGCCGTTATATTTGTCATTTAATCGAGATATGATCGAAAAAAGAAAAAAAAAAAACAATATATATTTACGAAATTTCAACTTTTTTATTGCATTTTGCCTAAATTTTCATAATTTTATTGAGATATAATCGAAAAAACCAACGAAAACGGATAATATTAGCGAAATTTCAATTTATTTCCTCTATTTCACCTTAATATTCGTAATTTTACCGAGTTTTGATCGATAAAAAAACGTAAAATTATTATTCTAGCAATATTTATTTTTTTTTCATCTATGTAGCCTTAATTTTTGTCATTTTATCGAGATATGACTGAAAAAAGCAACGAAAACGGACAATTTTTGCAAAATTTCAACTATTTTTTTTATCAAAACTCGATAAAATAACGAAATTAATGCAAAAGAGAGGAATCAAAATAATTTTTTCTCTAAAATTTTCCGTTTTGGTCACTTTTTTCAATGGTATTTTGATAAAATAAAGAAAAGAAATGCAAAATAGTAGAAAAAGTTTATATTTTGCTAATATTATTCGTTTTCGTTTTTTTGTTCGATCATATCTCGATAAAATGACAAAAATTAAGGCTAAATATATTTAAAAAAAATTAAATAAGGCTAAAATTATAATTTTACGTTTTTTTATCGATCAAAACTCGGTAAAATTACGAAAATTAAGGCAAAATAGAGGAAAAAAATGGAATTTTCACTATAATTATCCTTATTGGTCGCTTTTTTCAATTTCAACTCGATAAAATTTTGAAAATTTCGGCAAAATGGAATAAAAAAGTTGGAATATAGCATATATTTACTGTTTTTATTTTCTTTTTTCGATCATATCTCGATAAAATGACAAATATTACGGCAAAATAGATGTAAAAAAATTTTAGTTACGCTAAAATTACAATTTTTCGTTGTTTTTATCTATCAAAACTCGATAAAAGTTCGAAAATGAAGGCTAAATAGAGGAAAAAATAGCAATTTCGCTAATATTGTCCGTTTTCGTTGCATTTTTCGATCATATCTCGATAAAATTACAAAAATTAAGGCAAAATAGAAAAAAAAAATAAATTTCGCTAAATTTTTCCGTTTTCGTTCCTTTTTTCCATTATATCTTGATAAAATGACGAAAATTAAAGCATAAAAGAGTAAATAAATTGAATTTTCCCTAATTACTATCCGTTTTCGTAGCTTTTTTCAATCATATACCGATAAAAAGAAAAAAAGAAATGCAGAACACTAGAAAAATGGTGAAATTTTGCTGAAATAATAGGTTTTCGTTGCTTTTTTCGATCATATCTCGATTAAATGACAAAAATTAAGGCAAAATAGAGAAAAAAATTGAAATATCTTTAAAATCATCCGTTTTCGTTGCCTTTTTCAATAATATCTCTATAAAATGACGAAAATTATGGTAATATAAGGGAAAAATTTGAAATTTCGCTAAAAGTATCCGTTTTCAATGCTTTTTTCGATCAAATCTCATATAAAATGACGAATTTGCTTTATTTTCGTCATTTTATCAAGATATAATCGAGAAAGGCAAAGAAAACGGATAACTATTGCGGAAATGTTTATATAATTAATTTATTTTACATAAAAGTTCGTCATTTTTTCGAGAGATGATTGAAAAAAGCAACGAAATCGGTTAATATTTACGTACTTTCATTTTTTTCCTCTATTTTGCTTAAATTTTCGTCATTTTATCATGATATGATCGAAAAAATAAACGAAAACAGATAATAATAGCGAAATTTCTATTTTGTTCCTCTATTTCGCCTTCATTTTCGAAAGTTTATCTAGTTTTGATCGAAAAAAACGACGAAAAATTGTAATTTCGATTTTTTTTGATCCATTTTGCCTTAATTTTTGTAATTTTATCGAGATATGATCGAAAAATGCAACGAAAACGGACAATATTAGCGAAATTGCTATTTTTCCCTCTATTTAGCCTTCATTTTCGAAATTTTATCGAGTTTTGATCGATAATAACAACGAAAAATTGTAATTTTAGCGAAATTTCAATTTTATTTCATCTATTTTGCCGTTATATTTGTCATTTTTCGAGATATGATCGAAAAAAGAAAAAAAAAACAGACAATATTTGCGAAATTTCAACTTTTTTATTCCATTTTGCCTAACTTTTCATAATTTTTTCGAGTTATAACCGAAAAAACCGACGAAAACGGATAATTATAGGGAAATTCAATTTATTTCCTCATTTTTGCTTTAATTTTCGTCATTTTATCAAGATTTAATCGAAAAAAGCAACGAAAATGGAAAAGTTTAGCAAAATTTCATTTTTTTCTTCTATTTTGCCTTAAATTTTGTCATTTTATCGAAATATTATTGAAAAAAGCTACGAAAACGGATTGTAATTAGGAAAATTCAATTTCTTTCCTCTGTTAAGCATTAATTTTTGTCATTTTATCGAGATATAATCGAAAAAAGGAACGAAAACGGAAAATATAGCGAAAATTTTCATTTCATTCATTTATTTTGCATTATATTTCGTCATTTTTTCAAGAGATGATCGAAAAAAGCAACGAAATCGGTTAATATTAGCGAAATTTCTATTTTGATCCTCTATTTTGCTTTCATTTTCGAAATTTTATCGAGATATGATCGAAAAAAGCAACGAAAACGGATAATATTAGCGAAATTTCTATTTTGATCCTCTATTTTGCTTTCATTTTGGAAATTTTAACGAGTTTTGATCGATAAAAACAACGAAAAATTGTAATTTTCGCGTAATTTCAATTTTTTTCATCTATTTTGCCGTTATATTTGTCATTTAATCGAGATATGATCGAAAAAAGAAAAAAAAAAACAATATATATTTACGAAATTTCAACTTTTTTATTCCATTTTGCCTAAATTTTCATAATTTTATTGAGATATAATCGAAAAAACCAACGAAAACGGATAATATTAGCGAAATTTCAATTTATTTCCTCTATTTCACCTTAATATTCGTAATTTTACCGAGTTTTGATCGATAAAAAAACGTAAAATTATTATTCTAGCAATATTTATTTTTTTTTCATCTATGTAGCCTTAATTTTTGTCATTTTATCGAGATATGACTGAAAAAAGCAACGAAAACGGACAATTTTTGCAAAATTTCAACTATTTTTTTTATCAAAACTCGATAAAATAACGAAATTAATGCAAAAGAGAGGAATCAAAATAATTTTTTCTCTAAAATTTTCCGTTTTGGTCACTTTTTTCAATGGTATTTTGATAAAATAAAGAAAAGAAATGCAAAATAGTAGAAAAAGTTTATATTTTGCTAATATTATTCGTTTTCGTTTTTTTGTTCGATCATATCTCGATAAAATGACAAAAATTAAGGCTAAATATATTTTAAAAAAATTAAATAAGGCTAAAATTATAATTTTACGTTTTTTTATCGATCAAAACTCGGTAAAATTACGAAAATTAAGGCAAAATAGAGGAAAAAAAATGGAATTTTCACTATAATTATCCTTATTGGTCGCTTTTTTCAATTTCATCTCGATAAAATTTTGAAAATTTCGGCAAAATGGAATAAAAAAGTTGGAATATCGCATATCTTTACTGTTTTTATTTTCTTTTTTCGATCATATCTCGATAAAATGACAAATATTACGGCAAAATAGATGTAAAAAAATTT
This sequence comes from Sympetrum striolatum, assembly GCA_947579665.1. Taxonomy (NCBI): domain Eukaryota; kingdom Metazoa; phylum Arthropoda; class Insecta; order Odonata; family Libellulidae; genus Sympetrum; species Sympetrum striolatum. The sequence goes on along the minus strand of OX388348.1, from coordinate 14,333,893 downwards.
TAGTTACGCTAAAATTACAATTTTTCGTTGTTTTTATCTATCAAAACTCGATAAAAGTTCGAAAATGAAGGCTAAATAGAGGAAAAAATAGCAATTTCGCTAATATTGTCCGTTTTCGTTGCATTTTTCGATCATATCTCGATAAAATTACAAAAATTAAGGCAAAATAGAAAAAAAAATAAATTTCGCTAAATTTTTCCGTTTTCGTTCCTTTTTTCCATTATATCTTTATAAAATGACGAAAATTAAAGCAAAAAAGAGTAAATAAATTGAATTTTCCCTAATTACTATCCGTTTTTGTAGCTTTTTTCAATCATATACCGATAAAAAGAAAAAAAGAAATGCAGAACACTAGAAAAAAGGTGAAAGTTTGCTGAAATAATAGGTTTTCGTTGCTTTTTTCGATCATATCTCGATTAAATGACAAAAATTAAGGCAAAATAGAGAAAAAAATTGAAATATCCTTAAAATCATCCGTTTTCGTTGCCTTTTTCAATAATATCTCTATAAAATGACGAAAATTATGGTAATATAAGGGAAAAATTTGAAATTTCGCTAAAAGTATCCGTTTTCAATGCTTTTTTCGATCAAATCTCATATAAAATGACGAATTTGCTTTATTTTCGTCATTTTATCAAGATATAATCGAGAAAGGCAAAGAAAACGGATAACTATTGCGGAAATGTTTATATAATTAATTTATTTTACATAAAAGTTCGTCATTTTTTCGAGAGATGATTGAAAAAAGCAACGAAATCGGTTAATATATACGTACTTTCATTTTTTTCCTCTATTTTGCTTAAATTTTCGTCATTTTATCATGATATGATCGAAAAAATAAACGAAAACAGATAATAATAGCGAAATTTCTATTTTGTTCCTCTATTTCGCCTTCATTTTCGAAAGTTTATCTAGTTTTGATCGAAAAAAACAACGAAAAATTGTAATTTCGATTTTTTTTGATCCATTTTGCCTTAATTTTTGTAATTTTATCGAGATATGATCGAAAAATGCAACGAAAACGGACAATATTAGCGAAATTGCTATTTTTCCCTCTATTTAGCCTTCATTTTCGAAATTTTATCGAGTTTTGATCGATAATAACAACGAAAAATTGTAATTTTAGCGAAATTTCAATTTTTTTTCATCTATTTTACATCTATTTTCATAATTTTATCAAGTTTTGTGCGATAAAAAAAAACGTAAAATTTTAATTCTAGCATTATTTAAATTTTTTTTTCATCTATGTAGGATTAACTTGTGTCATTTATCGAGATATGATCGAAAAAAGCAACGAAAACGGGTAATTTTATCGAAATTTCAACTATTTTCTACTATTTTGCCTTTCTTTTCTTCATTTTATCAAAATATCATCATAAAAAGCAACCAAAACGGAAAATGTTAGAGAATACATTATTTTGATTACTCTCTTTTGCATTAATTTCGTCATTATAACGAGTCTTGATCGAAAAAAAAACGGAAAATTATAATTTAAGAGTAATTTCATTTTTTTTTCATCTATATTTACTTAATTTTTGTCATTTTATCGAGTTTTGATCAAACAAAGAATAAAAAACAGAAAATATTGGCGAATTTCAACTTTTTTATTCCATTTTGCCTAAATTTTCAAAATTTTATCGAGATAAAATAGAAAAAAGCGACGAATAAGGATAATTTTAGTGAAAATTCCATTTATTTCCTCTATTTTGCCTTAATTTTCGTAATTTTACCGAGTTTTGATCGATAAAAAAACGTAAAATTATAATTTTAGCCTTATTTAATTTTTTTAAAAATATATTTAGCATTAATTTTTGTCATTTTATCGAGATATGATAGAAAAAAGCAACGAAAATGAATAATATTAGCAATATATAAACTTTTTCTAATATTTCGCATTTCTTTTCTTCATTTTATCAAAATACCATTGGAAAAAGCAACCAAAACGGAAAATTTTAGAGAAAAAATTATTTTGATTCTTTCCTTCAGCATTAATTTGGTCATTTTATCGAGTTTTGATCGAAAAAAAAAACGGAAAAATATAATTTTATGGTAATTTCAATTTTTTTTCATCTATTTTGCCTTAATTTTTGTAATTTTATCGAGATATGATAGAAAAATGCAACGAAAACAAACAATATTCACGAAATTGCTATTTTTTTCCCTCTATTTAGCCTTCATTTTCGAACTTTTATCGAGTTTTTATCGTAAAAAACAACGTAAAATTGTAATTTTAGCGTAATATTATTTTTTTTCATCTATTTTGCCGTAATATTTGTCATTTCATCGAGATTTGATCAAAAAAAGAATAAAAAAACAGAAAATATTGGCGAATTTCAACTTTTTTATTCCATTTTGCCTAAATTATCAAAAATTTATCGAGATCTAATCGAAAAAAGCGACTCTAATCAACTCTAAACACACAAACCAAAATACTATATATAAAATTTGGTGTTGATCCGACAAATAATTTTCATGTTAGAGCGCCCACAAAGTACATAATCAGATACCTCCGGTTTATCGGTATTTCACAAATAACTCCTAATCAAGTGGTGATACAAAAATATATTAAATACAAAAGTTATAGTAAATTATATTATCTAAAACTTTTATAAGTAATACAATATACGTATATATCATATTTATGGAGATATTTTGAAAACCGGAAATGAGCTATAATGAATAAAGCTCGACTTCCGGTTGACCGATTTAATCCAAAAACTAATCAACTCTGACAGCACACACATCACTAATATATATGAAGTTTGGTATTGATAGAACTAATAGTTTTCACGTTAGAGCGCCCACTATCACACACACACACACACACACACACACACACATACACACAGACATCATTCCGAAAATGGTCAAAACGTGTTCTAGGGACCCCAAAACATGTATTTCCGTTGAAATCTCGAAGTCGAATTTTTTCATGAAAACAATACTTTCTCTATACTTCGTATATGGAGAAAGTAAAAAGGAACGAAAAATTACAAATTTTGCGTAATTTAATTTTTTTCATCTATTTTTCCTTTCCTTTCTTCAATTAATCGATATATGATCGAAAAAAGCTACGAAAACGGATAATTTTAGCGAAAACATTAATTTTATTGCTCTATTTACTTTTAACATTCGTCATTTTATATGAGATTTGATCGAAAAAAGCATTGAAAACGGATAATTTTAGCGAAATTTCAAATTTTTCCTCTATTTTACCATAATTTTCGTCATTTTATCGAGATATTATTGAAAAAGGCAACGAAAACGGATGATTTTAAGGATATTTCATTTTTTTTCTCTATTTTGCCTTAATTTTTGTTTTTTAATCGAGATATGATCGAAAAAAGCAACGAAAACCTATTATTTCAGCAAAATTTTACCTTTCTTCTAGTATTCTGCATTTCTATTTTTCTTTTTATCGAGATATGATTGAAAAAAGCTACGAAAACATATAGTAATTAGGAAAAATTCAATTTATTTACTCTTTTATGCTTTAATTTTCGTCATTTTATCAAGATATAATCGAGAAAGGCAAAGCAAACGGATAACTATTGCGGAAATGTTTACATAATTAATTTATTTTACATAAAAGTGCGTCATTTTTTCGAGAGATGATAGACAAAAGCAACGAAATCAGTTAATATTTACGTACTTTCATATTTTTCCTCTATTTTGCTTAAATTTTTGTCATTTTATCATGATATGATCGAAAAAATAAACGAAAACAGATAATAATAGCGAAATTTCTATTTTTTTCCTCTATTTCACCTTCATTTTCGAAATTTTATTTAGTTTTGATCGAAAAAAACAACGAAAAATTGTAATTTCAATTTTTTTTCATCCATTTTGCCTTAATTTTTGTAATTTTATCGAGATATGATCGAAAAATGCAACGAAAACGGACAATATTAGCGAAATTGCTATTTTTCCCTCTATTTAGCCTTCATTTTCGAAATTTTATCGAGTTTTGATCGATAATAACAACGAAAAATTGTAATTTTAGCGAAATTTCAATTTTTTTTCATCTATTTTGCCGTTATATTTGTCATTTTTCGAGATATGATCGAAAAAAGAAAAAAAAAAACAGACAATATTTGCGAAATTTCAACTTTTTTACTCCATTTTGCCTAAATTTTCATAATTTTTTCGAGTTATAACCGAAAAAACCGACGAAAACGGATAATTATAGGGAAATTCAATTTATTTCCTCATTTTTGCTTTAATTTTCGTCATTTTATCAAGATTTAATCGAAAAAAGCAACGAAAATGGAAAAGTTTAGCAAAATTTCATTTTTTTCTTCTATTTTGCCTTAAATTTTGTCATTTTATCGAAATATTATTGAAAAAAGCTACGAAAACGGATTGTAATTAGGAAAATTCAATTTCTTTCCTCTGTTAAGCATTAATTTTTGTCATTTTATCGAGATATAATCGAAAAAAGGAACGAAAACGGAAAATATAGCGAAAATTTTCATTTCATTCATTTATTTTGCATTATATTTCGTCATTTTTTCAAGAGATGATCGAAAAAAGCAACGAAATCGGTTAATATTAGCGAAATTTCTATTTTGATCCTCTATTTTGCTTTCATTTTCGAAATTTTATCGAGATATGATCGAAAAAAGCAACGAAAACGGATAATATTAGCGAAATTTCTATTTTGATCCTCTATTTTGCTTTCATTTTGGAAATTTTAACGAGTTTTGATCGATAAAAACAACGAAAAATTGTAATTTTCGCGTAATTTCAATTTTTTTCATCTATTTTGCCGTTATATTTGTCATTTAATCGAGATATGATCGAAAAAAGAAAAAAAAAACAATATATATTTACGAAATTTCAACTTTTTTATTGCATTTTGCCTAAATTTTCATAATTTTATTGAGATATAATCGAAAAAACCAACGAAAACGGATAATATTAGCGAAATTTCAATTTATTTCCTCTATTTCACCTTAATATTCGTAATTTTACCGAGTTTTGATCGATAAAAAAACGTAAAATTATTATTCTAGCAATATTTATTTTTTTTTCATCTATGTAGCCTTAATTTTTGTCATTTTATCGAGATATGACTGAAAAAAGCAACGAAAACGGACAATTTTTGCAAAATTTCAACTATTTTTTTTATCAAAACTCGATAAAATAACGAAATTAATGCAAAAGAGAGGAATCAAAATAATTTTTTCTCTAAAATTTTCCGTTTTGGTCACTTTTTTCAATGGTATTTTGATAAAATAAAGAAAAGAAATGCAAAATAGTAGAAAAAGTTTATATTTTGCTAATATTATTCGTTATCGTTTTTTTGTTCGATCATATCTCGATAAAATGACAAAAATTAAGGCTAAATATATTTTAAAAAAAATTAAATAAGGCTAAAATTATAATTTTACGTTTTTTTATCAATCAAAACTCGGTAAAATTACGAAAATTAAGGCAAAATAGAGGAAAAAAAATGGAATTTTCACTATAATTATCCTTATTGGTCGCTTTTTTCAATTTCATCTCGATAAAATTTTGAAAATTTCGGCAAAATGGAATAAAAAAGTTGGAATATCGCATATCTTTACTGTTTTTATTTTCTTTTTTCGATCATATCTCGATAAAATGACAAATATTACGGCAAAATAGATGTAAAAAAATTTTAGTTACGCTAAAATTACAATTTTTCGTTGTTTTTATCTATCAAAACTCGATAAAAGTTCGAAAATGAAGGCTAAATAGAGGAAAAAATAGCAATTTCGCTAATATTGTCCGTTTTCGTTGCATTTTTCGATCATATCTCAATAAAATTACAAAAATTAAGGCAAAATAGAAAAAAAAATAAATTTCGCTAAATTTTTCCGTTTTCGTTCCTTTTTTCCATTATATCTTTATAAAATGACGAAAATTAAAGCAAAAAAGAGTAAATAAATAGAATTTTCCCTAATTACTATCCGTTTTTGTAGCTTTTTTCAATCATATACCGATAAAAAGAAAAAAAGAAATGCAGAACACTAGAAAAAAGGTGAAAGTTTGCTGAAATAATAGGTTTTCGTTGCTTTTTTCGATCATATCTCGATTAAATGACAAAAATTAAGGCAAAATAGAGAAAAAAATTGAAATATCCTTAAAATCATCCGTTTTCGTTGCCTTTTTCAATAATATCTCTATAAAATGACGAAAATTATGGTAATATAAGGGAAAAATTTGAAATTTCGCTAAAAGTATCCGTTTTCAATGCTTTTTTTCGATCAAATCTCATATAAAATGACGAATTTGCTTTATTTTCGTCATTTTATCAAGATATAATCGAGAAAGGCAAAGAAAACGGATAACTATTGCGGAAATGTTTATATAATTAATTTATTTTACATAAAAGTTCGTCATTTTTTCGAGAGATGATTGAAAAAAGCAACGAAATCGGTTAATATTTACGTACTTTCATTTTTTTCCTCTATTTTGCTTAAATTTTCGTCATTTTATCATGATATGATCGAAAAAATAAACGAAAACAGATAATAATAGCGAAATTTCTATTTTGTTCCTCTATTTCGCCTTCATTTTCGAAAGTTTATCTAGTTTTGATCGAAAAAAACAACGAAAAATTGTAATTTCGATTTTTTTTGATCCATTTTGCCTTAATTTTTGTAATTTTATCGAGATATGATCGAAAAATGCAACGAAAACGGACAATATTAGCGAAATTGCTATTTTTCCCTCTATTTAGCCTTCATTTTCGAAATTTTATCGAGTTTTGATCGATAATAACAACGAAAAATTGTAATTTTAGCGAAATTTCAATTTTTTTTCATCTATTTTACATCTATTTTCATAATTTTATCAAGTTTTGTGCGATAAAAAAAACGTAATTTTTTAATTCTAGCATTATTTAAATTTTTTTTTCATCTATGTAGGATTAACTTGTGTCATTTATCGAGATATGATCGAAAAAAGCAACGAAAACGGGTAATTTTATCGAAATTTCAACTATTTTCTACTATTTTGCCTTTCTTTTCTTCATTTTATCAAAATATCATCATAAAAAGCAACCAAAACGGAAAATGTTAGAGAATACATTATTTTGATTACTCTCTTTTGCATTAATTTCGTCATTATAACGAGTCTTGATCGAAAAAAAACGGAAAATTATAATTTAAGAGTAATTTCATTTTTTTTTCATCTATATTTACTTAATTTTTGTCATTTTATCGAGTTTTGATCAAACAAAGAATAAAAAACAGAAAATATTGGCGAATTTCAACTTTTTTATTCCATTTTGCCTAAATTTTCAAAATTTTATCGAGATAAAATAGAAAAAAGCGACGAATAAGGATAATTTTAGTGAAAATTCCATTTATTTCCTCTATTTTGCCTTAATTTTCGTAATTTTACCGAGTTTTGATCGATAAAAAAACGTAAAATTATAATTTTAGCCTTATTTAATTTTTTTTAAATATATTTAGCATTAATTTTTGTCATTTTATCGAGATATGATAGAAAAAAGCAACGAAAATGAATAATATTAGCAATATATAAACTTTTTCTAATATTTCGCATTTCTTTTCTTCATTTTATCAAAATACCATTGGAAAAAGCAACCAAAACGGAAAATTTTAGAGAAAAAATTATTTTGATTCTTTCCTTCAGCATTAATTTGGTCATTTTGTCGAGTTTTGATCGAAAAAAAAACGGAAAAATATAATTTTATGGTAATTTCAATTTTTTTTCATCTATTTTGCCTTAATTTTTGTAATTTTATCGAGATATGATAGAAAAATGCAACGAAAACAAACAATATTCACGAAATTGCTATTTTTTCCCTCTATTTAGCCTTCATTTTCGAACTTTTATCGAGTTTTTATCGTAAAAAACAACGTAAAATTGTAATTTTAGCGTAATATTATTTTTTTTCATCTATTTTGCCGTAATATTTGTCATTTCATCGAGATTTGATCAAAAAAAGAATAAAAAAACAGAAAATATTGGCGAATTTCAACTTTTTTATTCCATTTTGCCTAAATTATCAAAAATTTATCGAGATCTAATCGAAAAAAGCGACTCTAATCAACTCTAAACACACAAACCAAAATACTATATATAAAATTTGGTGTTGATCCGACAAATAATATTCATGTTAGAGCGCCCACAAAGTACATAATCAGATACCTCCGGTTTATCGGTATTTCACAAATAACTCCTAATCAAGTGGTGATACAAAAATATATTAAATACAAAAGTTATAGTAAATTATATTATCTAAAACTTTTATAAGTAATACAATATACGTATATATCATATTTATGGAGATATTTTGAAAACCGGAAATGAGCTATAATGAATAAAGCTCGACTTCCGGTTGACCGATTTAATCCAAAAACTAATCAACTCTGACAGCACATACATCACTAATATATATGAAGTTTGGTATTGATAGAACTAATAGTTTTCACGTTAGAGCGCCCACTATCACACACACACACACACACACACACACACACATACACACAGACATCATTCCGAAAATGGTCAAAACGTGTTCTAGGGACCCCAAAACATGTATTTCCGTTGAAATCTCGAAGTCGAATTTTTTCATGAAAACAATACTTTCTCTATACTTCGTATATGGAGAAAGTAAAAAGGAACGAAAAATTACAAATTTTGCGTAATTTAATTTTTTTCATCTATTTTTCCTTTCCTTTCTTCAATTAATCGATATATGATCGAAAAAAGCTACGAAAACGGATAATTTTAGCGAAAACATTAATTTTATTGCTCTATTTACTTTTAACATTCGTCATTTTATATGAGATTTGATCGAAAAAAGCATTGAAAACGGATAATTTTAGCGAAATTTCAAATTTTTCCTCTATTTTACCATAATTTTCGTCATTTTATCGAGATATTATTGAAAAAGGCAACGAAAACGGATGATTTTAAGGATATTTCATTTTTTTTCTCTATTTTGCCTTAATTTTTGTTTTTTAATCGAGATATGATCGAAAAAAGCAACGAAAACCTATTATTTCAGCAAAATTTTACCTTTTTTCTAGTATTCTGCATTTCTATTTTTCTTTTTATCGAGATATGATTGAAAAAAGCTACGAAAACATATAGTAATTAGGAAAAATTCAATTTATTTACTCTTTTATGCTTTAATTTTCGTCATTTTATCAAGATATAATCGAGAAAGGCAAAGCAAACGGATAACTATTGCGGAAATGTTTACATAATTAATTTATTTTACATAAAAGTGCGTCATTTTTTCGAGAGATGATAGACAAAAGCAACGAAATCAGTTAATATTTACGTACTTTCATATTTTTCCTCTATTTTGCTTAAATTTTTGTCATTTTATCATGATATGATCGAAAAAATAAACGAAAACAGATAATAATAGCGAAATTTCTATTTTTTTCCTCTATTTCACCTTCATTTTCGAAATTTTATTTAGTTTTGATCGAAAAAAACAACGAAAAATTGTAATTTCAATTTTTTTTCATCCATTTTGCCTTAATTTTTGTAATTTTATCGAGATATGATCGAAAAATGCAACGAAAACGGACTATATTAGCGAAATTGCTATTTTTCCCTCTATTTAGCCTTCATTTTTGAAATTTTATCGAGTTTTGATCGATAATAACAACGAAAAATTGTAATTTTAGCGAAATTTCAATTTTTTTTCATCTATTTTTTGTCGTTATATTTGTCATTTTTCGAGATATGATCGAAAAAAGAAAAAAAAAACAAACAATATTTGCGAAATTTCAACTTTTTTATTCCATTTTGCCTAAATTTTCATAATTTTTTCGAGTTATAACCGAAAAAAACCGACGAAAACGGATAATTATAGCGAAAATTCAATTTATTTCCTCTTTTTTGCTTTAATTTTCGTCATTTTATCAAGATTTAATCGAAAAAAGCAACGAAAATGGAAAAGATTAGCAAAATTTCATTTTTTTCCTCTATTTTGCCTTAAATTTTTTATTTTATCGAAATATTATTGAAAAAAGCTGCGAAAACGGATTGTAATTAGGAAAATTCAATTTCTTTCCTCTGTTAAGCATTAATTTTTGTCATTTTATCGAGATATAATCGAAAAAAGGAACGAAAACGGAAAATATAGCTAAAGTTTCATTTCATTCATTTATTTTGCATATATATTTCGTCATTTTTTCAAGAGATGATCGAAAAAAGCAACGAAATCGGTTAATATTAGCGAAATTTCTATTTTGATCCTCTATTTTGCTTTCATTTTCGAAATTTTATCGAGATATGATCGAAAAAAGCAACGAAAAATTGTAATTTTCGCGTGATTTCAATTTTTTTCATCTATTTTGCCGTTATATTTGTCATTTAATCGAGATATGATCGAAAAAACCAACGAAAACGGATAATACTAGCGAAATTTAAATTTATTTCCTCTATTTCACCTTAATATTCGTAATTTTACCGAGTTTTGATCGATAAAAAAACGTAAAATTATTATTCTAGCAATATTTATTTTTTTTTCATCTATGTAGCCTTAATTTTTGTCATTTTATCGAGATATGACTGAAAAAAGCAACGAAAACGGACAATTTTTGCAAAATTTCAACTATTTTTTTTATCAAAACTCGATAAAACAACGAAATTAATGCAAAAGAGAGGAATCAAAATACTTTTTTTTCTCTAAAATTTTCCCGTTTGGTCTCTTTTTTCAATGGCATTTTGATAAAATAAAGAAAAGAAATGCAAAATAGTAGAAAAAGTTTATATTTTGCTAATATTATTCGTTTTCGTTTTTTTGTTCGATCATATCTCGATAAAATGACAAAAATTAAGGCTAAATATATTTAAAAAAAAATTAAATAAGGCTAAAATTATAATTTTACGTTTTTTTATCGATCAAAACTCGGTAAAATTACGAAAATTAAGGCAAAATTGAGGAAAAAAAAATGGAATTTTCACTAAAATTATCCTTATTCGTCGCTTTTTTCTATTTTATCTCGATAAAATTTTGAAAATTTCGGCAAAATGGAATAAAAAAGTTGGAATATCGCATATATTTACTGTTTTTATTTTCTTTTTTCGATCATATCTCGATAAAATGACAAATATTACGGCAAAATAGATGTAAAAAAAATTTAGTTACGCTAAAATTACAATTTTTCGTTGTTTTTATCTATCAAAACTCGATAAAAGTTCGAAAATGAAGGCTAAATAGAGGAAAAAATAGCAATTTCGCTAATATTGTCCGTTTTCGTTGCATTTTTCGATCATATCTCGATAAAATTACAAAAATTAAGGCAAAATAGAAAAAAAAAAATCTGATGTGGCCAGCACATGACTTTCTCCATATATATAAGATGTAAATATTTATCTACCGCAATAATTTCGAACTCTATATTCCATCTAAACTTGGAATTTGAGTTATTAATATTATATATTATCTTTGATGCCAAAAACAGGATAAATAATTTTTACGGGACATGATCGATGAAAAACGATGAAATTGACCTTTCGCCCATAGAGCCCAGAGCGCCCACAAAGTACATAATCAGCAACTTCCGGTTTATCAGTATTTCATGAATAACTCCTACACAATCAGTGATACAAAAATGTTTCTTCCAAAAGTTATAGTACATTACTTTTTCTAAAACTTTTACAAATAATAGTATATACCTAAATACCATATTTATGGAGATATTTTGAAAACCGGAAATTAGCTTTGAAGAATTAAGCTCAACTTCCGGTTAACCGATTCACTCCAAAAACTAATCAACTGTAATGACTGTAATAGAAGTACTACATATGAAATTTGGTGTTGATCCGCCAAATAGTTTTCATGTTAGAGCGCCCACAAAGTACATAACAGCTACTTCCCGGGTTATCGGTATTGCACGAATAACTATTAATCAACCGGTGATACAAAAATATATTAAATACAAAAGTTATAGTAAATTATATTATCTAAAACTTTTATAAGGAATACAACATACCAATATATCATATTTATGGATATATTTTGAAAACCAAAAATGAGCTTTACACAACGTACATAATCAGCAACTTCCGGTTTATCAGTATTTCATGGATAACTCCTAAACAATCAGTGATGCAAAAATGTTTCATACAAAAGGTATAGTAAAATAAATTTTCTACAACATTTATAAAAAATAGTATATACCTAAATATCATATTAATGGAGATATTTTGAAAACCGGAAATGAGCTTTGAACAATGAAGCTCGACTTCCGGTAAGCCGATTTACTCCAAAAACTAATCAACTCTAACGACTGTAATAAAAGTACTATGTATGAAATTTGGTGTTGATCCGACAAATAGTGTTCATGTTAGAGCGCCCACAAAGTACATAATCATCTTTTTCCGGTTTATCAGTATTTCACGAATAACTCCTAATCAACCGGTGATACAAAAATATGTTAAATACAAAAGTTATAGTAAATTATACTATCTAAAACTTTTATAAGTAATACAATAGACGTATATATCATATTTATGGAGATATTTTGAAAACCGGAAATGAGCTTTAATGAATAAAGCTCGACTTCCGGTTGACGGATTTACTCCAAAATCTAATCAACTCTGACAGCACACACAACAGTACTATATATGAAGTTTGGTATTGATACGACTTTTAGTTTTCGAGCTATAACGCCCATTATCACACACACACATACACACACACACACTCACACACACACACACACACACACACACACACACACACACATACACACAGACATCATTCCGAAAATGGTCAAAACGTGTTCTAGGGACCCCAAAACATGTATTTCCGTTGAAATCTCGAAGTCGAATTGTTTCATGAAAACAATACTTTCTCTATACTTCGTATATGGAGAAAGTAAAAATTAAATTTCGCTAAATTTTTCCGTTTTCGTTCCTTTTTACTTACTCCATATACGAAGTATAGAGAAAGTATTGTTTTCATGAAAAAATTCGACTTCGAGATTTCAACGGAAATACACGTTTTGGGGTCCCTAGAACACGTTTTGACCATTTTCTGAATGATGTCTGTGTGTATGTGTGTGTGTGTGTGTGTGTGTGTGTGTGTGTGTGTGAGTGTGTGTGTGTGTATGTGTGTGTGTGATAATGGGCGTTCTAACTCGAAAACTAAAAGTCGTATCAATACCAAACTTCATATATAGTACTGTTGTGTGTGCTGTCAGAGTTGATTAGTTTTTGGAGTAAATCCGTTAACCGGAAGTCGAGCTTTATTCATTAAAGCTCATTTCCGGTTTTCAAAATATCTCCATAAATATGATATATACGTCTATTGTATTACTTATAAAAGTTTTAGATAGTATAATTTACTATAACTTTTGTATTTAACATATTTTTGTATCACCGGTTCATTAGGAGTTATTCGTAAAATACTGATAAACCGGAAGAAGATGATTATGTACTTTGTGGGCGCTCTAACATGCAAAGTATTTGTCGGATCAACACCAAATTTCATACATAGTATTTTAATTACAGTCGTTAGAGTTGATTAGTTTTTGGAGTGAATCGGCTGACCGGAAGTCGAGCTTCATTCTTCAAAGCTCATTTCCGGTTTTCAAAATATCTCCATTAATATGATATTTAGGTATATACTATTATTTATAAATGTTGTAGAAAATTTATTTTACTATAACTTTTGTATGAAACATATTATTGCATCACTGATTGTTTAGGAGTTATCCATGAAATACTGATAAACCGGAAGTTGCTGATTATGTACGTTGTGTAAAGCTCATTTCTGGTTTTCAAAATATATCCATAAATATGATATATTGGTACATTGTATTCCTTTTAAAAGTTTTAGATAATATAATTTACTATAACTTTTGTATTTTACATATTTTTGTATAACCGGTTGATTAGGAGTTATTCGTGAAATACTGATAAACCGGAAGAAGATGATTATGTACTTTGTGGGCGCTCTAACATGAAAACTATTTGTCGGATCAACACCAAATTTCATATATAGTATTTTGGTTTGTGTCGTTAGAGTTGATTAGTTTTTGGAGTGAATCGGTTTACCGGAAGTTGAGCTTAATTCTTCAAAGCTCATTTCCGGTTTTCAAAATATCTCAATAAATATGGTATTTAGGTATATACTATTATTTGTAAAAGTTTTAGAAAATGTAATGTACTATAACTTTTGGTAAAAAACATATTTTGTATCACTGATTGTGTAGGAGTTATTCATGAAATACTGATAAACCGGAAGTTGCTGATTATGTACTTTGTGGGCGCTCTGGGCTCTATGGACGAAAGGCCAATTTCATCGTTTTTCATCGATCATGTCCCGTAAAAATTATTTATCATGTTTTTGGCATCAAAGATAATATATAATATTAATAACTCAAATTCCAAGTTTAGATGGATTATAGAGTTCGAAATTATTGCGGTAGATAAATATTTACATCTTATATATATGGAGAAAGTCATGTGCTGGCCACATCAGATTTTTTACTTTCTCCATATACGAAGTATAGAGAAAGTATTGTTTTCATGAAAAAATTCGACTTCGAGATTTCAACGGAAATACACGTTTTGGGGTCCCTAGAACACGTTTTGACCATTTTCTGAATGATGTCTGTGTGTATGTGTGTGTGTGTGTGTGTGTGTGTGTGTGTGTGTGTGTGTGTGTGTGTGTGTGTGTGAGTGTGTGTGTGTGTATGTGTGTGTGTGATAATGGGCGTTCTAACTCGAAAACTAAAAGTCGTATCAATACCAAACTTCATATATGGTACTGTTGTGTGTGCTGTCAGAGTTATTTAGTTTTTGGAGTAAATCCTTTAACCGGAAGTCGAGCTTTATTCATTAAAGCTCATTTCCGGTTTTCAAAATATCTCCATAAATATGATATATACGTCTATTGTACTACTTATAAAAGTTTTAGATAGTATAATTTACTATAACTTTTGTATTTAACATATTTTTGTATCACCGGTTCATTAGGAGTTATTCGTGAAATACTGATAAACCGGAAGAAGATGATTATGTACTTTGTGGGCGCTCTAACATGAAAACTATTTGTCGGATCAACACCAAATTTCATACATAGTACTTTTATTACAGTCGTTAGAGTTGATTAGTTTTTGGAGTAAATCGGCTGACCGGAAGTCGAGCTTAATTCTTCAAAGCTCATTTCCGGTTTTCAAAATATCTCCATTAATATGATATTTAGGTATATACTATTTTTTATAAATGTTGTAGAAAATTTATTTTACTATAACTTTTGTATGAAACATATTTTTGCATCACTGATTGTTTAGGAGTTATCCATGAAATACTGATAAACCGGAAGTTGCTGATTATGTACGTTGTGTAAAGCTCATTTCTGGTTTTCAAAATATATCCATAAATATGATATATTGGTATATTGTATTCCTTATAAAAGTTTTGGATAATATAATTTACTATAACTTTTGTATTTAACATATTTTTGTATAACCGGTTGATTAGGAGTTATTCGTGAAATACTGTAAACCGGAATAAGATGATTATGTACTTTGTGGGCGCTCTAAGATGAAAAGTATTTGTCGGATCAACACCAAATTCCATACATAGTACTTTTATTACAGTCGTTAGAGTTGATTAGTTTTTGGAGTAAATCGGCTGACCGGAAGTCGAGCTTCATTCTTCAAAGCTCATTTCCGGTTTTCAAAATATCTCCATTAATATGATATTTAGGTATATACTATTATTTATAAATGTTGTAGAAAATTTATTTTACTATAACTTTTGTATGAAACATATTTTTGCATCACTGATTGTTTAGGAGTAATCCATGAAATACTGATAAACCGGAAGTTGCTGATTATGTACGTTGTGTAAAGCTCATTTCTGGTTTTCAAAATATATCCATAAATATGATATATTGGTATATTATATTCCTTATAAAAGTTTTGTATAATATAATTTACTATAACTTTTGTATTTAACATATTTTTGTATAACCGGTTGATTAGGAGTTATTCGTGAAATACTGATAAACCGGAAGAAGATGATTATGTACTTTGTGGGCGCTCTAACATGAAAACTATTTGTCGGGTCAACACCGAACTTCATACATAGTACTTTTATTACAGTCGTTAGAGTTGATTAGTTTTTGGAGTAAATCGGCTGACCGGAAGTCGAGCTTAATTCTTCAAAGCTCATTTCCGGTTTTCAAAATATCTCAATAAATATGATATTTAGGTATATACTATTATTTATAAATGTTGTAGAAAATTTATTTTACTATAACTTTTGTATGAAACATATTTTTGCATCACTGATTGTTTAGGAGTTATCCATGAAATACTGATAAACCGGAAGTTGCTGATTATGTACGTTGTGTAAAGCTCATTTCTGGTTTTCAAAATATATCCATAAATATGATATATTGGTATATTGTATTCCTTATAAAAGTTTTGGATAATATAATTTACTATAACTTTTGTATTTAACATATTTTTGTATAACCGGTTGATTAGGAGTTATTCGTGAAATACTGATAAACCGGAAGAAGATGATTATGTACTTTGTGGGCGCTCTAACATGAAAACTATTTGTCGGATCAACACCAAATTTCATATATAGTATTTTAGTTTGTGTCGTTACAGTTGATTAGTTTTTGGAGTGAATCGGTTAACCGGAAGTTGAGCTTAATTCTTCAAAGCTCATTTCCGGTTTTCAAAATATCTCCATAAATATGGTATTTAGGTATATACTATTATTTGTAAAAGTTTTAGAAAATGTAATGTACTATAACTTTTGGTTGAAACATATTTTTGTATCACTGATTGTGTAGGAGTTATTCATGAAATACTGATAAACCGGAAGTTGCTGATTATGTACTTTGTGGGCGCTCTGGGCTCTATGGGCGAAAGGCCAATTTCATCATTTTTCATCGATCATGTCCCGCAAAAATTATTTATCATGTTTTTGGCATCAAAGATAATATATAATATTAATAACTCAAATTCCAAGTTTAGATGGAATATAGAGTTCGAAATTATTGCGGTAGATAAATATTTACATCTTATATATATGGAGAAAGTCATGTGCTGGCCACATCAGATTTTTCTATTATATCTTGATAAAATGACGAAAATTAAAGCATAAAAGAGTAAATAAATTGAATTTTCCCTAATTACTATCCGTTTTCGTAGCTTTTTTCAATCATATACCGATAAAAAGAAAAAAAGAAATGCAGAACACTAGAAAAAAGGTGAAATTTTGCTGAAATAATAGGTTTTCGTTGCTTTTTTCGATCATATCTCGATTAAATGACAAAAATTAAGGCAAAATAGAGAAAAAAATTGAAATATCCTTAAAATCATCCGTTTTCGTTGCCTTTTTCAATAATATCTCTAAAAAATCACGAAAATTATGGTAATATAGAGGAAAAATTTGAAATTTCGCTAAAAGTATCCGTTTTCAATGCTTTTTTCGATCAAATCTCATATAAAATGACGAATTTGCTTTATTTTCGTCATTTTATCAAGATATAATCGAGAAAGGCAAAGAAAACGGATAACTATTGCGGAAATGTTTATATAATTCCTTAATTTTACATAAAATTTCCTCATTTTTTCGAGAGATGATTGAAAAAAGCAACGAAATCGGTTAATATTAACGTACTTTCATTTTTTTCCTCTATTTTGCTTAAATTTTCGTCATTTTATCATGATATGATCGAAAAAATAAACGAAAACGGATAATATTAGCGAAATTTCTATTTTGTTCCTCTATTTTGCCTTCATTTTCGAAATTTTATCTAGTTTTGATCGAAAAAAACAACGAAAAATTGTAATTTCAATTTTTTTTCATCCATTTTGCCGTAATATTAGTCATTTTATCGAGATATGATCGAAAAAAGATAAAAACAATAAATATTTGCGAAATTTCAACTTTTTTATTCCATTTTGCCTAAATGTTCATAATTTAATTGAGATATAATCGAAAAAAGCAACGAAAACGGATAATTTTAGTGAAAATTCAATTTATTTCCTCTATTTTACTTCTATTTTCATAATTTTATCAAGTTTTGTGCGATAAAAAAACGTAAAATTTTAATTCTAGCATTATTGAAATTTTTTTTTCATCTATGTAGGATTAACTTGTGTCATTTATCGAGATATGATCGAAAAAAGCAACGAAAACGGGTAATTTTATCGAAATTTCAATTATTTTCTACTATTTTGCCTTTCTTTTCTTCATTTTATCAAAATATCATCAAAAAAAGCAACCAAAACGGAAAATTTTAGAGAATACATTATTTTGATTACTCTCTTTTGCATTAATTTCGTCAATATAACGAGTTTTGATCGATAAAAAAACGTAAAATTATAATTTTAGCCTTATTTAATTTTTTTTAATATATTTAGCATTTATTTTTGTCATTTTATCGAGATATGATAGAAAAAAGCAACGAAAACGAATAATATTAGCAATACATAAACTTTTTCTAATATTTCGCACTTCTTTTCTTCATTTTATCAAAATACCATTGGAAAAAGCAACCAAAACGGAAAATTTTAGAGAAAAAATTATTTTTATTCTTCCTTTCTGCATTAATTTCGTCATTTTATCGAGTTTTCATCGAAAAAAAAACGGAAAATTATAATTTTATGGTAATTTCAATTTTTTTTTCATCTATTTTGCCTTAATTTTTGTAATTTTATCGAGATAGAATCGAAAAATGCAACGAAAACAAACAATATTAGCGAAATTGCTATTTTTTCCCTCTATTTAGACTTCATTTTCGAACTTTTATCGAGTTTTTATCGTAAAAAACAACGTAAAATTGTAATTTTAGCGTAATATTAATTTTTTCATCTATTTTGCCGTAATATTTTTCATTTCATCGAGATTTGATCAAAAAAAGAATAAAAAAACAGAAAATATTGTCGAATTTCAACTTTTTTATTCCATTTTGCCTAAATTATCAAAATTTTATCGAGATCTAATCGAAAAAAGCGACGAAAAAGGATAATTTTAGCGAAAAAATTAATTTTATTGCTCTATTTAGCATTAATTTTCGTCATTTTATCCAGATATGATCGAAATAAGCGGAGAAAACCAAAAATTTCAGCAAACTTTCAACTTATTTCTACTATTTTGCCTTTCTTTTCTTCATTTTATCGAGATGTCATCAAAATAGGAACAAAAACGGATAATTTTAACGAAAACATTATTTTGATTAATTTATTTTGCATTAATTTCGTCATTTGATCGAATCTTGATTGAAAGAAAACGAAAAAATATAATTTTAGCGTAATTTCAATTTTTTTCATTTATTTTGCCTTAATTTTTGTCATTTTATTGAAATATGATAAAAAAAGAAAAAGAAAAATGTTTAAGCGAAATTACAATTTTATCCTATATTTTACGTTAATTTACGACATTTATTCAATTTCTAATCGAAAAAATCTGATGTGGCCAGCACATGACTTTCTCCATATATATAAGATGTAAATATTTATCTACCGCAATAATTTCGAACTCCAAATTCCATCTAAACTTGGAATTTGAGTTATTAATATAATATATTATCTTTGATGCCAAAAACATGATAAATAATTTTTACAGGACATGATCGATGAAAAACGCTGAAATAGGCCTTTTGCCCATAGAGCCCAGAGCGCCCACAAACTACATAATCAGCATCTTCCGGTTTATCAGTATTTCATGAATAACTCCAACACAATCAGTGATACAAAAATATTTTTCAACCAAAAGATATAGTACATTCTATTTTCTAAAACTTTTACAAATAATAGTATATAACTAAATACCATATTTATGGAGATATTTTGAAATCCGGAAATGAGCTTTGAAGAATTAAGCTCAACTTCCGGTTAACCGATTCACTCCAAAAACTAATCAACTCTAACGACACAAACCAAAATACTATATATGAAATTTGGTGTTGATCCGACAAATAGTTTTCATGTTAGAGCGCCCACAAAGTACATAATCATCTTCTTCCGGGTTATCAGTATTTCACGAATAACTCCTAATCAACCGGTTTTACAAAAATATGTTAAATACAAAAGTTATAGTAAATTATATTATCTAAAACTTTTATAAGGAATACAATATACCAATATATCATATTTATGGATATATTTTGAAAACCAGAAATGAGCTTTGGACAACGTACATAATCAGCAACTTCCGGTTTATCGGTATTTCATGGATAACTCCTAAACAATCAGTGATGCCAAAATATGTTTCATTCAAAAGTTGTAGTAAATTATATTTTCTACAACATTTATAAATAATAGTATATACCTAAATATCATATTAATGGAGATATTTTGAAAACCGGAAATGAGCTTTGAAGAATGAAGCTCAACTTCCGGTCAGCCGATTTACTCCAAAAACTAATCAACTCTAACGACTGTAATAAAGGTACTATGTATGAAATTTGGTGTTGATCCGACAAATAGTTTTCATGTTAGAGCGCCCACAAAGTACATAATCATCTTCTTCCGGTTTATCAGTATTTCACGAATAACTCCTAATAAACCGGTGATACAAAAATATGTTAAATACAAAAGTTATAGTAAATTATACTATCTAAAACATTTATAAGTAATACAATAGACGTATATATCATATTTATGGAGATATTTTGAAAACCGGAAATGAGCTTTAATGAATAAAGCTCGACTTCCGGTTAACGTATTTACTCCAAAAACTAATCAACTCTGACAGCACACACAACAGTACTATATATGAAGTTTGGTATTGATACGACTTTTAGTTTTCGAGTTAGAACGCCCATTATCACACACACACATACACACACACACACTCACACACACACACACACACACACACACACACACACACACACACACATACACACAGACATCATTCAGAAAATGGTCAAAACGTGTTCTAGGGACCCCAAAACGTGTATTTCCGTTGAAATCTCGAAGTCGATTTTTTTCATGAAAACAATACTTTCTCTATACTTTGTATATGGAGAAAGTAAAAATCTGATGTGGCCAGCACATGACTTTCTCCATACATAAGATGTAAATATTTATCTACGACAGTAATTTCGAACTCTATATTCCATCTAAACTTTGAATATGAGTGATTAATTTATATATTATTATCTTTTACGTCACAAACATTACAAATAATGTTTTTCAGGACATGTTCGATGAAAAACGATGAAGTGGCCTTTCGCCCCAGCGCCCAGAGTGCGCACAACGTACATAATCAGCAACTTCCGGTTTATCAGTATTTCACAAATAACTCCTACACAATCAGTGATACAAAAATATGTTTCATACAAAAGTCATAGTAAATTATATTTTCTAAAACTTTTATAAATAATAGTATATACCTAAATATCATATTAATGGAGATATTTTGAAAACCGGAAATGAGCTTTGAAGAATGAAGCTCGACTTCCGGTTAACCGATTTACTCCAAAATCTAATCAACTCTAACGACACAAACCAAAATACTATATATGAAATTTGGTGTTGATCCGACAAACAGTTTTTATGGTAGAGCGCCCACAAAGTACATAATCAGCTACTTCCGGTTTATCAGTATTTCACGAATAACTCCTAATCAACCGGTGATGCAAAAATATGTTAAATACAAAAGTTATAGTAAAACACATTATCTAAAACTTTTATAAGGGAAAAATAAACCTATATATCATATTTATGGAGATATTTTGAAAACCGGAAATGAGCTTTGATGAATGAAGCTCGACTTCCGGTAAACCGATTTACTTGAAAACCTAATCAACTCTGACAGCACACACCACAGTACTATAAATAAAATTTGGTGTTGATCCAACAAATAATTTTCATGTTAGAGCGCCCACAATGTACATAATCAGATACTTCCGGTTTATCGGTATTTCACGAATAACTCCTAATCAAGTGGTGATACAAAAATATATTAAATACAAAAGTTATAGTAAATTATATTATCTAAAACTTTTATAAGTAATACAATATACGTATATATCATATTTATGGAGATATTTTGAAAACCGGAAATGAGCTTTAATGAATAAAGCTCGACTTCCGGTTGACCGATTTACTCCAAAAACTAATCAACTCTGACAGCACACAAACCATTAATATATATGAAGTTTGGTATTGATACGACTAATAGTTTTCACGTTGGAGCGCCAACTATCACACACACACACACACACACACACAGACATCATTCCGAAAATGGTCAAAACGTGTTCTAGGGACCCCAAAACATGTATTTCCGTTGAAATTTCGAAGTCGAATTTTTTCATGAAAACAATACTTTCTCTATACTTCGTATATGGAGAAAGTAAAAAGGAACGAAAAATTACAAATTTTGCGTAATTTAATTTTTTTCATCTATTTTTCCTTTCCTTTCTTCAATTAATCGATATATGATCGAAAATAATTAATTTTATTAATTTAATTTAATTAAAACATTAATTTTATTGCTCTATTTACTTTTAACATTCGTCATTTTTTATGAGATTTGATCGAAAAAAGCATTGAAAACGGATAATTTTAGCGAAATTTCAAATTTTTCCTCTATTTTACCATAATTTTCGTCATTTTATCGAGATATTATTGAAAAATCTGATGTGGCCAGCACATGACTTTCTCCATATATAAGATGTAAATATTTATCTACGACAGTAATTTTGAACTCCTTATTCCATCTAAACTTTGAAGATGAGTGATTAATTTATATATTATTATCTTTTACGTCCCAATCATTATAAATAATGCTTTTCGGGACCTTTTCGATGAAAAACGATGAAGTGGCCTTTCGCCCCAGCGCCCAGAGCGACCACAACGTACATAATTAGCAACTTCCGGTTTATCAGTATTTCACGAATCACTCCTACACAATCAGTGATACAAAAATTTATTTCATGCAAAAGTCATAGTATATAATATTTTATAAAAGTTTTATAAGTAATAGTATATACCTAAATATCATATTTATGAAGATATTTTGAAAACCGGAAATGAGCTTTGAAGTATGAAGCTCGACTTCCGGTTTACCGATTTACTTGAAAAGCTGATCAACTCTGACAGCACACACCACAGTACTATATATGAATTTTGGTATTGATACGACTAATAGTTTACACGTTAGAGCGCCCACTGTCACACACACACACACACACACATACACACAGACATCATTCCGAAAATGGTCAAAACGTGTTCTAGGGACCCCAAAACATGTATTTCCGTTGAAATCTCGAAGTCGATTTTTTTCATGAAAACAATACTTTCTCTATACTTCGTATATGGAGAAAGTAAAAAAACAAATTAATGCGTAGCTCTTTGTTACTATATTGAAACTATATCAACACATATTTACTCAGTCAGCATTAGTAAGGTATTCTGTGAACTGTAATAGCATTTTAAACATTATAGATTCATTCCTAAAATATTCAGTAAATCTTTAAAATATCCCGAAACCTTATGTTTTGGATATTAATTTTCGTCAGTTTATATGCATGATATGGTGTTCATTATTTTTTTGATACTTACCTATGAATTATTTTATGTATAGGTGCTTAAAAATTGTTGAAATAATGTTTAGATAATTATTAAAATTTATTTCAGTAAATTTGGTAGCACTGCTAAAATTGCATACTTCTTATAACTTGACATTAAGAAAATCCTCAGATAATCATAACATGGACAACATTTTTACAAAACGAAAATTTGGTTGAAATATCTTCATTAGTTTCTGTGATCCCGACGGTAATATAGCGCCTGATGTCACATTTACCCCACGAGACTACTTAAGGTTTAATGGTGAAATGTTTCAAAAACGGAAATGAGCTTCCAAAAATAAAGATCGACTTCTGGTAAACCGATATCCTCCAAAACCTAATCAACTCTGATGACACCAACCAAAATAAAATGTACGAAATTTGGTGTTGATACGACAAATCGTTTTCAGGTAAGAGCGCTCACAAAGTAAATAATCAGCAACTTCCGGTTTATCGGTATTTCACGAATAACTCCTAAACAATCAGTGATACAAAAATATGTTTAATACAAAAGGTGTAGTAGAGTTATTTTTCTAAAACTTTTAAAAATAATAGTGTAAACCTAAATATCATATTTATAGAGGTATTTTGCAAAATCGGAAATAAGCTTCGAAGAGTAAAGCTCAACTTCCGGTTCAATGATATACTCTAAAAAATAATAAACTCTAATCACAACAACCAAAGTAATATACATGAAATTTGGTGTTGAAACGACAAATAGTTTTCATGTGAGAGCGCCCACAAAGTACATACTAAGCAAATTCCGGTTTATCGGTATTTCATGAATAACTCCTAAACAATCGGTGATATAAAAGTATGTTTCATACAAAAGTTATAGTAAGATAAATTTTCTAAAACATTTATAATTAATAGTATATACCTAAATATCATATTTATGGAGATATTTTGAAAACCGGAAATGAGCTTTGTAGAATGAAGCTCGACTTTCGGTCAACCGATTTACTCCAAAAACTAATCAACTCTAACGACACCAACAAAAACACTATATGTGGAATTTAAAGTTGATACAACGAATGGTTTTCATGTTAGAGCGCCCACAAAAGACATAACAGCTACTTCCCGGGTTATCGGTATTGCACGAATAACTCTTAATCAACCGGTGATACAAAAATATATTAAATACAAAAGTTATAGTAAATTATATTATCTAAAACTTTTATAAGGAATACAATATACCAATACATCATATTTATGGATATATTTTGAAAACCAGAAATGAGCTTTACACAACCTACATAATCAGCAACTTCCGGTTTATCAGTATTTCATGGATAACTCCTAAACAATCAGTGATGCAAAAATATGTTTCATACAAAAGTTATAGTAAATTAAATTTTCTACAACATTTATAAATAATAGTATATACCTAAATATCATATTAATGGAGATATTTTGAAAACCGGAAATGAGCTTTGAAGAATGAAGCTCGACTTCCGGTCAGCCGATTTACTCCAAAAACTAATCAACTCTAACGACTGTAATAAAAGTACTATGTATGAAATTTGGTGTTGATCCAACAAATAGTTTTCATGTTAGAGCGCCCACAAAGTACATAATCATCTTCTTCCGGTTTATCAGTATTTCACGAATAACTCCTAATGAACCGGTGATACAAAAATATGTTAAATACAAAAGTTATAGTAAATTATACTATCGAAAACTTTTATAAGTAATACAATAGACGTATATATCATATTTATGGAGATATTTTGAAAACCGGAAATGAGCTTTAATGAATAAAGCTCGACTTCCGGTTAACGGATTTACTCCAAAAACTAATCAACTCTGACAGCACACACAACAGTACTATATATGAAGTTTGGTATTGATACGACTTTTAGTTTTCGAGTTAGAACGCTCATTATCACACACACACATACACACACACACACTCACACACACACACACACACACACACACACACACACACACACACACACATACACACAGACATCATCCAGAAAATGGTCAAAACGTGTTCTAGGGACCCCAAAACGTGTATTTCCGTTGAAATCTCGAAGTCGAATTTTTTCATGAAAAACAATACTTTCTCTATACTTCGTATATGGAGAAAGTAAAAAGGCAACGAAAACGGATGATTTTAAGGATATTTCATTTTTTTTCTCTATTTTGCCTTAATTTTTGTCATTTAATCGAGATATGATCGAAAAAAGCAACGAAAACCTATTATTTCAGCAAAATTTTACCTTTTTTCTAGTATTCTGCATTTCTATTTTTCTTTTTATCGAGATATGATTGAAAAAAGCTACGAAAACATATAGTAATTAGGAAAAATTCAATTTATTTACTCTTTTATGCTTTAATTTTCGTCATTTTATCAAGATATAATCGAGAAAGGCAAAGCAAACGGATAACTATTGCGGAAATGTTTATATAATTAATTTATTTTACATAAAAGTTCGTCATTTTTTCGAGAGATGATTGAAAAAAGCAACGACATCGGTTAATATTTACGTACTTTCATTTTTTTCCTCTATTTTGCTTAAATTTTCGTCATTTTATTATGATATGATCGAAAAAATAAACGAAAACGGATAATAATAGCGAAATTTCTATTTTGTTCCTCTATTTCGCCTTCATTTTCGAAATTTTATCTAGTTTTTATCGAAAAAAACAACGAAAAATTGTAATTTCAATTTTTTTTCATCCATTTTGCCTTAATTTTTGTAGTTTTATCGAGATATGATCGAAAAATGCAACGAAAGCGGACAATATTAGCGAAATTGCTATTTTTCCCTCTATTTAGCCTTCATTTTCGAAATTTTATCGAGTTTTGATCGATAATAACAACGAAAAATTGTAATTTTAGCGAAATTTCAATTTTTTTTCATCTATTTTGCCGTTATATTTGTCATTTTTCGAGATATGATCGAAAAAAGAAAAAAAAAACAGAAAATAATGGCGAAATTTCAACTTTTTTTATTGTATTTTGCCTAAATGTTCTTAATATTATTCAAATATAATCGAAAAAAGCAACGAAAACGGAAAAGTTTTTCGATATTTCATTTTTTTCCTCTATTTTGCTTTAATTTTTGTCATTTAATCGAGATATCATTGAAAAAAGCTACGAAAACGGACAATTTTAGCGAACTTTCTATTTTTTTCCTCTATTTTGCCTTCGTTTTCGTCATTTTGCCAAGATGTGGTCGAAAAAGCAACAAAAACGAATAATTTTAGCGAAATCTCAATTGTTTCCTCTATTTTGCCTTAATTTCCGTCATTATTACGAGCTATGGTAGTAAAACAACGAAAACGGATAATTTCACCGAATTTTCAAATTCTTCCTCTATTTTACCATACTTTTCGTCATTTTATCGAGATATGATTGAAAAAAGCTACGAAAACGGATAGTAATTAGGGAAAATTCAATTTATTTCCGCTGTTTTGCTTTAATTTTCGTCATTTTATCGAGATATAATCGAAAAAAGCAATGAAAACGGATAATTATAGCGAACATTTTTATTTTATTCCTTTATTTTGCATTAATCTTCGTCATTTTTTAGAGATATGATCGAACAAAGCAACAAAAACGGATAATTTTAGCGAAATTTCAATTTTGTTTCCCTATTTTGCCTTAATATTCATTATTTCATCCAGATATGACCGAAAAAAGTAACGAAAACGGATAATTACACCGAAATTTGAATATTATTCCTCTTTTTTGCCTAATTTTCGTCATTTTCTCAAGATATGATGGAAAAGAGCAACGTAAACCGTTAATTTTACCGAAATTACAATTTTTTTCCTATATTTTGCCTTAATTTTCGTAATTTTATCGAGTTTTGATCGAAAAAAGCAACGAAACGAAATTATTTTAGCATAATTTCAATTTCTTTCATCTATTTTGCCTTAAATTTCGTCATTATGTTGAGATATGATCGAAAAATGCAACAAAAATGGATAATATTAGCGTAATTTCAATTTTTTAGCACTAATTAGCCTTAATTATTTTCATTTATCGAGATATGATCGAAAAAAAGAAAAAAAAACAGAAAGTATATGCGAATTTTCAATTTTTTTCCACTATTTCGCCATTATTTACGGCATCTTGACAAGATATGATCGAAAAAAGCAACGAAAACGTGTAATTTAAGCGAAATTTCCACTTTTCCCCTCTATTTTGCCTTAATTTCGGTAATTTAAACGAGATTTGATCGACAAAATAAAGGAAAAATACAGGAAAAAAATTGAAAATTCGGTAGAATTACCTGTTTTAGTTGCTTTTTTTCCATAATATTTCAAGAAAATGACGAAAATTAAGACAAAAAGTTGAAAAATAGAAATTTCGGTGAAATTATCCGTTTTCGTTGCTTTTTTCGATCATATCTTGTCAGGATGCCGAAAATAATGGCAAAATAGTGGAAAAAAGTTGAAATTTCGATAAAATTATCCACTTTCGTAGCTTTTTTCGATCAATTCTCGATAAAATTAATTTTTGTCATTTAATCGAGATATGATCAAAGAAAGCAAGGAAAACCTATAATTTCAGCAAAATTTCAACTTTTTCTACTATTTTGTCTTTCGTTTCTTCATTTTATCGAGATATCATCGAAAAAAGCAACAAAAAAGGATAATTTTAGCGAAAACATTAATTTGATTCCTCTATTTTGCTTAAATTTTCATAATTTCATCGCAAATATAATCGAAAAAAGCAATAAAACGGATATTTTGCGGACTTTTAATTTATTTCTTCTTTTTTACCTTAATTTTCGTCATTTTATCCGAATTTGATCGAAAAAAGCAACGAAAACGGATAAATTCACCAAAATTTTATTTTTCTTCCTCTTCTTTGCCTTAGTTTTCGTCATTTTCTCAAGATATGATCGAAAAATGCAACAAAACGGATAATTTTAGCGAAATTTATATATTTTTCCTCAACTTTGCCTTAATTCTTGTCATATAATCGAGATGTGATCGAAAAAAGCAACGAAAAGGGATAATTATAGCGAAAATTTTCATTTGATTACTTTATTATGCATTAATTCTCGACATTTTATTCAGATATGATCGAAAAAAAAGCACGAAAACGGATAATTTAAGCGAAATTTATTTTTTTTCCTCTTTTTTACTTTGATTCTTGTCATTTTATCGAGATATGATCAAAAAAAAGCAAAGCACGAAAACGGATAATTTTAGCGAAATTTCAATTTTCTTTCCCTTTTAACCTTCTTTTTTTTCATTTTATCGAGAATTGATCGAAAAAAGCTACGAAAGTGGATAATTTTATTGAAATTTCAACTTTTTTCCACTATTTTGCCATTATTTTCGGCATCTTGACAAGATATGATCGAAAAAAGCAACGAAAACGGATAATTTCACCGAAATTTCTATTTTTCAACTTTTTGTCTTAATTTTCGTCATTTTCTTGAAATATTATGGAAAAAAAAGCAACTAAAACAGGTAATTTTCAATTTTTTTACTGTATTTTGCCTTTATTTTGTCGATCAAATCTCGTTTAAATTACCGAAATTAAGGCAAAATAGAGGGGAAAAGTGGAAATTTCGCTTAAATTTCACGTTTTCGTTGCTTTTTTTCGATCATATCTTGTCAAGATGCCGTAAATAATGGCGAAATAGTGGAAAAAAATTGAAAATTCGCATATACTTTCTGTTTTTTTTTCTTTTTTTCGATCATATCTCGATAAATGAAAATAATTAAGGCTAATTAGTGCTAAAAAATTGAAATTACGCTAATATTATCCATTTTTGTTGCATTTTTCGATCATATCTCAACATAATGACGAAATTTAAGGAATAAATAAAGGAATATATAAGGAATAACATAAAGGAAAAAAAGTTTAAAAAAGTGTAGATTTCGCTAAATTATCCGTTTTCGTTGCTCTCTTCGATCATATCTCGATAAAATGACGAAATTTAGGCAAAATAATGGAAAAAAATTGAAATTTCGCTAATATTATACGTATTCATTGCTTTCTTGATTCATATATAGAATAAATGTCGAAAATAAAGGGAAAATGGAGGAAAAGAATTGAATTTCGCTAAAATTATAATTTCTGTTTTTTTTCGATCAACACTCGATAAAATGACGAAATTAATGCAAAATAGAGGAATCAAGTTAATGTTTTCGCTAAAATTATCCGTTTTTGTTGCTTTTTTCGATCATATCTCGATAAAATTATGAAAATTTAGGCTAAATAAAGGAATAAAATTGAACTTTTCGCTGAAATTATCCTTTTTCGTTGCTTTTTTCGAATATCTCTGGATAGAATGACGAAAATTAAGGCAAAATAGAGGAAAAAATGAAATTTCGCTAAATTAATCCGCTTTCGATGCTTTTTTCGATCATACCGCAATAAAATTACGAACTTTAATGCAAAATAGAGGAAAAAAATTGAAATATCGCTAAAATTTTCTTTTTTCGTTCCTTTTTTCGATCTTATTTCGAGAAAATGACGAACGAATATTTTTCCGGAAACATTTGAAAAAATCATCGATAACTGATAATTTTAGAGGAATTTTGTATATTTTGGCTTTATTTTGCTTCCTTTTTGAGTAAACCTAGTCGAGTTTATACTAATTTTGAAAAACTTAATGAGAAGTATCAAAATACAACAAAAAAAGGAATAGTTTGAAAAAACGCACAGACATTGAAGATTTTTCGTGAATTGCAAAAAATTCGAACTATTGATCTTAAACGTCTATATGTCCGGAAAAGTTTGAAAAAATCAACAAAACATTTGAATTTTAGTGAAGTTTTGAGTTTTTTAGCTTTATTTTTCTTGTTTTTCGAGTAATTCCTGTAGAATTTGCATTATTGTAAAAAACTTCAATGAAAATAATCAAAATATAGACCTAGAACCGCTATTTCTCCGGAATAGGTCGAAAAAATCATCGAAAACTGAGAATTTTAGCGATACATTTCGTATTTTGGCTTTATTTTGCATCTTTTTCGAGTAAACTTAGTCCTGTTTGTACTTATTTTGAAGAAATCGATGATAAGTATCAAAATATTGAACTAAAACTACTTTTTCTCCGGAAATGTTCAAAAACAGTGATCGATGATTGTGATTTATAGTAATACATTTCGTATTATACCTATATTTTGCTGGTTTTTCGAGTTAACCCAGTCGAGTTTGTACTTATTTTGAAGAACTCAACAAGAGGTTCCAAAATACAGCCAGAAATTGTAATATTTCGAAAAAACGCACATATATCGAAGATTTTTCCGTAATTTGCAAAAAATTCGAATTTCGTATCAAAATATATAATGATGAATTTGTTAAAACCTTTTTAAAAATGGACTTGATTCGAAGATCTAGCATGCCGTTTTGTGAAACATCTTCCATATTTTGAAAAGAAAAACTACTTTTGATTGCAAATTACAGGAAAAACTGTAGATTTTTTTCTAAATTATACAGCTTTTTGCGATATCTATCCATATTTTGAGCAAAATTCCGGCTTTTCTATACTTACTGAAAAATCGGCGAAAAATGCACTTTATTACGCATGGTTCCAGTTGTTTTGTTTCAAAAACCTTAGTTTTGCTCTATTTTGCTTGTTTTTCGATTTAAAATAGTCGAGCTTGTACCTGTTTTGAAGAACTCAATGAAAAGTATCAAAATATTGATCGAAAACGTCTATTTCTCCGAAAAATTTCGAAAAATAAACGAAACCTGTGAATATTAGCGAAATTTTCAGTTTTTTGGCTCTATTCGTCTTGTATTTCGAGTGAACCAAGTCGAGTTTCTATTCGGTTTCAAGAAGTCAATGAGAAGTATCAAAATATTGAACTATAACTACTATTTCTCCGGAAACGTTCGAAAAAATCATCGAAAACTGAGGATTTTAGCGAATTTTGAGTTTTTTGGCT
Source organism: Sympetrum striolatum (assembly GCA_947579665.1). Taxonomy (NCBI): domain Eukaryota; kingdom Metazoa; phylum Arthropoda; class Insecta; order Odonata; family Libellulidae; genus Sympetrum; species Sympetrum striolatum. The sequence continues at coordinate 14,302,488 of OX388348.1, read as the reverse complement.
TTATTTTTCTTCTTCTTCGAGTAAATCCAGTAGAGTTTGTATTAGTGTTGAAGACCGCAATGATAATAATCAAAATATTCATCTAGAACGACTATTTTTCCAGAAACGTTCGAAAAATTCATCGAAAACTGAGAATTTTAGCGATATTGTAAGTTTTTTGGCTTTAATTTTCTTGTTTTTCGAGTAAACCCAGTAGAGTTTTATTCGTTTTCAAGAAGTCAATGAAAAGTAACAAAATATTTTTCTATAACGACTATTTCTACGGAATAGTTCGAAACATCATCGAAAACTGAGAATTTTAAGAAATTTTGCGTATTTTCGCTTTCTTTTGCTTCTTTTTCGAGTAAACCAAGTCGAGTTTGTACTAATTTTGAAGAACTCAATGAGAAGTTTTAGAATAATGATCTAGAATGACTATTTACCTGGAATAGGTAAAAAAAAATATACGAAACCTGTGAATTTTAGCGAAATTTTGAGGTTTTCGACTCTATTTTGTTGTTTTTCGATTACCCTTAGTCGAGCTTGTACTCGTTTTAAAGAACTCAATGAAAAGTATCAGAATATTGATCTTAAACGTCTATATCATCGAAAAAGTCAGAAAAAATCAACGAAACCTGTGAATTTGAGCGAAATTTTGAGTTTTTTGGCTTTATTTTTCTTGTTTTTCGAGTAACCCCAGTCGAGTTTTTTATTTGTTTTTCAAATATTCAATGAAAAGTATCAAAATATTGATTTAGAACTAATATTTCTACGAAAAGTTCGAAAAATCATCAAAAACAGAATTTTAGTGAAATTATGATTTCTCTCTCCATATACGTAGTAAGTATAGAGAAAGTATTGTGTTCCCAAAAAATTCGACTTTCAGATTCTAACGGAAATATATGTTTTGGGACCCATAGAGCTCATTTTTGCTATTTTCCCGAATATGTCTGTCTGTGTGTCTGTCTGTGGTCAAAACGTTTGTGTGCGCTCTATCTTAAAAAGTAATTATCCGATCATTTCCAAAATTCATATGTAGTATTTCCCTAACAATGCCAAGAGTTGATTAGTTTTTGATGAATATCGCTTAACCGGAAGTTCCAGTTAAAACGGAACAAACGTTTGCTTCGTTAATATCTCCGTCAGAATACAATGCAGGTATATACAATTACTAACAATAGTTATAGATAATTTAATTTACTACAACTTTTGTATGAAACATGTTTTCGTAACACTAATGTTTTAGGAGTTATTCTTGAATAATGGTTAACCAGAAATTGTTGTTTATCCAGAAATGGAGGTTTTTCATACATATCTCTTTCAAAATGCAATGTAGGTATATACAATTAAATACAAAAGTTATAGATAATGTACATTACTACAACTTTTGTATGAAACATGTTTTCGTAACACTAATGTTTTAGGAGTTATTCTTGAATAATTGTTAACCGGAAATTGTTGTTTATCCAGAAATGGAGGTTTTTCATACATATCTCTTTCAAAATGCAATGTAGGTATATACAATTAAATACAAAAGTTATAGATAATGTACATTACTACAACTTTTGTATGAAACATCTTTTCGTATCACTGATTGCTTAGGAGTTATTCTTGAATAATGGTTAACCGGAAGTTGTTGTTTATCCAGAAATTGAAGTTTTTCATTCATATCTCTGTTAGAATGCAATGTACGTATATACTATTGTGTACCAAATTTGTAGATAATGTATTTTACTACAACTTTTGTTTGAAACATTGTACTGTAACACCCATAGTTTTGGAATTATTTATATATTACCGGCATATGTTTTCAATAAATATGGAGAAAGTCATGTTTTAGCCACATCAGATTTCTCCTTTTGGATTTGATTTACTCTTAACAAGTAAAGTTTATATTTAATTTCGGTTCTTTGTTCGATTTTGATTCGATGATCATGTGTTTTAACTGGAACCGTGCCGTAAAAAACGAACAGAAATATAATTGCTCGGACTTAACTGTATACCAAAATATCCTGATTCGTGAGAACCGGAAATAAAACCTATTATCCAATATTTTCGTCCGGTACATCCCAGCTATCCTAAGAGAACCACCCTTGGCGCCATCAAGGGCCTTGCTCACCAAAAGGGGATACCAATTTGCGAAGCAGATTCGAAACAATACCCGGCGTCCCCATCTGAAGCTCGGGCCGAAATTTCTGCCGCGGACAGACCCTCTTGGGCCGTCTTTGAAGTCGGCAATCCCCTCTTCACAAGTGCAAAATGTATCCCCTGCCTTTCCATCTCCGAGGCCCATTCATGCGGAGGGAAATATTTTCCCGTGGGAATTGACAGGCGAAAGGAAGAAATTTTGCAGTTGATCTTTTTTCGCGTCTGATCCATTAGCGTGGGAGTAATGCCCCTTTTGAAATTTACAATTGACATTTTGAACCCGGGATCGGACTGACTGGGAGGGAAAGCATAACTGAAATGGTTTTCCGCTTATGGATAGAGGGGGAATCGCGAAGATGAAAAATCCAACTGATACACTTGCTCTTTGTGCCCAGACGATTCAAATCATTCGAAGGAGCTCCATCCCCAACTTTCCACACCATCGATAAATGGAAATATACCCTAGAGGTACCGGCTTATTTTCTACTGCATAAAGGGTTACCTTTGGGGTTACTGACAATAGGCTACCCTACCCAGTGTAATTGTGTGTATAGATAATTAGAGATTTCAAAAAATCCTACATACATACGGCGCCAAAGATGTTTTCATAAATTACCCAAAGAAATCTGCTTCGATAATGAAATTATATTTTCGAGAAGCCTTGGCTTTTGGCTCAAAAAATCATGGCTTTTCAATAATAATATGATTTAAATTTTTTTTTTCGATTTGTCGAATTTCAATTTGATTAATGCATTTTTGCATATTATTTAAATTGATCAAAACTTTAAATCTGTTTTTCTATACAAATTATCTCAGTTTATTTTATAATTGTTTATGATGCTAATATGCCAATGGGTTAATTACTTAGCACTAGAAGGTCCGATAGGGGTCGATTGACCCTTCGCAACATTCTTATCGTCCTCACAAAAAAGTAATTTATGTGCGGATCTGATTTTTTTTGACTTTTGATATTTTAAGGGCTAAAGCCACTGTGTGAAATATTTTGTAAAATTAACAAGTACTTTTGGCGCAACAAGTGGGTCTAACTACAAGGTCCGCGAGGGGTCAATTGACCCCGATTGCATTTTAAGCGTTTCCGTTGACATCGGGCACGTTTACTGCCTAATATGGGTCCTAATATCTAGTTCTATCATAATAAACGATCATAATCATGGGTTTTATACTAAAAAAATCGTTTTTCTTTCATTTGTTGCTGATTGAGGGCCATAACTGTTGAAGCTTTGTTTCAAGTTCCCGAATAAAATCCCCCCACCCCACCGCTCGCTACCACGGCAGTGTGCAGTGCTTATTCACACGCTTGGACCAGGGGGGTACAGAAACAGCTAATAATAGCACAGTTTGGACTCTCATTTTGCCTGGCGATCATGCTGGCAAACGTGGTAAAATGAATGTTATAAGAGAATCAGGGGGTGCCACTGGCTACGCCAAGCAGCACTTGGAGGAAAACTCTTACTGGAGCGTGTTGAAGCTTTTTCTGACGGAACGTATGCTTAGACTTATAAAATATTGTACTGAAAAAGAAGCTCGGCGAGTTCTAGGCGATGAATCGTGGCCATTGTCTTTAGAAGAGATCAACGCGTTTCTCTCTAATTTGTATGCACGTGGGGCTTGTGTAGCTCAATCAACTCATGTCAATGATCTGTGGCACACGCAATGGGGCCAACAATTTTTTTCGGCGACAATGTGTAGAAATCAGTTCAAGGAAATCGTGAGATTTTTATGTTTTGATGACAGGGCCAGCCGTGCTGCCCGTAAACAAACCGACAAATTTTGCTTGGTATCAGATCTTTGGAATAAGTTGTTGAAACTTGCTTAGCATGCTACAGACCTGGCGAAAGTATTACTGTTGATGAGCAACTGTATCCGACAAAGTGCTGGTGCCCATTTTTACAATACATGACAAATAAACCCGATAAGTTTGGAATTACATTTTGGGTCGCTACTAATGCGAAAAACAGGTAGGTGCTCAATATTATTCCCTATGTAGGCAAATATGAGGCAAGGCCCAGTACAGAACGTGTCGGCGAAAACATTGTCAAACAACTTGTTGAGCCTTACCTAAACAAAGGCAGAAATGTCACAATGGACAATTACTTTACCTCCTTGAATCTTGCAAAAGAACAAAAGAAGAAAAACACTAGCCTTGTAGGGACGCTAAATCGGAATAGAAGAGAAGTACCACCTACTTTTAAGAAATGCGGTGATTCTCGTTTTAGTACTGTTATCTATAAGCACGAAGAAATCTCCTTGACTGGTTATCAATCTAAATCTAACGAAAACGTCCTAGTTCTTAGTAGTATGCACCCCTGTGTAACAATTGACTGTGAGACGGAGAAAAAATAGCCAGATACGGTACTTTTTTACAATAAGAACAAATGCGGAGTCGATACGGTTGACCAAATGACTCGTAAATACAGAGTTCGGTCTGGCACACGGCGATGGCCCATGCATGTTTTCTATAACATCCTAGATCTAGCCATGATTAATGCTCATTCATTGTACAAGTTAGTCTTTAACTCTAATGTTTCACGTAAATCGTTCCTTTTCTGAGTTGCAAAAGAAATTTCAAAGACTTACCTACGTAGAAAGTAGAAAATGCAGCGTGTAGCAGACGTCGATCCTCCTGACTCGGATAGTCGCAGGCAGTGCCAAATTGGGCTCGGTAAACAAAACAAAACAAAGAAGTCATGTAACAGATGCAAGAAACGTATGTGTGGTAAGTGTGAAAGTGATACTAATGTTTGCAAGAAATGCGAGGAAGCCTAGAAATACAATAGACCTGCCTCTTAGAGGTTATGACCTTTTGTTACTAAAATTTTCATTATTATGTGTCTCCTAATAGCGCTAATATAATATTTACATGTTAACATTCTCTAACAATTTTTTTAAATCTTGTTCGATTTTTTTACATATAGAATACGACACTAAGCAAAAACCTTAGTTACTTACCTCAAGAACAAAAACCACGTTCTTTCGTACACTTGTAAGTTTTTTTTGTTCTGTTCCAGAAAAAAATGTAATGTAGTGGATAGCTTTATGTAAAATGTCTTCTAGTAGATAAAAAGTAGAAATATGTTAAACAAATCATACTTACCGTTTAAAGCAATTTTTGTACTCACCTGCAAATTTGCCATGTTCTCTGTGTCATTCACTTTTTCACAAGAAAATCTTCTGTCGAGATGTTATTCTTACTTTGCTGTGTATAATGATTTTCCCTTCTTAAAAACCAATGTTTTCAAACATTTTCATGTCATTTTGTTATAAAAGAAGATATCTGTACATTTTTTTAATAATTGAAAAAAAAATCGAAATAAAATGAAATTATTTCCGACCTATTCCATTTTATGAACTGTAAAACCACTCTAATCCGCCTAAAATCAATCTGTAAGAGGATTCAAGTGCCAAAATGTAGTAATAGAAAAGCTCATGACGTAGAAAAACAATAAAAAGGGGCATCTTAAAGCCCGAATATAGCAAGATCCTTCTAATAATGCATTGGGGTCAATTGACCCCTCGCGGACCTTTTAGGTAGGCAACATACCCCGGACCTTCTAGTGTTAAAACCACTTTTGTGTATGTAACTTTAAAATTTATTGCTTTATTGTTTATAATATTTACTCAGCACAAAACATGTAATATATCAATTTGTTTATACTTACTCTGTTTGTATTTACTTTTTATGTATTCATCTCAGTATTATTTATTTTTTATAGTGCCCTATGGGTTTTTATTTATAATTAATTTTCTGCTGTCGAGCAATCGCTGTTATATTAAGTGAAGGTAATCTTCATACAAGTTTTCTTCGGGGATGTCTATATTTCACTCACTTATGACTTATCCATATGTATATAATTTTTCCTTGAGTGCAGTAAAAATATTATTATTATATAAGTATACATACATATTGGTGTGTAATCATACATATAATCAAAGAAACTATTTGAAATGTGAATTAACAGGAACGGTAATTATAGAATATATCTGATGTAGATGTAGTAGGTGAAATAATACGTGGACGTTTGCTAAATTTAGTCTTGTTTGTTGCTAAAAGCGTTACCTAATCCTGTACGTTAATACAGTAATGTTATTTAGGAATTCTAAATGTAATAATTTAAGTGTGAAAGCATTAATTAACAATGTTTGTGGCTGCTACGTGACTTCTGTCAAATAGTAGCATTTTTTTCGAAAAATAGTTCTTACTTTATTCAATATTCAATACAATTCAATAGAATATTCAATACAATTTAGAATATACAACAGTAAAATAACCAACACTGAAAGATAAAAAAATATATATATGTAAAATACAAAGAATAGGTTATCATACACAGCTCAAACTTACATTGAAACAGAACAGTCTGGTCCTGCTGAGCAAAATGCTTGTCAGCAGGTTCCATTTAGGTAATCTACAGAAAAATAATAGTAATTAATAATAATAATCATAATATATACGCACACAGACACGAACCTAACTGAAACGTTAACAATACAGCATGACTTTTACACGCAAGCAATACTTAGCGCCTAACTATCGATTTCTTCTTCAAAGTCATTTTTTATATTAAATTCTATAAGTAAATTTAATCCAAGATATAGCGTGGTGGCACTGAAAATTGAGGAAAATTAGAATATCTCTACTATTCATATTAGACGTGAAAAAGTAACTTATCCGTCCATTTTTTATTTTTTAAATGTTGTTATCATAACCTTAGTCTCTGGATCATAATTTACTGATTTGAACTGTAATTTAAGGGCTGCTGTTTTAAATATATCCTTGCAGATTTATGCTGATTGTATATAAAACACAGACTTGAGCTTGTATTTTAGAAATACTATGATAAGATGAGCAACATTATTGAATAATAGGATAGTTACTATATATTATATTCGAAACCATGAAGCGAAAAGCTTATATCTGTTTTATTCTTACACCACAGCAATATCGATGTGAAAAAGTATATGTTTTATTTATTTTACATATTAAATCAACATCCACTGACTGAATAATATTGAACTAATAAATATCGTTTATGATACCTATTATTTCGAGAATAAACTCCTCTCAAAGTCAAATTCATAAAACCTTTTTTCTTTCGTTTTGTAAATTCAAATAACAAACAAAAATCACATCTTGAAATAAGGTGTTCGTGAAAAATATTCTATCCTACATCCCTAAAATCACCTTAAACTTGAGCGATAAAGTTAACCAAGAATCTTCCCTTGTGTTACAGAAAAGCTAGATTCAGACAGCGGACTCAATGTTACCCGAACTTTCCCAAGATTCCTCCGAAAGTTAACTGCAAATACTACATGACCCTGAGGAAATAATGGAGGAGCAATTCTCAAACAGAGATTCTTAGGAATATAACCGAGAATAGGGTCTCTGGAGGGAAGCAATCAGCGAACAAAGGCGGAGTGCGACGAAATCAAGCGGAAGCCATCGGGAATCGGATCGCCAAACTACGCGAAACATCGCAGAACAGCGATGAGATACATAGGGAAACAGTTTACTGAAAGGGAGGGGAAGAGAGTTTGAAGACAACAGAAGACTATTGAAGGTCGCCCTACAAGTGCATAGGAATTAATTACTTCTCATTCAACTTTATTTTGTCATTTCCTCAAATGAGCTTACGTAACTAGCCACTGAATTTAACTTTAAGTTTACGGTATTGAGAGGTTAACATTTCATCAGTTTGGTATAAAGGAGTATTACTAGCGATATATCTATTTGTTTATTTCTACTCATTCTTCTTACTGTATTACTCTCCGAAAATTATTTCCATTAATTAGAGTTTTACAATGCGTTTTCTTAGGTAGAAAAAAATTAGATATTGGTTATGAACGTTTAATAATAATTGTCTATTGAAAAAACTAGTCTTAATAAACACTTTTTTAATTAATCGTATTAGGGGTTAATTACCTGCTAATATCCTTTATATCACATAACTGCTTGCCAACTGACAATGAGGATAAGCATTTATACATTGAACCCAGCACACTAAATAAATTCTAGGGAAGAGAAATATATAAATCGTTCCACAAAATGTTGTGCTGATTCTAATTCTCACATCTTAAAGTAAAAGTTTTAAGCCACTCGAACAGAAAGGTTCAATATGATCGCTTTCGTCAACATGCTTGGGTTTATAGGCGTTACCTACGTTAATATTTTAAAATATTACATATTTCATGTTGAAGGTTTCCTCTCCTTCTGTGAAGGGAGAAAGCGTTTTCAATGTCGTATTAAATGCATGCCTAAGCTTTTTTACAGCCAAAATTAAAGCTTTTGAATGTTTTTTTCTTTCTGTTTCCAACTTCATTAAGCCTGCCTCCTGGTCCTCCATCTATTTGCAGTGATATTTATATAATAAAATTATTATTAATAATAATAATAATGATAATAAATTATATAATATTTTAATTACATTTTCTGGGTTTGATATAAGAAACTGCTCACAGCTGTAATCAGACTTAAATAATGAACCTCTTTATTATTAAGTAAGCTCATTAAGAATTCTAATTTGGAATTATGATTTAAGCACTTTATAGAATCAACTGCCTGTGCCGTGACTTTGTGGTATGGATCCATCAGGAGCGAAAGTGAAATAAACTTTTACTAGACCACAGAATAATATTCTGTTGTCTAGTAAAAGTACGTTTTACTTTCGCTCCTTAAGCGCTTAGATATTAAGAAGTCATTTCTAGTTCTCAAAATATTCTACGACAAGAATGCATTTTGGAATGCATATATTCATCCTGTATACTCAGCACGAAAATCTGAATTATATTAATCAGATTATTCCCGATTAGTTAAGAAGCAAATTCGATTTAAAAGTAATCATAATATTTGATTTAGAATCCTGTTTCTAGCAATATTTCGTATTAGGCAAGAATAACAAATTAAGTATAATATGAATATATTATAAAAATTATCATTTTGATACTCCTGCTGACAAATGTAGGGCTGAAAATCGGATGCCCATACGCTGGGATCATAACTCAGCCAACGGCAGGATGACGTATGGAGTTCAAAGGATACTGCAGTACTTTAGCTGGAAATATCGTGTAAATCGGCTCGCTGCTTTCAAACGTAACACTGGAACAAACACAGACACGCCGAGACAGGAGAGAGCGTATGAAACCATTTGAGGGGCAAACCAGGCGGAAAGGACTGTTAACATCTTTATTGGAATGGTTAGAGAGTGAGTGAATGGCATTTCCCTCCGAGAGCCTTCAAAACAAGGGATTGAGGGAGGAAAATGAAACGAATGTAACAAGGAACGGATTTCGGAAGAAAACAGAGAAACAAAATACGAATGATCGTACGACAGACGGGGCTCTGCCGAAAACGAAAAATTTAATTTGGGTAAGGCAGGAATTCCCCCGAGGCTTTTAATATCCGGCTTAACATGAAAATGACGACTTTCACTGGGTACCACTTGGTGTACGAAAGCGGAATTTTTCTCGTTAGCGCAGTTCATTTCCTATACTTGATGAACTAGGTTGGGTAGAAGCGATTGATGCTAAATAACGGAGTCGCCACGTTAGCTAACTTGATTGTTACAATTCAGTAGTGCGTCACTGCTATTGTGTGTGCTTTAGATTTAGGAAAGGGTGAATAATAACCTGAAATTTTTCAGGAGTATACCGAAGAGGTGAATTCATGTCTCCGTTAAAATTTTAACCGAAATCATATTATAGTTAAAATCTCATAAAAACGTAGTAATCCTTCTTGACACAATTTACTCTGTTTTGTACATAGAAAAATTGATTATATATTTCAATATGCATATAAGTTAACATTATCATTCTAAAAACCTACTAAAAACGGAATCCCCTCAATATTCTTTCGATACGACTTTTTCAGTATACTTATGTGTAAGAATAGATATATAAGGTTAAAAGTATGTACGTTAATTTTAAATTTATTGGGACTTTATATCATTACTGCTAGTCAAGAAAATGGTAACTGAAAGAGCTCCCTTATTGCCCAGTTATTTTTTTTGGTGAAGAATTATGTAAAAAAAATAGGTTTTCGTGTTACGCGCCAATCTGTAACGTCATTATAAAAAAAATAATTTGTTCTTTCCCCGATGCCACGAAAAAATATTTTTTTTATCCTCTGTCTTATTGTAATTATTTGAGTTAAGGAGCAACTTGGAAAACTGTTGTTACCAGTACATTCCTTTATTTGGAATTGATTTAATCCATTTCCCATAGGTTTCACTGTTAAATATTGGTAAATAAGCTTTTTCTAAGATTATCATACACGTATGGCATGACTAATCGATAACGTATCTTTAAGAATGAGATATGGCAATAAATTATGAACAAATACTCAAACGAATACAAGATAATTCCATGCCAATATGAAGCTCTCATAATTTATAAAAAATTGTAAATATTCCCTTCTCTGAACTCGTATCAATTGCTCCTTTCACTATGAATTTGTTTTTCCTTTCCACCCACTAATTCACGTTGTAAATTTAAGCCGTTTATACAAAGGGTACGAAGGTAATAAACTAATGATTATGCGAATCCTCATCAAAATCATGGTTGGCTTGAATCACAAATTTTGGAAAGTGCTTATAATTTTAACAATTTAGCTGCTAGCATATTTGGTAGATATACAATTTTACATGAACAAGTTTAATACATACTCAATTTTATTGAAATAAATTCAAATTTTATATAATTCAAAAACTTCAGCCTCTCACTCTTTCCCCTCAAATCCCAAGCATCCTACTTCTAATCCCTTGATCAGTTCACACCCTCTCAATATTTTCCCTACCCATTCGAATGACCTTCATTTCTATTTTGAAGTGCAAACACTCCAAAACACGGCGAACGACAACTTCGCAAGAACCGCGGTAACACCGTTTTCGAGAGAAGGGCCACTCATCGATCGGTATTCCCGATACTTCGCGTGCACCACGCACCAGGAGAAAGGAAGACGGTTCTCCCATGTGTCGGATCGGAAATCGGCGTCATCCATAGCGGAGAGCTCCTAAGGTGGCCTCGTTTGGCCGATTGATCAATCTAAACAAATGGCACACGCCGTTTGCTCGCCGACATATCCAAGAGAAAGGCAAATCCTTTTGTGATGCTGTCAAAGCATCCGCTGCCACGCCCAGCACAACACGCCGTCCCCAAACTCCGGTCGCAATTACCAGCGTACGAACATTCTGCACCTCGTCAATGCATGGGCATACAGATCCCGAAGATTAGGGTAGAAGAGAATGGCGATGATAGAGGAACAAATGCTGATGGTGGGGATGCAGGGGAGATGAAAGGAAGCGAGGAAGATGCTGTGAAAATTGGCCGGGTGAAGCAGGCAACAGAGTGCACTGTCAAGCATCCCTTGAACCGCGGTATGCACTTCATGAGGATGCCATCGAAATATACAAAAATGTATCTGACCCATTACCTTAATCATTAGTGCGCATGTATGTCTCTAAGGCGGGCAAATTTTTTCCGACGACTTATATTTCTCTGGGTGTTTATTTCTTCTCTTTTCTAACAAACACTGGCGGTTTCCTTCGTAATACCCTTTCCTTAGTTTCATTAATTTTTTGAGATGCTATAAAACAGCATGTGGTATAAGTTAGAAAGGAAACAAATAGAGACAGCCGCAACGAGTCTCCTTAGATCGATACTTGCATAGATAGGTTAAATCCACTTCAACATAATATGCTTTAATATTGCATGCCGATTGCATAAAAAAGTTGGCATTATATTAAATACAAGGATTTTTAAGTTATTATATTATAAGTTATGAAAGATGGCATTGATGAACGCATCGAAACTATGAAGTGCATCATTTTATCATACGATGAACCCAATTCTTTGTCCTACAAATGTACAATATAATGTGAATATAATAATGTAGAGTATTGAATTACAATTTTTCAATGGGGTGTGCGTAAATAATACTAAGCCACTTCATGATCAGAGAAAATGAGTTATTATGATGATAAATGATGTTACTTTCTTTTCAAATGTTTCATCTTTTTAAATGGTGAAAAAATACATTTATTTCGCAAAGAAAAAACGTTTTACCATCGACCAAAATCTTGGCATACAAAAGGAATTTATTACGGGATAAAGTTATGTACCGAAACACTTCCTTCACCCATTGATAAAGGATAGTAAAAATTATTAAGATTATATATATATATATATATTTGTTATTGTTAGCAGGAAAGAAGGCTAGAAATGAAATTAGAGCTTTAACGTGTGCAAGTTTCAATTTTATGAAGTAAAAAGGCAATACTGTGCAAAAATGTTCTGGCCATTTAAAATTATTCCGCCATAAATAATATTTTTTACCCAAAGTTTTGGAAAATACGTTATTAACAATTTCTAAATGTTTATAATGACGCGATGAAAATCTTATCGTTCTGGAAACTTTTAAAGATATCAAGGGCTGACACATTTCAAGAGCCGCAATATCACAAGAAACTGCTATAAAGTAATAAACTTAATTCAGAAATTCTTCAACTCATTTTTATCACGTATTTATTCCCTTATTAACATACAAGTTATCACAAGAATACCCTTGGATATATAGGAGTGAAAGTAGCTGCATGGCCTGGACTCGAACTCAAATCTCCTACTATTCGTGTTGTTTCTAAGAAAAAGATTCTAAATTGTCATAACTAAAAGTTTTCGTTACATTAAAGGGATGTTTTTTTGAGCAAAGCAAGTGGTGCTCCACATTTTTCTCCATCTTTATTCCACGAATAACTCAAAATTAAGTCTTCTTTATCAAATAACTTACGCTCACCCGGAAGATTATGGAGGCATCACTAACCGTATTGCGTTTATAATACATTACTTACAGCAGTTTATTCAAACGAAACAGGTACATAAAACTTTGACCTCAGTAGATTAAAAAGATATCCTGAATTAAGTACGGATTTTCCATTAGTATTTCAAAACAGAATTCACAAACTAAATTAGCATTTACTTCCTAATAAGCTACAGTACTAGAATTAAACTACAGAAAAAATATAATTTAGAATTATCTGTCGAAAATCCTTGTGTGGTTAGGAAGGCAAATTACCCAACGAATTTTGGAAAGATTTTCTATCTGACGTAGCTTAAGGCAACATCTTCAACTTCCTCGTAATTAACCTTTGCTTTAATTTCTTCCGAGGCCTGTTTACGCTTCTTTCATCTTTGTCTTTTTCCCTAAAATATCCCTCAATTACTGCCTTTAACAAACTTTCCCGTCTCAAAAGCTCATTTTGTTTCTTTTCCCAGCGATTAATCTACGCTGCTCCCTCATTGTAGGGAAAATTACGGCCTTCGCTGTAGATCCGAAAGGTTTCCTTTTTAATTCTGATCGATTTGGAGAAGTTTACTTCATAGAGCGAGAGATTTAATGAGCTTAAAACGTCTTTAGGAATGAAATGTTATCTACAGAATAAAACCTGTATCCAGAGAGCGGATCAAGATTGATCAACAGTCTACTACATAGGTAGTGACTGGTTGAGGTATAGAGTATAGAATGCAAGTATGCAAAGTAACCACGATCAGTAACTAATGATTCAGGGTGCAGTAACTGGTTCCACGAAAAATGAACACCAGAAATTGTATATACTGAGAGTTAAAATATTGAAAAGTGTAGCTGACAAATACATTTATAATCTTCAAAATGTTTGCATTATTTGTAATTTGATTGTAGATAGAATATTGTCACGATTTTTATTGATAGTCATCATCTAACTATTGATAGCAGTCATGTTAGCCGTTGTATTTTGAAATATGAATTAAAAACTCAATTATATATTCGATGTGAAACGACAGTTGACAAGAGAAAATTCAAGTACTACAGTACGAGTGTGGTATTATTTCTTCAGTGGTATTAGATGTAACATCCGGTAATCGTCAAGGATACAAGGGAACGTTTCCTTACAATGAAGACCATTTCATCAACGTTTACTTTACTATTTTCACTTTCTTAGAACTAGAGTTGGAACGGATTCTGAATGACCTTAAAAATAAATTATTTACATATATTATACATTATTATACACCCAATTCATATAAGGATAAATATAAGTAAACGACACGTATATTAAATCTTAAAAACTCAATTTTTTCAACTTTTTTGAAATACTAATTATTTCTTGCAATAAAATATTAACGTCTTCTTCGAACCCAAGACAGTTCATATTTTGATTTCAAATCGAATAAACTTAAACATTGTTTGTGGAAATTTTATGGGGACGTGGTAGAATTTTTGCTAATTAGCGATAAATATTCTTCATAAAAAAATATGTTTTCCAAGCATTCCGCATATTAGAGTTACTCAATAGATATTGAGTTATTGAGAGCCACACATCACTTTATCCCATATATCCCAGGGGCCTTTAATATCTCCAGTCAAAGAAAATTTTACCGGATGTGAAATCTTGCTTTCTGCATTCAGTCTAATAGAGACCGACCTCGGCGGATGGTCGGAATTTTCAGCCCGGGCAAAAAGGTAAGCAAGTTCCCGGAAAGAAGGAATTGGGGTGGGGAGTGGTAGGGCGGAATTGGGAGGACAAGTTTACAACCTGTTTAGCGGCGTTAGTTACGGTCAGCGGGTGGTGCAAATTTTAGGAAGCATTGGCCATGAATGGAAAGGATGAAAAGCAATCAACAAATAGCATAGGGTGTCGGCAAATGCCAAATTGGTGGAAGACAATAGAGTTGTTGGGGAACCTTCAAAAGGAACTGAAAATCTAAAGAAATGGAGACCGAAAGAATTCCATTCACAACACTGGCAATTAGGAAACGGCAGACATGAATAGTCTCAACTAGTACAGGCTACTAAGCGGGTAGAACCGTAGAATTTTCGATGTGTGTGTTCTTAATAACGCTACGAGCTTTTGATACTCATTCTCTCAATCGATTTTCTTAGATTAGGTAACGTTTAGGTTTAAATAATTGATGAACTATTTTAAAAATCTTGAGACGCCATCTAGAAACTTATATTTTAAACAAAATATTTTCTTTTCATGACCAAAAAGAGCTACGCTATCCCATGATATCAAATCTGGTTCCTTCGGAAATCCAATTTTTGTCTTCAATTTAAGCGGAATTCAAATCAAAATTTGATCAGCAAAACTATAACTGCAGCAACGTGAAATTGAAAGACGAATCCATGGCCAGTTAGATACTCCACAAAAGTTTTGATCATGCCCGATCGACAGAATACATAATTAACGCAGAAGTAAAAATAAATTAATAGTAACATTAAGAATTACTATTATACTATATACACGCATTTCCTAAATAATGTGTTATGGATTCAATAATTAAGTCAGAAAAGGCATTAACTAAAAGTTAGGTAGGCTACGTACTAAAATTTTGCATAACTATTCCCAAATAATACTGCTGTTAACTTATAAACATAAAATCGGGAAATCTTAGAATGAGAGTTCAAGATGAGATAGAAATTAAAATTTCAGAACTTAAATAAAATAAAATGTGGTTTAAATTTGATGTGTACTTCACTGCTTTGACTATTCCAAACGGAGTGGGACGATTAGTCACAATTAAACTCATAATTAGTTAAACTAAACAATAATAGCAAAGCGTCTACTTTAAGCAACACTTTACACCTTTTATCTATTTAGGGGCAAAATGGCATTTTAAGATTTAATTGGTGAGTTTCAAATCTAGTTTAATTAATACTGACTGATTCATATTTACTAAAATAATTGTATTTTTAAAATAAGCAGAATGCAAAACCATCTTAAATTGCTTTATCTCTGGAAATTTTCTAGATTTAGAACTGCCTCACTGTACAAGCCTTTACAATCTGCGTCTGTACAAATGTAAAATATTCAATGGATTTCCGATTCATAATATATAGAATCTACGATAAAGAGCAGCTTCAGATAACCAAATGAATTGGGAGATATGACTAGTATGTGAATATATGACATGGATAGAGGCAATAACGAGTAGTAGACGTTTTCAGTTATTAGATATGCAAGTAAAGTATGCAGAACAGCAGCTAGATAGACAAATTTGCTAAATGTATGTCAAGGAGAGTTAAACTAAACAATGATAAGGAAGCGTTTCTACCAATACTTTGCACCTATTAGCTATTCGGAGAAGAAATGTCATTTAAACATTTTATCAAGGAGAAATAAAGGTAAGATAATTAATACTGACTGACTGGTTTTGACTAAGATAATAGTTTATTTATAATAATCAGAGCGAGAAATTGCCCATGATTGCATTATCCCTGGTTAGTATTTAGAAATAGGGTTGCTTCACTGTATAAAACCTTCAAATGCCCATCAATATAAATATGAGATATGCAATCAATCTTGTTTAAGTCAGCAAATAAATAAAAAAGCAACTGATAAGAAAGCAATATACGGGATATGACTATTATACGGATAGATAACTTCGATGTAAGCAATGATGAGTAGCAGCCGTATTTTAAAATTTGATCATGTGATTAATGTATGCAGACCAATGGCTCGATCGTGACACCACCTTCCTTTTTGACTCCTACATATTCGATCAATGAATTCAAGATACTGTAAACAAACCCAACATCAAGCACAAAAACTATACTTATGGCATGGAGAATTAGGAAATCTTGTTTTTGAAGGCTACGGTCGAAAACTGCGTTACTCCTATAGCAAGGATTAAAGTTGTTGTAAAATGTGCCCAGAGCCCTAATTGATTTCAGTTCCCATTAAACCAGCCGAAACCTAATTGTGTCTGAATGTGATATCAGCCTGTTTGGTGGTGAAAGGGCATTGAAAATCTGTTTACCTTTTCCGTCTGCATTCTTGCGCCCTCCGCTGACCTTCGTTTCAATTACGACTCCCGCTGATGACGAATGAAATGAAGTTGGTCCTCCGGTATAGAGTCCTGCAGGAGACGGAAAAATGGCTGGTTATGAAACATGGAAAATGCAATTATTGTCTCGGGGAGGGAAAGTGGGGCGAGGTATTGTACATGTGCTGATTTCAATGACCTCCGAAGCGAACATTTCACATACAAAATTCACTCAATTCTCTCTCGGACAAACCAAGCTAATTATCTTCCTGGAATACAAAGTTTAAAATCGAATTAAGTCAACAATGGCATCCTCCCTCTCTAAGAAATGAATACATTGTTACCTGTGTATCGTGAGGTTTTTGATAAGGTAACACTGCTATAACTCCAGCGTGTTACTTCGTTTAGCGATTCATTCATTTCATATTCATAGTACTTGTAAGATCGATGTGATTCAGGCTTACTATGTGTAACGCAATGCAGAATGAAATAAAAATACTTAGTACGTAGTTGTGGTACTTGTATGACAGATTGATTTTTTTTAATGCCGAAGGGTTTTGAGTATATCTAGTGATCTTCAGATCGATATCAATCGGTATAAAAATAGTATTACATACATTGCATATGATACGAAGGTATTACAAATATTTTCGCCCCATATTTGCTAGTATATAATCAAAAAAACAAAGTTTCTAAACCTTCTTTACACCAATTGTATCTATAGGCTCGAATATCGAGACAATGAGAGTCGAACTTAAAGCTATGTCCATTCTTGTGCAACTTTCTATTCAACACAGGCATGCGTCATAGCTCACGGTATGATGAAGGAGAGGCATGCAATAGCGCATGCCTCTTGCAAGTTGACCGGACCTCTTTTTCATGACGCATGACACACCTGCACAAATGGCTATCAGACTTGCCGATTCTGTATCCATCATGACGCACAGTGGATAATGCAGTGTGGACAACAAATTGAATGCCTCATGAGGCATGCCCGAAAGGCATGCGCAACTCATGTTGAAAGGGAAGAGGAAAGCGCACAAGTGTAGACATACCATATGAGCAATTTCACTTGTTGACATTCTCTCATTTGATTGTTACAAGAACTGACAACAATATCGGCGACGATTTTTGTTACTCTTTTATTGTAAATCTCTAATTTTCTGATAATATTACTTAGTAGGGGCTAGTAATATATCAGCTAAAATAAACATCCCCAAATTAATTAACTGTCTGAAGTCGTCCTCTTCTTTATATTAAGAGAACAATAAAATTTTTTATGAATTTTACTCAGCACTGCATGTTATCTACTCCGCCCTCTGCCTTTCTCTGCCTTTTACGGGTATCATGCATATTCTTCAGCATGGTTTATAATTGGATCTCTGCTGTTTTAATTTACCTTCTCCCTCCATTTACTTAAATCAATATAACACCAACTAACATTGGTTTTTCAAATGTTCCACGGAAGAAAGTTCTAGAAGTCTTAGTGACTGTTCCTTGCAACACATATCGTCTCCTCTAAGAGTTCCAAGACTTTGATTACAATTAATGACAAAATCAAAATACTGGATAACCTTATTTATGAATATTAATTGGTAGGATATGTCATTATGTTTGTTGTTTCTATTTTTTATTATTTTTCCCCATTTAGGTTTAGTAAATTTTATCATTTTCTCTCTCTCTTGTAATGTATTATATTTTTATGCTTTTGTAATAATATTTATTTATGTATATGTAATTTTCAAAATTTCATAATTGTAAATACTTTATTGTTATCATTTACTGTGTTTTTGCAGTTTTTCCACCCCCTTCTCTGTATGTGTTTTCCCGCAACGTGGGTTTTTTTCTTTGTCAACCTTCAGTTGCAAAGATTTTTCCCTACACTCTACTCTGTCTTTTTTTAATTTATATGTGTTCATATTTAACGACATGCGAGGTTAGGAGGAAGAGAGGCCTATCTGGGTCTAACCTCGCCAATAAAGGGTCAAACTAAACTAAACTAAAATCAACTGCTCGACAACGAGTTGAGGATTTATAATATTCTGATGATAATCTACGTGTATGTCAAAGTCATATATCTATACTTTCTCGTATTCTCTCCCTTGTATACTCAACAATTGAAACTTAACAAATGATAGAGCGCAAGTTCGCTTTGAAAGTGGCAATATAATAAAAAAATATTTTCAAAAATCTTCGATAAAATTTGTCGTAACCATAGTACACCCGAATCCTGAGATGGGACGTTAATGAACCTAAATGAACCTCTGTGTTGAGAAAATGTTCGTGGGCAAAGCGGCTTGTCAAACGAGACCCAATGATTCGGTGTGTTGGAGTTGATAAAAATGGAAATCGATTAGGATAAGTGATTAGAAGGCAGAGGATCGCCAATTAACTACCCTAATTAAGTAGAGAGCGAGGGACCTCGTTACGTCAGTCAGAGAGGCTACAGTTAGGGGGACGGGACTCTTGTTCTAGTTTCCTCTCGAGGTATCAGGGATTATGAAGGATTTCCTTCCAACTTGATTTAGGCTGGAAAAATCTCTTCTCTCCTAAATTGGGAAAAGACACAATAATCTAAAACAAAAATTATGATTCCAACGATCATTTACGATTTGAAAATTTTCCCATTCTTCCTCGAGTATACTTTGAGCCACCATGTTAAACGTGCAAGATTCGATTTAGCCCATCTGAATGGCGAGTTGAAGATCTGTTTCCGGTAAGTGATCGTACTACTCATATACATATTACTTTTCTTTTACTTCTATATTTTATTCCGTAAATCAAGCCCAAAATTTTTATAGATATCACGAATTTTTGCTTAACTATTTTCATGCAGGCTGCTCACGCCAGATAGTTAAGATGGGTCGACAAATATAAGGGACACAAACAGATGAATAAGATATTCACTTAACTTGTGAAATCAAGTTTGCGTCGCAACAAGTATATTTTATATCCAAGATTTAGTTTTGATAAATTTCGCCTGCTATGTAATAATAAATACTTTATTTAATGACAGTATTGGGACACATCTCCCCGTATTTAATTAAAATTTAACCCGGATCTTACACCTAAACCCTTTTTCATATTTCCGAAAAGAGATTTTAGAGAAAGGGCAAAAAATAGGGCAACAGGACGGAAATATTTTGAAGGTTTTAAAAAAATTACCAAAATTAGGACTAAAAAGAAAAAAAAAACCTACAGAAAAATTCCTTGGTGAAGGAGATGTGGAAACCCACGAAACCTTCCGATAGTTTTCGAATAAAATTCAAAAATAATTACGAAAGGGGAAAATAAGGATGTTTGCCAGAGCGAGCCTAAATTATAAGATTGGATACATGCACTAAATTTGCAGAGATACTAACATTAGATTAGCAAAGATTAGCTATATCTCCAGATACAAAATATAGTGGTATAATTTATTGGTCCCTATAGTTCAGAACGTTCGTAAAACGATATTAAACATTAGGGAGCTACATGATGGCCTGATATACATTCGTATGTCAAACTTAGGATGAACTCCGTGATAACAATTTTATTAAATTCTATAGGGAAACATATCCAGTCTTTTGGGTAATTTAAATAGTTAGAAATATTCAGTAGAGAGTTATGAAGGCTTAACTGCTGCGTTAATCATTAATCGGCATAATAAACGAGATTTAGTTATGAAGAAGTTGAGTCAACACGAAGAGCAAACTGATATCTAATTACACCCTAAAACGTAGGGAATTAGATTTCGCGATTCAACGAAATTACGGTGCCTTAATCAAAGAACCAACTTTTTAGCCTCCGACATCTAAGTGCAGAATTCCACTTCCCGCATTAAGCATCATCCGGAGCGGCGTTTCCGATCCACCATTCGGTCCCGTTAAGTCGCTAATAACTTTAAGCTGTTGACGCGTCTCTAATCAGCGCCCCGCGTTAATTGGAATCGGAACTTCCCTTTCACCTTTCAAGGGTTCAGCGACGCACGCTACGCCATTTCCGCCGAGGAGAATCATCCTCGGATTTATGATAGGGGACAGTTTAATTCTTTCATCCCGCGCCTTTTCAGCCGTTCCATGATATGAAAGAAATACAATTTCAACTGAAGTTAGTTCGAGTTGTCGCAGCGATGAGTTGTTGGGCTACTGTGGATTGTGTGGATACCTCTAGAAAACAGCCGCTGTCTTCATCATTGATTTACATCAACTCACGATTAAATACCTTTGTCTTCAATTATTGATTGTAATATATTTAATGACTTCTTCTCCGTCCAGTTCTTGAATGGAACAGTAGGTGAGTCAACAATTATAGTTACAAAGGAATACTTCATCGTTGCATTCTAATGTTAATCCTAACTTAATTCAATTTAAGGTTGGAATTTTTGATGCGTGATGGAAGAGGTATGGGCGCTTCAGATTTCATTATTAAAATACTGTAAAGGAGCTTAAAATGTACAAGTGACAAAATCAAACCGTTCTCAATGAAATATTTTGGATTTCTATCAATAATCGGTAAGATTATTGATAGGAATTAAAAAGTAATATGGATCCTCTTCACGTTTAAGTAAAACTAACAAAATTTAATTAACTTTATATAAGGAAAATCAAATAACTACACAGTTACAAAACAGGGAGTTCAGCTGCTTAAACGGAATTTTGAAACTAATCATCTTCATAAACCCATATCGCGACACCCTAGTCAATGCAATCTAATCATAATTGAATTGATAAATGCAGCAAGTGATAAATAAGGGTATTGAGAATTAAAATATTGAAAGCTTGGGTTAAAATGAAAGCTCAAAAACAAACGAGTTGGCTCACTTGCTCCCCAATACATCGTAATGACTCCAATACGATCTCTAAAATTGAATCTAAAAGTAATATAGGAGACATATCTCCGATATATTTCCACCAGTATGTTGAACAACTCTTCTATTCCCTAGGTGGCCAAAACACTAAGATAAAATCATTTAGCGTGCTTTCTACGAATGGAAACAGAATCTAGAAAGGCGAGCTATCAATTCTCCGAGTAAGATAATACATCTCTGGAGAGATGGCATCCGAAAATTGTGCCCAAAAAAGCTTCAAAGAGGCTCCAAGTAGCGTACAGGTGAATATTGTCTGGGAAGAGATGCTAGATGAATATACATAATCCTGCTGAGAGAACTGTTGAGTCATATAACGAAATTCTACTTGCAAATGTCTATATTGTATATAGTATACAATTAAAAATGTAAAAAGATGTATGGTAGTGTAGGATTTTTGTTATTGTTGAATAATGGCTGTAAAATGCATGTGATTATCGTAATAAGATGCATGATTTTATTTTATTTAGTTATTGTCTTATATGTGGCATTAATTAATTTCAATGCAAATAATGACAATGACCTAACCTATATAGTACATACTTTATACATCCTTGGACCAATAAATTTATTATTATTAATAAGATCACAAGGGATAGCAAGCGTTCTCCTTCTACTAAACACCCGAAAAACTAAATAATCATGCACAAAGATGTAAAATTTCGTGGATATATACTTTAATCTATGCCTGTATTCAAAGTAGAGGCAACAACAAAATTTTCATTCAATAACTTTTAGTTGTCGAATCGAAGGTTGAATCAAATTAGAAGTCACCTTTCAAATTACCTTTCGTCCATGAAATAGAATGGAATACACACGCAACTATATGCAAATTCGAATATTTCATTGATCTAATATAACGAAAATAAATTGGAAAAGGAAAACCTTGAATCGTTTAAATTGAAGCTCCCTCAAAATATAATAATAATAAAACGGCTTTATTCGGGCGAGATTGAGACTAAAAGTCTCCTCTTCCATCTAACCCATCGTCATACAATACATAAATAATTAATTTAAAGAGATAGTATGAAAAAGATTTGAGAAGAAATTGTGGATGTAAAAAACCTAAGAAATTCTTAGGAAAAAAAAATGTATCCTCTGCAGGAAAACACCCACTAAGAAGGGGGGTGTGCAAAACCTGCGCAAACCTACCGATAGTATTAATTAAAAAGATGGTAAGAAACATGATTACATTTTATAAATACACTATCAATAGGTACATATATAGGATACATCAATAAAATTTTAACATATAGAACATAACATAAAATAACATATTTTAAAGCATACATACATGTCAATATTACATAAAACATAGATATCAACACAACATAGGGATAGGAAACCGGTGAGAAAAGACTTTTATTACTAGAATAAAGAAGAGATAATTTTATTTACAACAGCAATATATATATGAAAACTGAAGACAAAATGTCTCAATTGTACACTTCAATGGAACACAATTTTTATATATAATATTAACATGTTCAATGCATACATATAGTATAAAGTCAAAAATATGTAAAAACGTAAATAATATGGTGTCAGTAAAACAGTACATGAAGTATATAAGTACAAATTGAAAGAAAGTAAAAAACGTAAATTTAAGGAAAAAACAAGGACCAGAAAGACCAGAGACATTATTTTCATGTTTGCAGTGACGTTTGTAGTTTGAAGGGTTTAAGAGATTTGGAGAGAACCAGTAGATAAGTATAGTATATAATGGTGAGATCCACAGTGCTTTGGCGATTAGATTTAAAATCAGTAGGAGGATGAAATTTCTGTGCGTTGCCGCTAAGAGTAGAAATAACCCTTTAAATAGGGAGATCGTTTCCCATGAGATAAGTGCGACAATTACTTTTAATAGCGCGAGCTGTGATAGAGGACTTAATTTCGAGGGGAAGGATGTTCAAAAGCTTGCTTGCAGTTACGATAAATGAGTTATGAAAAATTTTGGATCTATGATGTGGAATGAGTAAGTTGTCGCAACCTCTTGTGTTGCACCTATGGACAGAAAATAAGTTCACGATATCAATATCAATTGTGCTATCATGATTTTCTTTGAATAACTATTTTAATATTCGTTCTCTCAATTTCATTTACTTTATTACTATTTTAATTAATTTTATTTTAATAAATTAGGTTGCTAAAAGGAAAATGATAGAATAAAAAGAGATCGAGAATTGATTTTGTAAAGAAATTTATCTTGAATAAATTCTTAAAGTTCTATTTTCACTTACGATAATTCAATACCTCTCGTAATAGCTTCGTTCAGTGGGATAGGTTATCAAAACAAAAAATCTTATCAGTTATTCCTAAACATTTTCTATAAATTACGAGTGTTATGATGTTAATATAATTGATTTGAATTGAGAACGCTTATAACGCTAGGCCTTAAAAATTTGGTATCGTTAAAATAATTAGTGTGGCAGTGTTGGTTTTCTACTGTAAAATATCACGCCTCCACTTTTGGGAGATCCTAAATCATGCGAGGTCCTTTTTTATCGGTGCACCAATCGTTAAGGGGTGACCTGAGAGAAGAAACGCATTTTTTCGTATGGAGGTCAAACGAAGAGCTTCATTTCCCTAGGCGCCAATAATATTCGTTTGGCTACTGACATGAAAAATACAGCCCGGATGAGAGGGGAGGAATTTAATTCTCGTTTTTTCGACACACGGAATTCCAGACTCATTCCGCGAGGGCATCAACTCTTCCGAGGCTGTGAAATATGAATTTGAAATGAAATCGGCATCAAAAATACAATCCTTGAGTGAGTTTCCCAGCATTTTTGCTCTTGTATCTTGTGTGCCAACCCTACGAAAGTATGAATTAAGAGCTCCTTATTCTTAGAACGGTGGTTATGAATCTTTATTCGGAATAAATCTAATATGTCCAAGTTACATTTTTTTTTGAATTCCCGAGAAAATTACTAAGATATTTTATTTCTTAAATGTGGCAAGTTTCCACAAAGTCAAGCATGAAATAATATAGGAAATCCTGGGGATTGAAAAGGAATTGGCTTACATTTATGAGCAGGATAGTCTTCAGTATTGCAATGAATATCTAACTTCTCCCTTTATCTACCTCGCAGAATATATTTTTGTTGAAATTACAAAGTTTCATTTTTTAAGTCTTTATTTGGCTTTCGGAGTTTCTTATGCGACACATCTGTTATTTTTTCGAAATTTATTGGATATTTCTTATTGTTAGCCATAACTCTACAGTTAAATTTCATTGCTGCAACCGAAATTAATATTTATTTCAATATAAATCAATATCTTTAAAGCATTATTTAGCTACTAAATTAATTAGAAGCATATTTCTAATACTTGCAAAAAATTCCTAACGTAAAGCTAATTCATGAATTCCTCCAAGGATTTCAGCCTTAGTCCTAGAACAAAACGAAGAGTTCGGTATTTGATTATCTCGCTAATCTGTATTCTAATGTTCAAGAGAAACAACGTATATTATAAGCATGTTTAAGAAATAGAATGAGTACGACTTTATGGGGCGTGTTGATCCACATGCTAATATACCCTAAGTTATGGGAATATACTGAATATAGTCAGACTGCATGACTCAGACCTAATATTCCATGCATCTTAATTTACAGCAAGCCATCTTTCATAGTGTTGACTCATTCATTCATGTATACTGTTAACACCTTATCTTTTCTATAAAACTCGTATTTTTTCTATCGGTTCCTCAAAACCCGTTGATTTTTTATTTATTATTAAATTCACATATATTAAAAAAATAAAAACTTCTGAGGCAACATATATTAATGAATTGCATAAGTGTAGTTTAGTGGCTCGAACATTAGTTTTCTAGAGACTTTAAAGGATGGTTTATTGCAGTCGTAATTTTATGTTCAACTCGACGTCAAAACTACGTAATGCGTAACGGAAATTTAGTATTCCCAAGAAATCTGACCCAGAACATACTAATAGGTTATACAGTCCTGAATAATAGCATCGCATATCCTTACGTCTTGCTTCCTTCTTATGGGAAAGCATAAATATAAAAGCTATGCGTTAAGTGTCACAAACATAAATACTTCAATTATTTTTTATCAAGAACAAAAATACCAAATTTATGGGCGTACAGCACGCATAGTCGTATAATACGCGACGTGATATCAAGTTTCCACGCCTAACAGACATTATTAAATATCTTTTTCAATTATCATCAATTTTTCGCTATTTCGCGATGAAATGGAGGAAAGTCTGAAGAAACAAACTAGACGCTGTATAACAGAATGTTTTGTTACCTGAAAATTAAAAATACGAAACGTGTATTAAGTAAACTTAACTTAAGCATGAGAGACTATTATTGTAACCGAGGGCCGATATTCATGGATTTAATACAAATATCTCATTGTATATGTGCTCCTTTTTCTACTATGCTCCCGAGTGACTTATATAATTAGCGCTGTGAAAACAAAGAAATTACCTTGAGTCAAGCAAAGAGATTATGGGCGTTATTTTTCTAGATACCAGTGTTTTATTTTTCCCACAAGTGAACGCTTGTTTTCTGAAAATGAGTATCTATAACCCCATCGTAATATTATATATTTATAAAGTGATGTAACTACACAAATATATATATTACACTGATCGAGCTTCGCATAACTCTATACTGTCAAGTATGTAAACCATTAAAAAATACGCCCAAAAATACATCCCAGAGAAATATATAAACGAAAAGGTAAAACTCACCAGAACTCCGGTATTTCGGTCACAGGCCACGCATCTGAAAAATAAGAAATTTACTATAAGTGAATCATGATCATAATAGCTCATAGGAAAATTTCAATGCTTACGAATTTACAAGTACACTAGAATGCTTATAAACGATATGAATTGCTTTAGTAAATAGTTATCATCACTCAGGACGCCACTAGCAAGTAGCAATGACTAGAAGTAATGATTCTACGAAGTACGAAGTAGAAACAAGTACTACTACGGGTATGTGAGAGATATCATAGCGGGATATTGTATTTGTTTAATTATTAGGGGAATTTGAAAGAAAATCATAAAAATGCTATATTTTCAATTAAACATCCCCCAGCGATTATTCTTCGAAGTGTAGTAACATAGGGAAAATACAGAGGGGAAGACAAAGGCAAAAAAAAGTAAGATATCTTAAAGGGCAAGGTAAGCTATCATGAAACGAAAGAAAGTCATTGAATACAAAATATTAAAGCAGATGAATCAATCAAAAGCAATGCATAATCAAAGGGTAGAGCACTACCTTATGTAATTGACCGTATTTAATCTCAAAAAATATAAATAATAACTCTTATACAAGTCAATGAGTCGATCGGGTAATGAATAACACGTTCACTGAATCTATGGGGAGTTAGCCAATATTGAACATTACGTAACTAATTCACTTAGATCCCTAAACGAAACAAGGAAATGCGATATTTGGAAGAGCAGTTCTTTCCTGCGAATGTTCTAATCATCATCCCGCCGACCGAAATGCTGAAACATTTCGGAACTTGAAGTTATGAGGTGAATATCTGGCCGTGACAGCAACCCCAAACTTTTCTCGTTGATGGAATTCAAAGGCTGGCGCACCATCGGTGTACACGTTCGAACAACGGGAAAAAAAATCGAAAGATAACTTACATTCCCTCGCTCATGTTGATTTGTTGAAATATATTAACTCTTTCACGTCCCTCGTGCAGTAAGTTAGGATTCAATGCCATCTAGGAATGAAAGGTCTGATTAGGAAACCGTCAACGTCTACATCTCAAGTATTATATTATGAACAGGAATATAAATTAGGGCATTGGATTTTGCCGCAGTGGCTGAAATATATACAT
The DNA here is from genome assembly GCA_947579665.1 of Sympetrum striolatum. Lineage (NCBI taxonomy): Eukaryota > Metazoa > Arthropoda > Insecta > Odonata > Libellulidae > Sympetrum > Sympetrum striolatum. Next base: position 14,274,873 of record OX388348.1, on the reverse strand, counting down.
GAGTGTTTTACCTTTTGGTAGGTTCATGTGCACTCAAAATCAAATTTAAAATATCTGTATTCAGCACCATCTCCATAACTTCTTATTAGTTTTCACACCCTTACTTTTATTCTACATCTTTTGTCTTTGTATTCCCCTCTGATTTTTCCTCAGAATTCTACCCCCAAATTACAAACTTCACCAATTCTTCTCCCCTCAATATCTGGCCCACCCATTTCTTCTGTCGATGCTAAATTACTTCAATTGAGGCCCTTTCCTCCCCAAACACCGCCAGAACCTCCTTGTTTGTTTCACTCTAAACCCAACTTACTTTTTTTCCATTCTACGCTAAATCCCCATTTCGAAGGCATCCAAACGTTTAACCTCCTCCCTTCCTAGTCTCTATCGTTTGCACATATAAAGCAAAATACTCTAATCATTATGACTGTTCTGCCTTTCGGTAGGTTTATGTACACTCCTGGCCAAAATTAACGCAGCACCTCCCTAGCGATCCTTACGGCCGGTGCTGCGTTAATTTTGGCCAGGACTTTACATTCAAAATTCCCTATAAAGCACCATCTCCTTCATTTCTTTATAATTAATCCTACCCTTTAAGTCATCCAACATATGTTTTCTTTGTCTTCTCCCCTTTCATTCTCCTGATTTCTGAATGAATAAAATTAGTCTATAAAGTATTCTGCCTGAAGGCCGGTTGGTGGCTTACCCTCTCTGACATAAGCGACTCAGAGCTTGCAGAGAGGAATGAGGTTTACCATGCAGGATGAGGAGTGAGGTAGTTTGCCCTTGCTTTACTCACTGAGCCAGAATGGTATAAACGGAACATGCCCAGGAAAGTTAAGCACAATGAATCTATGAGTAACAATTTTCTCGTCAATCTATAAGTTGAGACCATGATTAGTGCAATTATTCAATCGTACCGCAGTAGCTTTCATTTCATCACAGCCATGATCAAGACTGGGACAAAAGAAAATGAAAGATAAATTTTTCTCTATCCTGTACCACATGACAAATGATTATATTCCATTCCTCGGAATATGGAAGCAGGAACGATTGGATGAAATACAAGTAAAAAATTATCTTGAATGATTCCTCTACTTTTTCTCCGAAGTCATCGCTCATTCGAGAATTTCCTCTCCCCAACAGACCAAATTCCGCGTATAAAATAATATTTCGAAACAGTTTTCACCTTTACTAGAATATTTGCCTTTCGAGATATCATCTTCCGCTCTACAGGTTTCGTTCCTTTCCCTCTCCAAATTCATTCGAATAATGTTTTGAGTTGAACTTATGTAAAAAGACAGGTTTTCAATAAACCGAGCTGTTGCTGAAAAGGGCATTCCGGTGACAGACGCCTCAGTCGATAGACGGTGGCGGCGGAATGGAAGTGGAACTCTGAAAGGAGTGAAAACGCGGGATTGATTTAAAGCGAATTTATTAAATGAAGGAATTAAGCGAAAATAATCAGGATGTATTGGAAGGATTTCCCGAGAGAAATTTTCAGCTAAACCATTCCTAATATATGCAAATTGTGTGATTTCCTATGCTTTTCTTACATTTTAGATCAAAATGTGAATTTTAATCTTTAATTGTAATATTACTCAGAAATTAAATAACAAAAAATGAAAATGACATTGAATTTTAATTAAATATATAGATTATGATGTTTACACTAGTTTATAGAAAGCATCAAAAAATGGGTAACTATTTCCTCCTTTCCAATACTCTAACATGTCATTGCAATTTGATCATCAGTTATGATGGAGAATATTATTAAATATTATTTAGTGTACTTTCATAATAGACTAAAAAGTTAGAGGGTTTGTAAAAAATATCGCGTAAGTAAAACTAAAATAATGAGGTTTGCCAAAAGAATGGTATCCAAGTTAACACTCAGAGTGGAGGGAAATAACTTGAGGAGGCGTATACATTCTCTTACTTGGCTGGTGTTCTTTCTTGCAGTGAGAGAAGCAAAGATAAGGCTAAAAAAAAATAACTTTGGCCGGGGAGGTCTTTTTAGAGGAATAGAGGTCTCGATTTAGGATTCGGGAAAATATTGGTAAAATGTTTCATGTGCTCTGTTTTACTATATTTATGTGAAACTTAGCCCTTAATAAAAGAAGAAATCCAAAATTAGAGGCCTTCGAGATGTTACGAATAATATTTTAAGTAAGTATTTGAGGTTAGAATGCAAGATATATACTAAAGGTAATACAAAGGCAAAAGATGGTAAATGGAGGGATGGAGTTACCGAGAAAATAAATAAATATCATTGAGTAGAATAATACTGAAGTATAACCTATCGATTCGGACGAGATGTTGTGGAAAGACATAATTGAAAATAGATTTCTAATACTGAAGTATTTGATCGTACTGAAAGTTAAAATAGTCTCATATATATACTGTCATACTTTACCACTTAGTTTATTTGACATTTTACGTTTATTTGTCGAATTCCCAATTTCTACCATTTTCAGAAGTATATCTCAATAACCTCTTCTTCCCACAGTACAAGTATCATTCATCCATTCATGAACCATCCTATATCTATGAATACCAAAGAAATTGATCCAAATTCGCATCTTCAAGCAGGTAATGAATTTCAACGAGATTTCAATTTGTTTTACTCGGTTAGTGAGAGAGAGACGCGAAGAGAATTCCGCGATATTGAGCAAAGCGTACTAGGAAACCCTCCAAAAGACCGTGAAAACGCGATTTTTCCCAAACAACGCACGGAATGAAAAGGTTTTGAAAACTGCTTGGTTCCATTCTTCGTAATTTAAATAATACTGTAAAAATATAATAATACTTGTTTATGAATATGTTTAATAATACCCTATGACTATGTATTATATATGCATTGACGATCTTATGGATGTTGGCTTAGCTACGTTTTGATCATTATTTCGTGAAAATAACATATCCAAAGTACAGATATAAACTGTGTGGTAACTGTGATGGTGTTATTTGGTATAAATGTGTTGGAGCGGGTACCGGGGAGGGATAATTTATGAATTGAATCTTACTGTATTTGTGCGTGTGTTCTGTTACTGTTTGTGGATTTGGCGATGTCGTTTTAATACTTTGATATTTGTGGTACTTCCAGTTTTAGAGATTAAAAACACACAGGGGTTCTTAGATTAAACACAAAGATGAAAGGATCGCTTTCGAGATACGTATTGGGTTCCGTGTGTGGTTTCCCTTCCTTGTTTTCTCTGAATACCGGTGAATGAGACGAGGAACGCCGACGAAGACGCCCACTGAAAATTTTAAACCTGTAATACTTTTACAGCCGTATTCCCTCTTTGCGGGACTTCTAGCGTTAGACATTTTGGAGTATTGGTATATAATATTCAAGTCTTACTTGAATTTATAGGGTTTCGCCACCTGACAGTAGTCCAAGTGCGACATATATGTAATAATAACAATCCCTTGGTTACTGTCGCCGTGGGCAACTCCTCTCGCTGCCCAGAGAAAAAATCCTTTCCTTTCGCGATGGACGATAATGTTAACGCCCCAATTTCGTCCCAGTGATCGCTAACGCCGAAATGAAAAGATAATCCCTGCAGGTTGCGTCATAACCATCCCATTCCGAGAGAACGGCTCCCAGAGATGAGATCTGAGAACGCTATTGATCCGGACAACTAGTCACCTTCCTCTCCGAAATAATACGGGGAAAAATGCCATGGGGGAAAGGTGGGTCGGGTGCTCCTTTTGAAGTCGTCAAATGGAATGCGTTTGCAATAAGAGGTTGAGAGGGGGCGTGGGTGTCGCGGGAGACCGCCCAGGGAGGGCTCGCGCCGGAGGCGAACAGTCATCATCCTCGATTGAGTTTTTAAAAAGTTGCGATGGTCGAACCGTTTATATAAAAGTGCCCATTGAAGGGATAATAATAGTAAGGGATGGATTTCAAGGAGTTTGCTTCTTTTGTCTTAAGGGCCGTATACTAATTACATATCGCAATTCTGGGGGAAAGGGGGGGTCCGGCCAGGAGTTACGTAGAAAGAGGGGGGGGTCGAAAATGGGAGAAATGTTAAAATTAGAAATTTCTGTGTATCAAGAGTCCTATATTTTTTTAGAAATGTATATTATTGCCAGGAAAGTGCCCAATGGCTTGTTTTATTTTAATCAAATTACTGAGAAAACTTCATATTTAATTATTATTGAACTTGTATTTCGGTTTTTTCAACCCTTTATCAAGACAAAAACAAATATATGCAGATTTTTTTCAATATTTTCTTGCTAATATTTATTTTTTAAAATATAGAGATATATGTATATAAATATAATTTCCTCGCACGCTCACGCACATTATATGCCCTTACTAACCTATCGTTCGTAATCGCTCGTATCACCCACGCGTACCACTGAAACGTTCAAACGTAACATAGGTTGGGAACCCCTAACCTATACATCAAAGATCGCTAAAGGTTCAAAAATAGGGTTTCTGAGACAAATGTACTGCCGCCTGATAAAAAAACTGGTTGTATCCTCATTGCACCCACCATTTGCTGCAGAAAGCTTTGGAGAGGAAATCAAGTTAAATGGCAATGTAGGAGAGAGGCATTTTGTGCTTGAGTTTCCTGTTGTATATTTACGTAAGGTACTTATATATATGTAAAGTATTCAGCCCGAAGGCCGGTTGGTACCTCACTCCCTTCGACATCTGCTAAGAGCTTCCAGAAATGAATGAGGTTCACTAGGCAGAATGAGGAGTGAGGTAGTTTGCCATTGCTTTCCTCATAGGTTTATGCACGTATATATATTTATAAAATCCATCGTTGTGAATAATGAACGGGGACAGGCAAGAAGAACCATCCAAACGTAATTTTTCAATCAATCATGTGGTAGTAGTAGTAGTAGTAGATTTATTTAGAAATACATTCTAATAAGTACAAATGAGAATTACAAGTAAAAGTACAAGTAAAAAAGAATATATATATATACATCAATCTTACAAAGTCTTGCATATAAATTTCATTAACTTAACACTTTATGTGCACACAATACACCTAATTACACATAATTATACACAATTGTACAGATTTTAAAACATACAAGGAAAAAGCTATACATTTCTTTAAATTAAATTAAATTTCAAATTCAACCATTATTCCCTAGTTTGTAGGAATCAGCTATTTATATAATAACAATTACTCGAGCATGTTTATTTGTGAACTGCGAGCCAAGCGAGCGAGCGAACCAAGCAATCTGAGGTGATATTGGGAAGCGCGATAATGCCAGGAGATATGCAGAAAAGATGCCTATTTAAAGGGAGCATCTTTGCTCGAAAAGACAGACTGTTACGGGAGTCATTTTGGACCCTAACACCTCAGGAGTCACTGCAGACCCAGCCCAAGGTGTATAGAGAGAGATCTCTATACACCTTGGACCCAGTCACCAGTCGCAGGTGTTGTTGAAAACTCCAAATATCTAGACTAGTTGTTGGGCCCCGTTCTTTTGTTGCCATTGTATTCATGGGTATTCATTTTTAAGAGAAAAAATAATGAACTTTTATATTCAATATCGGCCACATTTTCAATTTTCATTTCAGAATTGATTGTCTAGTAGCACTTTGACAATTAAAAGTCAACTGCAACCACGGCGAGAAGACATGCTAAAGAAAATAAAGTAAAGGTAGTAAAGGAGGAACGGAGAAGTAACCGAAAGTTATCAGTCGATACAACGATGACGGGATAGTTCCCTTAAAATAAAGGAAAGCGATTGAAGAGGGAATTCCAAGTCATAGGAAACTATGGAAATATTTCATATTTTGAATAAATCACTAACATAACAATTATAATCAATTTGCACTAATGAACCTAAATCTCTTTTTCATTTATAAAATTTACAGCTGAAAAATCAAGTTTTACCTAAGCTTTGGTAAGGAGACTTCATTGAACGACTTCTATGCGACTTTGATACTTAAAAAGTCTTACTAATGATGTTAAATACATAATGAAGCGGAAACTGTTCACTTACAGTTAAATGAGAAGATATTTATTTTATGATAAGATTAATTTGTGTGACTGGATGCTAAATGCAGCTGGAGAAAGGTTCTCCCCTCCTGATTAAGAAGATTGGTGCTACTGAACTATCATTATAATAAGCGTCAAACACAATAAGGAATTTATAATATATAATAGTCCTTCTACGATTTACGAATGTTTTATAACATTTTCCAATTTTGATCAAAGTTTGGCGAATAAGACCAAATCTCTCCTATGAAGTAAACGCAAGAATCTAAGAGGTAACAAGGTCTCCACAGTAATTTATTTATTCCTAATAGCTACTAATAGACACCAGGCCAGGTGGTAGTTAGTTCTGTGGAAGGATGGAAATATTAAAAAAATCTGCCTGGTATTAACCCTGGTCGGGAGGAAAAACCCCCCAAAGCCTCCCGAAGGCAGTATGTAATGTATATGTTTACAATATTTACAGCAACCATAAAATATTTCAAAATTTATTACAATATTAAAATATTTAAAAAACAACAAAATCACGTAATCCTTTCAGTTTTATACATGAATGAATTGTAGGAAGAGGGAAAAGGTACTAAAACTTCTCCAGGTAAATTGTTCCATCCTATTATTCCCCGATTTAGAAATGAATATTTACAAACATCTGTTCTCTGTTTAAGGGTAGCGACTTTATGGTTGTGGTCGTTCCTCCAGAGATAATCCGTTTCCCTGAGTCCATTGTTTAATTCTTTCAACGAAGGCTTTCCATTAATAGTTTTGCATATATTCCTTAACCTTTTTACTTGACGTCTGTATCCTAATTTTTCCCATCCGAGTTGTTCAACCATTGCAGTTGAAAAACATAATGAATCAAATGAACTACGTACATTTTTGTTTGATTGACAATCTCTGATAATTTTCCTTCTGTTAGAGAGGTTGGAGCCATTGTGTGTCAGTCTATTTAAGTAAATGTGATAGCAGTGCATTCAAAGATATTTTTAGTGAATAGCCAAACATTTTTCGTGATCATAAATTAGACCGTGTGTCAAAGAAACATTTTAACGAAGTATAAAATTTCATCCGCCATTTTTCACGTGGAAGATTCTACAGTTACATCATTTTCGTAGCGTATCAACATCGATGGCTCAATTAAACGTTACCCATGAAGCATTTTTCATTCCTGACAGCCAATCCTTACTTAAGCTCGATTCCCGTTCTGCAATTCAAATGCATTTCGATGACCTTCCAATCATAAGGGAGCATGATCTTAAATTGGACCGTTTTCGAAGCACAAAACTCGTTCCAAGTAACGATTTTTCTTTTAAATGAGAGCGACGGGCGTAACGCTCTCTTGTTTACTTCATTCTACTGTCAAAGCTTCACATCATTTTATACGAATGATGGCTTTTTGAAACAAATGCACCCCATCAGATATTTTTATCTATTGGCCAATTCATATTCATTTTCCAGGCGCGGAATTGTTTTCTGTTCTCCTAGCAACGGAAAAAATATATATTTCTATGCGCTATTTCTATGCGCTTGTTTTGCTGAATAGTGTAACTTCGAATGCTTTTATTTCGTCGATTTTTTTTAAGCTGCGCGGTAAATTTATTCTCGAATGACCGTGGTTCATAATTTTAATTTTAAAGAATCGTTAGACCGCTGCTCCATCTTCAGGTGGTGTGTCACGAATGCATAAAAACTCATTTTATAAATCATATTGGATCGTAAGCCGAATACTACAAAGCTGAAATTTGTTTCATTCTTAGTATGCGTCCATCAATAGATAGAAATTCAAAACGTAAATCTACTCTCAAATAGTCCAACCTTAATACATGATTTCCGCCAATGAATAAATTCCTAGTCCATTCAAATATAACTAATATTAAACCAAACGAGATCTTCAAATACTTTAGCTGACTAAATCAATGGACGAAGCTTTAACTTTGTGGAACTCCATAACGTAAGTAATCCTCACCTACTTTAGCTGATCTTTTCGATCATGCTAAAATTTCATCTATCGTTTAATCTTTGATATATTTTATTCTTTATCTACATATGTTGTAAGAAAACAGCTGGTTATTGTTAATTCTTGTTGGTGTCAAGCTTATTAATATTCTTTACAGACGTTCCCGCTTTGGTCCTATAGTTATTTTTATATCAAAAAGTGGAATTTTTATTTGAATGTAAAATTTTATCTGTATGTGTACCTTCAAAAATAATTTCGGTTGATGCTTTCTCAGTCTTAGATTCTCTAATGTCTTTCACAAAACTATGACCTCTAAATTGCCACGTAATGAAAGACCCGACTATAAAAAGAGATAAAGCTTCACTTCATAATTCGGAAATGTGGTAGTTATTTTATTATTAAGTTGTTTTACATTATAAGATAAATATATAATTCAGCATGATTTTCAGATTTGAAGCTCTCTAAAACTGGAGATCCCGCTAACTATCATTTCAAATACCAGTGAAGATTTAATAATCGATTATAATGCCGTTTGTTTAGCTATAGAAAAGTTTACTGTAAAAACCCATGATAACTATAACTTATAATATGATACTAAATAATTTGTAATGGCATTAATTTTTAGTGAAATTGGGTTATGCATGAAGTAGGGATTTCAGCAGAAATCACACAAAAGAAAATATTATCCCCCTTCTTTCATCCATATAAACTGAAATCTTGTTACGTAGTTAGTACAAATTTTCATAAAAAAACAGCCATAAAACCATGTATACCCCTTCTATTATGCATGTACATAAAGTACAATATCTCCATTAAAGAACCAGAATCGGTGCCTAAATTTGAGTCATTAATCGTGTTTGTATGTACACACAGGCATTCACATGAAAAAGAATGAGAATGACACGAGTGCACGCGTGAAAGAGGGATTTTTTCTCTCGCGAACCGCTTTTACATTTAAGCCCATCCCATTCAACGAGCCTCATTTCACCCGCCATCTATTTCCCTATCCTCAGTGAAAGAGGAACGCTCCTGCGAACACGAAGATTTATTCATCTTTTCAACAAATTCGCCGCTTATACGCAGAGCCTACATTCGCTCAATTGATTCATTCTGTCAGGCACAGCACGTCTTTGTTACGGAAAAAAACAAAGGATCTCAGAAAATGCTTGTGGCGAAGTGAAAAAGACAAGGAGCTGTATGGATTTTCAGTTCTCTGGCAATGAGACCGCATGGCAAGTGAAATTGCCCGAAACGTCACGAACATTTCTGATCGCTTTAACTAGAAAGGATAGCATACCTCATTATAATTTCTCGCGATGAACCCCATGCCCCATCGGAAAAGTACTGCCAGACGACGAAAATTGTATTCTATTAATTAAAAGCTTCGTTGGAGAGATATATCCACGCGTAGCAAAGCGCTCGCTATATTAATTTGGGCAAGACTAATGGCCTTGTCTGTTCTCATGACGTACTTCTTGAATAGATTGCCTCATCTTTCGCTTCGTGCAACCTAGTTATGTTATTCATCGTAAAAAGATTTATGAGTACTTTGTTTTCCACATTTTTATTAACAAACAGACTACCGGGTTCTACGTAAGAAAGTCATAATAAGGTCTGATAATACTAACCAAAATTGTCCCTCGATTTTAAATTTTGTTATATTTACTTATATGTATGAGTATATATGAGGAACAAATAAATATTAATAATAATGAAAATACACATAACATCCTTGAAATATATGTGAAGGGGAAGGGGGGTTTTAATCATCAGATCATATCTTTTTTTTTTTCAAGCTACTGTTGCCCTTCTCCGGTGAAATCCTCCTAAGCTCTGATGAACCTGTCAGAAGGAGCTACACCGAGGCAACAGTAACTTACGAACACACACAATACACGAAACACCATTCCCTGAACGGAAAAATCCGACTCAGCCGTGATTCGAACCCGGAACCTTGGGGAAGGAGTGATAGCTTAGATGGCATGCTATCCACTCGGCCGGTTTAGTCATTCTTTTACTGAAACCGGTGGTATTTTTGACACTAACATAATTTTGGAACCCTATAAACTGTTTACAATTCTGTCATGGAAAACACTACTTATTGTAGAGAATAAAAACACTTTAGGTCATCGTGACGATAACCTAAAGGGACGAAACCATGGTTGTGGAATTAAATTAAAGTGTGGTACAGATTTGTGCTTTTTTCTTTATTCTTTATAATGGAGAGCTACCACAAAGTCGAGACCAGGTAAGTAGATTCTAATGCTACGTATTATTAAAACCCATGCTAAGTCAAGTATATACTAATTCTTAACCTTCTTCTATTCAATCTCCTGATATTTTTACTTTGTTGCTGTACGCGAAGTTTTAATAAAGTAATATTGTCATTTATTTACATCATTGGCTTACTTAATGGCATGCAAAGAGGGCAATCCCTTCCTTATAAATATCAGAGAGAAAATATACAGCACTCCTTAGGTTTTAAGCGAAAAATTAATTTATGTTGACATTCAATGGCTATGTCAAGCATTATCTTATGAGTTTCATTCATAAGACGCATAGCTATACACTTTCATATTCTTGAGTTTTTCTTTGCTACTCCCATGATACGTATTCTCAAAACGTACTCATCGTTCCTATCCGTAATATGAATTTCGAATACGCTACAGCTGCGTTTTGGTACGCAAAATGTGTTAACACTCGGATTTTCCAGAGCAAGAAGTTAGGAAGAATATCGTTCTTAGATTTTTAACCTCATTTGCCAACACAAGGTTTTGGATCGATTTCACTACGATGGCAGTACTAAAAGTAAAATCATTAACTTTTTTAATGAATTACGTTAATTTCTCCAAGATTTATGATCCTCCGTTAAAACAGATATTTATTAAAAAGTAAGATGTTTTAGTAATCAGGAAACACTTGATTTATCAAATTTACGTATTCTTTTGATTGAATCGACCTCGAATCTAGTATACGTGACTTTTAATTTCCTTATAGCTATCGCCTGGAGTGATATTGATGGATAGGTCGTGAAATATTCAAAGTCGCCGAAGGAGAGAATGAACAAAGGAATGATTACTTCAACGACCCGAAAGTTCTGAAAATTACTTGAAAATACATTCAAATTGAAATACCTCGATAGTATCCATTGAAAAAACGAATAGTGACAACTGCAAACACATGCATATTTTGCAATCTAACTCTATGTTGATTGGATATATGAATCACCTCTCGCATAGAAAGTAATTACAGACATAATAATATGAAAATAAATATTTTTAAAAAACTTGCAATATCTTTCTAATACAAAGTATGGTTTGCGGACTATTTCGGGACCTGCAGAAGGTTGAAACCTTGTCAAACAGTATTTAAGCAGTTAAGGCAAATTTCCATTGAATTAACTAATATCCCTTAAAAAGCATCTTCTTAAATAATCTATAAATTCTTCAATTGAAGTTGTTACTATTCTGACTACTGTTTTATTTCATTTACGGAAACAGTTTCCAATGAAAAAATCAAGGGAAAATATGTAAAGGCCTCATAATAAAGATGAGAAGTGGATAAGTCAGCTAATGAGAGGAGAGGCATTACTAAAAATGCAGTCGAAAGTAGGATACAAAAAAAAGGGCAGAGAAGAATGCTTCGTTTACGGAGTGAAGGAGTGACAAGACAGGAATGTTGGAAAGGAGTATTTAAAGGAAGGAAAGGGTAAAGACCTGAGAAGAATTAGAGAGAAAAAGAGCCAAAAACATTTTCGAAATTGATTAATTTTGACTGAGAACGTTGGAAGAGGATATAAATACCTCGCTGCAACGAAACGAATTTAGAAATAGATGGACTTAATGTAGTAGAATTAATAGAACTTAAGGGAATAGTTTTAAAGAATTAGGAAAAGGATGTAAAGTAGGCAATTTTAGTGAATACAACCCTAAGTGGCGACACGAGACGTATGCTTTGGATATAAAGCAAATCCATCTGTTTGCATGTCTCATTTAACGGTATCTTTTAGAAATATTTTTGTACATTTACATTCATATACGTTGCCGTAAATGATACACAAAAATATGATTATAATACTATGAAAAGCCTCTCGAATTCATCGGGTCCGGAAGGCCCGAGTGTTAGACCGAATATCTTATACGACCCCGGTTGAAAATTATGGACAACTCTTTAAATTGTGTTTCACGAGTACATAATAATATGTAAACCATTATCAAATTCCATGTTTTTTCTTTCGAATGGTAGGGAAAAAACTAAAATCTTGCTCTCTGAACAGCGTAAAACAGAGGCTACTTGGGCATCCGCGTGCGCACGCCTGCATTTTGTAGGAGGGCAGGAAAGGTAACAGTTATAAAAGCGTGCGTTCGCTCGAATGTCGATTAGGAATGCGGGCGGCGCCTTAGCTCAGTGGGACCCTCTATCGGTAGGCGGGCATCGCCAGGGAATAGGGCCGAGGGAGCGAGTGCATCACACTTGCTCCATCTGACGGCCAACCAATGAACTGCCGGGCCGACCGAGTCGGAGAAACCCCACTCAACGTCCCGGAGGAACGCGGATGGCGCCATGGGCTCCCGGGACGATTCTACGAATACGTGTCTTCTACTTCTGAGCCTTAATCCCAAATTACGACGAGTTACACGGGGGGAGATTCAAATTTAAATTGCCTCTAGAGGGAGACCGGGAATTTCCAATGTAATTTACCTCAATGAAAGCCCGCCGCTGAAAATCTTTAATTTGCGGCTATGTAAACTATTAAACGTGAAGAATACGCTATATAATAGGAAAATCTCAGAGTAGTAGCTTAGTTTTAGACGCTAATTTGTAGTAAGATTGATTTCATAACATTTTTCTGTTAATACGATGATTAAAATTCAAATTTGAGGGGCAAAAGTTTTTGACTGTGTCCTATCTAAAGCATAAGCTAACTATATTAATGAAGAAAATAGTGAAAACAACTATCTTGATCTTAATTTTATTACTAAAATTGTTAAGGGTCAAGTGCAAAGCTGCAGTTTGAAAAAAACGAAGTTTATGTGGTGAGAAATAAAATAAAGGAGGACAATTGATTTGGACGAGAAAGAACAGAAGGATGATTAAAGGAACAGTATGATTGAAGAAAAACAGGGAAAACCATAATAGTTTCTTTAAAACAAATAAACTGATTTAATGAATGATCAAAATGGGCATTTGTTTGTTCTAAAGCTCATAAGATTACACTAACTATAGTTCGTAATCATATAACTTTTGGATGAACTTACCGAAAGGAAATAATTCTATCGTGAAATTAAGAGAGGTGCGTACATCGAAGAATAAATTAGCGTGGAAAGATACATGAGTTCGCAGAGATGAAATATGTATATAAGAGTAGAAAACTGAAAAGAAATATTGCTCACATGCAAGCCCATTTCGGTTGCTATGTCTAAAGAAATCAACGTGTTGGAAACGTTTGTAAGTCTGCAAAACTATTTGAATAACTGATGAAGGTAAAAATTAGGTCCCAAACAAATACGAATGATAGTCTTATTACATTTGAGTGAAGCAGCATAAGTTCCGCATTAGCAACAAAAATTATGCGTTCACCTTCGTTTTACTGAACTTTTCGAATCGGAAAATTCTTGAAAGAATATTAATTTCTCGGGGAAAGATCGCAGCGAGTTGCGTTGGACGGAATTTTATCTGATGAGGTTCGCGTCACATTCGGTGTTCCACAGGAAAGTGTATTAGGACCAATTTTGTTCCTGATATATATTAACGATGTTTTGGATAATGTTAAATGCAAGGTTAGATTATTCGCTTATAATACTGTTGTGTATTGGGAGATCGTAACTGAAGATGACATTGGTTGTTTGCAGAACGATCTGAATATGATTTCGGGTTGGTGTAGTGATTGACAGCTCGAGCTGAATGTAAAGAAGTGCGTTGCCATGACTTTCACGCGGTCCACTAACGTTACCTGCGTACCGTACAGAATTTCAGGAAATCCCTTGGAGCTAGTGATGCATCATAAATATCTAGGAGTTACGCTCAGCAGTAATTTTTCCTTCAAAGAGCATATTCGAGGCGTAGTAAGATAGGCAAATAGAATGCAAAGGTTAGCCAGCAGAATTCATAGGGGATGTTCATCGAGAGTGAAAGAAATAGCGTACTTTTCCCTAATTCGACCTCTACTTGAGTATTGCTGTGCGGTGTGGGGTCCTAACGAAGTAGGATTAATTTCTGATCTCTAGATGGTTCAACGTAGAGCAACAAGGTTCGTCGAGGGAGATTTCAGATTAGACAGCAGTGTTTCGGCTATGATAGAATCCCTCTAATGGAACTCCCTTAGTGATAGAAGACTTGATTATCGACGGAAAGTTTTTGATAAATTTATCACTACCGATTTCGGGGAGGAGATAACAGATATTGTCATCCCAGTTTTATTCCTACGCGACCTTCGAGAGAAAACAAAAAAGCGATACAGGGAAGTAGTTTCCAGGACAGATAGCTGATTTTGGTCATTTTTCCCGCGAAGTATTGGAGAAGCTAATAGCTCTCCAGATTAGATAGGTATTTCGGTGTCTTACACCCCCTGCCACGCGCCACTGGTGGATTGCAGGGTTTAAATGTAAATGTAAATTCAAAATCGCATGATCTACAATCGTAGAGGCAAGATTGACACATTTAATGGTAAAATAAATTCCATCGCTAAACTTCATCTTGCCTAATATTATTTTAAGAATTTCATGCTGCTGTTATTATTCTTACAGAGAATTAGTAAAATAAAAGCATAGTTTATTGACGTGGATTTCATCTCCGCCTCAGGATACTCAGGAAAGGACCCGCTCGTAGACTTGGATACATTATTTCCCATTACTTGCTCTAACTGTTATTTTTTATCGGATTCCATACCGCTGGATATTGGATTACTAAATAATAGCCGCAGGTAAAAGTACCTTCGAAAAAATAACTTCAATTACCAAGTCTAAATATCGGTGACTTTGCCGGAAACAACCGTAGCATAGGAAAATCAATCATAACAAACAGATATTCACGAAAAGAAAATATTAAAATAAGGAAATATTTAACAAGATGTGAAGAAGGACTTGATGTTTGCATAAGATCATGAATTGGAAGTGATATGGCCCGAGGTAGTAGAATTTTTATTCAGCAATACGATTCGGAGGAAGTAGTCATGGAAAACAGAGCGCAAGGATATTACATCAATATTTGCAGACCGAATTAAAAGTTGAAAAGGTGGAAAATTCATTCTGTCATATAATCTGTGAGTGTAATATTCATTACACTCAATTATGAGTGAGTGAATATATAAGTGAAAAATTTAGCAAAGCCAGTACACAAAGGGATGTCATATTACTCAACAGAGTTTCAACATCTCATAACTTATTCCTTTCAAAAGGATGAGTTTTTCTGCAAATCCGAGCAAAAATTAATGGTGACGCTGCGTAACCTAGAAACGCCTGCAAAATGCAAGTCTCTTCTGCAAGTAATTGCATATTTTTTGCCTCATTTCGCGCGAAATATCTGTAGCATTCCGAAGCTAATTTCTCGGAAGGCTAAATTATGTAAAAGCGCAGAAAACATGCTGGACTAAGGCACGGAAACATTTCTAAATCACCTAGAAATCCAAGGCAGCATTAGGAATGTTTCATCATGCTTTTAAATTAAAGAGAGGATCATGGATTCTGCGACTCTGTGTTGTTTGGAACAAAAAGTTATCAATTAATATTAATAAGGAGCGTGACCTCCGCTTCTTGAAAAATTAAAATGAACTATTATTAAATGAATTTATTAGAAGTAACAGCCAAACATTTCATCTGAAACGGATAGTTTAAGTTTGATGAATCCATTTTTTTTTATATCCTGCTAATATGACATAGCTCACTTAGAATACTTAAAAAAAATGTACTTCAAAATTTCATAAAATTTCATTCATAATTTCATACAGTAAGTTTGCACGCACTAATATAACTTGCTTAAAGCCCTTTCTTTATTGATAACTAAAATCTCATATCAAGACATCCAGCATCTTCTACTTTTCCTTTTCCTTCTAATCACGATATTAACTGACCCTAAGTCGTTTAACCCTATTGGCAATTAAAAAATGAATTTTTGATTTCCGTGTAATTACTTTTTTCTAGCAAGCTTCAGCTTTGGTACCTTATCTAAGATGTAATTGTTCCAGGTAACGATGAAGGAACCTTGCGGTGGTCTACCAATTCTGTTAAGTTTGTGCACAGATTCAATATGAAGATAGATTTTCAGACGAGACTACTTCCACGGCTAGGATCAAAATATAATTAAAAAAACGAGGAAACTACAGATTTTATATTGACAACTTAATGTTCGAACTTCAAAAAAATAAATTTTATTTCTAAACAAATTTTATAATTACAATGCTTCCTAAAGGAGAAACGACCTAACTTGTTGTTGCAACAAAATGTCATGACAATCAAGACAGGTATATAAATTAAAGTGAATTATCGAAAGAATGGGGAGGTGGGGATCCTCATATTCGAAGAACCTCATCACAGCTGAGCTTTGATTTATTGAATACCGTTGCCTCCATTTCACTGGTCATAGAAAATTTTCGGAAGAAGATTGTGCATAAGTTTTGTTTCGATCGAGCAAATCTTTTTTGAAAAGGCCTACGGATGAATTTTCGATGAAATATTAGAACACTTCCATGATGGTCGTTTTGGAAAATATCAGCTATTGATTGGAACTTTTATAACCAATGAAATCAAAATTTGGATTTACATTTTAAATGCATTAGTTGGTTTGCTAATAAGTTTCATATTGTATTGAATTTGCCACAAACGCCATTTCTTTTTCCGTATTTCTTTTATTATTCAAATAATCATCGCATCTCCCATCAAATTCAGTTCTCTTATGTTTCCTTATTGATCTATCTTTTTCTTCATGTTGCACCACTCACAGATCTAAAATATCTCCAGTCACAATGTACCCCACGTCTAGGGCCCTCGTTACACACCCATACTACAAAATTCTTCTGATTAATGATTTTTTTCATGTCAATTTTTTATCAAAAGTGAAACTATTGACGTGAAAGGGGCTATAAAATACGTTTTATTTCCAAATTATAGCTATATTTACATTTAATATCCTATGCAAAAAATCAGCTAATTTACAAAGCTTAAATTTCTCTTCTAAGAAAGAGTATTTGCAACCATTTTTAAAACGCGGTGATACTCTTTGTCAACATATAAATTGAATGATGGGTTACATTTGTGATTAAATACTGTATAATACCAGAATCATAACAAACTGTGTGTACTGATATTGCCTCATGTGAATGAAAGTGAATTAGTCTTTATTTTAGGCAACAGCTGTATTTTTTACAAGTACTTTTAAGAGAAGAGGTTGTCCATGGTTGTTAATATGTTACAAGTTTACTCGTGTAATACTTCTCCAGCAAATTACTAGATCCACGAGGGTTACCCTGAACCAGTTCAACGAACCCCAAGAAAGAAAGAGAATAACTGTATTTTTAGAAGAACCAAATAGGTAATTCAATAGACAAATTATGTGTTAGAATTCATAAGAGCATATTGTAAGCTGAGAAGTTCCTAAAGAAAAGAAGTCTGTCTGTGCAGCAAGGATCTCAGAAATTTTCCAATTACATTGATAGCATAAATATTACCTTACGTAGAATCTTCCATTTACCTGAGGCATGTTCTCACAATAGCCGATAACGGATACATAAATGACTAATTTGCTTATTGAACATGAAATGAACGAGAGTGAAACAGTGGCTCCAAGCTGAGGGAAGATTTCTCATGCTTTTGAGGATCCATCAGGTGAAGTTTAAGCGATAAGCCAGCAACAACAACGAATTTCTCATGCTAAAATCTAATACATTTTTCATTTTGGGTACGGCTGGGAAATTTCACTATAGCGTTACGTGCGGCTCAACCGTATTTGTTTTCTTTATATCACCGATTTTTCTCGTCCGCCTCTGGACACCCTATCTCAGAAGCAGGCAGGTGGGTTCCCTTGAGAACCAGGCTGAAGGAAAACACTTTCCCTCTGACCCTCGCATAAGAGAAACGGTAGATATTAAGGGACTCCGCATTTTTTTCTAGTCTACTTATTTATAACCCATAATGTAGCTCATTTTTCTTTTCTCTAGATTGGTGTATTTGACTTAAACAATCATTTATGGATTACATTTTTCATTCAAATAAAGCTATTCAATTAATTATCAAACGTTACATGGCGATCTATGAAATAGACCTATATATTAGGAATTTTCTACAAATTTATAAAATAGTGATAATCGTGCAACCTCTTTTAATCTTGCGAGATTGAGATTAATAAGTCTCATTTTACATCTATACCTCCATCTTTTAATATTTTCAAGAAAAATGTAGTTTTAAAAATAGCATACAGTAGGACAACACCTACAGATAGCGTAGTAAAATCTCAAGGGGAACCTACGTTTAGATAGATCTGAAAGCCAAACAAAACAATACAAATATGCGAGTCACTCGTATATTTGTATTAATGTAACAATAGAAATATTTGAATAAAAGTAAATAGAAAAGAACGTAATATAAAGGAAATAATCGTTCACGAGGATAGCAGACTAATAATTGAGCTGAGCTTGTGCTCAGATTTCATATGGATATTGATAGATAGAATATGATAAATTTTCTGATGAGGCCACATCCTTGGTTAGGGCCAAGAAAGAAGTTTTGGAAATTGAGGGTGCTACATTTATTAATGACTACATGTTCGAACTGCTTGAAATAAAAATCATTCTCTTAAATCTATTTCGAAAGCTATTTTACATTGTCACGGAAAATGAAGACATGAAACTGAAAATTAATTTTATTCGATGATTGCTGGAAGCACGTTGGAATAAATACATTGAATAGAACGATATATAGAGCTTTGCAGATAATCTATATCTATATATATAATAAATCTGTAGAGGGGGTCGTGTCTGTACATTGATCCGATTTCAAAAAAAGTTGTATTGCTGGATACTGGGGTTGTTCCTGAGTCCGAAACACCTTTTAGAAATTTTCATGTCTGTCTGTCTGGATCTTACAACATCACTCAAAAACTATCCAACCGATTTTGATGAAATTTGGTATGATGGTCATTTGTCATTCGGGTTGTGACATAGGCTACCATTTATTTTTCCATAAGAAATACATGGGAAGACATTTTTATCATTTGCTAGCATGTACTTTTCTTTAATAAAATTAAATAAGAAAAAATGGTCCTTTGAAACTAAAACTAACACCAAAACAAAGGAAATGTAATGAAGTTTCTTATTTTGGTAATAGAATATTCACTTCACTTCGAAGTTGTGAGAATTTGGAAGTGAAATACGAAAATTTTATGAAAATCTGACATTGTAAACAACCAGTCGTCAAGGGCAAGCTTTATATATTTAAATTCAAATTCGTTAGCATCTGTCTGTTCTGTTCATTCGTTAGCGCTTCTGCAACAACCAAGCTTTGTTTATAGCATTACCAGTGTTTGTTGATTCTTAACGTGAAATTAATGTTTATCGTCGTATTAAATGAATCTTCATTTATCATATAAAGTAATTATATATTCTTAGCTTTGTAAGTTGATAACTATTTCATTCTTATTTTCCGATCTAAATACTAATCGTTTCATTAAGCGTCCCGCTGTGCACTTGATAGTTAACACTAAAGAATGAATCAATCAAGATCGTTGAAATTTCCCTGAATTCAGTGATTTAATCCTTTGAAGTGTAAAGTATTGGATTTAAAGCAGCAAGGAATGAAAATGCTTTTATACATGACTGGAAAAAAGGTAAACGAATTTTGTGCTTTTAGATATAGAATTGGAAATTAAACTAGAAATGTTTTAGTGGATCATCTATTGGTGTGTTTAAGTACAGGTACTATCCACCTATATCTTTTTTTGATGGTGATAGTCATACTCATTGCTATTTTGTTATATCTTAAATAGTATGTTTAAATGTTCGTGTTAAACGATTGCCGATTAAGTTTGTAATCCTATAAAATATGGAACACCTCTCTCAGATTATGGGCAGCTATCCTTTATTTTTATGCTTCGGTTTTATGTTGGCTACTCAAATAAAGTCATTACGAATAGGCTTCAATAGGTATGTTGTATATTGCATGGATTAATTATTCCAAAAAATCAAAGTAGTATTCCTTTTAAGGACTCTAGACAAGCATCGAAAGAAATAAAATATACATGTATTATTTTCATAGCTGTAAAAATAGATTGTATGTCTAGGAAAGGAAAAAAAAGGGTAATTTAAATAAGAATTTAGTCGAATAAGCATCGTTTCGAAGAATGACTTTAACAACATATTTCACTTTTGAAATCTTTATCGTTCATTTACTTCACAATTTCAGTTACATATACTATAGAAATTTCCTCTAAAGAAGTATTGCTGGTGTATAGTTTGCCTTTAGTCCAATATTAAACTTTGTATTTTTTTCAGATATGTTACTCTATACATGAAAATATCATCTTCGAATATTGTAACTATAAGAATCATGTCCCTGAATTTCAATTATTTGCCGATATCATCGAAAACAATCGCAAATGATTAACAGAATTGACAAAAGTTGAATCATTGATATTGACAATTGGTTTCGCTCTTCTTGGTACATCTTATTTCTATTAGTGTTCGTTTTAGAGGTACTGTGATGTTAAAGCAGAATTTATACTATTTGTTCCTGGTCGCGAGTTAAAATCATGCAAATTAGACAGAAAAATAAATGGCCAAGTAAAGGAAATGTAGTTAATTTTTGTTATTTAGATTTTCATGAATTTTTGAGGAAAGATCAAGAGAAACTTGCGAGCATTTCTTATCACTACCGATTACATCGCTTTAATGAGATAACTCCCATAAGTTTGAATGTCTACTTTTGCTTGGATTACGTTAACTCATTCCACCTTTATAAGCATATATGAAGACATTATTTTTCGTCAACGGGATCTGAAAACATTGAAATTAAATTAAATCCTATTCAAGAGAAGATGTAAGAGTTCACTCTGATTTTGCAACGTAATGGTCAAATTATAATTGCGATTTAATTACACAGATGCGCCGCTTACATTCTTAGTAGGATAATAATTTTCTTCACAATTCTTACAGTTAATTTAGCAGCAGAGGGTTAATTATGAAGTTTTAAGTAATTTAATTAAAGAATAGCCAACGCCATCTCAAGGAATAAACTAGGTGTTAATTCATAAAAGGATGACTTCTAATTAGATTAACTACTTTACATTGTAATTCGTTTGCGGCGTTTATTTTTTTTATTCGTTTATTTGATAGTTGCGATGATTTCACTCATTCGCTCGCTGTCTGTCAAACATATTGGACGGGCTTAGCGACTGGTTCATTTGTTTTCGTTGGTTGGTTTACAAGATTTATGTGGCTGTTTCTGTGGTTTCGTTTCCATTCATTTGTTACTCAGTTGTTTCCTCTATTTGTTGTAGCGACTGGTGCAATAGTTTAGTCCGTGATTTACATTTGTGCAGCTGTTTTTGTGATTTCGTAAGTCACATAGGATGAAGAGAAGTATTGTTTTTCATAAATTTAAGACTTTATATATCTAAATTTTTTCATATCTAAATTTCATTACTTCCGATTTATATTCATTTTTCCGTCGAGAATCAACGGGCACTCCGCTAGTTTTAAATAAAGTCCAAGACGCGATTCATCATGATAATTCAAATCAGCTTGTAAAAAACAATATTTTCATAAAGTCACAACTACGATATTCATCTTAAAAATATTCAAATTTTGACTGACTTCAATTTAAAAAATTCTGAAAATATTTTATCCTTCAAAGGTATAATTGATATTTCTGTCTTCCTCCTCGAATCCGCAAGCGGATAAGATATTAGAATCCCAATCTTTTCCCTTCCTTCAGATTTTCTTGCTTTACATCGTCAGAACATTCCAAAATGAAGAGGTATCTCTTCCAGATGACGTTCCCTAAGGCGTCCCTTAGGGTATAGGCTTCGGTCCCCTTCTGTTTGCTCAATTTATTGAGGATATCACTAAATCCCTCATCCCCAGTGGCTCTGAAGACATTACTCTATGCAAATGATTGCGATATATTCAAGAAAGTGAGTAGAGAACCGAGGGATATCCTGTACCCCTAAACATCCATGATTCTGTTGACATCCGAGGTTAAGAGTTGAAGGTAAGAGTTAACCAACCAGTTTAACCTTTACTCTTCCAAACAAACTCCCGCGGATTGAAATTTTCTCTGCGGATTATATGGCGCCGAGGATTCTAAGAAGATTGACTTGGGAAATTCATTAATATGCGCCCCCTGGATAAAAGGGAAGACATACCAGAAACAAAGTAGAAACAGTTAAGGGTATTTTGGCCGAACTACCAATTAGTATGCGCCCCTAACTTTCTTGTTCTCGATATTGATGAGTGGAGAAACATGAGAAGGAATCAGGAGTGAGGTGGAAACAAAGATTCAATGGTTTTTCTTTGTAAAATTACCAAATTACAACCTGGAATTTCATGTTTAGAAACACAGCATGTATTCTAATGTTTTTAAGAACTTTTTATAAGTTATGTTTGTAGACATTAGATATATATGAAGACAATTTAGGAGATAACATATCTTAGAAAAAATGTATCATATAAAGATCGAGATATTTTATCTCCCATAAGGAATCATTTCTAGATATCTTGAATAAAAGAAGATATCTTAAAACTTTGTGACTTGGCTCACAGCAGATATTATCTATATTTGTTGCTTCAAATGACAATTTTAATATCATACATCTCAGATGTATTTACTTATTCCGATACAACCTAAAACGTTATATTATAGACAAATGCCTATTATTTATTCATAAAGTAAGTGTTCCTACGAAATTAAATGAAGACTCGGTAATTTTCACATAAAACGATTTCATTTAATATTGAAATATTAGTAAAATTATTATTTAAATTAATTAATTTTATTTAAATGTAATTATTAAAAATTACAAATAAAAACCAACAGAGAATGAAGACTTACCAAGTCTTTTTTTATTTCGTTATGGCGTTCCACCAAGTAAAGCTAGTTCACATTAATTACATACGTAAGTATTCCTCAATTACAAGCTCTCACGTTACTAAACATTTTTAACACAACCCTAAATAAATTATTTTCGTATGATATATCATCCTAATGCATGCTTATACATTCCGCGGGAGAAGTAAGTGGAATTAGAACAGTTGTTTGGTTACAAACGAAAGAATATACGTATTAGATAAATAAAAAAGAGGAAATGCAGATGAAAGTATTTTAAAAACAGATGATTCAGAGAGAGAATGACTTGATACTAAGAGATACTTGAAACTGATTTCCTGATTGAAATGATAACATGATGATTACAACATGCTAACTGGTTTCCACAGTGAAATGGTTGCACCAATTAACATGGGCAAAGGTGGGTGAAACACTATGTTTGGCCCAAATTACTATTGTTGATGCAAGTTAATTATTAAAAAAGAATATTCAATTAATGTCATCATTTTATTTCTGATATTTCTGTGCATACCACTGTGTCAGGAAAGCATTTTAAACCCTGCATTGCTGTACTGACTGTGGATATGTTCATTGACTTGTCCTATGCATACCTATGTATGTCTCTGGATTAATAAATATAATTATTATAATTATACTATTCCCAGTAATTGGGGTGAACCGTACCCCTTCCTGTAGTTCTTAAACGATGTACTGAGACACCCTGATGTCAAAGAAGGTGCGAGTTAATCCTTAATGTATAATATTGCAATTTCAAAGATATTTATCCCATAAATTAAAATAATTTAGATCGGGAAGTACGCAAAAACACTCACACAAACTCTCACAAAAATTTTAAAACCATAACACATGCACTTCCGCTCCTTTGATTCTAAGTATATCGTGCGCAACACAAATCAGATTTCGCCACCGTCGTTAACATCGCAGCTGCGTTGTTTTGATTCTATTACGCGCATTCCGCGATCGACGAGCGAAATCAATTTCACGCAGGATGACACGATATGAAATTGCACATCCGTCCACATTCAGATTCCTTCTTTCTAATCCGAATTTCGATTCTAGCGCTGCCAACGCATCCCTGGCAAGCACTCCTTTGCTTTTCACGCCTTCAAACGAGTCATCCATGCGAAGTCGAGAGAGCGCAATATCGATAATGAAAGAAGAGAGAAGCTAATCAAAACGGGTATTAATTGGCCTGCAGTGCGATAGCGAAACAACGGCGACTGTGTGGCATTTACCGGGATTTAATGCAGTGGTAAATATCAAGTGTCTGCTAACGCTCCTCTTGATTTACGCTCACTCGAGAGAAAAGTATGATCTGCGTGTAATGAATAAGAAGAACAAAGACAACAGAAGCCGTTCATGAAAGCTGTTGTAGCATGTAGGTGTGTGCGGAATCAAGTGAATAATGTCATTTGCGCATTAAAAACATACTATTATTTGCCTATATTTTTATGTATCTAATTTATTTTATATGAGCAAAAATAATGATATAACTCCTTTTTATAATGAAACGATATTAAATATTGAAACCTGTTGTCGCATAAACGTTTAGTTTGAATGAAACGAGTAATAATATTTACATATTAAAAACAGAGTATTACTAATGCTTGTTCTTTTTTATCTAATTTATTTTTAATGAGCAAATATAACAAAATAAATCCGTTTTATACTGAAACAACGTAAAATATTAAGTTTTTCACATAGTTTATTTAATAAAATAAAACTTTGTAATCTTCCACAGAATGTTTAAAATAGCGACTAGTCTCTCTGACGAGCCAGCATTATCAAGCGAAAAAAAACATTCTGGAAAAATTTAGAAGTTTTACTTTATTTAATTAATTATTAATGCCTTCCAAAAGGTCTTCCTTGCCGTATTCAAGATATATTTTTACGCAATATTATCGGAATAATTAAATAATCTCCTTCTTTGTTTTTTTGTACAGAATAATGGAACAGTAAATACCCTTTATCATTTTTACGTGGGCACTGGTATTTAATAAATTTAATGAGAATGAATGTTCATATATTTTATATTTAATTAATTATGATTTCAACGAGAGTTGATCGTGACTGTTTGGAAAAGAGGCCATCAAAATATTGGAGAATTTCAAGAAACGTGTATGGCTAAGAATAGAAAAAGTTTCCTCGGTTGATAGACAAACAATAACGGTAGTGCTGAAAGAATATGCAAACAGAGGTTAAGATAGAGATAGTTATTGACGGTATGGGATATTGACGTCAAATGTTGAGAAGGAAAGGGATCACTAAATGTAATAAATATGGATGGGCTCCATAAGAAAATGAAGAGCAAAAGAAAATGGAGAGCGATGTTGAATGACATAAATACAGTACAGCAATATGATGCTAAAGATGAGATAGGGCAAGACACGCATCTAATTAAAAAAATATTGATCATTGTTAACTCCATGAGTTATAATCTTACTACGTTACTTTTACCATACTTTGTACGTAAGCATCTCTTGGATAGCTACTTTGCCATTTTATTTAGTATTGTATTGCCCTTATCGCATCGAGTTTTGCATTTTATATCACTCTAACTGAGCGCAGTTCTTTCAATCCCTTCACTGTGGGTGTTTCACCGCAACGTGGGTTTTCGCCTGTCACCCCTAGGTTACAAGGATTTTCCCACTTCTTTCTTTTTATTATTGTCCATTATAAATTTTGTAAAATATTATTAATGACACAAAATGTTAGACAGAAGAGAGGCCCACTCACCCACTTTAACCTTGCCAAAGAAAGGGTTATTGTAAAAATATCTCCAGATTTTTTGTGAAATCTATCAATCCGTTAAAAAATGTTGCTTATTTCTACGAGATATTAAAATAATGTATCTTTATTTTTGTGAGCTTAGCCTATATTTATCTAGCTATATAACACGGCCATAATTCTTAGATTCTCATTATAAAATTTCTTGCCTTTAAAATGGGTAAATATCTTACATTATAGATATATCCAAGCTGTAAAACTAAATTTTTCTGCTTTTTATGGAAGATCTGACAAACATCCTGGCTTTGAATCCGGAAAGATTTCATAAAAAACAGATAAAAATATCTGCAAAAGGTTCACATGTAATAAGAAGTATAACTTTTAAGCCATACAATCTCTAGCTCTCAAGTTTTTGCCTAACATTTATACACACCCGCATTCCCGAAAACCTATTTATATTCATGGAGAATATCAACTCTTTATTGTATTTTCAAAACCCAATCTTCCTTTCGGATATTTTCTCATTTACTGCGAATAAGCACTTTCAATTACTAGCGGAAAATCGCTCCTCTATTCTAGCATCGACTACGGATACCCTCGAAAATTAAGCAAATTGGGAGAAAGATGGGAAAAAGGATGTTTGCTGGATATTGTTTCCATGGAGCTGTTTATGGAGTTTATTCACAATATTCTCCGTGCCTTTTTTCGACGAAGATTTTTCTTCCCTTTCTCTCTCTATCATATTGGAAAAAATGAACTCGAGCAGAGGGAAAATCGCCGTGCCTTAGGCGAATGAGTCCCTTTTGGCGTGGGTTAGTGGGTGGAAAATTTCAAATTCTGAATACAAATATCACGGCCTAAAGGTCATGAGGGCATATAAGGAAACAGAGGTTTTATCTGATCACGGTTCGCTGAGAATGCTCTAAACTCTGGCAAAGGGAAAGTATTCCCAACACATCCCGTTTCAACAGGGCCCCAACGGATAAATTGAAAGCTCCTTTTAAAATCTGTTTCGCTTTCTTGGGTATCGAGCGACGCCATGTGGTCGATTGATTTTTCTTTGTCAGACTTCGCGATACCTCGGCAAATATCGTCCGAATTTTAATGGATGTGAGAAAAGAAGTGTCGGCGGTTTTGTTCCCCTTTAACCTTATGTTCAAGTGCTTGTCGTTATCGAAAGGAATATGTGTATAATCAGTTCCTGCCACCATACCTTAATGGATGGAGCATTGCTTATTTTTCCTTGGGAACAAGGTATAGAGAAATATATCTTCTATTTGATCTCATATTAGTTTTTTATTAAGCTTTCTCCACCAAAATTACTGTGGGTTGAGTTATTTTTTATTAACCTTCGTAATTAATCATTGAATGCTTTGTAAAGTGATATTCGTAAAGTAATTTTTCTATACTTGCTTGTAATAGTTAGCTCATGTAAGAAAGCAAAGGTAAACTACCTTTCTCATATGAGTTAGCCTCATACAGTCTCCAAAGTTAATGGCTACAAATAGTCCAAGGATTAAAGCTCAAAGCAGCCTTCGGGCAAAATATTTTATATAGATTTGAATAAACCAAAATCTGTTGATATCTGCCCTAAAAATTATGTTCCTTTATCAAACCTACCATCTTGTCACAGTGTTACTCATATGAAGTGATCATTAATTCTCGATTAGAAATCCGTAGGAAACCACTCTGACAGTTATTCTTGCATGCCTTGATATTCCCTATTCAATGAATATTATTTCGTTTCTCGGTAACTTTAACAGTTTTTGTATTCATACATATATTTTTCCTTATTCTTCCTCTCTATCTCTTACTTTTTTGCTCTCAATTACTTTCTTTAGCTTTATTTTCTTCTCTTTCCGTTTCCTCTGTCAACGTTTTATTACTTCAATTAAAACCTTCTCTTCCCCAACTCTCTTTAGTTCTTTCGTATTTGTTTTCCGATAAACCCAAATTACTTTTTCCATACAACATACAACATATAGCAAACACAACTCGGAGACCTTCAAAACTCCTGATTTCCTCTTTCTTTTAGGTCCACGTTTCACATTCATACACCAAAAAACCTCCATACCAATGTCTTGCTTAACCATTTCCTGATTCCTTTATTGTAACCTCCGGTCAACAATTCCCTTCGTTTCAGAAAGGCTCCTTGTTCAAAGCATTCCCTTTATAAAAAGTCCACGTTTCACGCCCGTATATCAAAACGCTCTCCGCCAAGGATTTAGAAAAAAACGTTACTTAAAATTACTTTAAATTACTGATAAAATAACTTGTTTCTATGCGAATCAGGATAAACCAGATATATTAATGGAAGAGTAACAAAATTTTAATGAGCCAACTTCGCGAGGAATCCCTCTTAGTAAACAATACATACGTATCGAAGCCGAGGAAATCAAACTCGGAGCACGCCGGAGGAACTCATCCGGGTCCCGGAAACTGCTTAAACTTTTCCTTCCCTCCTCGAGAAAGGGGGAGAGGGCAAGATTGAACAGGGATGGAGGTTGAGGTCGGAGAGGTTAACAAGAGTGGGGTGGGGGCGTGATAGGTATAAAGGTGTAGAGGGGTTTACGAACAGTTTCCCTGGGAAACGACAACAATGAAAAAGAAAGAGGAACCCCGTGGGAGACGTATGGATTGGGTAGGGCGGAGGAGTCGTATAAGAAAAACATGGGAGTTAGGTGAGGCTCTGCGGTAAAGGATCACGGGAAGAATGGAACTTGCAGAAACAGCACAGGAACAGAAGAATAACGACAAAAAGATGCTGCAATCAATCTCTCGCGGAGGAGCGTGGGAAGTCCCTCAAGGGAAATGACGGCCCACGCCCGGAAACTAACAATCATTTTTTCCTACACTTTGCTCTGTTTTAAACCCTCTTTTTCTGCCTCTGTCTTAGCGAGGGATTCGGCTGAAAATTCTCCAGCTGACAGTTGGCAGGTCTACACGCCTTTCCTATTAATCTATCTATGGTTCGTTCCTTCCTCGCAATTAGTGTAGACCCTTAAATGGTGACAGAGATGCAGACTGAACGGACAAGAGCTATAAAAATTGAATGAATGGCAGTGCTACCGTATTTAAAAGAAGGAAGGGACGACATGGATGAGACGAGACATTATCTCAGGCCGCAAATGAACAACATTGGGAAAATTGAAACTAAATTAATTCAAAAAGAACAATTTTGACGAAATATGAATAAAACATTAATATGATCCCATAAACATTTTCTTGACATTTTTATTACCTTTTTAATTTATGTAATTTATATATGTACTGCATATTTATACTTTTGCAATTATTTCTTTTTTATTATTTTTTATTTATGCATGCCTATTTTGTATATAGTTTTGTTTATTGTATGTATGCACATTAATTTTTGTATTATTTTAATTTTAATTAATTGTTATGTAATTTAACGTTGCCACAAATCCGACTAACTGCGACGATTTTGTACAATAAACAAAAATTTTATGTCAAACAATCCTTTTGTCATTTTAATAAAATGAGCTTTAAAAATAATGATCTTAAGTAATAATGACCGTTATGTATATATTTATCCATCCGATGTCATTAACTTCCATAAAGAATACATGGGAGAAATTTTGGAAGATTAATTTCATGCATTTCGCGACACGATAGGATTATAAATTTTTGGGAGTCATAAAAGATCCAATGGAGTAGTACATATTGGTATCTGTTTTTCCAAAGTATCCTTGCTTCGACTCTGTACTACTCGAATCGTCTCTTATAAGAAATACACGTTAAGCACATTTTAATGGATTGCAGACATTTTTTATTTGTATAATTTAATCAGATATAATGACCAAAACACCAAAAGAAAGGGAATCGATTAAAGTTTCTTATTTCGGTCGTAGAATATTGTATGCGGGTCGAAATTAAGAGAAATCAGGTGATAATTACGAAGAAGTGGTATAATTTTGTGGTTATAAACAATTCCCTGGCGACAAAGGTGATTGTTGAACTCATTTTCAGAGTTTAAATACATTAATGTATCCAATATAGTACCGGGTTTTTTTATGTTTTCGGTAACTAAATTCAATTTCAATTCCGTCATTTTTCACGGAGAAATTCACTAGTATTGTTTTAATATTATCCAATTATTAACTAGAGAAGGGAGCAGTATTATTTAAGTAGAATACATGAGTACTCTTACTTGGAATCGAGAAGAACTACTTTGATCACCTTTTCATTCTCGACTTTTTTAAAATTCCAATTGTTTAAATAAAAGTTTAAATAACGCGTAACAAGTAATATATGGCTACATACAGCTGCGAAATAAAATTCAATGTTTTGCAGGTCTTTGGTATTAAATGACATTTATCTAAGAAACCCATTGTTTGCATATGCTCTAAAGTTATAAGACATCATGGTTAGTAAATCTACTTTGTCAATTCACACGAATGCGGCAGATAAAACTGCTACATTTTTAATTTACTTAAGGATTAAAATATCTCATAGAGATGCTATTCCACCACACCCATATACATGGGTGTGATGAATTCCTTATAAGATCATATTGTGGAGCAAGTATTCCTGACATTACGGAAGATGAAAGAGTCCGCAAGCTTGAAAGCCACAAATACCCTTCAATTAATTCATCCTTATATACATTTTTGCCAAATTAAAATAGAGTTCAAATCTATTCATTACTTTAAAAAATAAAAAGAGCAGCTATAGTATAAGATATTATATTAATTGCATATACATGAGCTTCAGGGTAATACACTCATCAAAGAAATAGGGGAATTATGGGGAAAATCATAAATAGTTATAATAACAAATCCTACTGATAAAGATAACTAATTTATACAAAAGCAAGATTAATAAATGCAAAATCACGCTTAAATTAACTTAGTGTCGCAGGTAAATATACATAGTTAAGTATGCGCGATAAACTTATCAATGCGGCACTCTTTAACGTGCAACTAAAATTTTTCGCCTAATAGCTATATATACGAGTATTGCTACATATCTACAGGTAATAGCTGTTATCTCTGTTGTTAACGATGCAAATGCTCGTTAGCTCAATAGCCATACGCTGGAGAACAATGTATAAGCTCACTAATGGTACGGCTTTCTATGGTCTTGGATGAAAACGGAGCAGCTCCTTTTTCTTCTTCCTGTTTCACTAAATTAGGACAACATGCGTTCAAATATAACTTGTTAGTTGGATACGGTTTCTTGTGGGAAGCTGAATAACAATACGGATGTGACATGGATTTTGATGCCAAAACAACATTTGTTTACAGATATTAAACCTCATATACGTTGAAAGCTGGCACCTTTTTACTTTCTCCATATACGAAGTATAGAGAAAGTATTGTTTTCATGAAAAAATTCGACTTCGAGATTTCAACGGAAATACATGTTTTGGGGTCCCTAGAACACGTTTTTTCTTCTTGGTATGATACTGAAAGAATTTTTAAAAATCCCCAGTCGTCTCCGTAATATTCTCTTTCAAGCATGATATCCTCAGAATAAAATAATATTATTCTATTTTCTATCATTCGTTGAATCTCCGGTCAGTTCCGTATTAAATAAATTTTTGAATATTCCGTTGACGGGTGACATTTCTGCCGCAGAAGAAATAACGATGAATTTAATGACGTTCATTAAATAGGATGTATTTTTATAAATTTTAACTAAAAACTATTTACCTTATTGCAAATATCTCGCGTTGTTGAAGTATTTTCTTTACAATATTATTCATTTAATCATAAAATTATTTAATTAATTTATACTATACCATCAATTCTACCTTAATTACCTCGTAATCAATAAAATAATAAATGCTGACAATTCTTCAATTTTATGATATATTTATGTAGAAATATGATAACCTAATACACAAACGAAACTGTATTGATTTATAAGCAAGAGAGATTATATATTAATGAAAAAATAATCCAAATACAGGGACTGGAATTTGGCAATTTTTAGGAGAAAAGAAATCAGCGAATTTTGAATTTAAGACAAATTTCTCGTCTAACGATCAGTTAAGACAATAGCATCGGCTCATTAGCGTACTGATGATAGGTTTCTATTTCTCCGGTTAATGAAGATGTAGATTAATATCCGAAAAGCTAAATATTAGTTAATCATTGCATTGGTCAGTCAGAAAATTACGTAAGATGGAAATTAATGTTAACCAATATTACGTATAAATTACCGTCAATAAAGAAAAGGTGATTTTAAGCTCGTTGTAACACTTCATCGATAAGTTACGAAGCATAAAAATGAACTAATATACTTCGTAGATTACTAGTAATCATGAAAATATGATTATAAGCTTGTTAAAATTCTTCATCGATTGGTATGGGCCCAAGAAAATAAAATATGTAAATCGGGAATGTTTCCGATTCGGATAGAAAGTTGACGTCAGAATATTGGGAGCGCACACACGAAATAATGGATGGAAACCAGCTTGAGTGAGCAGCTCGGAGATTTCATTACACCGAAAGCGACGGACGCGAACCTACCAATCCTCTAAATGTTACAGGAATATTACAGCCGAAACGGATCTGCGCCGTTTTCGCCTCGCGGGATTAGAAATGCCAACAGATCAGCGATATAGATATGGACACGGTGTTATTGCTCCCACTGCGTCCGGTGCAGGGTGCATATGTGAATGCATAATCCCTGTGAGCCAGTCGCCGACGTCACGGGCGCATTTAACGCCGGGACACATGTTGTTCTAGTCCTCGGGTGGTGGCCCATGTCCGTGTCAAGGACGCTTGTTCTCTTGGGTCTTAGAGGATTTTTCAAGTGGACGTACGCTGCGGGGGTCGCCGGAGATCTGGCTGAGACTCTGTCCATCCGATGCACGCTGCCTCGAGGGCGAGTGGGGCATTCGCATTCTCTGAGGTACGGTACACCTCCATCTTTCGTGTACACGACGCAAAGTACCGTGCACATCCCAGTGCGAGACAACTCAAGAGCATGAGGAAACTTATTCGTTAAGACCATAATAAAGAAGTACTCTCCCTTATTTTTGTTAATTAAATTATTGCGGAATAGATTTTTGAAGAAATTAAATCAGCAGTAACCGTGAGAAGTTTCAAAATTCACTTTTAAAAGAAACACTTTTTATTTTGTCCAACGAACGATATTTTGATTTATATTTCCAAACCAATAAACCAAGAAATGAAAATTGTACTTAAGTTTACAAAGCCTCCTTGACTAAATATTTAATCTCATATCTTTCGAATGAACAATTTCTTCGATAAAGACAGCATTCCTTCAAAGATTATAAAAATATATTCAAAGATAAAATTAGGATAAACTTCACCGCCTTTAAGGATTCATTTTCAGAAATGCACCAAGGTAATACGGAAACGCATAAGCAAATAATAGAAATACATATTACTGTGAAAACAACCGATGAATATTTTTACGGAAAGTAATTAAAACACCACATAAGCACTGAGCACAATCATTAACACAAACACTATCACGGAAATGAAAGACGAAACGGATCTACGATTAAACTTATAATTTTACGGTAAACAATTACGTTGATATAAATAGAACATGATTGCTACAGAAGCTCAAACAAAATTCGAAAAACTTTTTTAAATATTTCATTAATTCTTAATACCTTCTTATATATAAACTCATGTGCTAGAGTCAACAATCACCTAGATCGTCAAGGGAATGGGTTGTTTACAACCTCAGAATTTGGATAAAATATTCACGTATTTTATCAAACTGTTCGCAATTAGAATCGGAAACGATATTCCATGACCAAAATAAGAATTTTTATCCTATTTTCCTTCTATTGCTGCTAAATTCGACTTTCTAGGACCATTATTTCTAATTTAATTTTGCAAAAGAAATCAACCCTGCAACGAAAAAAATGACCTCTACGTGTATTTATAATGGAAACGTTTTGACCTGTCTGGGTTCGAACCATGGACTTAAGGTAAATAAAAAGTAGCCTTTACTCTGCGCGGGGTCGACTTTTAATAATGTAGAAAATTTCAAAGTTTTGCGACTCTCGGTTCTCGAGTTTTTAGCGAGCATACACACACACACACACCCACACTCTATTTTATATTATAGATTTATCTAACCCTTTTGGCCAGGTTAGGCCGGTAAGGCCTCTCTACCAACCGAACGTTTAATTTTAATCTACTGTGCTGCGTTATGTGTATTAGAAATGCTAACTAAAAGGTAATGAATGCTTGGAAGGTAGGAAGATGAAATTTATTTGCAAAATGAGTTATATGAGAAGTTATCATTAAAAAAATGGAAGAAAATAATTTCCTTAGCGGATATATCTCGAGAGCTATATGGTAATGCACGTGTATGTTGTGGTTGCCTAACTCCGATTTTTTGTTGCTAATTTTTCATTAACAAAGCCCTACTGAGTTAAACGGTCGGACACACGTGTGCACTATTTTTAAGCAAAGAACGTACCTTGAAGGTTTCGTTCGAATCCGTGCACCACAACCCTGGTGTTTCCCTAGTAATACTAAGGTTATTCGATCAGATATATCAGCTGCAAGTATAGAAATATTGCCCATAACTCTATCAGTGAGTATCAAATAATATATTACAAAATAAAATGATTAATAAATCAGAGAATTACTCACAAATAGCGTTTACTCCCTATTGAGTTGTCTAGCGAGGCTGTGCAATGCGGCGTTGCCTACACTCACATTGTCAATTTTCAATTAATAATAATTGGAACGAAACTAAGGTCCATTTACGCAAACACCAAAAAGAATTTATTTTTTCATGAATCCGCTTCCTGCATCCCCGCACATATTTCCATCAAAATCCTCGGACAAAAGTGAGAGTCTCCGCTTGTGTGTTATAGAAGGTAGAGAGGGCATATTTACCTTGTAGTAGGTTTAGTAAAATTATGGTCCGGAGACTAACAATGACAGTTTAAAATACACTAAAATGTAGTAGCTCGTCGAAAGAAAGCTAATAACTAATGATTTTTTTGCAGCCTCCGAGGCAAAAACTTAACTTACTAAAAACGTAAAAGTAGAAGAGGAAAATATTGATTTAGATAGAGTTATGGAATACTTTGTTTAATGGCAATAAGAGCTTACTGTAGACAAGAATTCAGTAATCTTTGAATGCAAATCTATTTGCTAATGATTATTCGTACGGTTTCCGAGGCAAAAACTTAGTAACAGCAGAATCGGCGAGATATCTTGGGTAACCCTCAAGAGTAACTTAACATAGGGTATTCATATACGTAATATTTATGGACTAGAACTTAAGAAACTTGACTCCATGAAGAGAATATTTACAAAGAAGCGAGAACATAGTAGGCGAGCTATATTACTTTGAGTTAGTGAGGCTTCACCTAGTGTGTTCATGTTGTGCATTGGACCCTGCGGAGAATATTCTATTCGTGGATTAGAAATGGTACAGCGAAAGACAATACGGCTAGGATGTTTCATTTCTAACCATGGGGAGAATTGTAATGATAAGTGAGGTCTTCAATCATGAACTAATTGTTGATGCCATTGGGTCAAAATCTGTTGTTGGAAACAAATAGCTTCGACAAGACTTAACATGATTAACAAATCGGTTTCTATCGATAATTTCCTATGAATACATCGGCTTAATTAATTAAGGAGCACGAAGGCATAGGCGAGACTAATACGGCAACAACTGAAGCGTAGCACCTCGGTGGTTTTACAAGTGTATACTGGAGAATTTCTCCTCTGTCCAAATCGTGCAAGTCATATACGATGACTGTTTATTTTCCCCACAAAACGCTTTAATACATTTATCGTGTCAAACATGAGAAACATGGAAAATAAAAAGGATGAAGTGAAACTTTGTAACTTCGTTGTAATCGACTGGTTTCCCCAGAAAGTTGATTTCATTAGGCGATGTCAAACCGCTAACGGTAAAGGTCGATGAAAAACTTTTCTCTTCACAATTTTAAATATTTAACTTAAAAATGAGCTTTGCTCTCCACGCTATGACAATAGATACTCATTATATATTACACTTAGGATATATAAATATGGTAAATAGAAGGCCTCAAAAATCTTACTCGAAGTTAAATTGTTAAAAAACATTAATTGAGTAATAATAATATTTAGATTATAAAATTGATGATATTAATACAATTTCCTCCAAAGTCCACCGTTGGGTAAGAAAATATAGCAAAAATGTATATAATTACAGACTGATAAATATAACTTTAATATTACGATACATAATTTACCGACACTCGTAATGTTATTCTTTAAAATCATTACATTCCTCAAGATATATTGAAAGCATTAAACGATTTCACAAAAGGCTTACTAACGTGGGCTCGTGTAAAAGAATCTTAATTTTGACAATATTTGGTGAGAACAACTTGCAGTGATACGATATACAGAAAAAACTAATTTCATTAGTAAAATCTTGAGTTGGGAATAGATTTATATTGTAGCACGATAATTGCAAGCGACCAATCATTTGAGAGAAATACTTCGTATAGAATTTAATTGATTGAATCTCTTCATGGTGTCAAAGTTAACGTAAAGTAAATTGTATGCTGAACTACTTACAATAAAGTTTTGTAAATAAAAGCTACCTTCACCTCAACGCAAAGCCAAGGGAATTTCTTTAAACTCAGGTGTCAGAATCAAACTTAAAAATCATTCTGACTCATCAAGGGAGTACCAAAAGAAAATAGAAAGTAAATTTGTATCTCCTATTTAATTAAGTTACGACAGTTTTCTCAGATATTGTCGATTCCTAAAGCCACCTGAATATCCAAAAAATGTGTCAATTAACAAAATGCGAGCCCCCCAGGTTGACTTATCCGTATTAATTCCTTGATCTTCCCCGAAATCCTGACTGTGTTCCCGAGGGTTGAATTCATCCCACGCCGGAAATCCTAGGTTTAAAGGAAGGGTTGTGTAGGGATAGGGATTTAAAGGACATTGCGGATGACTCTTATGCTGACGACCCACGCCGGTCATTATATAGGATTCATTAGGTCTCTGTTTCGGAGAATAGGGCGGCCGTAAAAGAGCCCTATGCGATGCGTATTAGGGTGAGTGGACGGTGGGCAGGCTGTGCGTGATCAAGGGAGTCAGAAATAGGATGGACATTTTCTTGGAGGAATTATGGAATGTGATGAAAGATCATCAGCTTCCTAATCATGATTTATCAAAGTCACCAAAAATAATAGAAACGGTTGTGCAATAAATTTCTTTGCAGTAAAGATATAATTGCTTTCTTGTATATTATTTATAAGTTCTTTCTTCTTTATTCCTAACACAAATAAATTGTTGAAGGATTGATACTTGGAAGGACGAGGCAAGTTTTAACATTCGGTCCAGTGGTAAAATTGGGTGTCCGATGAAGTGCCATATACTCTGAGACGCTAATTTATTAATGAAAAATATGCTAGTTGCATCCTAAGAAGTAGCTAAAATCTCGCTCTACTCAGAAAATATAAAACTAATAACTAGTTAAAACAAAATAGCTTTAATTTACCTCAGAATATAGAATATCAGTTCAGAAATTATAGAAATTTAATGAAGAATATAAATATCAAATGTCATATTAACTGATGTTTTGTTTTGTTTGACTTTGAGATGTCAACATGTTCTGTTAAGAGTGTTTATACCTCATTTTTACCTCAATGATTTATAAATAGTGTTGTGAAGGTACGAGGCAAATATATAAGACAAGGAGTAAGGAAATACGCTCTTCCTTCTCTCAATATACCATAACACAAACAATGGAACAAATACTCGTAAGTGCAGCACAATAGACACATGATCCACTATTTTCATAGCATCCAATAACGAGTAACCATAATAAATTCCATCTATAAACACAAGTCATATCTCTGTAGCTTTCATATTATCAAAAACATAAACGAAAGCAGGTATAAAATAAATTTTCCTTTATCCTGTACGAGAAAAATGCTCCGCTCTTTAAGATATAATTAGAGATTATTCTATGAAAATATCAGTGCTTCGAGTCATTCTGATGCATATTGAAGTAGTGAGGAACGCTGGCAATGAAGACTTTTGGAATGTTCATAAACCTCTAATCCTTAAAGATATATTAATATATATGGGTCATTCCACACCAATTCGACAAGGTGATGTCCCTTGAGGTGACCGATTTTAATCAAATTTGGCAGATCGGTTTGATATGATGACAAAATGAAAACCCCCAAGCCGTTTTGTAATTAACGCAATTGTTTACGAAATATTGCAATGTTTAAAAATTGAAATTTTACAAAAGTGCCTTCGCATTTGAAGCCATATCTCAGGTAATATAGAAGATTAAAATACACAACAAAGCTTAATGTAAAGCGTGAAGTAAATAAAAGACAATCATAGGAAGGTTTTATAAAATTTAAACAATTTTATAAAGTTTATAACAATTTAAAGTTTTCAAATCGATTTTTGACGATGTAGCTGTAACTTTGATTTTTCTCATTTTTTTATATGTTGTACATACAACCCTCCTCTACAATTTAACAAAATTTGGCGACGGTACTATTTCATTTAAGAAAGAAAAATATTTTTGAGTATAGGCGTGACGCTCGCTCCGCGCCGTCCGGCTCGCGTGCTGAACCTTCGGAAGTGTGGATTCTCATATCTCAGCACGCTTATTCTTCCATCTGCTTTTCACCAATTTTAACTGTTTTCTACCAATATTAATCGACCCTTTAATTCCCCTCTCCCTTGCCGACTGATGAAACCAATGGGAGTCATTACACTCTGGGAAAAGAAAGTCGCTTGGGCAGACTGAACGAGACGTTACAATTCCTCGATCAAACACCTATTTCAAGCAAAAAATGCATAAATCAAGGAAATATCCGGCGAGGAAATTGAAAAAAAGCTACCACTGCTTTGACATTATGCAAATCAGCACCAGAGAAGCTGAAAGTAGTTCCTTTCGATGAATGGGAAAGACTTTTCAGTAACAGATCTTTCTTTTATAATGGAATAGCTGCATGGCATGAACGGATACCTTCCACGGCAGGTGCCTCTCGAAATCTTCTGACCAGCTTCTTCTTTACCTCGGTCACTTCTTCGTTGGTTACAAACCCGAACTCCATCCCTTTAACATTTGATTGAGCCCATTCGTACAGTTCCTTAGGAGTCTGAATGTGTTCTCCATACGGGCACTGCAGACTGGCACGTGTGGCTAATCGTTTTAACATTCCTCCTAGCCGGTCACTTGGACCCTTTCCGGGCGATGTAGCATAGAAATGCCATTCAGCATTAACTACAAAATCCTCTTGGTGATGCAACAAATCACTCATATTGTAGCGGTTCTTGTGTTGAGACACAGCTCTGTTGGAAATGTAAATTATTTTACGTAGATTACGTA
The DNA here is from genome assembly GCA_947579665.1 of Sympetrum striolatum. Classification (NCBI taxonomy): domain Eukaryota; kingdom Metazoa; phylum Arthropoda; class Insecta; order Odonata; family Libellulidae; genus Sympetrum; species Sympetrum striolatum. The sequence continues at coordinate 14,235,826 of OX388348.1, read as the reverse complement.
CCCTTCTTCGAAGAAAGGTTATTAGTTTCCTTTGAAAGGTAATAAATGTTCCTACGTTATGGTCCATGCAATCCAAAATAATAACCATACTGAAAGGTATGACTTTATCACCGGTATGTTTGCTGTAACACGCAAATGGATGTATTGTAGCGTGGTTACTGCACAAGTGGACTCATTGCATAGAATAGTGATGGATAAAAGAGAAATTCTCCGAAAAGTCAGCCACAGCAACAACTTCACGTAATTTCAGATTGTCTCTGACTATCAAATAGAATGCAGTTTGCATGCGAGCAATGTAATCATGTTTCCTTACTTTCATGGCATTCTCAGAGAATGCCTCGCAAAAACTATCTGTATCCATAACCTGCGTTGTTAAGGTAAAACGATTTTCTTGAGACCATTGCCTGAAACGAACTTCATCGGAACAGTTTTCCCGAAAATAATCTGAAATGATTACAGTCATTCTATATGTGCTCCCACATTTTCTTACGACGTTTTCAGAGTCTTTTCATGGCAGTATTTCACCCACAAAGCACATTTCTGATGAATGGCGGCAAAGTGAGGAATCCAGGCAGTCCCAGTCCCAATAATTTTTTAACAATGAATTTTCGTTATCCGACTTGATTTGCTCTAATCCACCCCCGAGATACTGTAGCTTGAAATTCTGGTGTATCATGCAGACACATATGGAGTGTGTACCAGGTACACTAGCCAACACACACTCAGGGGGCCTCAAATCCTCAAATTTTGAAAATCCAATCCTTACATTGGAATTTTTTTTAAGGCTTCATAGGCTTTCCTCAAATTGAAAAGAATTAAACTTTTTTGCTTTGCTACGCAAAAATTTCCCTCTTTTATGCTTTTATACTTTTTTTGCCCGCTATTTCTCTACTAATGACTGGATCACGGTGGAACTCGATCACTTTCAGCTTAGTTTCTTTCGAGAGAGATTTGCTTCGTCTCGCGTTCGCACAACAAAATATTCCTTGCTCAGATACGTACTTCTTCATCTTTCTGACCAAGTATGCCGACACTTGAATCTCCTGCTTTATCTATGAAACACTCCATGATTTACGCAAGACAGATAGAAATAGAATTTTTCACTCAATTTTTCCGGCGTTGGCGAACTTATCCTTCAGCTGCATATTCATTTCCTTGCCAGCTTGGTGGAAGTGGACTTCCTCTTCTTCCGATGAAGGAATATCTTCTTGAATTTTCAGCTCCTCACCTTTAGAAGACATAGTGCCAAAGCAGTGGTGGCTTCTTTTCAATTTCCTCGCCGGATAATTCCTTGATCTATACATCTTTTGCTTGAAATAGGTGTTTGATCGAGGGATTGTAACGTCTCGTTCAGTCTACCCAAGCGACTTTCTTTTCCCAGAGTGTATTGACTCCCATTGGTTTCATCAGTCGGCAAGGGAGAGGGGAATTAAAGGGTCGATTAATATTGGTAGAAAACAGTTAAAATTGGTGAAAAGCAGATGGAAGAATAAGCGAGCTGAGATATGAGAGGTCACACTTCCGAACGTTCAGCGCGCGAGCCGGACGGCGCGGAGCCGCGGCGAGCGTCACGCCTATACTCAAAAATATTTTTCTTTCTTAAATGAAATATTAACGTCGCCAAATTTTGTTAAATTGTAGAGAAGGGTTGTATGTACAACATATAAAAAAATGAGAAAAATCAAAGTTACAGCTACATCGTCAAAAATCGATTTGAAAACTTTAAATTGTTATAAACTTTATAAAATTGTTTAAATTTTATAAAACCTTCCTATGATTGTCTTTTATTTACTTCACGCTTTACAATAAGCTTTGTTGTGTATTTTTATCTTCTATATTACTTGAGATATGGTCTCGAATGCGATGGCACTTTTGTGAAATTTCAATTTTTAAACATTGCAATATTTCGTAAACAATAGCGTTAATTACAAAACGGCTTGGGGGTTTTCATTTTTTCGTCATATCAAACTGCTCTGCCAAATTTGATTAAAATTGGTCTCCTCAAGGGTCAATTTTGCCGATTTCCTTGTCAAATTGGCGTGGAATGACCCATATATATATATTTGCAGGACCAAAAAAATGATGGTTGAAATACAAGAAAAAAAGGAAAAGAAGAATAATCTAAACTAAATTTAAAACTAAACTGAACTATTTAAACCAAATTATACCTTCAAGTATTTCCCAGTATAAGTTAACGGAACATACAAAATTCCTACAAACTATTAGTGACTCTGTTAGTAGTTTGTGTGTGATTTTGTTGTTTTGCGAACATTTCAGGAGTCCAGAATGAGCCCTAGTCGATCACGATATCCAGAGCACAAAACAGCAAAATTCATCAATTATGAAAAATATTTTCTAGTAGTTACTTCGTACCATTTTAAAAATACAGCCTTGTTACGCCGTTAATTTAGCATTCTGCAGAAAAAGTTCTTCGGAGAACGAAAAAGAAAATTGTCCATACGTCAGGTTCTCTTTTGGGAGGCCATTCCAATTATTCGAAGTAGCATTACACGTTCAGACGCGAGACAAACAGCACAGAATTATTATGAGTGAATTAATACCGGAATACAAAAATGCAGGAAGTGAAGGAAACATTGACTTTGCTTGAAATTTTAAGATGAGTTCTCCGGTGGATTTCGGAGTAATATATATGCAGGGCCATAAAAAACAATGAGAGAATATTTTGAAAAAATATCGTCAGTGAATGAGAGAGAAGTTGGCACTGCAGGGACTCTGAATTATTACCGAAGCAGTCGCAGACTTTCAGCGTGATTTTTGACGAGAAACGAATTTTTAAAAAAGTCTATCAAAAGGAATGTTAATCAAAATTAGAGTGAATCAAACGAATTCTTAAATTAATATATTTTTCCAGCAAAAAATGTATAAATTTCTCGCTACGCATTTTATTCAATACTTATATATGATTTTGGAATTGATTTTGACCGAATATCACTGCAATATTTTGTGGCTAGGATAGCTACCACGATTAAGATTAAAATGCTCTATTCGGTTAATTAATATTTGAAACTGAATTTTACATATTTATTCATGTTATTAAGGGTTTAATTCATGACTTTAACGGATAATATCCGAATTAACATGCGAAAGTATGCTATAAAAATATACAAAAAACAAGTTATAATTATAATGAAAATCAGCGGTAGGATCGTTTAGGAGTTATTCCCCAATAATGGTTAACCGGAAGTTGTTGTTAATCCAGAAATGGAAGCTTTTCATACATATCTCTGTAAAAATGCTATATAGGTATATACAATTATGAACAAAACTTATTGATAATGTATTTTACTACAACTTCTGTATGAAACATTTTTTCATAACACTGATTGTTCAGGAGTTATTCTTGAATAATGGTTAACCGGAAGTTGTTGTTTAACCAGAAATGGAAGATTTTCATACATAACTCTGTCAAAAAGCAATTTAGGTACATACATTTATGTACCAAAATTGTAGATAATGTTTTTTACTAAAAAGCTTGTATAAACATTTTCCTGTAACACTCATTGTTTTGGAGTTATTTATATAATACCGGCATAGGCTTATGTTTTCAATAAATACGGAGAAAGTCATGTGCTGGCCACATCAGATTTTTTATATATTGAGATTAGCTGCCACCAGACTGCTGTCTAACTGTGGCGAAAATTGTAAATAAAACAAAGAGTAATTGAGGGTATACTTTTACTACTATGCATTAAGTAAAAGATTATCATATATCACTCACAAAAAGTTTTCATTCTCCTATTTATATTCATAGCTTTGTAAAAAGAAGATTCTGGGAGAAGTACAACACATTTGATATCATTCTATTCCATGTTCACCCGAGAACACAAGTTGAAGGCAATCTTAACTTCAACCCACGATTCATTTTAGAAGATTTTTAACTAATTTCAGCATCATTATATATAAAAAAAATACAAACGCTTCTAAATTTTGGAGTAAGATACATATTTAATGTTAGATCATTTGATCGCATAACCCCTTTCTACGTAAAAATTAAGGTGGATGAAGCTTGAGCATAGAAAAACTTTCAGTGCTCATTTATAAAATATCGTTTTTGAAATCTCCTGATTATCGGTGTAATTTTATTCTTAAGAATCTTAATGTATCGGCTGGACTTGTCAGATCCAGAAGAATATTTAATATCCCTAAATGCCGAACTAATGTATGTCAGTTATCTACCATTAACTTAGGTTTAAAAGTGTGGAATAGCCTTCCAAATAATATAACTAAGTCAACTAGTTTACATCAATTCAAAATAAAATTCTAGATCAATAAATCTATTACTACGACTACTATCCCACTGTCAATTTCGTAAAATGAAAGACAACTGATTACTTCATGCTTCCAGGAATCTACGAGAACTTTCCTCTTTTCGGAAATACTTCCGAGAACCCCTCGGCAGAAATTCCTCGATCACTCCGGCAAAGAAAACCTGCCCGCACGCACACGAGGTGAAGAGCACGCATCAAACAAATCCTATTTACCTGTTGCCAACACGTCATCCTCCTTGAACCTCCCTCGGAGGAAATACGAAAACCTTCCAAAAATATTGCGCTCGTCCGAACCCGGAAAAAACAAAAAATGCCGCAAAGAGAGAAGGAAAGAATAATGCGCTGGAAACCACAACCGAGTTACGCAGGCGCGCGTGACCGGGATCCGCGCCCCCGCCAAACCATATGCACATTCTACACCACCCACGCCATAAAAAATGAATGGGGCGCCTTTGGAAAGAAAAGACAAAGAGAAGAGAATCCAGACGAGCCTTTTTTCTCTCTCTCTTTGCAAAAGAGAAGATGTTGCAAGAAAGAGGGAAATAAAAGGGGAGTGAAGCAGATGGGGGATGAGGGAATATAGAGGCGGGGAGAGACTGACAAACAAGTCTATTGGGCTAAACTGATACAAGGGAGAGGGATGTAAAGAGCTAAAGAAAAAGGAAAGGAAGAGGGAATGACAGACGGGAAGTGGAATTACTGGTGTGAAATAGGGAAGAAATAACTGCAGGTGACGAGATGAAGGCGAGAAATAAATATTTCATGAATCGATGTCCTAAGCAATGTGTGAATACAACGGTACACCCAAAATCGGAAAAAGTTCTGACAACAATTATACAACAGTAGTGATTTCAAGAACAGTAATGGAATATTAATAAGAATAACCGAAATAGTATAAACAGTCAAAAAGTTAACGACAAGTATAAAGTATGTAGCAGCGAAAGTTTATGAAGTGAAACTGACCATTATAGTTACTAACTAATACAATCGCTAAACTTTTATGAATTTAGAGCATCATAATTGCCAAACAAGTCAAATTTTCTTACCAATCGACATAAAAATCGGCAGAAAACATTTAGCGAATCAAAGCAAACGGATGAAATAGAACACGAAAATACAAATATACAAGTGGGTAATGGCTTGTTTGCGTGAGAACAGTTACTAAAGAATGGAGAAGATTAGATTCTAGGTGGATGCTAAAATAAATAATTACTGCGAGTAATTTCAATCATCATAATAATCCCCACAGGAATCGTCACAGAAGAGCTAGAAACGCCATCAACTATTTAAATTATAACGGCGAAAATGAGTAAAATTTCAGCGATGATAAAATATTCAAAGGAACAATGACTAGTGTGGTAGTGATTTAAATGCTTTAATTTTAAATTAACTGAGGTAAATATTTCGCGATGCATGGCATCATAGCAGTCTCTATCTGAGTATAAATCAATTATTACTTTCTCCCTATACGTAGTATAGAGAAAGTATTGTATTCGCAAAAAAATTCAACCTCCAGATTTCGACGGAAATAGATGTTTTGGGGCCCATAGAGCATGTTTTAGCTATTTTCCCGAACATGTCTGTCCGTGGTTAAAAAGTTTATGGGCGCTCTATCTTAAAAAGTAATTATCCGATCATTTTCAAATTTCATATTTAAAATTTTCCTAACAATTCCTACAGTTGATAAGTTTTTGGTGTATATCGATTAACCGGAAGTTGCGGTTTATCCGGAACAAAATTTCGTTTCATAAATATCTCTGTAAAAATGCAATATAGGTATATACATTTACACACAAAAGTTGTAGATAATGTACTTTACTACAACTTTTGTAAAAAATAATTTTTCGTAACACTGATTGTTTAGGAGTTATTCTTCAATAATGGTTAACTGGAAGTTGTTTACCCAGAAATGGAAGTTTTTCATACATATCTCTGTCAAAATGCAATGTAGGTATATACAATTATATACAAAAGTTATAGATAATTTACTTTGCTACAACTTTTGTATGAAAAATGTTTCCGTAACACCGATTGTTTAGGAGTTATTCTTGAATAATGGTTAACCGGAAGTTGTTGTTTATCCAGAAATAAACGTTTTTCATACATATCTCTGTCAGAATGCAATTAAGGTATATATATATATATATATATACATTTACATAAAAAAGGTGTAGATATAAGGTTTTTAACTACAACTTTTGTATGAATCATTTTTTCGTAACACTGATTGTTTAGGAGTTATTCTTGAATAATAGTTAACCGGAAGTTATTGTTTACCCAGAAATGGAGGTTTATCATACGTATCTCTGTCAAAATGCAATGTAGGTATATACAACTATGTATAAAAGTTATAGATAATGTACTTTACTACAAATGTTGTATGAAACATCTTCCTGTAACACTCATTGTTTTGGAGTTATTTATATATTACCGGCATAGGCTTCTGTTTTCAATAAATACTGAGAAAGACATGTGTTGGCTATATCACATTTTTTTATGTAATTTTATTCCTATCAATCCATTATACACAATGGAAATACATGAGAGAAGCATTGATGCGTTCAAAACTAGTCGAATGATAATGTGAAAAATGTAAAAAGGTAAATTGAAGGATAAATTTGAGCAAAAAACAGCCAAAGGTCTTAAGTATGAAGAATGACAAGGTATTTACAGGCAATGGGAAAGGGAATGCTAACGTTATCCAAACTTGGGTGTGTGCCTTTAAAGTCAGTAGCTCGAAAGCTGGTTGAATTCCTTCCACTCCATCATAACCTTTGATGAACGAATGAGGCTTGGTAGGAAGGAAATGGAATGGAATAGGATTCCTTACTCATCAAGAGTTTTAAAGGTAGAAAAGTCCAATTAAGTGCATCACAAATACTATCAATATAACTTCTAATAGAATCACTGAAATAGTACGAGGATAGTCGTCTGAAGCCAGCGTCACTAGAGTGGAGCGTTTTGCCACTTCTTTCTAATCGAAATGTAATACCGGGTAAAAGTGGCTCATCTACATGTAAATTACAGATATAATTTTTTTTAATAAAAAAATATCTTCGGTGAGAATTTTTGACTATAAGTTTCGAAATTTCGACCAAACATCAAAATATTCATAATTATTTTCGGTTAAAACGACCATGTTTTGCGTAAAAAGATGTCACTTGCAAAAAAAATAATGACCAAGCCTCAAAATGCTATTTATATACCTCTAGAAGTGGCGGAGCACCTCCTATGGGACTAGATGATGAGGCAAGTTCTGTAAAATTAAGCAGTTTTGTAGCACCTTCCGTCCTCGTCAATTCCTTCACAAGGTTGCTCGTAGTGGTAGCTAAGCATTGCTGATTTGCACCTTTTCATGACATTTAATTTATTATTTGCTGTATAAATATTATAATAATATTGTTTAGTACACAATGACCCAACTCACTCAAACCTCTGTTTGAGTAAGGTTTGAGTGTGTTGGGTCATTAGATGATAAAATAGCCAAGAAAAGATACATTTCCTCATCTTCAATCAAAATACAATCAAGCATTATTATAAACATCAAGATATGTAGGAAATATAACTACAAAAGTCTCAAAGTGAACAAACCACATATTCATACATAGGAAAATAGAGAAAACAACGATCAGAATAAAGATCTCCAACAGCATGGCAAGCGTGTCATTCCACGGAGCCGAATACCGACTAGAGCATAGGATGAAAGGGAAGGCACACTCCCGGCTTTATTCGGAAAATTCTAGATTAGAAAGTAGGAGGAAATGAAGGGAAGGCGGAAATATTCCGCAAAGCGAAAAGAGAGTAGCGGAGGAGTCCACGAATTTGAGGGGACCACCGGAGGCGGACGTGCGATGAATTTGCGAAAGGGAGATGGTAATGAGGGCGTGAGTTGATAAGGAGTGATGGTTTAAAACAAGGAAGGGAAAAGGACGGATAGGAATCTTTCGCAGTGCGTGATGGACCTCAAAGTGGACCCCGATGAGGCATCCGATAAAGATATGGACACAGAGGTGGATTTGATCTATAAGAGACCCAAAGACAGATTCTAGAGCTCGTGAGAAAATAAAACAAATGATAAAATGACTGATTTCCTTTTAAAATTAGGGCCATCTGCCGGTTTATTTTTGAATTACGTCTTTAAGACTAATTTTTATTAATTGTAATATTTCTTATATTTTATTCATATACTTTATTATTTATCTTATGAATTTATTTATAAAGTTTTAAATTATTATTGATTTAAAAATGTTTTTATTGATGATATATGGAAGTCGTTTATAACAATATTGTTATAACTTAGTGGATATATTTTTTATGTTTCGAGACAGCTGTTTTTTTTTGTTAACTTATGTTTCTTTTTTCTAATTTAATTTGTAAGTTTGGGTTACGTAGACAGGCTTTGCCTGATGGAAACTTAATTTTCTTTTTGTTTAAATAAACAAATATGATGAATGACAAATATTAAAAATATACTTTTAAATGGGCCATCCTCTACTTAGAAATAAATACAAAACAACACTAATAGTATCGGTATTAATTAGCAGTATAGTAATAGTTAATAAGTAACACGTTTCCAATAAATAATATGAGATTTGTTTATAATAATATAAATAAAATATTATGATCCGCTGCTTAGACCGTGACTTCATGTTATGTCTCCATCAAGAAAAAAGAAAAAGTTAAATAAATGTTTCAAACCACAATATGATTTATTCTCTAACGACCATGGTTTCACCCCATTGAGACATCATCAGCTAGCTGATATGTCTCCATGGTCGTTTGAGAATAATTCACATGTGGGTACTAAATAAGTAATATGTTTTAAGGTGGTTTGTAAAAGTTATTAAACTTTTTCTTTGTTTCTTATAATATATTATAAAAAATAATACAGCCAAGATTGTGACCTGTGAATTAATCAATCCGTTTGATTAAGGAAAATTTTACATAATTTATAAAAAAGTTAATTTACTCGGACGTCTGATTTTCAAAGTACTACATCTCTATAGATGAAATTTTAAAATGTATTTATAATAATAACAATAATAATAACAATAATAATAGAACGACTTTAATTTTGGGTTAAAATGACCCTTCTTAGTCTCATATTGCATCTAACCCACGCCCCTGAAGCTCCCCTATGCTGACTGTACAATCGGCTGACGCCCTAAATGTCCGCAGCCGCGAGATGGCAGCACTGAAGCTCGCCCTTTGAAAACATAATCTCATATGGAGTAAATGGAAAAAACAGCACGATTATGATACTTTTTCCCTCTTTTTCTTTGCGGGAGTAGTATATACCAAAGATGGAATTCAGAGTTAGTGATTTATCCATTGATAAGTGCTTAAAACAATTGAATAAAATGGGAAAATTAGTAAATCCGAAGAATAAGTGCAGGTTGCCTTTAGGGCACACCACAAGTAACTTCGAGGCTGTGAAAACATTATTCGTAGATCAGCGAAGTATTCTGCTTGGATACACAGAAAATAATTGATCCTTAATAAATTACCAACGTTACATCTACTTTCAACTAGGCCTATTAAAATTAGACTCGCGGGATGCACATGGGTGGTCTGAAAAGTTTCCGGCATTTCAACATTTCTTGACATGTTTTCTGAAAACTTTGTGAAGATGTCTAAAAAATCTAAGGGCGGAAACTTTTCAAACCTCCCTATATACATTTCATGTAAAAACATCGAAGTTCTCAGAAAAAGTCTCCAGTAAAAAAGAGTAAACGGTCAAATATTGTTGAAACATACATAAATCCAAAAGTATCAAATTTTAATGACTGGCGTGGACTGCATTTCATCTTGGGGAGGCTGAAATGTGAAGGTTATACACTATACAAACATAAAGTATAGAGAGGTATAAAAAATTTATTGCCCAAACATTAAGTTTCAGACAGTTTCGCAATTTTCCTTTTCGATGCACTTTATTTAACAGCCTCCAAATTGATGAACTTTGCATGCTGTCTAATCCTCATAGTTAAATAATATTTTATTATATATGCTATGATTTCACTTCCGTGCTCAAAGCATGGGAAAGTTATCTCTCCATCACTTTCAAGTAACTCTGTAATTATGCGCTCAAGCACATCATTTGACTCACAGTGCTTTACGAATTGTTCCTCCACTTTGAGTATTAAAGTATGAAGTATACATTAGGATGAACCAAATCCCCCATACTTTACATATTTGTTAACTTTGCTACTGGATGGCAAGAGAATGCCCCCGGATGAATTAATGCTGCCAGGTAAACAGCATACTTGCTGTGTTTCTTTATCTGGTGCAATACAACGATGACCAGGCATTTTTAATATTAAGGATACCTTAAGGATATCTTAAAATATATCAAAAGTCTTCAAGCGCAGTAACGACAATGAAGATCTCCAACTCACACAACGTGGTTGCACTTTCCAACTTACATCAACGTTACAGTAGAAAGGGGTGACTTCGGCCACGCGTGCACTGCTCCGCAAATTGTAAATTTGTAGTACAATATCTAAAATTTCACAAAGTGGCTATTTTTTCCTGTCCTTTAGAATTTAGATTGTCTTGACATATTGCCAGCAAATCCGTCTTGCTCCTTGCAACATTGACAGTACAATTGTCATCAGGAACTAAATTGAAAATCGTGCATTCTCGAGACAAGTCTACGAAACCTCAGTCTGGTAACTTCTCTCAGTAACACTCAGCAAGATGGGAAACATTTGAAGACAATTGGAGGCCAAACAATGCTTCTTCGTGAAAAAGAGATTAAATTTGTGGAATTGCTGTTAAATTTATTATGAGTATTCGTGATATCCAAATTTAAGTACAATCGTATTTGAACAGTAAAAAGTAAATTTTCAGTGCTTTGAAAAAAATTCCAGAAATTTTTTGGGTTCGGAGATTCATTAGTAGTAACAAAACACTGGCTCTAAGGCTTGAACAAATTTTTAAAAGGGTTTGTGTGACAGTGAGTAGAAGTTTTCTACAAGAGTTTTTCATTCTTTTTGTTTTTGGAGGAAAAAAATGTAAAAATGTAAAAAATTTATTTTTCTTTTAAAAATTTATATATAATAAAGTGGAAAAACGTTATTATGAGTCAATAAATTCTTATCTCAGTATCTATTAAACAAAGATTAAATATAATAATAATTTAAAGATTTTAAAACTTATAAATGGTCGTAATATTAGTCATATAGTTAATTTTATAGGCGATATTTAGGAAACATATTTAGTGGCCGAAGTCACCCCATCGGTTGGGGTGCCTAAGGCCGATATTATTTATTTTTTAAACAAATTCCGTTGATTAAGAAAAATATTTAGATTTGCATGAATAAGAATTACCTTGATGTAATTTAAATTTTCTGAGCATAGAGAATGTAATTGAATACAGAAATATTTAAAAAAATCTAAAAAACGGCCAAAGTCACCCCATTCTACGGTACGGTTCATCGCATTTCAGTGATTTACGAAGAATGTTTTTACGGCGACAAAGTTACCTGTGTTTTGCACATAAGGCACCTATTCTTCGGATTTGCTAATTTGTCCGTCTTATTCAAATGTTTTGTATTCAATTCAAAAGTACCTATTGATGGATAAAACAATTACTCTTAATTCCATCTTTGGTAAATATTACTCTTTATTACATATGTATCACAATCGTGCTTTTTCACCGTTTACTGCGTATAGGATTATGGTTTCAAATGGCGAACTTCAGTGCTGCCATCTCGCGGCTGCGGACATTAAGGGAGCCAAAAAATTTCAGCAGTTTCCAGTCCTATACTTTCTAAGTTCGTGATCTAACCCTTGCCATTTCCGAGTTTTAAAAATTATGTTTACCGATTGCATTGATTATGGATAGGTTCAATATTACATATGGACCTGTGAATTTAAGACTAGCATATTTCGTTGAGGAATATTTATTATTTGTATTTATGTACAGAATTGAGAAACAGGTATCCATCATTCACTCTTTCCTCTCTTGTTCAAAACTGTGAGAATGTGAAGGATGCTGATATATGAAAGATTATGCTCATTTCTAACTGAAAAAGATGAAAATTTTATTCGCTGTGTGACATATATGAGAGCTTTTCCCACTCATAGGATTTTGCCTCAATGAGGAAAGCAATGGGAAACTATCTCGTTCCTGACGGTGTCAATTTTCCTCTTCTCCTCTCCACAGCTTCCTGTAGCCAAGGGTGGAGGGGATGGGACATCCAACTAGCCTCCGGGATGATGGATTTCAGAAAGACAGGGAATTGACCATTCGCATCCATAAGCGAAATACTACTGAAAGATGAAATTTACATGTTACATCCTCTTTTCGAAGTTGATATGGTCCATAATATGATGCAAATTTTGGTTCTGCAATCTACAGTCTCAGATAACGTAACACTTTAATCCGTGAATCAGCTATCAATCGACGGTGATAAGCAACATGAATGAAACATTCAATTAATTTAAGTAATTTAAATGTTTCGACTCTTGATTCAAGGATAAGGAAGGGGGCATTTTACAGTTCTTTTACAGTTCCTCTTCCATCTGTCCTATTTTTCAAAATGCTTATCAAGAATAAATTTAGTTTTATAATATAATATAGTTATTTCTCTATTAAATCTATGTACTCGTACTGATTAAGTGGATTCATTAAGATCCCGCTAAGTCCTAATCATGGAATTGACAGCAGGTCTTCTTTATTTTTTAACAATGATGGCTATTATCCTATATCTCAGAATTTCCCAAACAATGTTCCGCGGAACACCGGTGTTCCGCTGAACCCGAATAGGTGTTCCGCGACAATTTGGAGTGTCAATGGAGAATTGGAGAATAAAGACATTAGATGCTTTATTGATTCATATTTTAAGTTTTTATAACAATATTATAGTTTTATATTTAAAAATATTTAGATGTAATTAAATGATTTTTTTTAGTTTTACAAGTAGAATTACCTAACCTAAATATAAGCTTAGGGTTCCGTTAAACTTCCCAGGTTTGCGAAATATTCCATTGCAGAAAAATTTTGGGAAACCCTGCTATACATTATAACTGCTTTTATTATAACTAAATCAATTAGGTGTTCTATACCTTTTTTAAATTTACTTTCTAAAATAATTGTTTATATCTAATCTTTTTCACTTTTCATATATCTATGTTTGTAAATTTCTATAAATATTTCTATTACTGTGTTTTCGCGTTTTTTTTCACCCCCCTTCTTTGCGGGTGTTTTCCCGCAACGTGGGTTTTTTCTTTGTCAACCTTCAGTTGCAAAGATTTTTTCCCACACCCTACTCTTTTTTTGTATTTTTTTAATAAGTTTAAATGTAATCGACATACGAGGTTAGGTGGAAGAGAGGCCCACCTGGGCCTAACCTCGCCAATAAAGGGTCAAACTAACTAACTGTATCTGATTCTCTATTGGGCAATCTAAAAAAGACGAGAAGATTTAAACATTCCTTTGAAGGCATATCTCCTGTTAAATATTAGAATAATTGAATAACAATTGTAAATATAGAGTATTATTGGTGATACAAGACTCCCCAGTAGTATCGGTATTTATCCTTGGATCCTGACATACTTCTCTATTAACTAAGATGGAGAATCACAATTTACTGCTTATCCAGCTTCCTAAGAAGGATGATCAGTATATTGATTAACTAACACCGAGCGTAATCTTCGCTCACTCCATAAATCCACGATGCTAATGGACTGCTACGATACGCATTATTAACTGTCGTGCTATAATCTGAGTAAACGATTGACAGTTATGTAATCAATGTCTGCTGGAGCACTGTATCAGAGGCTAAGAATTATTTACGTTAGTGGAAGTAGATTTAGCTGAAGTTAGCAATGAGCTTTATATAGTCCCGTTTGATCGTAGGCAAATTTATAAAATTTTCTTTAAATTCACGCAAACTGCGATCTTAATTCTACTATTCTGTTTTTTTCAAAAATTTCTTTTATAATTCAATGCCTTCTATAAATAATCCCACAATATTGTGCAATTTGGTGAGAATATTGGAAAATAATATGTTTCTTTTAATTGAGTTGCGTGTGTTTTCTTTTTAAATGTCTGTTCCACTAACTAAACTTCTTATAAGATACTAATTCTATTGCAGATATGAGCGATCGAATATCACATATTATTCTGTATCATGGGATGTAGAAAGCATATTCAGTAGAAAATTTATCGAAAATATTTGATGGGAAAATAAAGAGAAATATTTGTGAGAGTAATTGAAATATATCCTAATTAGTGAGCTCTAATAATCAAGAATGGCGACTACAACGAAAGCAAACATTAAATTAACGTCGATTCCCTCATATAACCAACGTACCAATAATTGATTACATAAGTAAAATGCCATGCAACATCGTGTAGTTACAGACGAATATATTTTTAATTAGCATTCCTTTTGTTTGGAATGATTTAGAGGACTCACCGCAGAGAAACGAGGATAGTGGGCGAATTAACTTTGAGATAATTAATTTTACATTTCTCTCTTGAGCCTCCGCAAAATGAAACATCTCTGTTCGCATTTCCGAATATTTCCAGGTGACAAATTCAGTCGCGCGCCGCAGAATTATCCTAGTAATAACCGACGTAATGTGAAAAATGCAAACGCACTTGGATGTCGGTATGATTTCCATACGCAGATGATTTCGAATGACTAGAGGAGGGAATTCTAACCATAATTCTGGTGCAAATGGAGGAATTCCGCCGGAGCCCTTTGGGTAATAATGTATAAGTGAAAATGGTTTGGGTATGAAATAACTCGAAAACTTGTTCACGGTGGCGTTGATTTGCATTCATAATTCCATAAAATCGTCACACTCACTTCACCGGCGACGAAAGATTAAAGCAATGGAATATAATTACATGCCGTTGAATTTCAAATCCCTGTCGGAATATTCTGCAACTTTTCTTCGCGTAACAAATTCCGTTCTTTTTGCAAAAACTATTGCTTCATTAACGTTCTTATTATGGATGAGTTGGATACGTGTCTCACGAGCATATAACGAAGAAGACATTTTGAAAATAAAGAGCGCTGGAATGTAAAGAAGTGAAATTAGGTAAATGTATATTTATATACTCTTGAATATGCTTGAGCCTAAATTTATGGTGTGGTTTTTCCAAAATTATATTTCAAAAATAGGGACGACCGGAAAATCTATATATATAATAAATCTGTAGAGGGGGTCGTGTCTGTACATTGATCCGATTTCAAAAAAAGTTGTATTACTGGATACTGGGGTTGTTCCCGAGTCCGAAACAGGTTTTAGAAATTTTCATGTCTGTCTGTCTGTCTGTCTGTCTATCTGTCTGTCTGTCTGTCTGTCTGTCTGTCTGTCTGGATGTTACAGCATCACTCAAAAACTATCCAACCGATTTTGATGAAATTTGGTATGATGGTCATTTGTCATCCGGGGAGTGACATAGGCTACCTTTTATCCACCTAGCTGTCCCCAGTTCGTCCCCAGTTGGGGTCAAAAATCTATTTCACGCTATAACTCTAAAGTTAATTATTTTCAAAATTTCAAAATTCGTACAATATTAAAAGTCTCCCTATCGCAAATGATAGGCTAATTTTTGTTGACCTAACTATACTCGGTTCGACTCCAAAGGGTCGAATAGTTTCCATAAGAAATACATGGGAAGACATTTTTATCATTTGCACGAAACTTTTCTTTAACAAATTTAAATTAGAAATAAAGGTCCTTTGAAACTAAAACTAACACCAAAACAAAGGAAATAGAATACAGTTTTTTATTTTGGTCGTAGAATATTGCTTTCACTTCGAAGTTGTGAGAATTAGTAAGTTAAATACGAAAATTTTATGAGAATCTGATATTCTAAACAACCCGTCGTCAAGGCCAATCTCGATATCTTTAAATTCAAATTCGTTAGCATTAGCGCATCATCAACAACCAAGCTTTGTTTATAGCAACACCAGTGTTTGTTGATTCTTTAGATTCTTTACGTGAAATTGATGTTTATCGTCGTATTAAATGAATCAAAAGGAAAAGGTGGGAAATGACCTCAGCTGTCGAGGAACCTTCATAATTACTACTACTACTTAAATCGATCTTCTTTCCTCATATAAAGTAATTATATCTTCTTAGCTTGGTAAGTTGATAATTTTCTCATTCTTACTTTCCGCTCTAAATAATAATCGTTTTATTTAGCGTCCCGCTGTGAATTTAATCTTTAACGCTGAAGAATAAATCCATCAAGATATTTGAAATATCCCTGAATTCAGTGATTGCTTCCATTGAAGTGTCAATAATTGGGCTTAATAAGCAGCAAGGAATGACAAGCCTCTTATAGCTGACTTGAAAGGTAAACGAATTTTGTACTTTTAGATATAGAATGGGAAATTAAACCAAGAAATGTTTATTGGATCATCTATTGGTGTGCTTAAGTATAGTTACTGTCCACCTACTCGATATCTTTAAATTTGAATTCAAATTCGTTAGCATACGCGCGACTGCAACAATCAAGCTTTGTTTATAGCAACGCCAATATGTATTGATTCTTTACGTGAAATTAATGTTTATCGTCGTATTAAATGAATCTTCTTTTCTCATATAAAGTAATTATATCTTCTTAGCTTGGTAAGTTGATAACTTTCTCATTCTTATTTGCCGATCTAAATACAAATCGTTTCATTTAGCGTCCCGCTGTGCATTTAATGAATCAATCAAGATCGTTGAAATACCCCTGAATTCAGTGATTGATTTCTTTGAAGTGTAAAGAATTGGAATTTAAGCAGCAAGGAATCTCAATCCTTTTATGCCGTACTGGAAAGGTAAACGGATTTTGTGTTTTTAGATATAGAATTGGAAATGAAACCAAGAAATGTTTTAGTGGATCATCTATTGGTGTGTTTAAGTATAGGTACTATCCACCTATATCTTTTCTTGATAGTGATAATCATACATATTGGTATTTTGTTATATCTTAAATAATATGTTTTAATGTTCGTGTTAAACGATTGCCGATACGTTATTAAGTTTTTTATACTATAAAATATGGAACACCTCTCTCAGATTATGGGCGGCTGTCATTTATTTTTATGCTTCGGTTCTATGTTGGCTGCTCAAATATTATCATTATAAATACGCCTAAATATGTATGTTTAATGTTGCAGGATTTAATTATTCCAAAAAATCAAAGTAGTATTCATTTTACGGACTCTAAACAAGTATCGAAGGAGATAAAATATACATGTATTATTTTCATTGCTGTAACAAATAGATTCTATGTCTAGGCAAGGACAAATTGGATAAACTGAATAAGAATTTAGTCGAATAAGCTTCATTTCGAAGTATGACCTCTAACAAGATATTTCACTTTCGAAGTCTTTTTCGTTAATATACTTCTCATTTTCAGTTACATACACTATAGAAATTCCCTCTAGAATGAAGTATTGCTGGTATATGGTTTTCCTTCAGTCCAATATTAAACTCGGTAACTTTTTTCAGATACGTTACATGAAAATATCATCTTTGAATAAGGAAAGGGTTAAGGTGACTTTTCACATAAGGGTGTGCACCAAGGAAAATTCCCAAGGAAAAACGGTCTTGAAAATTCCACCTCCTCCTCATTGCACGTTTATAAAAATACCGGAATACAATATTTTTCGTCAACGGTACCTGAAAACATTGAAATTAAATTAAATCCTATTCAAGAGAAGAGGTAAGAGTTCACTCTGATTTTGCAACATAAAGGTCAAATTATTATTGCGATATAAATAAACAGATGCGCCGCTTACATTATCAATAGGATAAAAATGTTCTACACAATTCATACAGTTAATTAAACAGCAGAGGGTTATTTATTAAGTGTTAAGTAATGAAATTAAGAAAACGGCCGACGCGATCTTAAGGATATTAGGTGTAAATTCATAAAAGGACGAGTTCTAATTAGATTAACTGCTATACATCGTAATTCGTTTGCGGCGTTTATTTGTTAATTCGTTTATTATATAGTTTCGATGATTTCACTGACTCGCTGTCTAACGGACATATTGGACGTGCTAAGCGACTGGTTCATTCGTTTTCGAATGTGGTTCACAAGATTTTTGTGGCTATTTTTGTGATTTCGTCTCCTTTCATTTGGTACTCAGTGGTTTCCTCTATTTGTTGTAGCGACTGGTGCATTAGTTTATTCTGTGATTTACATTTGTGTAGCTGTTTTTGTGATTTCGTAAGTCACTTAGGATGAAGAGAAGTATTGTTTTTCATAAATTTAAGAGTTCTCATATCTAAATTTTTTCATATGTAAATTTCATTACTTCCGATTTACATTCATTTTTCCGTTGAGAATCAACGGGCACTCCGCTAGTATCAAATATAGAATTTAATGGAATTCCATTTTTTTCTTGGAAAATATAACAAAAAGGGACAAAGCTGAGATAATAACTAAGTCAACATCCACAATACTACGGATTAAGTCTTTCATTGTAATATTGCTATTCCGCATATCTCTAGTAATATTTTCAATTCATTGCCTAAGCTATCCCTCTTCCAGTATGGTAAAAAGATATACTACTTTGGTATCGCTCAAATTTATGCTAGACTTCGTGCTTTAAATGATGTGGAAACAATATACATTTTGATTTATTTTTTTATATATATTTGATTGATGATTTGTAGCGTTATATTAGATCAAGAAAGGAAATAGCGACATAAATTTGAATTGCAAGTGTTACTTTATAATATCATAAGAATTTTCCTTTTGTTTCTACGTCGATTTCTAGGTAAGATATATACAAAAAGAGTACAGAACGCTGTTTAGAATGCTACTATTTCATATTGGATGCGTAAGACATACTCATATTCTCACTTTAGTATAGACTTTACTCGTTTATTGGTCCATCCAATGAGGAAGTTGACCTAATAAAGTATTACTAATAATAATATATTTATATACTGTGTAAGTCTATACATTCTTCTATGATTACTGTGCCCTTATTAGCTAATTATTGTTGATTAAATCAATACATTTCTTCAAATTCTTATATTCAATTAATGAGTGTTAGAAAAGAAAATATTACAAACATTTTGCAAACAGCTTTGAAGAAAACAATTATCCAAGGCATATCAATCAACGCAACAATATTTTGCAGGTTTATAAACTAGAAATTTTCGCACATTCCTCACATTTCCTTTAATAAAATTTAAATGTTATCATCTGTTAGATACTTAATCACTTCCTGCTTATTAATATTAATAGTTATTCTGATTGTGACTCTGTACTGTATTTTTAGATTCTAGTTTTTTATTGATATTTTGTATTTAAAATCCATCTGAAGAGAAATGTATGCGCCAAATATAAAAAATATTGATATATCGGTATAGAATCGTAATATGATTAAGATATGAATAAATACTGAAAGGATAGATCGTTAGAAGCACGATGATATGGGAAATACTTAGGTGAAGACTAAAACAATATTTTTTGATGATCGAAAGAAGAGGTAATTATCTTGAAATGAGATTAATATCCCACATAATATACTTTTAGGCGAAGCAGCATGAAGAAATATAAAAACAAAGGAATTTAAATGAAGATATCTCTTCAGTAATACAAAATGCAAGGTGCTTAAAAAGAAAGTCCTTCCTAGTAAACAAATATAAATCGAAACAAAGTATTCCATCAATTATTCTAATTTCCTTAGATACTCGTAATAGAAAACGGTGAGATGGGAAGGTTGCATACACTTAAATTGATATAGCATAATATTTAAAAATTAAATTGCAAATAATCTATCCGGAAAAGGTTAAATGAAGTTAACAGAGAATTTAAAAATAATCTCTAATAATCTACGATCCAGTTTTTGAAGATAAGTCAAGTATGTACGATACGCAATATTCCTTTTATTAATATTTGAAGTGCGTGTTTGTATATCTAAAAGGTAAACGTGCATATTAATGGTTATCAAAAGTATTAAATAAGCCAAAAAATACTGAATTTGATGCACGACAATCATATTAAGAAGTTTAAATAAAAAATTAGCAAATTTCAGAATTTGATTTTTCGGGGACATATGACATCAAAGACAAAAGATGTTGTACGACGTAAGGGGTGGGGTTAACAATAAGGAAATGAAAGAGATGGCGCTTAATTTTTGAATGCACATGAACCTAGAACAACCATGTATGTATTTGACATCTCAAGTGGAATCAAAGATTTTCCCAAGAGGCACTTAAAGGGTTAAAACACATATTCAAAGAATAGCTCGAACGATACACCGACGTAAAATGGCTGCGTTGTAAAGAACTTTATGTGCCGTAAAGAAACAAAGTTTCGAAAGCGAGAAACTGCAAAAATCCTTTCGCAATCTCGCAGTGGAGGGATATAATATTAATGTTTAATCTTGCTCTATTTCTCAGAAGGCTTCGAACGCGATGCTTGAAAAAGTCCCGTAACTTAAAAATTCGTGTGTGTGTGGCTGCCATGCGGGGTTATGGAATATTAACGACTCGGGGCCTCTGAAAACGAATCCGCGAGGACTGAATTGCGCAAGTTGTGCGATTCAGTCGTCGAGGATACGATTCTTTCGCGCTACTTTCGAGAACTTCTAGGCGAAGTGAGATCTGAAAGTTTGAGGATAGCTATGTAACCTTTGATGAAGGCGCTAAAAAATAAGAATTCTTGCAAAAGTCTCTGACACCGCTCGAGGAGATTACGTTCTTCCATAATATTACACGTAAAATCCGTATCTTTTGAAATGCATTCTTTCGGGAGAGCAAAATCTACAGACGTTGAGTCCAAAAGGAATCACAATGATTTCTAATTCCTCGGTTGTATTTTATGCCTTTGAAGTAATTCCCGGCATCTATATGTAATGATGTAACTGATTATGGTTTAAGAAATTGTTATGGCAGTTTTGAGAAAGGAAGGAAAACGAGATTTTCAAAGGTATTTTCTGCTGTTACAGATTTGCAATAAGGAAAATACGAAGTACTCATTTAAATTATATTACAGATATTCAATAAAAGTTTTAAAACATGTGGTAGCTATCCCATGGCGCATCTGATTATTCCAGAACAAATCAGAAGCTAAATGGACTATAAGTGATATACATTGTAAAACTTATGGGTATCGACTATTGTCGAATTATCTATGACTTGGAATTAAAAATATCTATTCTCTAATTTTTGACTTAAATATTGGTCAATTGAACAATTGTCAATGCTGACTGAAATTTATAAATAAAAGTTATACAAATTATTTCCTGGCACGCATATTTATGAATATATGATGAAATAGTAACAGAAAAATATCACCTTACACTTTCACTCATCATAATATTGTCACTAGGATGTGCTCTTAGAATTTTCAATTATAACTTATTATTAAATAAAATATCTAACTAACAATAAAACAACCTTTGGCTAATGTTATATGAAGAAAAATTCCTAATTGTAACGCTAAATACGTAAAAGAAGCTACTTATAATAACAAAATCGCTATGAAAACTCCCTAAGAATATTTTTTACTAAATTCAGTTCCGTCATGAATTTAATAATAATAATACGTATCAACTTTATGTTAAGTTCAACCTGTCACTTCAGCTGCAGTTTTGTTTTCAGTAATGCAATTAATTTAATAGTATTTAAATATATCAGCAAACATTAATTCTTGAGGATATAAAAGGTCCACGGGTTCTTATTATGTGTACTGACTGAATTTTCCTCTCCGGTAAAACTTTTCACAGGTTAAAGATTTTCTTAAAGGAATCTAAGTAAGATCCATCACGCTCAATATTTTTAGGCTGAAAGATTACTTAGAGTACTGAAATAGATAATAAGAAGAAACAACGAATCCCAAAGAATGCATGAAATTTAATTAAGACTGAGGTCTGAAGCAAAAGATGTGAAGACAAAAAATTAAAAATTTTGTGAACAATCGAAGTCAAAATTAAACGCCATGGTTGATCTATGCAAATATTTGTAACAAATACACTATATTAATCACACTTCGAAGCAAGAAATAGTATGATGGTACAGTTAAGAGGAGAGAATAAATCCGAGTATATCCCATAATTTCCAATAACAGAATATTTTTAAGGACCAAAATATTAATCGTGGACAAATCTTATTGAAGAAAACATGAATAATGAAATTTTTACCAAGTATACGGAAAAAAGAGCACTCGGGGAGGACCGTATCGATTTCATCCTCGGGTTAAACTCTAAACGAGCTGCAACTCCACCCTTTCTAATCCCGAGCGAAATTATGCCTTTATTTCTTTAAATCAGATTCGAAACCCTTTTTCCCGGAAAAAAATTGGAGCGCCATGCCAAAAACGAAAGGGGTTTTCAGTCATTTAATTTTTCCCCTCCCACAAAGTCCTGATGATCAAAGTTTTAACTCAAAGAGAAAAGGAGGATAATCAACCTTCCGATAGGGCCAATCAAATCCTCTAACCACTCTCGCCGTGAGGTATAAAAGAAAAAAGAGCATCGGCGATGCGAACTCTACGGACACACGGGTAACGTCTAAACGACTGCGAGATAAGGGGCAGAAAAAGAGTTTATCGAGCAACAGAAAAAAGTGGAGGGGGAAAATGAGAGGGGGAAGTGGTTAGCGGGAGGAGATTAGTGTGGGAGCAAGTCGATGGGAACACGAAGAGAGACAGGTAAAAAGAACGGAGAGAAGGGAAAATTCCGAGTTTTTTCCAGACTCCGAGCTAGAATTGTTCCAGGAATCAAGGTGAAGAGTGCTGGTCGACAGACGTTTGATTTAGGACAAAATTGTACGTAGACATGTATAGACACATGTGAGAAACAGCTGAATTAGATATTCCTTCTACAAATTCAGTAGAAATAGCAAATTACTATTTCTTCATTCCGAACAATTCCAAAATTCCTTATATCACCGCCGCTGAACTTAGTGCTTGTGGTGGGTAGACATTACTAAATAACAAAATCAAGGGAATAAATATCGAAAAGTAAATTTGGTTTAGATTAAGTAAAAATATTTTCCCTTATCCGAGCTGAAGCAGCTCCATTAATCAAGGTAAAAACAAAAGACAGATATTTAATTCGGAAATATTTTTGCAGCAATGGCACTGATGCTTACATTTAAGTTTCTGGGTAAATATTACAGTCAGAGCTCATTGTAGTTCTGCTTCAAAAAGGCTGCAACTCTGGGAGGTAAAAAGCAGCAATATTCTTGCACACGTTGTTTTCTAAGTAAATAATTTCTTCTAATCTTTCTAAAGATGTACATCACAACTTCATTGCGATAAATTCAAAAGTGTTTGTTATTATACCACAAACAAAGAAGAAGTTTTGATAATTATAATTGTTATATAATAATAATTATATTATTAATAAATTAAAACAAAAATACTGATGTCTGAGGTTTTCCATAATGAATTAATTATGAATTATTAGAATTTTTCTACTGAAGCATTTAAATTTAATCCTAAACCAAAACAAAAAAAGTTCCCCCAGCAGAAGGTTTTTGACCACAAATGAAACATAAATATTATTCGTTATTAAGCAAAGTAGTATAACATAGAATGTAACAAAATATTTTACTTAGACCATATTAAAAATATTATAATTATAATGCGATATGTCCTCATTCCCTTGATTAAACGATAACTTATTGCATTTTATCAATCAAATGTGCTATATAATTTTGTAAATTCAATAGGTAGAATGCTACCAATAAACCAATAGATTATCGTAATTAACTCACTTATAAATTCAATCTAATTCTCGTTCAAACATATATAGCACAAGAGGAACAGTGTTATTTATTGATACAACTATAACTTGGAGAATAGATTTATTTACCAATACCACAAAAAAGGCACATTTACAAGTTTTATGTTAAGAAAAATATCACAATTTTTCGAAATGAGGAAACATAATTCCTGATCACTGCATTTTTACTTATTCATAATGTAACTTAAACATGAATATTCATTTGGAAAAATAAACAGCATTATGAATACATTCTTTTAAAACACACAAAAATGTTATCATCTTCTTCGTTAAACTTATTCATAAAAAGGATATCTCTGAGTTAGTAATAAGTCATACTAATTTTCATAATTGATAAAACAAAAATTGGCCAAACGTAACTCCATATATTTCCATGAAATCTCAATTTGTATCGTATTTTAAAATTCAGTCAAGAAGAACAATGGGAGGAGAAGGAGGTAAATAAAAAGAAAAAGAGGAAGATGGGGAGAAGGAAACACCGACAACGAGTGAAAGAGACGCGCACAAGCGGGTGAAAAATGGTTGAGATAGAGAAAGAGATTTAGATAGAGAGAGATGAAGATTTCGGCCCAAAAATATGGAGGGAACGAGACGCACAAACGACTTTTATTTGAAACCTGAAATTGAGCCCATGCGTTTTCAGAGAAGAGGAACGGGAGAATGGGCGGGAGACAGTTAAGGTGCATTTTATGGACCAAGCAGTCTCACATACTGAGGAGAAAAGAGATGTACCAGCAAAACACTTTATTATAGGCGATTTCCAGATCGTAGGAAAAAGGAGAAGAATTAAATTCTCAAAGGAAAATTCAACGTGGAATTTTGACGTACGTAAGAAAGAACTGAAATGGATAGTCCTGCAGTGAATGTTGCGGGAGGTGAACAATTGATGCTATAGCTACTGCTGACCCAGTAACTTGAAATTATTACTGCAAGTACCCATGAATTATTAATGAACTTAGAGGAACATTCCAGGAGTAAAATAAATATCCAGAAAATGTTTTTATTACTTAAATTTGATGTATATCATCCATTTCTCTTCCTTCCATCACGCTTCTTATTTCGTCTAGTATTCTACCATCGTAGAATAAATTCGAACTCTGATCAAAATCAGAATGATTATTTTTTTATATTATTATATCTCGGCAATATGATATAACCTATACTCCTTCATAGCTAATAAATAATGGACTGTTGCTAAAAGTTGCTATAAAGCAATGTTATATGTAAGTAATTTCATCATTAAAAAATTAATTTATTGGACTCACGCTTCATATCTACTACTGCTACACAAAAATCTCCGTACAATTTATAGCATTCATTCATGTAAATTCATGTTTTCATGATAAAGTCGAATATCAAGGTATACAGAATTATTCATCAATTGAAATCATTGCCAACATTCTTCTTTTAATTATTTTGATATACCTACGATAACGCTTTTAGTCTCAATAACATCCTATTCGCTTTACCATTTATATTTAGCCAAATGGTTTTGTTATAAGATTATTGTACGTACAAGAATTAAAACAGGTTTGAAAGCTTCTGTATTTTTAGATATTATCATTTAATCTTGATAATTTCAAAACATGGATAATTAGTTACTTCTTATTTTGTCTTATATTAATTTTATTTTATTATAACAATCTCGCTAGAACATATATTAAGGGTAATTAAATATATTCCACATCCACAATCAAACCGCAAATGTAATTCAGTGCATCTACACATCGAAATAACCTCAGCTTTGAATGGAAAATAATAAAAATCTATAGTCATCGAATTTAGAAAACAGGCTTATAATGCATTTACAATAAAATAAATAAAGCACTGTAACTACCAAGCATGTCAGATATTTATAATATTTAAGTATGATATCATATTCTCGTTTCTTGCATTCATGTTGTAACATCATTGGTAAGAATACATGCTATCAAACGCTTTTACCAAAACCGCGCTTCATTAAATCTCAAGAAAGGGCCTTTCATTCTTTCACCCTGGCGCTTCTTGAAGAGAAGGGAAGATTACTATAGACAGCCACCGCTTGATTCAAATAAGAAAACCGAAAGCTCTCACATCTCCTTATGTCTAATCCTCCTAGAATCCGCAACAAAACGAACGCGAGCGGCACGGAGCAAGACGGACAGCGACGGGGCGGGGAGAGAGATGGGAGACAGATAAGGGACTTTGATTTAAACGAATGAAACAGAGGATTTATGGGCCCATCTTCCATTTAACCCGACGTAAATTAATAACAAAGCGAGGATGAGATGCAGCGAATGCTGGGGAGGAGAGAAGGGAAGGAGAAATGGATGTAGAGAGAGAGAAAGAGAGAAAGGGTACCATGACCCCTCCCGCCACCGCGAGCTGCCCTTCACTCTACCTGCTAATACAATTTGGGCGAGGGGCAGGTAGAGCATGTATGGAGGAGAGAAAGGGGTGGGTCAGGGGAGGTGGAGGAATGGGAGCATGAACTTAGTGGAGGGATAAAGAGGGGGAGGCTGCCGGGAGAAATGGGGAGGGTGTCGAGAGAAAGAGGGGGAGGGTGTCGGGAATAAGAGGAGGAGGGCTGGTGGGACGTAGGCATTGAGGGCAGAATGGGTTAAGAGGGGGAGGGTACAGATAGGAGGGGGATGGGAGGGGAAAGAAAGAGGGGAAATGAGGGGAGGGTGGGTCGAGGGTGGGAGGGACATGGGTGAGGGACATAGGAATGAGAGCACGAACCTACTGAAGGGATAAAGAGGGAAGGGGTGTGGGGAGGAGGGCTTGGAGAGGATGGGGGGGAGAGAGGGGAGTTTGAAAGAGACGAACGTGTGCGGGAAAGGAGGAAAAAAGGTGCAGTAGGTGGAGGTTTTGCTCCCTCCGCATTCGGCCCTTTCCCTCACCCCTGTCCGAGTAGCCGTGGAGTTTTTATTCCGCGGGAAACCAACTCATGAATCATGGAGAGTTACGCGCCTCAGGGTCTCGAGAGAAGAATCGGAAATGGGGTGAAAAGGGGTTGCAGAGGGGGCGGGGAGGGGGTGGAAAGTGGTGGGGGAGTTGGGGCGTGCGGTGTTGGAGAAGCCCGCCGAGTGGGGCATGCGAATTTTCGAGATGTGGCGTGGGAGAAGGAGAAAAAGTGTTAGGATGGAAGGGATAGGGGAAAATGGGAAGAAAGTGGGGTGAGACATAAGAATGGGAATGGAAGAAATGCGATTGCTGGAAGAGGGAGGTTAAGGAAATCGAGAAGATGTAAAAAGGAGATGGGTAAATGGGAAATAGTGAGCTCTGAAAAGAGAGGAATGGAGGAAAATTAGATTATAGGTGGGAAATGCAAGGGAATGGAGTAGATGAATGCACCCTGACGAATAGTAAAGCATTCGAGTATAGATAAATGAGAAATTGGTGCATTGCAAGAGAAAATAAGTAAGATAATAAAAAATTAAAAATGGAGGAAATGTAAATATAGTTTTTCACAATCCGTAATTAAGAAAGGAAAAGAAAAAAAAGTTTAATATTCTATTGAAATATTTTTGGGGACCACTCCTACTTTGACTAATTTAAAGCTACTAACGACTAATCTTATCTGCCCTTTATATCCCGCATCGTTTATTTCCTAAATATAATGTATATACTAAATTAATAGTGATGAAGGAGAAGATAAAAAAAAAATAATTTAACATAGCAGAGCAGAAGATAGGTTTGGGATAAACCGAATCAAAAGGCAACATTTTCATTCTTTTGGAGCACAAGTACCAATGATTCAAGGATGTCTTTTGATATACGAATACAAACACCTCGGATAACTAATATGAATGGGACCAATGAAGTTAACAGAGGTATTAAATTTGGCCTGGTAAGAATACCAATCATCCTGAAGAGAAAAGTGTTTAACCAATACGTATTTCCAGTATTGAAGAGAAAAAAATAATAATAACGATAATAATAAAAGGTCTTTGTTTGGGTGAGATTCGGGTGAGACTAGGAAGTCTCTTCTTACATCTAACCCATCTTCATATGAGAAACAAAAAGAAATAGATAGTTTGAAAAAGTACACGAATAAAACTAATATGTGGATTTACAAAAACCTAAGCTGAGGGCTCAGGAAAAATTTCCAATGAAGGAAAACGCACACATGAAGGGGAGTGTGAAAAAGCTGCGAAACCTACTGATGGAAAACTATATTTTATTATGAAGGAGATTAAAAATAGTTATGAAAGACAAGCAGAAAATAGATAAAATTGTATAAAAAGACAGGGGAATAATAAATATTCACTTCAATGATTAAATACATTAGGCTGAGATTGAATAAAATTATCAAAAACATAGAGTTTACATAAATTTGAACAAAGACTACAAGGAAAATATGAAAAATAACAATAATAATAAAATGGTTGTTGAATGCTGCAAAATCTGGCTAAGTAAGAAAACACAAAAAAGTATGGAATACTGTATTCTTGTATTCACAAAAAAGACAGAAATAAACAGCACCCGGTTGAGAATGATGACTGGAGTTTTAAAGGTGGATAGTTATTTCCGAAGTAAGAAAACCCTTCGGTTGGTAGTGATTTCAATACTTTTAACACCTAGGAATCTCTACAGACCGTGTTAAACTGTAGCTAAACAAATACAACTAAATACTTTTTCTACAGTACGTCACATTGTGAGAATATATAAACTCACCCAGCGAAGATAACCGATGGGCAGCTCTCCAGCTGATGCCCTCCAGTCCACCGCTAACAATTCGGCAGAGCCTACGTAGTACAGTAGTCTTTTCAAACGAGACTCCTGATAATCGCGACATTAAAGGTACACGGCATCAGTACGGCAACAACAAAGCGAGCAGGTCGGTACCGTTCCCTACAGCGACAACCTGGGGAAGTTCCCTTACTGCTATCACTTCCCTTTTACTAACCTGGCTATGAGGGCGCTCAACGGCTCTTCCCTCCTACTAACCTGACTATGAGGGCGCTCGACAGCTCTTCCCTCCTACTAACCTGACTATGAGGGCGCTCAACGGCTCTTCCCTCCTACTAACCTGACTATGAGGGCGCTCGACAGCTCTTCCCTCCTACTAACCTGACTATGAGGGCGCTCGACGGCACTTCCCCCAACTAAGTTAACTACGTAAAACTATAGCAGCAAAGGGAGCGGCTTCAAAGATCCCTAGCGAAGGGAACATTGCCGACAGACCAAGATGCCCACTGGCCACGTTTTACTAAAGCCTACGTTGCCTATGTATGCGACACCCCAAATGATTGTGATATTGATGATTACATTATGGTACGGTGACAACGAAAAGACCTAGATGTCCACCGTTAACTATTTTCTGGAGCCTATGGCACCTTACCATGCTACACTCTTACCGTTCGCAGTATGATATAGTACGGTGACAACGAAAAAGTCTTTCCTCTTCTGGATATCCCCGGAGAAATTCCTTTATTGCTACCTAGATTGCTAGGATGCTCTGACGGCACTTTCAAAGGTCTCGATGGTAGTCACTGAGGGCGCTCGGATGGCCCTTCCCTGGTCTCATACGGAAATATAAAGGGAGCCACCACTGGCCATTCCCTGTTCTATCAGTCAGTCGGTGGTTTATGGACCTTACCTCGACAAACTTTTGCAGCAAAGGGATCGGGTACCCAGGATCGATTGGGTTGATCCCATGCTCAGCAAATTTCAAAACGTTTGCTATGAGATAGTTAGAGAGGTTTATTTAACCTTGACGGATAGAAAATGTACTAGAAGAGTGAAGAAACCACAGGACAGGGCAATACGTTTAGTCAAAAATAACAACGATTGACAAGCTAGCGTTACAATAATGCTCTCCGACGCAGGGAAGTTTTGAAAGATAGAAGATTAGAGGCTACACTGCGAATGATTGATTCGTTCAGAGAAAGTGCTTTAGCAAAAGACGCAACTGGTATCATGCAACTCTTCTGCTAATTCCTCCGAACCGATAATGAGCGTATATTTTGAGATGGCTAGTTGGGAATGAATTTAGACAGTGGAAATACTCATAGCGAAGTCGACTGTTACTGATGACTTAATTCGTCATTAACTCTCTAAAAAAGTAATTATTAAACCTGTCATTGATTTCTGACTTTGATTTGAAATTGTTTTGTACCTCTCTTTACTCATTACGTAAGCTAACGGATTAGCTGTCCGAAACGAACCTGTAGAAAAATAAAAAACATAGAAACTCTCTCAGATATAAAAATCTGGTTTAGCTTGGAGAGTATCAAATATTAAAAATATTTGAAACAAAAATTTCTATTTTGTTAGTTTTTAGTTTATCGCAGATACACCTTAACTCCTAGAAGAAAGTAGCAATGTATATTATGAAATATTAATACGTAAGAATCGGGCGATAATACATTCAAATAAAATCGAATTTGATTATGGTTATTCTACAATTGAAGTTATTTTTCAACATTTAATAATGCAAAATGTTAAATTTTTGATGGATATCCGTGGATTTGTACTAGCTACATTTTCTTTTTTAGAGCAGTTAACAGGGTAGATACATTCCGTATAGGAAGATTTTAAGTTTGGCATATCAAAATAAAATGAAAAGATGTAGTGAATCATCATTTATAATTCAAGATAAAGTTTTAATAAATTGTTTAAAGGAGACTTACAGAACTCAAATATGAGAGATAAACAAAATTTCCTGTTTCAAGTACGTAATTAGAGATTTATATAAAACCTTACAGAGGCACAGCAGTCTAGATATTGCTACGTGATAATCCAGTATTGTCACTATTTCCTTTCTGGATTTCAACGCTCTAAAGATCGTGTAAATTAATAAAAAATAATAATTAGACAATGTAATACGCATAAGAGATACGATACATAAATAGAAATGAGAAAACTTAGAAAGAAAGGAAGTTTTAAAATTGGCTCGGAATGAAGGGGGTATCAGACAAAAAGAAACCCACAAAACAACGCCTATTTGATGAAAAAAGTAATTATCATTCAACTAAATATTACAAGAGAGAAAAATGAAACAAAGATATTAAGTCAAAATAGTCTCTCTCCGTACACTTAAATTACTCCAGTGACTTGAAGCGAAGTAGATAAGCTCGGAACATACTCGAGGAATTGTTACATATCCTCGCATTTAAATCTAACAAAATGAAGCGAGAGAAAAAAGTGCTAATTATGCCCCTGGAAAGGATCAGCGGGGGAGGGAGAAAAGGAACAAATGGGCAAAACCTCTTTATTCAAAGGATATTCGGGCTTGAATCCCTCCTCTTTCTTCTGACGAGAGACGAAACAGTGAATGAATGGCTGAAATGGATCTTGAAGGCACGACGGAACAGGAAAGACTGGAGGAAGGAACAAGGGAGTGGAAAGCGGAACAGGGGTTGTAATGGAGCCGAAACACAGGATTTAAAAGAGGGAGAAGTGGATACGGGAAGGTGGGCAGGAGAGGAAAGCTTAATAAGGGTGAGAATGGGGAGAAAGAGTAGTGGTAGTGTGACAAAACGGCATACCACATTCCTTGAGCCAAATCAATACTACTACCTATAGGATAATGACTCTTATATGTTGGATTGACATGCCGGACTAGTATATAGTCTAGACTAGCTATTTACGCGATTCCGTGATCCTTTGTGTTATAGGACACTTTATCGAACTTTCAGTGATCGCTTTTGTGATTTTGGGCACCCATTCCTGATGTACGTATGTAGCAATTCCTTGGAATACTTCAGTATTACTTCTAGCATTATATGAAATGAATTGTTATCTATGTTTCTGTATGATCAATGTTTATTACGGTAGAATACTGTCACGATAGAATTGGTTAACCTAAAAATGAGGGTGTGGGGCAGAACGGGGTAATACCGGAGTAACCCCGGGGTAACTGAACCTTCAACTTCTAGTGACACTGAAGACGACGTCAGCTTTACTGTCCTGACTATTCAGCGGAGAGGGGGGATAAAATCTGCCAGTTGCCTTAATTCGGCACACAATACTTACATTGGAATAGATGATGAGGCTACCCAAATATCCGTATTATGTGAATAGCTTGTATATTTCATGTTCTGCATGAGTTATCTTTAAGTTTTTAAGGATTTTCAAATTAATTTTTAAGCCCACAAAGTTTCTCATCATTGTAACACATTGCCCCATTTTGCCCCAGGGGTGGGGCAAAATAGGTCAAAATGCAAAAAACATTGGATTCAAATGGCAGTAGCAGTGTACCGATGCGACGAACCTGAATCGAAAGCTATTTGAGTTATCGGTAACATTACAATATTTTTGTTAGTAGCTAGATTCGCGATGGAGAAACAATAAAAGAAGAAGAAAGTTCAGATGACGATTTCAGGGATATTAAAGGTTAGTTCGGTTTAATAAACTATGATTTTTTTGAACTGACTTTGCAATCTATTATATAAATGCTATTTTTTATATTGCTTAAAAATTAAGGTGCGTCTTATAGTCCGTAAAATACGGAACCCCACGCTACCCCGTAAGAATAGCCTGCGAAGAGGGCGAGACAGAGAGGCTGAGAAAAGGGGGCGTTGGCAGAAGTATACGCGGAGGAAAGAACCGGCGGGAAGGGTTGATGCAATTGTCATAGCGGGCAATTTACATCGCAATAGTTCGCCAAGGGATTCGCGATGTACCCACGGAACAGGTCTCAAATTACAAAGTCGATTAACCTACTTCGCGGAGAACGCAACTATTTTGGGAACGATGCGAAAAGGCGTTGCGTTAAAGAAGTTAATTCGAGTTTAATGCCGTCGATACCGGAGGAGATGAATTCTAATGCGCCGCTTATACTTCCAGCTCACCTACGCCGCTCTCATATTTAAAGCTCGAGTACCGCCGCTATTCCCGGGAGTGTTCTTCCCTCCCGGAACTTTTATTCGCCGCAATAAATCTAATGGAGGCTTTTTTAGAAATTTTTTAAATTGAGTCCGCGATGAAAAAATTATTTCGACCTCTCTTTCCCGGAATATGCCTCGATGGAAGAATGAGATCCCGTACTTTTTTCTTGACAATTTCAGCGATACCTTTTCAGCTCTTTGTGCTATTGTATAATAAATTAAGATGTCTGAAATGAAGTGGCCCGAGTACTCTGGAGTCTAGATAGAATGAACCTTCAATCAATTTAACTTTCATGAACAGGCATTGAAACTAAGATGACTATCCGTGGAATTATAGCATAAAAAGCATTATCCTGGTTTCTTTTTATTTCTCTTAAGGAATTATATTCCACTTTTCTCTTGTGTGGGAACTATTTTGAAAATGCAAAGAAAAGGATTGTTGTAGGAAGGAAAGCTGGACCGCATGGCATGTTTTTTAGTATAAAAAATATTTAATTTCGATTTTATTTTCAAGCAGAAATATTCGTTGAAAACTATCTCATTTAGATTTTCGGATTGATGATTCATTTCACTCGAAAATACAGATTTGAATGTAAATTTGTTATTTTAAATACATTATACTCATTTAAAATTTTCATATATCTTCCGAATAGGTTTAGGGATGTTTAAATCAAAGACATGTCATCAAAAAGACGATTTTTGTGGGGACTTTTCATTAATGAGACTTTTAATACAGTGATGCTATACCCAAGACTTTTCACCCAAAATATTTCACCGTCTGTTCATCCATGAGATAAACCCAGAGGAAAATTTGACCAATTAGTGATTCATAAAATGATATTATAAGAATAATAGGTAAATATACAATAAAATGCCATAAAAAAAGAATGTAATTTCACTTATTTTAAAACTGACAGTAAGTTTTACATAAAGAATAAATTTTATGATAATTTAAATACTATCAGTTCTTATTTACTATATACTAAAGAATTTAGAAACAATCATTATAATTATTTTTATTTTATGACCTTATTTTGATAATCATTTACTCTACTTTAAAAATTCGATTAGACAAAATTTCCTTTGGGTGAAATATTTTTAGATGAATCCTCCATTGGGCGAAAAGGTTTGGGAAAAACAGTCTTTGGTTAAAGCCTACTAGATGAAATATCCCCTGGGCGAACCGCCTTTTGTGAGAAAGAAATGGTGAAACGTCCCAGGGGCGAAACGCTTTGGAATAAACGTCAAACTACTTCTAAATCTCTTATTTATTCCAAATTTACATATTTGCTTCCGTTCCGTATATCTCACCTTTGTGACTGGAGTTGTAAAATTAGCATTTCGTTTGTCACATTCTCTTTTATTCTTCACTGAATTACATTCCTGTCTCTCGTCCTTCTTCCCTTTCATGATTCTGTCAAATTTCCATTCGACCCTTTTTCATTTCGTCACTCGTATGTTTTCACTTTGAGAAGTTACCATGGTGACCATTAATTCCTGTGGTAAGACAGGAGGTCCGAACTAATCATCCACACAAAAAGACACGTCAATAAAAAATGCCTCCGTTGAAGCAGCTGCAATATTGAATGACAACCAATCAGGAATCGAGAGCCAATGAAAAATTGAAAGACATCTGATTTTATAGCCACCAGCTTCGTACATGGATATTAAGAGATTCTATTGAAAAAACTTTCAATGGATGACGAATTTATCACCCGTCTCATTCACTGGAAAATAAAAAATCTCACGTTTCTCTTTAAAAACCATGAAAATAATATAAGTTACATAGCAATACAAGTTTTCTCCTCAGAAATTTCTCATGAATGTCACAGTTACAACGTTGCTACAACTTTCGGCCTTTCTGTGAGTAAAATAAGTAAGTAGTATGTCAAGTATATCATGTAGTATATCATTTCAATGTATTAGAGTAGATTATACATTCAAAATTGTACTTATTATTGATTGTAGTCTTTTTTCTACAACTATGAAAATAAAGAAGATTATCAAGAAGTGTATGTTTAATAAGCATCAACTGTTAAATGTACTTTGTTATGTCATTAAAAATATTGTTAAAATACATTGATATCCTTCAAAATAAGATTACTGCGTAAAATTAATTAAAAAATTGCCGACCTTAGCCTGACGATGACTTCGTGGAAGTCGAAATACGTATAGCCGCTTTGAAAATTTCTTGATGGTTTTTGGAATTTATTCATTATATATAATATAACCATAAGCAGTAGCTTTGATTTTTCTAAGAAAGACTAGGTCTTTTGCAAATTCAAACTATTAAAAAAGTTAAATATTGTAAAAATTCATTGATTCCTCAGTAAATAATGCATAGAGGATAACATTATCCTTGAAAAAACAGATGTACTATCGATGAAAATGTGTATATTCCAACATACTAACTGAAAATACTTTATCTCATCGATATCTGTTTCATCCTTCATCAAATAGATGGAGTTAAGTACCGAGTCATTCATTGTGTGATCTGAAAGCTTTTCTATACCTAAGATGTGGGAAAGCAAGCTTTTTACTATACACAGATAAAGATAAGTACTCTACTTTCTACCTACTCGAAAATTAGATGAATATCTTCATTTGTTGCGATGAGAATTATATAAAATGTATTTTTTACTTAATGTAACCTCTTGTATAGTGAAACTAGATTTTCTTTTGAAGCGAAATCTTGGCATAGTTGAAGTATGTATGGCGATATGAACAACCATTTCGTACCACGTTCACGAAAGAATCCGAGGTCTTTTTATGTAAAGAGACTTCATCTGGAAAAATCTCGTTATGTGAGAAACTTGTGGATAACGTGCCGCCATTCCTCTAGGGAACTAAAGGAGAAAAAACCGAACCGAAGTCCAAGTAAATAATGTAATCCGCTTCAAACGAATCGCTCGCTTAAATTTTAAGGTATCAACAGCCTCTTCGAATTCGCGCTCCGCAAAACCCTCTGGGGACCCGAGTCCGTTCGTGTCCAGTCTAACAACCCTGTTAAAATTCCACAGACATAGAGGGCTCCGCAACACCCGTCCGAATCGTTCGACTGTTTATGTCGACCGTTTGCGGTGCATGTGCGAATGATACGCTCCGGAGAACGGATGTTTGGCGGCGCGCGGGCCGCATAAATATCATTTCTAAGGAGTTTTGGGATCGCGTTGAAGAAGGCACTTGAAAGAGGGAATTGATGGCGAGAGGGGAGGAATTAAGGGCTGGGGAACAAAGGAAAGGTGGAACAAAGCTTAATGGGGTCGGAGTTGAATGGAAGATTTGGTAATTAGGGGAGGAGAATGCGGAGGATAAAGAGATGAGGAGAGCTCTGGAGGAATTGTGGAGATGTGCGTGAGGAGGAGGTGCATAGACAGAGAGAGAGAGAGAGAGACAGACAGAAAATGAGAAATTTAAGATGGCGTGACAAACAGGGTTAATATAAATGCGTAAAGCTCATTTAAAAAGTTGTACATCCGTGAAAATGGAAGGTTATGAGTTTCATAATACATCTCATCGGTAACAAATTACGCATGAGAATTTCAACGGATTTATGTAGCATCATAATTGTAGATATGTATAAAAACGTAACAAGCGTGACCGAAGGAAAAGTTCAGAAATTAAGAACTGTGCAATTGAAATTAAATAGAACGGCCAAATGGTCCAATACAGATAACGATGCCTCTTACTTCTGCTAACTGGAGTGGAAGTCCAAGGGTTGATATCAAGTAATTTTTAACTTCTGCCTATCGTTGAGTTTTTAACGGAAACGCCTATAAGATACTTCCCTCATCATAATAGAGAAATCAAAAATAGAGGAGAGAAGTACCTGTTTAATAAAGAAAATATAAGTAAATTATATTATATTAATCAAAATATTGCAAAAGATAAAAGGAGCCGATGAAACGACGCTTAGTTTTGGATTGAAGGCCCTGAAACCCGAAGTGGAGCATAAGGCGGAAAGTCATGATTGTGTGAGCTTCAATGTCCTGTTTCTATATCGATATGCTAACACAAATATTAACCTGTTCATCATTATTTTATTGCTTCTACGATACAAATTATAAGGACCGGAAGTCAAACACGTTGTAGATGAATATTTTTTGAGGAAAAATTAGAAAATATTAATCATTGGTTGAAAGAACGACCTATAATTTATGGTGTTATAACAAATGATATTGATCATAATGGATATTTGCTACGAATATCCTTTCAACCATGAATAAAATTACTTATTGATTCATGTTGTTTCAAAGGAAAACTTAATTAAGCGGATGCAGATATTAATTGAAAAATATTGAGTAGTATCTTATTCAACGAAACGAATGCAAGAGAGCACTGCATAATGTGAACCTCTAATGGGATATGATAAACAAACTTCGTGATTACCACAATAAATTTTATTGTGGAAATACAAAGTTTGTTTATCATTTCTAATGTCGTTCCACGAAGTACGGCCAGAGAACTTAGATTTCACTCTAATGGGATAGTTAGCAAATTAACGTTCATCCCGAGACTTCTCCACGAGGATTAAGATGAGGTTAGAATTAAATTTCAGTATTAGTTCCCCGTTCTCTACGATTGCCCTGAAAAATAATTCCCCTCAATTTCAGACTAATTCAGGCTTTCTAGCGCACAGCCCTGTGGTGGGGGCAAACTGCAATGCACTGCTCCTGAAACGTCGCCACCCAGCTTACTTACATAATAGTCATTGATACCTATGTTATTATTAATTAGATCTTATATTTCTTCAGTTTATCATATTTTTTGCTCAACGAATAGTCACTATAATCATCAGATAGGATATTATGATAAATATTTTGAGCTGGATATCCTTTAGAATCTAAAATTTTCTATCCTATTAATTATCTTTACACGATGCATTTACTTAGTTATAATTTAAAATAAAGATAATTTCCTCTCGTTTCACAAAATTTGTATTACGGCAATCAGGAATCAGAAGCTTTCCGAGTTGATGAATATCTCTTAAGAAGGCTATACAATGTATATAACGACGATTTATCAAACTATTTATTGATAATTTTGAAGTAAAAAGCCAACCATGCTTTTATCAAATATCCTCGCACATTCCCGGAATTGTTTTGAACTTATCCACATTCACATATTTCTTCGCGTAACTTTCTTCGGAATTCATTGCTTTAGCAATTCTTATTTTTTTTATTTTATTTTACCACAGAATAAACAAGTGGTATAAGTACATCATTTATAGTATAGTTAATAATTTGAATATGAAGAAAATTCTTAATTAAATCCATAGTCGTGTAGTATTCTCTACTCGTACCAATGGAGACAAGGTTCCATTTGATGTTCTCAAGTTCCCGTTGAAACATGTGAAGCAAAACTTTCTCGCGCAGAGTTACGCAATGAAAGGTATAAAGGCAAAGGTTAAGGGGTTTGTGGAGAGAGAGTGGCAGAAGGAGTTTAACCTGCGGGGATTCTTAGCACCCCACGCCTTAATTCTGACAACTGCCACGGACAGATGCAATCAACCTTTACAAGGAAAGAGAGAGACTTATGATCATCAAGCGTTTAAACTTCGGAACTACAAACCGATAGGTTGGTGTTAGTTGTTGAATACGATCCCTGCTCGTGGTTTACCCTCTGCTAAAGGTGGATAAAACTACTTAAAATTGGGTCTTTTTACGTAGTATGATTGCATAGAATGAAGAAAGTTTTGATACTTTTCCTTCTTAAAACGTTTTCTTTAGTAAAGAAACACGACTAACTTTCGAAGAGTTATTTTCATCATCAGATAGAAAGCAATAGTCGTAAACGCACTCAAAAGCCAGCAAAATTAGCGGATATATCGTGAAGCATGAACATTTGA
This sequence comes from Sympetrum striolatum, assembly GCA_947579665.1. NCBI lineage: Eukaryota > Metazoa > Arthropoda > Insecta > Odonata > Libellulidae > Sympetrum > Sympetrum striolatum. The sequence continues at coordinate 14,197,143 of OX388348.1, read as the reverse complement.
GCGGTGAAGAGAGTTGGGGGGGTTGGGCATAAAAATAAGAAAGGGCGAGATAATGGGTAAGAACGTAGATTTTTACGAGGATAAAGTACCTCTCTTCATTCTACATAATGAATTTGCACAATTCCTTGATTCTTAAGATGAATTTTAGTAAGATTTATTTCAGGATTTACGCAATTAATTTCATATTTTGACTAATGGCATACTATCCAATCGCCTCTGAGTACGGTATAGAGAGAAAAATGCGCCATTAACACGCTCCGTGTGGTGCCGATTTCATTGGTTGCTATCCAATGGCTGAATACTTTTAATATAATATTTATATACCTATATACAATAAATAATAATATAAACTAATAATAAACATATACAAATAATATTTCAATTATACATAGAATTTTAGCTCTATATGCTGCAAAAAGTTTAAAAAATGAATGCTAACATTTATCGTTTTTTTAATATTTATGGCGTGATATGCCACTCTCAGCCACAGGATAGTACCAATGTGAGCGGCATATGCCGCTCTCCACACGGAATGTGTTAATATGCTATTTTGATTGAATTTTGGTGTTTTCTTATCCTGCTGTGGTGTGTTTTTTCCTAAGCTAATCCTTAGGTTTTAAAACCTATAGTAAGTTTTCTTCTGTGTACATTTTCAGGCTGTCGTTCCTTAAATTTGAATGTCGAAGAGTTATATGTAAGAAGAGACTTAAAAGTACCAATCTCGCCCAAAAATACGTGTATTATTAGTGTTTAAGTACTGTTCATAGCTGTTATAGTACAGCATCTTCTTGGATACGAATAATATAGATTACTTGTATTCATAACGCTTCATTCTTATTGAATGATTTTATAAGTATATTATTGTATATCATAGAGACGCTGTGATCCACTTACATGGACGTTTTCCACTCGTATGATTCTGATTCTAAATGAGGAAAGTAAGGACAAACAACCTCATTTTGCCTCGTATTTCCCCAGAGCCTTTGATAGCTCTAGGGTGGAATTACACCATCTGCAGCGAAAAGCCTAGTGAAGGGAAGGAAGCTTACTAGGCAAGATGGAAAGTAAAATAGTTTGCTGACCTCAGCGAGCTGGCGTGATACGAGTGAAGTAATACTTCAATGATGCCTAATTACCATATGAATAACAGATAAAGAAAGACCAAAGTTAATAACAATGACTAATTTTACATGACGAATTTCTTTTCATGGTAATTATCAATGAGTAACCCAATAATGTCATAGCTTAGCATTACTAGTATTATTATTATTACCTCAGATTATTAGAGGTTATAAATCTCCAAAAGCCGTCTTTATCGGCGTGTCAGCGTCTCCTTCTCCGAATACTAGGGAATGAGACGAGGAACGCCGACAAAGACGACTTTCGGAGATTTAAAACCTATAATTCATTAATTTCCACGTTCCAAATGTTCTTTCTTTAATTTCAGATGATAAAAATCGTGAATTAGAATAAAGTAAATACAAACGTCGATGCGTATATCACATTCCTGGATCAAAAGAGAAAAGCAAAATCTTCCAAAATTCTATTTTTCGTCTTCGACTTGGTGATAGCTTTCCACAATAGAGAAATGAAGGCATAATATTTACCCGTTTCAACAAATTTAATCCCGTATTACCTTGGTTTAGAGGCAAACCACCATTACCTGATTCTACCACCCCTATGAAGTGTGTAATTAAATTTAGATTAATAAAATAACAGCTTTTACCCGTCAACAAACATTTAATCATAAACAATCTAGGTACCGATTGGTACCCGATGATGACGCTAAGCATCGAAACCTAGGTTGTGTGATTTAAGTCGTGGTAACGAGTGAAAGTTTTGTTTTTATTTTTCTAAGAAGGAAAAATATTATATTCATCATAAATTTGATCACATATCAGCTAGTTTTTTATATTTAGCGTCATCATCATGTCCTGATTACAACACAAAGTCGTCGGTAATTAAATTTGTGGAAAAGTGAAAGTTGTGCTTTTGCTTCTCTATGTTGAAAAATATTCCATTCTTCTAGCTCGGGCAGGAAAACCGAAATACGCATACTCGAATAAACCAAAAGACAGGTTAGCCCACAGAAAATTGATACCACCTCAAAGGAAAGGGATGTAAAGAAGAGAGAAAAAGGGATGCAGGAGAGAAAGAGAGAGGTGAAGGCAGCAAAGAAATCCAGATATAGAGAGGTGGAACGTACGGTTACAGAATCTGGAAGCAGGCGAATGTGGGATACAAAGGAGCCTCAATTGATGGAAAGCTTAGGTAAGCGCCTTCACGTCTGAGCGCTAAGTAAATGAGTTGTCGACGCATTTCTCACGCCTTGGACGAAGGATATTGGGGAATGATGTTATCCGAAGCATATATATGTATTACGATTCGATGCTTTGAAAGACGGCCCCGTTCCTAAATAAAAAAGAGGCGATTTGTTTCGTGCGATGGACGGTTTCTCCCTCCCAATACCGAATTCTCTGCTTTTTATGCCCTTTATATCGCTGGGCAGCTAACACAGTATCCAGAGGCTAGTAATTCAATTTCGAAGTCTCAAAGATACATTTCTTCCAAAGAAAACAAATTTTGCTTCAAGCAAGACTAAAATGCAAGTGAAGGAAGTCAATGGTAATCACTTTTACGAAGCTAATCGATGAGAAAATAATGATCGGGTTTTCCAAAAGGAAGGCAAAAGAACGACAGAAGGGTTTCTTTGTTAGAGCAATAATAAGCAGTGAGTAAGGTGAGGAGTTCTGCCCAAGTATAATAATTGTGATTTGATTAATTTATATTTAGCCAGATCTATAAATCTTTAACTAAATATCTATCAAATACATATCAACCGCTCTATTTTAAAAGGTCATAGATAATTATTAGCAATAAGCTCATGAAAAAGCTCTCTAATTCGTTCAAAATTGCAATTATATGAAAATTAGTCTACAGAATTGTTCTTTATTAAAAGCGAATTTATCTAGATCTATACTGTTATAGCTGAATTACTACCTAGGTGTTTTAATAACGTTCGATGCAAATTTTCAGGTGATATAAGGAAGGGAGTTAAACATCAAATTAATATCATTAACAAAATGAACGAACGACTTATACTTCAACCTTATAGTTAAATCATATTTAAGGACGCCTGCAATCGATTATGGGATGATATGTTATACCAAATTGCTAATAAAAATACCAAGTCTCACAGTGCAAGTAATTCTAGATTCACATGATCTGGAATGCTGTTTTTCCTCATTCACCGTACGATAATTATTATTAAATATTTGATATGAATAATTTACTGTGATTAGTTCTGATGAAGTTTGCATTTTTTTAGAAGAATCACCTGAATATTTCAGCATTGCAATGTAATACCATCTGGTACCGCTGGATGTGTCTTGGCTGTACCGGTGCAGTAAATATTGGTGGAAATTACAAATAACTCTTGAATTTATCTCCTAGTTTGTCGGACTGAATGTTATTAGAAGTCGATAGGAAATCGTTTATAATAAAATAGAAATTGGAATATTTTTCACTAAAAGAGAAAAGAAATAAAAAGCACAACAATTGTGGAATGTCCACAAATAAACATCGCTTGTTGCTGCGATATATTAGCTGACATGTGAAAGATAAAAGACCTTTTATGCTACTAACAACTACTACCTCACTGAGCTCATAACAAGTATTTTAGTTTTAATTAGTAATGGTAATAAAACAAGTCACTAATTTCAGTGAGGAAGTGAGGCAGGCAATATTCGTTAAGTAAAATCCTTGACAACATAATTACTCCCAAATTCTGGACTCCAATATTAAAGTTTGCATCAAGTGCGTAGAGCAAGGAAATTCCAGGAAATCCAAGCGACCAAAACTGCTCATTATCCAAGGTAATCCTTCCCAATAACGAAAGTGAATGGAATCACTGTCCGTAGCGAGCGAGCTTTAATTACGGCCACGTATCTAAGAGGATAGAATATCACCTTCGTAACAACCTCATATATTTTTAACGAAGCTCCAAATTAATTTCGTTGAATAGATAATGAGATCCGAGCGCGAGCATCGAATCATCTTCCCTTGCGGATTAAAAATCCCTCCTCTTTCGATTAAAAATGCGAAACAAGCCAGTGAACAATGCGAGAGTCAGGCATTCAAGATTCCAGTTTTGAACAATCCATCATTATTCTCACTTGTTTCCACTGAATGCGTTCATTTTATTTCCATGGTTCCTCATGTAAATGTGTTTTTGTGGGTCGGATCGACATTTATTCACTCCACACAATGAAAACTTAAGTCCGCGCTATAAGAATTCTATGGTATTGTTTTACATGTTCTTGCCAATACAAAGATAGAATTACTTGAATGGATCCAAATATCTTACAGAAATATAATTGAGAAATGAAATTATAACAATGACAGATATTGCATTAAAAATTAATTCATCGTAAAATAAACTCCACAACCGTGCTTTTTCCATAAAAAATTAAACTTAAAATTGTTGAACTAAAGAATATTTCGAATATCTCAGATCAAGCTATGAACGAATTTTCAGAAAATTCCAGTAATTTTAACTTAGTTGTCTTATTTGGCAGTAAAAATAAAATCGCTCTAACGATTTTCATTTTACTCGCATTTCAACCTTTGTAAAAACATTTTAGTTTATGCACAGTCTCTGGCTCAATATCATTACGTGAAATACTATTTAGATTCCACTCCTGATATGACGAATAGAGACTCGTAAATAAAGGATAAGATTTTCGTTGACGTAAAGGAATAGCAATAATATATCAAAGTATTCCCAAGGAAGAATAGATTTGAATAAAGTCCGACGGGACCGGAAACTTCCGTTTTACTTTGGAAGTCTATTCTTCCTTGGGAGTTTTCCTAGGCTCACGCCTCCTCGTGCAAAATTACCTTACTCAATGTCCATATCAAAGTAACCTTAAGTGTTATTATAAGAGAATACGATAGTTATAATTATGTGATTAATCTGATGGATGAAGTGTTAATTATGAGAAAAAAGCACCCTGATAGTCCTAAATTAGACATAACAATAGTTTTCCTAGCAAGCTCTTTTCGGATTATTTGGAAGGAAAACTACGGAGAAAAACGATGCAAATTTTCAACCAGAATTCAACCTGAATTTCTCCAACATTAATAAAGATATCACAAAGATTAAATCAGGATGAAGAAAAAATATATATACATCCAGTAATGTATCAACCCAGGAAGTTCTAAAAACCTCCCGGCAGCAGATAATTTTACTGATGGTGCTTCCAGGATTTATCTGAAAGCTAATATACATTAGCCAGAGAAGAGGTAGTTTAGTTCTCTAACCGAAATATCATATAATTCGAGAATTTCTACGGATTTTCAAATTTCAATGCTAATGTTAACCCCTGGGTAAGAAATTGCGTTTTTAACTACTTATGTTGATTACTCTTTATAAAATCATATGCAACGTTTGCCCTCATGAAAAAATCAGAATATTAAAATAAAATTCTAATATGATAAAATAGTGGTGAAAATTATAAAAATGATAACATTATTTTTTATGTTTTGGCTAGGATTCCTCAAATATTTGAAAAAGTGAATCAAATTAAGCTACTTTAAACTTTTTAGTGTGAAATTTTATCAATTTTCTTATTTTAGTGTGAATTCTCACTTTTGGCTAATAAATAGCTTCTTAACTGTATTCTGGAGATTCCTCCTTATTGTACAAAACTTTTGTGTATTTGAAAATATAAGAGAATATTGACATCTACGATTTTAAAATTATGATTACATTAAATGTATTAATTATATTTGGGCTAAAATTATTTATGTATTTGACTATGTGAATCAAATTTAGTCTATTTTTTATACTAACTTATGTGAAGACGAACACAGTGCAAAGATAAGAAATTATCTACCGAATTGGATTAGAGGAGTTGAAAATTATTGAATTAGAATGTTCCATAACGAGACTTAACGGACATCACGGTAGGGAAACGAAAATGAATTTTGGGACACCTAGAGTGTATTAATATTGGATATAACATAACGCAGAAAGAGAAAAAATAGCCATCAATTCATAGTATACTCTTGGAGTAAATAAAATGAAATATCCTGAGAAAATTAGTTCTCCCCACCGAAATGTGTTTTGTAAAAACTCATGTCTTGAGACGGTCAGTGCTGAGGGGCACATCCTAGAAAATAAATGTAACCAATTGAGACTATTAAAAATTTACAAAATTCAATAGATATATCAACTTTAAATAATTACAACGGAGTAAAATGTCTATGAAGTTTACTGAAGGACAGTAAACGAGGAATTATTAACCCATCAAAAAACAAAGGTTGACCAAAATGTTATAAATATTTCTTCATTTTCATTAAAAAACATGTATTTAAAGGAAAGCACTTATTAAAAAATACTCGGTGATCATTATAAGGAAAATAAAAACATACAAAGTATTCCTTATAAAAGAAATATTGATTCGTATAATAGACGGAGATAGTAATGAAAATATCTTTAAAATAAATACGCAACTACTCCAAGTTTTAGAAGTAACAGGTAATCATATTTAATAACAATAATTGCCCACTAAAATCCTTACGATTAATTCATTTAATGTTTTATTATAATACAATATTTATATGAACCTGAGTTAAATTCGTATATCATGAGCACGAATCAATATTTTATAAAGCTGAGTTTTAATCATGTACGAGTACTCGTACTAATTACATTGTATGGTACTAATTATAAATAAATGTCAAACTTTAAATCAAATTTAGAAGCTTAAATGCATATTAAATTTCAAAACTTTAATAATACGCAAGCTTTATCTTCGACACGAATCAATAACTTCAATGGCTGAGTTTTAATTATGTACAGTCCTGGCCAAAATTAACGCAGTACTGGCCGTAAGGATCGCTAGGGAGGTGCTGCGTTAATTTTGGCCGGGAGTGTACTAATTACATTGTTTAGTACCATTTATAAATAAACAATGAACCATAAATTAAATTTAGAAGCTTAAGTAGCATATTATATTGCAAAAAATTAATGATGCGCAAATCTCATCTTCGAGTATATACTGATTATATCCTATGACACATATGATATTGAATTATATTACTTTATTTTCTTAACGTTTATTACTAGTATAACTCAAGCTGCTCATAAAGTTTCATATTATTAGCTCTGAGATACGTGAAATGTTTTCGACTAGAACTTAATAGTAACGCCATCTTCCATCGACGATTAAATAATAAATTGTAAATACAGATCTGAACGTCAGCAAAGCATAAATCAGAGAGGAAACCCCTTAGGATAAGTTATCCAATCAAGTAGCGTCGAATATTGCCACGTGTTTTGTACTCTTTAGCTATCAATGTTGATCTCCGATATAAAAGATTTACGACGCAGGGCGGCTCGATTTGTCAGGGGAAACAACGCCGTGGCACTAGATGTCATCAACTGCTTAGACTGGGAATTGGTTCGCTACTCCAAACACAGAGGGATCTTTTTCGCAAATTAATCGAATGAGATCCTTCGATATGCAGTAATCCTATAGAGCCGCGATCTGGAACTACCAAGGCAATCGACGAAATGCTACGCATTCAGTGACGGGCTTAACTCACGGCCTGCGTACTGCAGGTAATATTGGGGGCAATCAAAACATTCCCTTTATCCAACGTTACGCAATTGCTTCATTTTACGGATATATTTTTGAAAGGGAGCATAAAATCGAAAATATACTGCGTATCACTGAATGAAATTTTGATTTAGGTAGTAGTATTCAAATAAAATCTGGCTCACTTGACTTCTTACTTTTTTCTTACTTTGAAATTTTTTTAAAGTAAATTTTTAGTGTATGTGATTATCATAACATAATGTAATAATTTTATCATGCTATATCAGATAAATGTCTGATTTTCACCACACATTCCAAAGACTTAATTAATAATATAATGATTGAAGTTAATAATTATTGTGATCGGAAATTATTTATTATTATTCAAATTCTAAGTGCGATTTCATAAATAGGACGAATTTAGAATAAAAATAATTTGTATCGGAGAATCCGTTTAGGATATTCTCCTGTGAGTACCGCAACCCCCGATGCACAGTTCCTGGCACGCCGCACTCAGCAGTACTTTGTTGTTTCACAATATGCCTGTAGAGCAGGAGACAACCGTAATAATATAGTTCTCACAAAGTAAACACTCTCTCAACTAGCCTTTAAATATCGATCCACTGCTGACGCTATGTTCGAAGCACTACGGAAATAAATGTCCATTTTCTTTTCTTAGAATTTCTCGAACTCCAATATCCTGGAAATGTCGGTCATTTTATATTTGGAAACGAGAATGAACATGAAGATGACCTTTAGCAAGATCAACGTAAATGAATAAAGGAGGAAAATTCGATGTAATAAGAGGGTATAAAAAATATACCATCTCAAAAATGGTACAAGCAGAATTTTTTGTTTCGACACATTTATATGACGTAAGACAATGGCATACCTTTATAATACGGAACACAATGTACACAAAAATATACTTTTGGGTATTCAGGACAAAGTATAGGCACAATTTCCAGTTATATTCCTATAAGGAATACTTTCTACTAATGGGAAGTTATGAAACTGCTAAAAATGTATATTAGAACTAAAAACTTGATATTATTTTCTAAATGTACTTAAGATAAGAGTGATTAATATAACTGATAGATATAACTAGTGCAACTAATATGTAAAGTATATCACAAATAGGGTTAATAAAAGCAAAATTTTTACACCAGTTAGAGAAATTAACCTTGTGATTCTATCGTTAACAAAACATTTCACATGGACTATCTCCATATTCAGGATATGAAAATAAACTGTAAAAAACTGTCGAAGCAGATGTTATTCATATTTCTCCCATTTAAATAAGTTTGATGGAATAAATAAACATCATTACCTTAGTCTAGTAAACTCCTTTAATAAACTACATCATACCTAATCGGCTATATAAAGAAAATAACGCTATTTCGCATTAATTCACGACAAATCACTCGAACGATAAAATTTTTATGTCCACATTTACTTATCAGTAACTTATTAGCCTCACATCCGTAAATGTAAACAGCCAATTATCCTTTGCGGATAGATTTCCAGACGTACCGCCATCAAGTTCAACGCCCTACCCTACCCTGCTTCATTCGATTTGCTTTCTACTCCGCAGCCTTTGATTGCCTGGAGATTCGGACCGCATCGCGAGCCGGAAAAAAGGCCTACGCGACGCTCAAAACGGCAAATTAAGATGGATGATATAAAAATAAATCCCGGAGCTCATTTTTTATTCCGCAGAAAAATTCCCTTCCTTTGACCATCTGTCATTCGTTTCTCGCCTATGTATTAAACCCTCCCTTTCATCCAAGAGAGAGCCACTGTCCACCGGCAGCCAACCCTAATGGCGGCACACGCGATACACCCCACCTCTATTTTGCTCCTTATTTTTTTACGAAATCGCGGCGTAACCCTCGCTCTGCGATTTCCCCAGAGTGACCGTCGATAAATAAATAAGGAGGGAGGAAGTTGAATGGGTTGGCGCGGGGGCGGGCGCAAAGTTAGGGGATGTGGGAGATGAGATGCGAAGAGGGGCGGGGGTTGGTTGGGGCAGCTGCGAGGTTTGAATGCGCAGAGGTTTAAGGAGGGATTGAATTGGAAAGGAATGCTCTAAACCCTTTGCAGGGGTGTTAAAGAAGTGATCGGGATTGAATCCGGGAATATGAGCCGCAAAACTTTCGGAAGTACCGCTCAATTATTCAGAGCCGATTTTCGATGCGACTTCTGGAGGTGAAATCGGAGATGAGAAATGTGTGAATTGGCTGGTTGCATCATTGAATACCTTCCTTTTTCGACGACTCAACAGCTTTCATTATGTAAGTCAGATAAAGTCAAGCAGGAAAAGTAACTCAAAGAGTTAACATCACAACCTATTTTACTAGAGATGGACTTAAGTTATTGACTCTATAAAGCATTTCGTTTTTGATAGTATGTTGAGGATTTTGTTACCTTATTTATCTTTCCATAAATAATCAATATAAGTTGAGAATACTTTCCTTTTTTCAACGACTACAACTCAACATCCTTCATTATGTACGTCAGATATACTCATGCAGGAAACGTTGCTCAATAAGTTAATATCACAACCTAATTAACTAAAGATGGACCTGAGTTATTCACTCTATTAAGCATTTCGTTTTTGATTGCATGATGGTTATCTCATTAATCTTATTCATCTTTCGTTTCATAATGAATATAAATTAAGTATATCTACCTTTATCGGCAACTAGAACTCAACATCATTCATTATGTATGTGAGATATTTTAAAGCAGGATTAGTTACACAAAACAAAGAGAGAACAAAATCTATTTTACTTTACATGGACCTAAGTAATTTACCCTATTAAGCATTTTGTTGTTGATTATCTAGTGCCCTTATTTATCTTTCTATTCATAATCAGTATAAGTTAAGAATATCTTCCTTTATCGACGACTACAACTCAGCATCATTCACCATTTAAGTCAAATAAACTCGAACAGGAAACACTACGCAGAGAGGTAAGATCACGATTTATTTTCTTTTCAACAAATCATAGATATCCACTCAGTTAAACACTGTGTTATCGGTCATATGTTGAATATCTTGTTTCCCTTATTTATCTTTTATACATTATTAATGAAAAGAGATAAGCAAGAGGACATGGTTAAAAATAACAATTATCAAAAAATTGTTGTATCATATAACTTTCTAGCTAACTCGTTTCTATCGAGAAAACTTATTCGCCTAATGATTATTCTATATTTTGCCAAATACTGCGAATTCTTGATCCAACATTTTCTGGATCAAGAGAAATCGGCTCTAGATGCGGAAAAACGTACGATGCGAAAAACAAAGGTTGCAATTATTGTCGGTGGGACTCAAAATTTCAACCTAAGAGTCGGGAAAACGTGAGATCGGGATTTAACTGCATACTTTCAATTTTACCAATATTCTGACACACAGTTCACTGAATGTGTGCATCCTCAAAGTTTACTCTCGGAGATACAGTTATTCCATACTAGCAGAAGTACCCGTTGATTCTCAACGGGGATATTTAATTTCATAAATACCAGTGTAATAACCTTGATCGTAACAAATGCTTCATAATTGTTGGTAAATAGCGAATACCAGACTTTCCAAACCAATATATCAAGAAATGTAAGTTACAATTAAGTCTACAAAGCAGCTCCAACTCAAAATTCAATCTCATATACTTTGAATGAAAAATTACTTCTTCAACTGAGAATATATAAGTATACTCTAAGATCACATTCGGATAAGCAGTACCACGTTTAAAGTAACGTTTTCATAAAGGTACAAGGGGGAAAACTGAATCAAACATTTAACATAAATTGCAGAAATAAATTATTTATCACTATAAATAGAAATAAATACATTATATATTATATACCCGTTGAATCTCAACAGGAGAAGAAAGTACTGTTAAATACAAACATTAATACAAAAGCTCCAAACGATAAACCAAATACTAATTACCAACTACTTCAAACTGTCCACTATAAGTAAATGAAATCGTGTGAATGTGTGTATGTATGCATGTAAATGACCATTATTTTCATATAATAACCATGCCTTAGTTTAAAATTCCGGCAGCGAAGCATACGTAGCAAAAGAAGTGGGTTCACTCTGTGGTGCAAAGTACCTAGTGATACCACCTGACACAAAAATACCCTACTAAACAAATGCTTCAAAGTGTCAGTCTATAAGTGAATGAGACCGTGTGAATGTGTGTATGTATGAAAATAACCAAGACTTTCTTAGAGTAACCCCGCCTTGGATTAAAAATGCAACAGTGATGCATGCGAAAGAAAAGAAAAGGGGTATCCATCAAATATAATTCCTTCTCCGGATTCATTCAAATCTATTATATTTAGACGCTTCTCCGGATTCATTCATGTATCTATTATATATAATTCCTTCTCCGGATTCATTTATATAGATAGATAGGATACCAATTCACAGGCTAAACCACAGGCGTCATTTACTTGAAATTACTTCCCGGGAAGATAGCATCGAAATTCAATCCATAGTTCACACCCAATATCGTCTCCCATTTTTACTGAAATACTAAAATGAGCCTGGTTCGCCTCAAAATTAACAGACAACCGAAAAATTTATATGAATGTTAAGGAAGTTTGCTTTTCAATAGAACTGCTCAAAACTCCTTGTATATGTCAGCAGCCATCATTTATTTGTTGCTCAAATTAACTAAATATATTTTGCTTCGAATGCTTTTATGATAATTATCATTTGGGTGCTTGCAAATAATTAAAAAATCGGATTATGAATCAATATAACTACAAATATAATTTCTATTCTTCGTGACTTCATTATTCTCCCATACACAATATTTCCGATCATGCACATTCTTACGATGTGTGATGTTGTTTGCACGATTATTATTAATTATCATATAATATTAAATTAAGTACAAAATAAAAAGAATATCAAACAAAATTTGTAAAAAAAAAGAAAAAAATATATGGTCTAACAGGGATTCGAACGGGCAACCTGCTCCAGTCTGAAATGCTACCGCATCAGCTATTGGAGGGGTCGACTGTTAATAATATAGAAAATTGTAAAGTTTTGCGACTCTTGGTTCTCGAGTTTTTAGCGAACATACACAACCACATTGTTTTATAATATAGAAGATGTAGCAAAGTATTAATTGTTTGAAAAATAAGATATTTATAGACTCCCATATTATTATAAGAAATTACGAACGGCAGTATAGTGATATTGCTCGACCGAGTATACTTAATATTGTATTGAGAAATAATTTTAATACATATTCAAGCCTGAAGATACTTTTCGATCACCGAATTACAAAAACGTCAATACCCAAAGAATGTACAAAACAATTCTTCGACAAAAAAGATTGAACCTTATATAACGGAAGTTAGGAACATACGAAAAGTATAATATACGTGGTGGAGAGTTTAAATATACGAAATAAAACAGTGAACATATCTATCACAAATGTTTAGCTGCTAGATAGAGGATATATGTTCCTGACAATGAAATATATTAGTACAATGGTTCATTGCAGAAGTACATACTGTTATTTTCCAAGCTTCATGTCAGAATGGAATGATGATTAAATCGTATCATAGGGTACAGAATAAATATCAAAATGTTGTTTTAAAACAAAATTAAACAAGTTATCTTAATAAAAAATGAAATTATCTATTTCCACATTGGAAATACATAAGGTAAGGACAATAAATAAATAACTTTACAATTGCTTCCAAGTCCGCGTAAAACGCGGATTTCTCTCTGAGAACAAATAACAAAATTAAATATTTTACAGCAGAACATCTATAATTTTACGCAGATAACAAAATGTATTTTGGATTTTTATCAGCTTAAAGCTGGAAATGCCGCGACAGAGGAGCTCCCGTTGGATACCTGTTTGAGTAAATCATGAACAAATAAGCTAAGCGTAGAATTCAGATTAAGTTCTTAGTCCGTGAGAAATTAGCGCTACAAGCTCCACATGTTTACAAAGTTTTCGTGTCATAAATAAGAATTAAAATTGATTCTCCTCGCAAAAAATTAGACCAACGGCTACAGAAAATCTAGCAAAAAATGTATTTAGTAACACTACTCATAAATTTCATTTACAAATCCTCTGAAATTTGAGATTCTTCACTAAAAAGTTCTAAATAGAAATGCTACTGTGATAAATAACCATACCTCTGAATGAGAGATAACATAAGCTAATTAATTATGAAATTTTAATAAACCCCAACGTATTTGTTATCTGAAAACACTGTTTTTTACTTTCTCCATATACGAAGTATAGAGAAAGTATTGTTTTCATGAAAAAATTCGACTTCGAGATTTCAACGGAAATACACGTTTTGGGGTCCCTAGAACACGTTTTTACCATTTTCTGAATGATGTCTGTGTGTATGTGTGTGTGTGTGTGTGTGTGTGTGTGTGTGTGTGTGTGTGTGAGTGAGTGTGTGTGTGTGTATGTGTGTGTGTGATAATGGGCGTTCTAACTCGAAAACTAAAATTCGTATCAATACCAAACTTCATATATAGTACTGTTGTGTGTGCTGTCAGAGTTGATTAGTTTTTGGAGTAAATCCGTTAACCGGAAGTCGAGCTTTATTCATTAAAGCTCATTTCCGGTTTTCAAAATATCTCCATAAATATGATATATACGTCTATTGTATTACTTATAAAAGTTTTAGATAGTATAATTTACTATAACTTTTGCATTTAACATATTTTTGTATCACCGGTTCATTAGGAGTTATTCGTGAAATACTGATAAACCGGAAGAGGATAATTATGTACTTTGTGGGCGCTCTAACATGAAAACTATTTGTCGGATGAACACCAAATTTCATATATAGTATTTTGGTTTGTGTCTTTAGAGTTGATTAGTTTTTGGAGTGAATCGGTTAACCGGAAGTTGAGCTTAATTCTTCAAAGCTCATTTCCGGTTTTCAAAATATCTCCATAAATATGGTATTTAGGTATATACTATTATTTGTAAAAGTTTTAGAAAATGTAATGTACTATAACTTTTGGTTGAAACATATTCTTGTATCACTGATTGTGTAGGAGTTATTCATGAAATACTGATAAACCGGAAGTTGCTGATTATGTACTTTGTGGGCGCTCTGGGCTCTATGGGCGAAAGGCCAATTTCATCGTTTTTCATCGATCATGTCCCGTAAAAATTATTTATCATGTTTTTGGCATCAAAGATAATATATAATATTAATAACTCAAATTCCAAGTTTAGATGGAATATAAAGTTCGAAATTATTGCGGTAGATAAATATTTACATCTTATACATATGGAGAAAGTCATGTGCTGGCCACATCAGATTTTTTACTTTCTCCATATACGAAGTATAGAGAAAGTATTGTTTTCATGAAAAAATTCGACTTCGAGATTTCAACGGAAATACACGTTTTGGGGTCCCTAGAACACGTTTTGACCATTTTGTGAATGATGTCTGTGTGTATGTGTGTGTGTGTGTGTGTGTGTGTGTGTGTGTGTGTGTGTGTGAGTGTGTGTGTGTGTATGTGTGTGTGTGATAATGGGCGTTCTAACTCGAAAACTAAATGTCGTATCAATACCAAACTTCATATATAGTACTGTTGTGTGTGCTGTCAGAGTTGATTAGTTTTTGGAGTAAATCCGTTAACCGGAAGTCGAGCTTTATTCATTAAAGCTCACTTCCGGTTTTCAAAATATCTCCATAAATATGATATATACGTCTATTGTATTACTTATAAAAGTTTTAGATAGTATAATTTACTATAACTTTTGTATTTAACATATTTTTGTATCACCGGTTCATTAGGAGTTATTCGTGAAATACTGATAAACCGGAAGAAGATGATTATGTACTTTGTGGGCGCTCTAACATGAAAACTATTTGTCGGATTAACACCAAATTTCATACATAGTACATTTATTACAGTCGTTAGAGTTGATTAGTTTTTGGAGTAAATCGGCTGACCAGAAGTCGAGCTTCATTCTTCAAAGCTCATTTCCGGTTTTCAAAATATCGCCATAAATATGATATTTAGGTATATACTATTATTTATAAATGTTGTAGAAAATTTAATTTACTATAACTTTTGTAAGAAACATATTTTGTCATCACTGATTGTTTAGGAGTTATCCATGAAATACTGATAAACCGGAAGTTGCTGATTATGTACGTTGTGTAAAGCTCATTTCTGGTTTTCAAAATATATCCATAAATATGATATATTGGTATATTGTATTCCTTATAAAAGTTTTAGATAATATAATTTACTATAACTTTTGTATTTAATATATTTTTGTATCACCGGTTGATTAAGAGTTATTCGTGCAATACCGATAACCCGGGAAGTAGCTGTTATGTCTTTTGTGGGCGCTCTAACATGAAAACCATTCGTTGTATCAACTTTAAATTCCACATATAGTGTTTTTGTTGGTGTCGTTAGAGTTGATTAGTTTTTGGAGTAAATCGGTTGACCGGAAGTCGAGCTTCATTCTACAAAGCTCATTTCCGGTTTTCAAAATATCTCCTAAAATATGATATTTAGGTATATACTATTAATTATAAATGTTTTAGAAAATTTATCTTACTATAACTTTTGTATGAAACATACTTTTATATCACCGATTGTTTAGGAGTTCTTCATGAAATACCGATAAACCGGAATTTGCTTAGTATGTACTTTGTGGGCGCTCTCACATGAAAACTATTTGTCGTTTCAACACCAAATTTCATGTATATTACTTTGGTTGTTGTGATTAGAGTTTATTATTTTTTAGAGTATATCATTGAACCGGAAGTTGAGCAGTAAGAGTAAACTTCGAAGAGTAAACTTCGAAGCTTATTTCCGATTTTGCAAAATACCTCTATAAATATGATATTTAGGTATATACTATTATTTTTAAATGTTTTAGAAAAAGTACTCTACTACACCTTTTGTATTTAACATATTTTTGTATCACTGATTGTTTAGGAGTTATTCGTGAAATACCGATAAACCGGAAGTTGCTGATAATTTACTTTGTGGGAGCTCTTACCTGAAAACTATTTGTCGTATCAACACCAAATTTCGTACATTTTATTTTGGTTGGTGTCATCAGAGTTGATTAGGTTTTGGAGGATATCGGTTTACCAGAAGTCGATCTTTATTTTTGGAAGCTCATTCCCGTTTTTGAAACATTTCACCATTAAACCTTAAGTAGTCTCGTGGGGTCAATGTGACATCAGGCGCTATATTACCGTCGGGATCACAGAAACTAATGAAGATATTTCAACCAAATTTTCGTTTTGTAAAAATGTTGTCCATGTTAAGATTATCTGAGGATTTTCTTAATGTCAAGTTATAAGAAGTATGCAATTTTAGCAGTGCTACCAAATTTACTGAAATAAATTTTAATAATTATCTAAACATTATTTCAACAATTTTTAAGCACCTATACATAAAATAATTCATAGGTATTTTAAAGATTTACTGAATATTTTAGGAATGAATCTATAATGTTTAAAATGCTATTACAGTTCACAGAATACCTTACTAATGCTCACTGAGTAAATATGTGTTGATATAGTTTCAATATAGTAACAAAGAGCTACGCATTAATTTGTTTTTACTTTCTCCATATACGAAGTATAGAGAAAGTATTGTTTTCATGAAAAAATTCGACTTCGAGATTTCAACGGAAATACACGTTTTGGGGTCCCTAGAACACGTTTTGACCATTTTCGGAATGATGTCTGTGTGTATGTGTGTGTGTCTGTATGTGTGTGTGTGTTAGTGGGCTGTCTATCGTAAAAACTATTGGTCGTATTAATACCAAACTTCGTATATAGTACTGTGGTGTGTGCTGTCAGAGTTGATTAGTTTTTGGAGTAAATCGGTTGACCGGAAGTCGAGCTTCATTCATTATAGCTAATTTCCGGTTTTCAAAATATCTCCATAAATATGATATATACGTGCATTGTATTACTTATAAAAGTTTTAGATTATGAAATTTACTATAACTTTTATATTTAACATATTTTTGTATCACCGGTTGATTAGGAGTTATTCGTGAAATACCGATAAACCGGAAGTAGCCGTTATGTACTTTGTGGGCGCTCTAACATAAAAACGATGCATTATATCAACACCAAATTTCATATATAGTACTTTATTTAGTTTCTTAAGAGTTGATTAGTTTTAAGAGTAAATCGGTTTACCGGAAGTCGAATTGTATTCTTCAAAGCTCATTTCCAAATTTTCAAAATATCTCCATAAATATGATATTTAGGTATATACTATTATTGATATAAGTTTTAGAAAATAAAATTTACTATAACTTTTGGTTGAAACATATTTTTGTATCACTGATTGTGTAGGAGTTATTCATGAAATACTGATAAACCGGAAGTTGCTGATTATGTACTTTGTGGGCGTTCTGGGCTCTATGGGCGAAATGCCAATTTCATCGTTTTTCATCGATCATGTCCCGTAAAACATTATTATTCATGTTTTAGGCGTCAAAGATAATAATATATATATATTAATCACTCATATTCCAAGTTTAGATGGAATATAGAGTTCGAAATTACTGCGGTAGATAAATATTTACATCTTATATATATGGAGAAAGTCATGTGCTGGCCACATCAGATTTTTTATTTATTAATTAGAGTATTTGATTACTTTCAATAAAACCTCGCGCAAATATAACGCTCGTGTTAATAGAGTTGGTAATGGATTATAGATAAAATAATTAGCTCTTCCTAGTTACCAGGGACGGATCCAGGGGGGTGGTCCTTGGGGTCCGGACCCCCCCCCCCCCCGAAATATCACTTGTGCCTATTTTTCGAAAATGAAACTCAAATAACGCAAATAAACACACAATTTAATAAGCAATTACTAGCGAAAATATTCGAATTTGTCTAACACAATTCTAACGTCACGTTTTGTGAAAGCCGAAATGTCTTTTATTTTTAAATTTTTTGATCGGACCCCTCCCAAAATTTTTCTCTAGATCCGTTCCTGCTAGTTACCAATTCAATTCAATCGTGAATTCAGTGATTTTGTATCGAAAAAAGTTTTTTTTGACGGTTGTAATGATTAATTTCGGTCTTTTCATCCCTTTTATTTCATTTGAGCTAACATTCATGTAAATAATAAGAAATTAATTATCAATTACATAAATTATTCTGGCATTTTTGATATAGAATAATTGTTATAATTGACTGATAGAAAGTAATAATAATGTAGTAATGAAGTATAATTTGCACAACGTGACTCTAAGAGGGTGATCCAAGTCTTAATAATAAACGCATGTAGTACAGAGTGAGTTATTTCTCTCCTATAAAATACTGACCCCACATTTTAATACCGAAATGAGAGATTTCAGAAAAGTAATAATATCTATTATATTGCAAATACCGAAAACCAAACACCACTTTAAAATGACCAATCGACTGTAAACTTATTTAGAAAAGGAAAGCAACCTTAAGTCATAAAATCATTCTCCAACCAAATCCGGTTCTATAAAGACCGAAGTTCGCGATAGTGACTAAAGGTGTTTCTTCTCTACTACTTATGGAAACATAACTGAAATTTAAGGCTAAAACTGTGGATTCTCCAAAGGTAATTAATTTATCAATTACGGTGATTAAGGGATTCAAACGTAAGGAGAGGACTAATTAGATGAGAGTGACAGAGTTCAAGGTAAAAGTCAGATTAACATTTTAACTCGGATTGGGACAAAAAATAAAATTTGCACACCTATCTGAAGCAGAAATCAATTAATATTTCTGAAAATTTCACTTTAAACATTCCTGTATGAATATTTTTTCTTCTGATATCCGAGCAAATATTATTCACTGAAACATCATAAAGTAATTAACCATTTAAATATTTTGAATTCAAAAGGAGCTGGGGAAGTAACATGTGTTACAACTTTGTTTGAACAACATTTAAAATTATAAAATATATTCTACAGACCAAAACATAATAATATTAATCATCCTTTTCATTTCATATACGAACAAATGCTCATGTAGAGATGATCTAAGGTCTGAGAGTGAAAATAACATTGTTACACATTTTTGAGAGGTTTCAATATGAACAGATTCGAGTTATATAATGATAGAAAGCTAAATATCACACCCCATGAATATTTTAGCCCAGCCAAAAGAAGTTTGAGATTCTTTCACACGCTGTTTAATAAGTTACAATACTCTTATGAAAAGAAGTTCGTGTACTGATATAGAATATGTGAGAACAATTAAACTAAAGAGGAAAATCGTTCAGAAAATAATGAACTGGAATGACATATGGAAAAGAGAGAGTTAATACCCTGTTACGATGTAAATGCCCATCATGATTCATACCAAGCCAGGGAAAAATAGTAGTCTATCACAAGCCCCCCAAAAATATAAAACATTCAGAGGAAAAAATCCGAAAAATAGCCCACGAAGCGAGACAAAAAAGGAACTCTGGATCGTGAGTTTCGAGCAAAATAACCCATCTCGAATTTCCTAAAGCGCTAATAAATACTTCCAGAACCCATTCTGGCTGGATAAAGAGTCGAGAAGAATTACTACAATCTAAATGGATTCGTCACCTCTGGGCCTCGGTTGCGAGCCATCTAGAATTCCGAGCGGATAGTCGAATGAAAAGGTTCTCACACCCCCGACCCACCCCCACCCTCCCGAGACCAACCCATCGGAGCACACACTCCCACCCCCTTCTTGTCACACAGACCACGAATCCCTTACGGACCCAGAGGTAAGAGAATGTTAAAAGGGCAGAGGGGGAGGGCTGGCTGCGGGGAGAGGGTCGGAGGTTAAGCGGAATGACTATCACGTGTACCACTGGGTTGGCTCTGGATGGCGCTTCGAGGAAGAGGGAAATAGGCCGAAGAAAGAGCTTAATTTAAACGTAATCGGGTTCTTCCCTCTCCGCTAACATGCCCCTCCGCCTCCCAACCATTCCTTTTATAAGTTCCCTCGCAATCCCATCCTCCTCCTACTACAACATCTTCAGCGCACGTCTTTACCTCGCCCATTCCGGGAGTTCCACAAGGCACGCTTTTTTGCCCCGCCTTCTTCTTCTTTTCTCTACTTACCTTCTCCCGCTCACCTTCCCCGACTACTTTTCTTCCCTTTCATCTCCCAGGTATCCCTCTTATCCTGATTTCTCTCCCTTTCCTTCCCTCTTCCTCATCATATTTCCTTTGCACTCATTCTCTTAAGTCCAGTCCTTTTCAAAATTGTATATCCCCTTACCTTTTCCCCTACGTCTGAAATCCCCCTCTCGGTGTTTTCCTATTCCACTTACCTCTGCCCACTTTATTTTCTCCGCAATCCACTTTTTATTTCCAATTCCACTCCCCTCTCTACATCTAATTTTCCTCTTTCATTTCCTCTCCTATCTTTTTCTTTATTCCGAATTTTCGGTAGATTTCTTTTTCGCTTCCCCTGACCAGCACTCACCCCGCTCTGAGGTAATTTTCTGCCCTCTTAGCTCGGTGAAGCACACATCTGGATAATTTTGTACGTGGTGCGTAAGTCCGGAGGGATATAGACTTCCATTTAGCCTATTCGATCGATATAAAATATCGGGAACAACTGAAGAATCGGTAAAGTGATTGAACGAAATACATAAGATGAGATGAAAAAATGAGCAAAAAATATTCCACTAATTTATAATTTTAGACATTATCTGTAAGTATCTATGATATAAAATGCTTAGGCTTAAAAATACCAAAACTCAAATATGCATGTTATGATTCTTCAAGTGCATTACACACCTTTTTACTATGATAATTTAATAAATAATCATTTCATAAATCTAGTTTAAAAAATTATCATGCAATTCTAAAATGTTATCATTTGTAGTTAAATTTCGTTATTTATCGAACAAAATTTCAATCGATTATTAAACCCTCGCACTGAAATGACGAGTCTTGCTCGTCATGGACTTTCTACGACAAGTCGCACAAGTTAATCTTGTCACCAGATTATATTTCGTTGTTTTATGTAAATTGCGAACAGAAAAGTTTCATTTTCTTACTAGCTATTCCATGGAAAAAATACAAAGAAATATAAGGAATAAAAGGAAGTGAGAGATAGGGACAGAAAATAAATCGTAGAGGATTGATTTAAATATTTTCCTAATGAAATTACAAATTTTCGAGGTGATTGTAGGAATCCACCATCTGGTCATTTATGGCTTATATGTTAATGAATTAATAGACCGCACACCGATTTTTAATTTATATTATGCCGTGCTTATACATTTTCATTCGTTATTTATTGATAAGGATGTAAGTGACATCATAATAGGAAAATTAAATTTTGTACCTCAGTTAATATCAGAATGCCAATAAATATATTCGAATTACTCATTAGATTTATGAAATTTAAAATAAGAAAATCGACAAAATTGAAAAGAAAGAACGTGTATTCCTACAAAACATTACCACTCCCTAAGAATAAAAAAACTATAAAATCGTTCCAAATTCAGGAAAAAAGATAAACTGTCCGATGTTAGATAGATTTTTTATCACGTGAATCCTACTTGCTGACCAGACAGGTTTATTCGCGGCATTTTATGAAAAGTGAATCATTTTCGACAAAATCTGAATTATGTCATCCCGCTTCCTGCTCATTTATGCACGCGGTGCAATGCACGGAATTTACAGCCCTGAAAGAGTCCGCGGAAAAAAATATCTCAGCGTCTTTTCCCCATTTGATTTGCATCGGAATCAGTAATTCAGTGAAGCGGAAAGGCCGTTGATACGGGGCCCATATAGAAGAAACCATCCCCCCAGAGATTCGTTGAAAATGATCCAGGGGTTTAAAAGTTAATAGTAGAGTCACAGGCACATAGACATTACCATTTGATAAGACTGTTTCTCCAAAAGGATCCCTTCATCTAATTTTCCCTATCCTCGTTTCATTTATACTCTCTCGTCCGTTTCCCTGCTACCGTCATTTTTCCTCTTCCCATCGCATATTTTCCCTTAAAGTTTCAATTTCCTCTTACCAAAACATCGCTCCCCATCCTGCCAGCGCATCCATTATGCTGCTTCCTACATCCATACCTGATATCCCTCTCGTGTGATCCCATGTATCTCCATTCTTCCTCCAATTCCTCCATCCCCTATTCTATTTCCTCATCCTTTTCCGTCTTCGTAAGACTGATTGGTATTTAATATTGAGCTGAATTTTTGGTTATCAATAATGCACTGCGTGGGGACCTGACCTGTGACCATACATTTTACTGTATGTACCTTTTAATTTAGCATGTTTCAGAGCTATATTCTCTCCTCACATTTTAGTTTCGTCATCACTTACTATGAAGTGAAAGTTGAAAAGTTATTCTTAAAATTACTAATATACTGGTGATTCTTTGGTTGAAAGAAGATTTGAAGAATTGATTTAAAAATAATTGTCTCAGTTTCGGAAGGGAGTCATTCCTGAGAGTAAGCTACATTGATTACGTAACCATATTGCCATGATCAAATTTAACGATCAACCTAGATATACCATACCTTACGAAATGATCATGTTGAAAAAAATAAAGAAAATGGCTTGAGAATTTTGAACTGACTACATAAATACATGTGTTGATGAGAGCCAAAGTTACATATCCTATATTTTAAAAATTCTTTGACTGCCCGATATAGCAAGAAATAATTAAATAACGTACAGATAATGTGGATTTCAGCGAAAATTATGAAATATCATCAGTGATGGCCACGAAAAACAGAGATATATCCTAATTGTTCTAAATGTTAGTCGAGATTCTAGCAATTCATAAGAACAACTCAATCGATGTAAAATTTATTGACCACCAAATTTATTTTATAATCGACTCCCTAAGATTCATGTGCACATGGCCAAACATGTTTAAAAACTAAATGTTTCCTTTAGGCTATTCTTATGCAGTTTGATGAATAAAGCTAAGACAGGGAAAATGGAGGTGAATAAATTAAACACGAATAGTAAAAGCTAACAATAAACTCGCTTTGCAAACTTTTAACGATATGAGTTATCTCTTGCTGCATGAATAATACCAAGTAAGCAATGAAATTATATAACTGAAACTTCGAAGCTGAACATAGATGCGTATATCGTGCTTAACTTTATCTTTGTTTTTGAAAATTAATTTCAATTCCCTCTCTCGTTAGTATAAGTACGTATTTCTGTACTTTCACCTTTTTCTACAAGTTCAACCTCCTCATCATGATCCATATTGTGGAGAGCAATGTAATTTCCATTGTGAGACTGCTGATATCTGCCTTATAAAAGATATTTTCCCCCCCTCTCGACCTTCTTTTTCCTAAGTTCGCCAATTTACTCCTATCCCAACTTCTTCGCATTTCTCTCCATTCCGTTCCAAATCTTCCATTCTCGTTCCCTTTCACCTCGCCCGCAAATTTACGCTCAAACCATTGCATTTTCTTTCCTTGGAAAAGACGAACCCCATGTTTCTCGTTAAAATTTGTCAGAGGGGAAAATAAACCTTTTCACCGTTTGAATTTACCTGTAAAAACCAGTGATGTATTACTAAGTTTCAAGTAGCACTCTAAAAAACACTGATAATTGCAAGGATCATAGCATATATCGAGATATCCCATTTAATTTGCTAATTCTATCTATTTAAAAGTATTAACGAATACATTCCTTAGAAAATAATACACACAACGATAACTCTTTAAGAAAAAGTAGGTTCTGCCTTTTAGTTGTTTTGGATTATATCCTAAGAATCTCAATAGTTTATTTTCCATTGAAAGTGAATTTCGGAATTAACTGAAAATTAAATAAATACTTAACTTACATCATTAGATCATTACAAATTAATGTTCAATTGAAATCAATGTATTCTTACGATTAATGATGATGATATGATATAACGAAGATATAATGATAACTCCATGCATAATTATATACATTTAAACTTTGAATATCTACGAAATGTGCTTTCTGTCGAATTATGTTTTCACCACCAATCATAAGTCTAAAAAACAAGGATAGATATTTCCATGGATGTTAATTAATTGTTCAACATGTTAAAAGTCAATCTTATCATATTCATATATCTTTTATTATTTTATCTATGTTTAATTTTAAGGAATAATAACATGTCTCATAATCATATTAACTATTCCATATATGAAAATAATTTTTTAATGAAAGAGTTATGATTCAATAACATGATTCATGTTTTATGAGTGAAATCATTTTGGAATTTCCTAGAATAAAAAAACTGATATTTAATTAAGATATCTCAAAGTATGAATGCATTCGCAGCAAAACTAAATTATTACCGATGATTAATTAACTATTAACGATGAAATATTAGATTCATTCCAATCTTCTGTAGAAATTAAACAAGACCAGCAATCCAGTTTGTCCCGCAGTAAATGGATTAAGAGCAGCACCGTCAGTGTGGAAAATTAACTTTTACCTATTACGGAACTAAATTATGAAATTTCTTGAAGTTATTGCAGTATGTAGATCGTTGAGAGCAACATTGCTCTGCTCTGTCCGTCTCTAGAATGAAAAATCGGATATGGAAAAAATCACATTTGGGGATGCGACTGATAATATGTATACAGTTACTAACGATGTATGACCTATGATTCCTTCCTATAACTTTGTTCTCTATTACAGTCGGGTAATTACCATCAATTGTGAGATAATCTTTGGTTATAGAAGGGTTTTCTATCAGAAAATATCACTAACCGTTAACCCCTTTCTATAAAATCAAAACAGTTTCAATTTTACTTTTGAATCAATTGTAGACATTTAAAATTCGTGACTACTTTTAAAACTTATTTGAAATTTTCACTGAAATAAGATAAATGACGTTTTTAATGTAAAGCAGTTAATGCAGGTGGTAGTTAGGCCCCTCTAAGCTAAAATTTTAACCAATATAATCACTATGAATTGCGTAACAGATATTTGAATATTTATCAAAAACTTACCAATGTCACCCCTTTTCACGAGAACGCTCTCGTATCTTCTTAGCATCTCTATGAGAATAGTAAAATAGTAAAATCTTTGGTGGTTATTTCAAAAATATAAAACTTAAACTACAACCCGCAGTTATTCCTAACTTAATACAAACGTCATCTGTTCAAGACGGTTGGAACGTCTGCGGTTGAAGCCGCAGTGGATTCGTTCAACATTTACAGCTGCTGTAATCTTCAAGATAACAAAATTACTTAGTAGCCATTGAAATTAAGAATGAAGACAACACAAACGTTGTATATTCATTTATATTACAGGGTAAATGTACGGGATAAACAGAAGGGATGCATGGGCAAGCTACCAAGAAACGAAATAAATCCCATTTGAAAAAGAAATACTGAGAATCTACCAAATGGTAAAAAACTTATGCATATATATTTTTCAATATTCATCTTCTGGGCTTTCTATTTTCCATATGATTCAACAACATGATCATTTAAACGCAGTACACCCTCGAGTGTACTACGTAATAGAATATAATGGAATCTCTGCATCAAGACCAATTGAGAGAATTTTGCTTACGACACTTCTATGGAGTAGTGCGACAAATGGCATTTTGCATAACGACCATTGTCTATCACAAAAAACCCAGCTCGACTCGAGGGAGGAATTTATCATTTCGCGCGGGTGGTGAGCGTTTGCCGTTGATTACGGCGCCGGCTTTCCGAAAAGAGGTAGCTCGTTCTAATCAACACCGTCTTTCCAGCCGAGACTCCCACTTATGCCTTACAAGAGCTGCCTTTCTCCTTGAGAAGGGATGTTAAGGAGCGCCTACTCCTTAAAGGTACTTGTCGTAAAAACGAGCTAATGCAAGAGGAGTTTCCCTCAACCCACTGTGAGAAAAGACCTTGCGAAATTGCGTTAAAGGCCCTTCCCAGTGCTAAGCCTCGGACAGAGGAGATAATAGTGCCTGTAGCATGCCCCTTGCGCTGAATTCATAATTTGCCTCTTTCTTGGATTACTCGGTGAAAATACATTCTTTCCCCTTGTCGACTATGGTTTAATTACTATCAATTATAACGTTAATGTTTTAGCATTAACTTCGTAATCTAGGATTTAATTTTGCATCTTAAATCAATTTACTTAAAGAATCTTTAAGGCCAATTCAACTCGAAAAATAATTCGTCATTAATAAAATTCTTTAATTTTCACGACAGAAAGAATGGTTTTCTAACTTAATTCACAAAGAGATTTTTTGAATTTATAAACCAGGTGACTAAGGAATGTACCTTGAATTAAGACAATCCTCTGACGGGTCTAATTTACGATGTACGATATAATACTAATATATAATATGAAGAAAAAGAAAATCGTTGTACTTTTTCCACTGTGTTAATTAAAAACTAATAATAAGAAATTCACGATTGGTTACGGAGACTTTTTGCCATAAGTCAAGGAGAACAATCGCTGAAACTGGTCGTGAATTTGTTCTTATTAGTTTTTAATAAACGTTATGGAAAGAGTATAACGATTAGCTTCTTCATCAAGACGCCTTTCCACAAGACATAGTCAGCGACTGTGAAATTTATTAGTATATAATAGTACAGTATATACGTTTTCTATATAGTGCGTTCGCATAGATATTCTTAAATTGACAAAATTTGCAAACCGAATGCCTGCATTCTAAGTTAAACCTTAATGTATATCAATGTAGCGAATTACCATTCCATCCTTAATTCCACTAATTCATTTCCAATTGCATCAATTGCATATTGCAAACGATACATCAATCCATTCCCGTGAGGGTGACTGACCGAGTATGTGAAAATGTTTCTGCATGCAAAATGTTATTGCTGTAGATATGAATTATTGAAGTGACTTCATTAATTCACAATCAAAATCAATAGCCTGATACTGAACTATTCCGTCATGCGGTTTGTAATGGGTACTTAAAAATACAGAACATATCTGCACACCTTTTGAATAATCCCGTCATCGATTTTAGTCATTGTATATTAATCTCCCTTCATATTCAATCCATAACTCGGATACGCTTGATTTCGAGGGAATTCGATGAGTTCCGATGGAATTGTCAATCGTATTAAATAGTTCAGCGTGGAATCTATATTTTTGATAGTTAAAAGCAATTCGAAAGATTTAAAATGTATTATTATAGACATTCATATTTAAATATATTAAACAATAATAAAACTTGTGTAAACTAAACCCATCGACCTGTTATTGTTACAACTCAACCTCGGAGCTTTATTCATGAGGTAAGCAACCACCAAAATAGCTCAAAATACTCGCAAGAGAGCAATATATTTGAATTAAGTATAATTATTTATGATAATCTAATGGCACAGGAATTATTTGCACCATCACATGGGTGTATTTCTTTACTCACATGAGAAAAAAATATGAAAGGTTGTCGAATTTACCAGTAACAAGTACAACTTACTGAAAATTGGCGAAAAGCAAATGGTGGCTGTGGCGATTTTACTTCATGACAGCTGTCGCGATCCGATTTACGATGTATTGGTAATGATCATTGTGTAAACTTATCCCTGAAACAAACCTGCCCAGATCTACTCTAATAATTACATTTACAACTACAAGTTACATATACTACATATTATAAGTTACAACTTGTAATATGTAGGTATAAAAAACTGCCACCAGGATTACAGCGTACCAGCAGTTTATTGCTACAGTAAGAATAATCTGAATTTTACTAAAATTTTTATTTATGAACTTTAACTAGCATATTTTCGAATCGTTTGACCCTTTGAAGTTAATCCTCCAAGTGGATTACTCTTTGAATGAAATTTAAAATAATTCCAACTGAACCAAAATTTCGGATTATTATCAAAAATCTAATGTTTACAAAAGAGAATTGTAAGCGGAATATGGTGACATCGCACCGATTATTTAAATGGAAAACGAATGAGACAAATATAATTTGGAAGAGATATCCAGGGACATCAATTGTTATCTTTTACGTTTTTAATTACACCGATTAAAAATAACTGTAAAATGGAACACTCGATATTAATTAATGAATTTCAGTGCGGGAAATATTTTTTTCCACGATTATTAATTTCAATGTTTCTCATCAATAAAAGAATTAAATTAGCCGGAGCGCATTATTTTTGGAAATTTTCAATATTGTTTTAATTTTAATACAGATTATTATTTCAGTTAAACGTGAAAGGTGATAAATGTGAGAGCAACATATAAAATAAAAAGGATCATAATTTCAAATTTATAACTTATGTAAGAGCCTGACATGATGTGAATAAGAATTCCTGAGATCTTATTACTTTGTTTTCTCTGCATGCAGTTATTATCCATTGTTTTTGCCTTTTTATCAAACACTCTAACAATTAATGGATTTTATTTTTGTAATAATAGTACATTTACTATCGATCAATCAAACCGCAATGAGGAATCTACCAAAACCATTTAGCACCATTCCTACTGAAATTGCATGAGCATGTTAATTTTCAACAAAACGTAGAAACGTAAATAAGACTTCTTGCTATTAAAAATACTACTCTGTGAAATCTGAAATACCCAGAGGGAAAATTCAAGAGCTGCTTGCAAAATTGCATACTAGACAGTCTTTTGACGGCTCAAGTGCAGGCTCGTTGCACCTTCATAAGGTTAAAAGAAGATTGCATTTCCGACGGTGTAGATAGGTTTTTAAGCATTCATAGCTTCGCTGAATTTAAGCCTGTATTAAACCAGTGTCGTGTATGGAAGGCGATTATAAAACTAAAACAAGAGAAGGCACGAGATGAAATCTTATTTCTGCCTGTTTCCGGAAGTTTAAAATGTTCTTACCATTGCGAATCTATACGGCTAGTTTATGTTACATGGTACATATCAATATTACCTCGAAAAATATATCGCAATGAATACGCTAATAGCATTACGCTATGTATCATGCATATATAAAATTCATCCCACTTTAGTCTAATTCATGGGCTTTTCTACTAGTAACTTCAAGGTTTACATTTCCTAATGCATTTACGTACATAGATATACATCATAAATATGCTGATTTTCGACGCATCTACAATTATGGATAATGAAATGGAATCATTTTGCACTGCAAACCACACGAACGATTTGAAAATGACAAATATGAATATTTTAGAGGAAAATCTATAATTTTTGGTTAACTATCCATGTTTCTCCTGAAATATTTTGGGGTTTAACCTAAAATATTTTCAAGAAAATTTCTAGCCTTCGTTATCCATGATATCCAAACATAATTGGATGATTATTTTAATCAAAACCCCTGTACCGTAGACTGTGTTGAATTTATCCGAAAAAATTTTATATTTTTATTAACAATTTAAATCCTTCTTTAGTTATAACATACCTTTTCAAACCCTTTTGTGAACATTATATTGAGAGCCACATTTTTCTGGCTGTTTGTGTAGAAGTCCACCAGAGAACCCGTTGAAGCCTAATTATCAAAACTTATTTGACTGGGGAGGGAATTGCACTTACTATCGAAAGAGTGGTATTTTGACTTTTTCTTTTCTCTCTGATTAAAAATGCTATGAGAGGACCAAGTCCAAGTAAATACATCACAATGATAAAACGAAGCATGTCTTCCATAGTGCTTGATTAAGAGTGATGAATACAATTGATACGGCCAAGCTAGACTTCATGAAATTTTACAGTATAAAACTTAAGAAAATGTACCTACCTTCCTCAAAAGAATTTAAAAATACATTTTTCCGTTGTTATAGCAAAATATATTTAATAGTTGGTACAAAAAAGGCATAGTAAAAACTCTGTTGTGGAAGTTATTGTGTGCTATCTTAAGATGTGAGGATTGGTTAAGGTTAATAGAATTATTCAGCGTCATCAACCTCAGAGTTTTCATATTATCACAGCCATGAATTAAACTAACCTAATTGTAAGACAAAATTAAAATTTTACACAAATGAACGAATTCTTAAACAGGTCTCCGATGAATTCTCATCCCGGGTAGCAAGCTCACATTCTATTAAACATTTCCGATACCTTTTCATTAATTTGGAAAATGCTACGTATGGCGTCGCATTTTGCGTTCTATGAACCGTTTGAAATTGAGATGAGCTCGCCGTAGCCTGAATTTAAAACCGCGCTTCTCATCTCCATTGCATCGCGAATTCTAAAATCCGAAATATTTTATGCGCTTTATATTTCGGAATGGAGGCGCTCGAATTAAGAACGCGTTTGCTTTAGTTTACGTTCATCCCGCGAGAGGAGTTCCTCAGGAAGTTTTCCTTGTATTTCGTTACAACCACGACGACTTCCTTCAAGGCGTCCGCAATGGGGAATCTACATATTCAGGAGTGGAATTCCTCTTTTGATGATTCGTTAATGGAGGGAAAGAAATCTGTTGAATTATGAATCCCAAACTTTCTGAGCCGAGAAAACCGAGTATCACTACCAGATGGAAAAGGATCGGCGAGTTTCAAAGATGTTGGCAGAAATCACAAAATTATCATTCTTAAAATATACGAGGAGGTATGATAGAATATACATACACAAGCGTTCTTACATTTGGTAGGTTCATGTACCTCAACATTTCGTATTCAATGCAATGTATTTCGTTTGTTGTCGGTGTATCCCTTACTGTATTTCGTTTTTTACTTTCTCCATATACGAAGTATAGAGAAAGTATTGTTTTCATGAAAAAAATCGACTTCGAGATTTCAACGGAAATACACGTTTTGGGGTCCCTAGAACACGTTTTGACCATTTTCGGAATGATGTCTGTGTGTATGTGTGTGTGTGTGTCTGTATGTGTGTGTGTGCTAGTGGGCGCTCTAACGTGAAAACTACTGGTCGTATCAATACTAAACTTCATATATAGTACTGTTTTGTGTGTTGTCAGAGTTGATTAGTTTTTGGAGTAAATCGGTTAACCGGAAGTGGAGCTTCATTCAACAAAGCTCATTTCCGGTTTTCAAAATATCTCCCTAAATATGATATATACGTGCATTGTATTACTTATAAAAGTTTTAGATTATGTAATTTACTATAACTTTTGTATTTAACATATTTTTGTATCACCGGTTGATTAGGAGTTATTCGTGAAATACCGATAAACCGGAAGTAGCTGATATGTACTTTGTGGGCGCTCTAACATGAAAACCATTCATTGTATCATCACCAAATTTCATATATAGTATTTTGGTTAGTGTCGTTAGAGTTGATTAGTTTTTGGACTAAATCAGTTAACCGGAAGTTGAGCTTCATTCTTCAAAGCTCATTTCCGGTTTTCAAAATATCTCCATTAATATGATATTTAGGTATATACTATTACTCACAAAAGTTTTAGAAAATGTAATTTACTATAAGTTTTGTTTGAAACATATTTTTGTATCACCGGTTGATTAGGAGGTATTCATGAAATACTGATAAACCGGAAGTTGCTGATTATGTACTTTGTGGGCGCTCTGGGCTCTATCGGCGAAAGGCCAATTCCATCGTTTTTCATCGATCATGTCCCGAAAAACATTAATTATAATGTTTTTGGCATCAAAGATAATAATATATATATTAATCACCCATCTTCCAAGTTTAGATGGAATATAGAGTTCGAAATTACTGTCGTAGATAAATATTTACATCTTATATATATGGAGAAAGTCATGTGCTGGCCACATCAGATTTTTTGACACTGATTTCAATATTCTGAAAAGTATATTTTTTAATTTTTTTTGTGCAATAGATAAGGTATCTTTATATACTTCCTATTCTATAAGGTATATATATCTATTGTGTATTATTGATTTATTATTTTAAGCTGATATTAATATTTTCCTATTTTATTTTCTCTATTAAATTATTTTATTTTAAGCTATTTGTTTTATATACACTTGCATGATAGAAAAAGAGAATCTAACATTTTTTGCCTCTTTCATCCCATATCTTTTTTCTGCGAACTTTAGCCTCGTTCACCTACTTTAACAATACATCTCCTCTCAATAGTTGACCTGCCCATTTCATCTGTCGATGCTTGATTACAGGGAAAGTATTAAATTCGACTAATCTGAAACAGAACTACTATTTAGAATAAAATTATTAATAATACATTAAAATTATATGCTAATCAATCCTTGAAACATTCGAATTCATATCAAAAGCGAAAAAAATACTAAGCGAAAGTTTAACTCTCCGAATCAATAATCAATTACATACAAACCTAAGTGTTTTGTCTTGTATTAGGTTCGTGCTTCCTAAAATTGCCATTTCTTTCGTTTCTTAGTTACTTACGCCACCCTTTATGCAATCTAAAACCTTTTGCCTTTTCTTATCAATCACTCTTTCCCCTTACATTATAAGCTCAATTTATTTCCTTAGCAGTTCCTATCCTCTCAATATTTGACCCACTTATTTCCTCTCTCGGTCCGGAATTACTTCTATTAATACTCCCTCTTCCCCAACCATCCCTAGTACCTATGTACAATTAAGGAAATTGATTTTTTTCGAATTATTAGTACAGCTGATTTTAAATGCGCGATCATCAATAAGAGAATTGAAATTAAAAACGTTCAATGGTAATTTTGTATTCCTGATTTATTCTATATACTCGTATTTTAAATGCGACCACCAATTATTGACTTAAGCCTACCCATACGCTTGTTGTGGTCACTGTTTCCAAAGCCACGCTGTTTTATGACATTTATTTCACGTTCCCACGGTAAATTATACTCGCTGAAACTTCTACTAAATGCGTCACCTTGTTGTCAAACATATACTTTACATAATTTACTTTATAAAGCCTATGTAAGCTCCTAAGCCTTACCAGTGTGGAAGGGCTTGCGTGTTTCCGTGACCTAGAGAGATAAACCGGGTGAAACTTAGTTTCTAGACGGGACACTCACAGCAAAAAAGGTCAATAGGAAGGAGCCAGACGAAAGGTAGTCTGCGTAGCATCTCTACCTATGTGAGGCGGCTGTAAAGACGTCTGTACTCCTGTGTCTGTGTAAAAACACTGTTGGGGATTACTAGCGGAAGCAACCACGACAAATGACCCCATAATCAATATGCTTCAGAGTGAATAAGAATGAAAAATTCTTTTAATTTATATAAGTTCTTAGATTAAATTAGAAGATGGCATATTCCCTGAAGACGTTATCCATATCATGCTTACCTTGAAATAGGCATGGGGAAAAGTAAAATTTTGTGTAATACAAGAAATCTTTGATAAATATGAAATAAGTTGAGACACGAAGAAGACGACAAGCTTTACTGAATATTTCTGTTAGCTAAGAATATTTACTGAAGTAGATTGGTTTAGGTAAAGATTTAAGCAGCAGAAGTATTTTAAAAAGCTCTTCGATAGCTTAGGTAATTTCGCACATGGGCTACCACCGAATAAAATACATTTGTCGTCCTATAATTTCAACCAATTAAAGCGTTAAAATTTTTAAGAGAATCATTATACGTGGTTAGTAAGTAAGCCTGCAGTACACTCTAGGAATTAAGTTGAGAATCCAACCAATAGAACCAGTAATCATCTGAGAAGAAAAACACTTTCACCACATATATTTCAGTCAACCGGTTTTGTCAACGTGTTTAAATTATCAGGCTTATCATGCTGAAGCTACAAAGTATTTTTCTTTTAAGACGTATTTTGCGATATTACACCAAGCTAGGATTGACCAAATTAATTTAATAACAGATACATAATTTAGATTCCATAAAATAAGCAATCCTTGCGCCTCTTTACTTAATACCAATGACCAACATTAAACGCTTAATCCTTCTTGCAATCACAGCCTCTTCGAGAGACCCATCCAAAAACACCACCCTCATAACTCTTTCAACTCATTGTCAGTTATTAGAAAAAGCGGAGGACCATTCCGGAAGAATTCCTCCAATTCCCCATTATCCGTGGCCCCGCACACCTCCGCGAACAATCCCAAAGACGCGCCTTCTGCTCCCGGGACGATTGCTGCACCCCGCTCCTTTCTCCTTCTCATAAAAAAGAGAAGCAAATTGGAAATTGGAAAGCGGCCTCCCCTTTCCTCTTGCCCTTTTCCGTGTCTGCCTTCACTAAAACCCCTTATGTTTTATTCCTGCATCCCTTATAATTCTCCCTTCTTCGGCGGCCATTCCGGTGCCGGAGGAAAAATGCATGAGACCCGCTTACATCTGCTCGTTTTCTTATTCCTCCACTGGGGGCGGCAAATCCTCTCCAGAACTCACTCTTCACACTAGTTGGAAGGTGGTGGTCATTTCACCACTTTTCAGCGTTATAGGTACTTAAGAAAATTTCAATATAATTATTTTTAATTTTTTGAAACACTGACTTCGTCTGATTAATTCATTCATGAGTGCTGAAACCTTTCGGTAGTTTCATGTGCACTCAAAAATCCCTATTGAGCGCTATCTCCTTCATTTATTTATAGTTAACCCCACCCCTTATGTCACCCAACACCTTCTGTGTCTTCCCCTTTGTTTTTCCCTGAATTCTACCCTCAATTACAACCTTTAACAATCCTTCTCAACTAATTATTTGACCCACCCATTTCTTCTGCCGATGCTGAATTACTTCAATTAAAGCCCTATCATTCCCAACCATCTCCAGTATCTCCAAGTTTGTTTTCCTCTCAACCCAACTTACTTTTTCCATTCTTTGTCTGATGCTATCCCAAATTTAATTTGAATGAATTAAAGTTTTGCAAACACTGTGGTAATTTTTACATCATGTTAAGACTAGAAGGACGGCTGTAGATCATTGGACCACTATATCTTTTTAAGCCGAATATTTACCTTTTCCTCCGATTTTTTAAACGTTTTCCTACAGATATTTATATTTGAATAATTTATTACATTAATATCCATAAAAATGATGTTTCAAAGGAACTTGAATAGAGCGTGATTGTTATTCAAATCTCTGTATAGTCAAAACAATGAACGCTGTATCTAGAAATTTGTTCATAAAGTATCGATTGATGAAAAAACAGTAATTCCATGTTTATATAAGTATATAGATATGCCTAAAATTAACAGTTTACCTCCTCCAAAATGCAGAGAAGCAATAAAGTAGGTATTAAGAAGCGTTAAATGACCACTACTGGTTCTCCTTGGTAGAGCGAAACTCCCGTCCCGTCCTTCTAGTGTTAAAAAGCTAAGCTAAGAAAGCCTTCCTAAGCTTATGGAAGTGAGTCGAACCGGAAGACTTACCCTCGGATGCGAATCGAGGGACTAATTTACTCTAAAGGTGGAGGGAAAGTCTTCATTAAGACGCGAATTTCGCGGAATGTTATAGTCGCCAATTAACGTCTGGGAGAGAGGTGATGAAATTCTTCCCCCGCGCCGTATGTCATGTTTATTGCTCGGCTATAGACGAGGTCATATGCGTGGGAATGTGATATGGCCGCCGTATAGCACAGTTATTGCTCTGTTATGAGAAAGATAAATGCTATATGATAGCAATAAACGGAATGTTCCTAAATTCCTTCATACACTCTCTTCGAAGTAACCGATTTTTCCTTCAGTCATTACAAATATTATTACAGAACCACTCAAAGTATACATCTGGTGTCAGTGGTTAATCATTACATATTTTATACATAGATACAGTCGTAATTTGTCCAGTAAGATATTGATAGTCCTATTCTAATTAGATTAATTCAAGGGGTAAAAACGACATTTGTAAAAAAATTGCTTGAATTTGCCCTTTGAAGAAGGGAGGAAAACCCCTCGGAAAACCTTACACAGACTAATATTAAGATATATACATAACCCATGCTTTATAGATATTACCACAATCCATGAAAACAAAATACGTCCTCACGATTCATAACCCTATGGACAAAGGTACACTCCTGGCCAAAATCAACGCAGCACCTCCCTAGCGATCCTTACGGCCGGTGAAGCGTTAATTTTGGCCAGGACTGTACATCATCACGATTAGATAAAAGTCAGCCAATTCCAGCAGAATTTAGTTGACATTTATTACAAGTTAATTGTTTGTAGGCACTTGGGGAGGAAATGGCTCAAATGCCTGCAGGAAGAGCGTTTCATTGATTAATATTCTATTGAAGGAGAATTTAGCACTGAATTCAAGTTGTAGAAAAAAATGCTATTTTTTCTAAAATAAATCACCAATAGAATTTTCATTGTTAATATCAGAATTCTCCACGGTAAGGACCGTGGGTCGAAATTCTGCGAGCAGATATCAAGCCGACTCGACAAACGTACTGGAGCTGTCTGAATAAACCAAGATCTCACAAACTATTCTTCATAGATGAAAATGACATAATACAGAACTTCCAGTTAAAAAAAATAGTAAAAATATTGTTTTGTGAAAAGTTAGCAAAATGTGTAAAATAATTAAACTTGTATACGTTTGTATCATTTACCATCCGTAGACTTCGTATTCACTTGTCTCATTAGGTTCTACATTTAGTTAATTTATTCAACAATATTTTTCTACTTTTTATCTGACCCATTTCCTACTCCGTCCAACCCGGTGTCATTTTACTCAAAACCCTTTCCTCTTCTATCAAAGAATGATGGATAGAGCAACAGAAGCATCACTGTATCATGCGTAAGATAATCTACGCCAAATGGAACTCTTTTACATTTAAAGAATAACAGTAAATTGGAGACCAAGTTTATCACTCATTAGGGATGAGCAATTATATCTCCACTCCCTCTTCCTTAACTAGACTTTTCCATAACTTCTCCTCCCTAAGGAGAAACAGATTTAAAAAAACGTCTCTCGGGCTGGGAAGGCAATTCCTTGGGAATTTTCCTGGATGCACGCACTTATGAGCAAAGTTACCATGACTCTTTTCCTACCCTCCCTGAATTTCCTATAGTCCAGCCTAGCGCACATTCATTTCTATCTTAGGTAAATTTTGGAACCAATGAACTTCGTAATTCCTAACTTAGTTATATGAAAATTAAAATGATCACCTAAGGTCGTGAAATAAAAAAGTTTTATTTTCTTCTATTTACTATTTCGTGATGGTGTTCCATAAGTTAGGGCCTAAATAAATTTATTTATTCGATGGATTTCCCATCAATTTAAGATTTCTTAGAATTATGAAATAAGTATTTTTATGGAAATATATCACAATAAATACTATGATGAGGCCTATTATGAATTAAAATACATTGTGATAAGGCTGGAACAATATTATTCTCCTAATTAGATGTGTAAATGCAATATCAAAAAAAATATTTTCGCTTCCATATAATCAATATGCATCGGTATGACTAAATAAATAAGATAGTATGAAGATAAATAAACAGAATTCTCTAAATTATATAATAGCATATATTTTTGTTGACTAAGTGCTATCTTTAAGAGAATAACTTATATTATTTAGGGTGAACGTTGTTAATTTTGTTTATTTTCAAACATCCATTGTCTATTTCAAAAAATGAAAATTCTAATTTTCAGTAGTTACTTTAGCTCCAATTTTAAGCAGAAACAGTTTTACATATTCTTATTTTACCTTCTTTACACCGAAAGTGAAGCCAATATAGTCACTGATAAATGTGTGACGGATGTTTGAAAATTCCAGGAAAGTCACGAAATTACAAATTTGCATCTAGCATTTTACGAAAATATCATTGTTTATAATTCTTGCCACCTTGGAAAGATTCAGAAAGTGGCACTCGTAATAGCAATTTTTCCGTACACTCAATTCTGGATATGCACAAGAAAATTTATCATCTGCATGAATCGATCGAAATCCTGAGTAAATGAACATTAATTAGGAACTCGGATGCAATAGCATGAAAGCAAATGATGGAATGTTGGCACTCAAGGTCTCTCTTTCGCGCTACTCCATCGAGTCAGACGGCCCTTATACCTTCCTCGTTGAAAATGCAAATTTGCCTAGCACATGTATGCACATTTGCGGCACATGCATGCATATTTGTTGCGCTTGTTCGATGCTGTAAATTGATCGAGGTATTTTTCCTTTTTCCCGAATAAATTCAATCAATATTCCTAAAGTGTGATATGGTGACTTCATACTGCGCCAAATTAGTCATTTCTTCATTTATCTCATTGCCCCTCTACTTTCTAATCAATCTAGAATAACACCTACTGCTTAATCCTTCAATAATGGCTCGAATACATAACTATGACGAATAAATAAACAAATGATAGACAATTCTTAGGTTATCAATCAAAATGAGTCACAAAATTAGGACATTTTAAGAAAGAGTTTTAAATGAACTTAATTTGAGGAGAGAGTAACGTATAATAACATCTACTAAAAACATTCATTATTACCTTCGCAGAATAGTTATAATTAATGCGGGACCCATACGTAAATAAAAGTAAGAAAATAATGAATTAATCTAATAAAACCTTAACACAATTCCAAAATTCGATTTTTATCTTTAGTAATAATCAGATTTAATTATATAATAATAGTAATATTTAAAAATTATATCATATAATAATAGGATTTAATTATTATTTGATTATAATTTTAAGTTAATTGAAAATCTACGTAAGTTTATGAATATTTTTTAACAGAAACTTGCCTCAATAGAACTTCAAAAGATAAAACCGTATACTGAGTTTTAAGAATTCCATTGAAGACATCCACACAACTTATAAAATTATTTCTTATAAAATACATTTACATATTACTTTAAACACGACATTAAAAAATTTCAAGATGATAATATAAATAGAACTATAAACCGGTATGATTATCAAAGTCGACACAATAAGAGAGCCCCTTGATATAAGTCAGCATGTAATGTACGCAGCTAAAGGATGACACATTGTTTGAAGTTCCATTTAAGCTCATACTCATGGAAACGGATGAGAAATAACTGAACAATAAATAGTAAAGAGAAGACAAATATTTAGTCATCCTATAAGCAAAAAATAAGAAATCAGGAATTCAGATCACTCACTTCGTTTCTACTAAACTTATAAGTGTACCTAAGTTCTAAATTTGAAATTTTAGCTACCTATCATACATAAAGAAAAGAAAATTGGATTCATTTGTCCATAAATTTTATTTCCGATGGAGTTTTAGAAGAAAATAAAACAATTCCATTGTAACGGTGTGTTCATATTAGGTGAGTTTGTAATTTGCTTACAGAAAATTTACTTGAATTTGATACTATAAATTATCTTCCCCAAGAACTGAAAATCTAAACTCCCTGCCTCTACTAAGTATCACTGATAAGGGTCAATTAATTAAAAAAAGCTAATTAGTACAATAAAAAATAGTTACATAGAAAACGCAAAACTGATAGCAAAAATTAAATTCTAAAAGCGTGATTTTATGGTAAATAAATCTTTTTTCATTCGCTATATCCTGAGATATGAAGAGAAATATATCTTCAATTTATGATCATAAAATGATTTCAATGCAATAGTAGAAACATTCTCTCTTGATTATCCTAAAGAATAATTTTATCCTTTGTTGTTTCAAATCAATTATTTCGTAACTACAGTTTTCTGATGTACGTTTTAGTAACATTTTTAATGCACCGTTAAAGAAAGTTACATAGTTTAAAGTCTAATTATGTCTTTTGGTGCTGTTATTCGTTTGTAACGAGCAAGTTAGTGAACGACGGTTTTGCAAAAACAAAATCCAATCCTGTTGATGATACAAAATATTTAGGTATGATAATAACCCTTTAGTTGTGCATGAGAAACAAAATAAAATAAACCAAGGTTTCGAGAAATTAATAGAAAATATTTTGATTTCTCTGTGCAATTCTCTTATACACTTGACTCGGCTTTCCCACTTTTATCCGCAACCCCTTAAAATATAACCACCCGGCTTAACGGGCTGAACTTGTTCAAGAATGGGAATTGGGAACCCAGAGTCAACTCCCCTAGAAATCATTTTCAACATAAACATCAGCCATAAATTTACTTTCCATTCCGGGGAGAACTTTCAAGGAAATAAAGAAATCGTAGTCTGGCATGAAATTTCCCTAATCTGCCCAATGAGGACTCCCAACCAGGAGTTATCTCGACTCTTCCTCCTTACCCTATTTTCCCTTTATCAACACCAACCCTTTTCCCTTTCTCAATATCTCCTTCACTAACGCCATATCTTTTCTCTCCCCTTCTCTCTCTGTTGACTTTCTAATTTCACATCCTCGACAATTTCTTCCGAAAGCGTCTTTGTTCAGTGTGTCCCTTTTTCCATTCTAATAAAAGAAGCACTAGCTTATTAACTTCTTTACGTTCTTCTTTGGTATCTATAATTTATCCATAGATCTCATGATTACTACCTTAACAAACTAACTGAAAATTCCTAACGTATTTATACATCGCCATCAGTACTTGGATTTTCATTAACAAAAACATACGTAGATACAAAGATGTATTTATTTCAACTTAAAGAGAAACTTTTATAATGGAGGTAAGGATAAATGCATATGGCTATTTACTTTAAATAACTCAATAGACTCAAATGAAAGATGACATATTATACAAATATTTTTTACTGCAACTAGAATTAATAAAACCTGATATTCGATGATTATGAAGGTGAAACCTGATAAGTCTACTTAAAAAGTGCAGCTTTCATAACCAACTTTTAAACTAACTTCTGCTTGAATTGTAAATGTAAGTTTAAAAGCGTGAATATTAATTCAAAAAGCTAGAACTCATCTCATAAAACAATATTCACAATTCTAAGTTCCAATTATTATAATTCCAATTATTATAATTCCAATTATTATAATTCCGATTATTATTCCAAATTTGATGTTATTAATAGTACATTATTTGAAAGTTATTATTCCACAATTTTCGATCAATTTTAACCTATCTATTTTTCCTAACCAATTTTAGAGGTGGAATGTGTAGCATATTAGCCTAGTAATTCCGGAATAACGTTATCAAGCCTAATATTAATTTTTTTCTGATTAGGACAAATTCCCTTATTAGGATACCTTTTCGTCCCATTTTTATGCCCCTTGCTGCTGTTGTTCGATGATGGATAATTGTGGAGGAAGTAATTTGTAAATAAAATAAACGATGGTTAAATAATTGGTAATAGGAGAAAAATAAAAAAAAACCTGTAGCTATTCATGATTACTCAGATATTAAAAAATGCAATGCCCTATAGATAAATTAAAAACCATGAAACACGTATTCACTTTGAAACTTAGTATAGATCCAACATTAATTTTTTAAGTGGAACATTTAAATCCTACATTAAATCTATTTAAAATAATATTACCAATAACCAGATTGATATTTTAATCAAGTGATTACCCAATAAAAAATTAAAATACATAACGTCATTTTTTAATTATTGTTGGAAGTTTCAAATGTTTCTTTTCCCTAAAATATAATTAAATTCGTATTTTCCGGAGATATGGAGATACGATGTTAATTAAGGATGTAATTAGAGGATGTAGTCACGTTATTATCTTATTTGTGACAGTTATTTTTCAACGTTAACCTTCTACTTGATATTAGGATGTATCTACATGATAGAAAGAACAGTTTATATGTTTTTGACAAATTTCATTTTTTGCCACTCATTTCTTATTTGGCAAGAAATTTTTTAATGCTTGTAATATATCATTATTTACGTTGTACTAGCCTACCAAAAAGTCAGGTCTAAAGCTATTTATAGAATCACTTTCACTATTAACGTTTCGATTTTAACCACTTTAATTGACAATTTAACTGATTAATTAATAGATAACTTAATTATAGCGCAGTTATTCGATGTAAATTTCTTAACCTAATTAGTAGAGATCTACATCCACGCAGAACCCTGCACTCTCAAGGAATGATTCATTTAATGACAGTATTCCACCCTTTATTTCCCAAATCTAAATTTAATTTTTACTACCCACAAATTTTTGGTTGGATATCAAATTTTTGAAATATTGCATTACTTCACTATTTACGTTGTATAATCCTACGAAGTCAAGGTTACAAAGTACTGAAGCTTCGACATAATCATTTTTTATATTTACATTATGATTTTAACCACTTAATTGACAAATTAACTGGTATACTAATTAATTAACAGATATTTTTCCTATAGCGAAGTTATTCGTTTATATATTTCAACCTAATTAATTAGTAGCAATTCCTGCTCATGTAGGACCCTGCACATTAAAATTTCCTATTTATTGATAAAATAATGAATTTTCCTGTCAAAAATGACGGAATTTAGAATAAATTTAGTTACCAAAATATATAAATAAGTTTTCAGAAATTCAAAACTACACTCTCCTTTCACACAAAAAGAAGTAACCACTAGTAAATCTCTCTTGATCATCTGCGCTAACTGCATATAATCGGGATGTAACATTATCATCCCCTTTCTGACTTGGTTTCCGACTGGTTCTCTACTGATCAAATATGTAATATTAGGGAACATCTGTATATAAACATATAAAACATATCTGTATAAAGTAATTCTCTTGCCTTCTCATCGCTTTTGTTCAAAATAAATCAAGAATTGACATGGCATTGCGTTGCGAATGTATATAATTCTAAATAGTTACTATTGCAGCAAAAACAGTAATAAAATTTATTTATTTACTATAGTTATCAAGTAAGTTTCTATGATCAGCTGCTTCTTTATATCTTTTGTATGTTATCCTTTCAATAGTTTTAAGATCTTCTAAACCACGCCCTCACTACACATAAAAAAGTATTAACGGCAAATAAAATTACATTCAACCTTAAAATCATGAACAAATATGGTCAATTTACAATGCGTAGTAAAAAAATAATTTAATTAATTGATAAATAATTAACAATACTTCCCTGATAGGAAAATTACAGGGAATGACTCATTTGTTGCTTTTATCCCTCCTATTATCTCCCAACCCTTTCCTTCCCTCTTCGCGCCTCTCCAACTTCCAATCCCTCGCTGCCCCTCGTCTCTGTTTGTACCTGTTGAGAATACCACTCGGCTGATTATACGACTTCTTTCCCTCCTCAGTAAGGGAGAGAGATAAAGGCTGCCTACGGATCCTCAGAGGGAGTTTTAATAAGAAAAGGGCGAGTGATCCAATGACACCATTATCTTGCCATGCGAGCTTCCTTCCGAGAAATCTCCCGGTTCGCTCTTAATCTGAAGAAGCTAAAGAAATTAACATTGCGTCGGTTTCTCCAATTCCCAAAGGAAGAAAGAAGAGGAGACTGAGAGAAAGAGGGGAGAATCAGTAAGGGGGAAAAGGGGAAAGATACTCGGAGATGA
Organism: Sympetrum striolatum; assembly: GCA_947579665.1. NCBI lineage: Eukaryota > Metazoa > Arthropoda > Insecta > Odonata > Libellulidae > Sympetrum > Sympetrum striolatum. The sequence goes on along the minus strand of OX388348.1, from coordinate 14,153,393 downwards.
AGTGGGAAGCGGAGAAGAAGGGATGAGAGAGGGGAACGCTAAAGTATGTGATAAGGAATGCGAAAAATAAGAAACAAATTTAACTTGACCTTATTTATACGTCAAGCAGATATAATTTAACGGATAAGTTCCATAATATTTGCGTAAATAATTCGCAAAATACAGTATTCACACAGAAAAGTGTTACAAAGCTGAGACAGAGGAGAAAGTTCGAGGTCCCAAAGGTTTATTCTTCATATGCTTTGATCTATTTTAAAGTTATAATATCAAAAGATATCAATGGTCTATTGGAAAAGAAAAAAATCTAAGTTATGTAAATGAAGCAAAGAGAAAAATAAAAGAGTGGCAAAATAATGCCTAACAAATGAGAAGAAAAGTTGTGCTCTTAAAATTTATATTTAATGTCAAATTATTTATAATTTTAGTATATAAACGCTGATTTTATATACAATATACATGTACATTTACGTTAATTTGTTTTTATGTGTATGTAAGTTTTCAAATGATAATGTGCAATTAAAATGTCATAATCATATGTAACAGAAATCCTAATGTAATTACATGCCTAAATCACTTGTTAAACATCGCCACTGACTATTACTATAATATGATAATATATTTGTGATTAGCTTATATATGTACCTCAGATTTGTACTATAAGTGACCTGAAATCAATCTGTGCTTAGCAGAATCTATTTTGTATTTATATTGATTTTGACAATTGTACTCATTATTACCAAATAAATAAATAAATATTGCTCAGACTCCCTTAGAAGGTAAATATTAACTTGAAGGAAAGATGTATCCATCAATCAAACATAAACCCATATCTGCTACATCATACATTAATATTACATTCCTCTTAAATTCCACGGAAGAGGGCGTTGATTTATGGATCTCTATCACGAACTTAGAAAGTATAGGACTGGAAACTGCTGAAATTTTTTGGCTCCCTTAATGTCCGCAGCCGCGAGATGGCAGCACTGAAGTTCGCCCTTTGAAACCATAATCTTATATGGAGTAAACGGTGAAAAGCACATTAATGATACATTAGTAATAAAGAGTAATATTTACCAATCATGGAATTAAGAGTAATTGTTTTATCCATCAATAGGTACTTTTGAATTGAAAACAAAACATTTGAATAAGACGGACAAATTAGCAAATCCGAAGAATAGGTGCTTGCCTTATATGCAAAACACAGGTAACTTTTTCGCCGTAAAATCATTCTTCATAAATCACTGAAATGCGATGAACCGTACCGTAGAATGGGGTGACTTTAGCCGTTTTTTAGATTTTTTTTTAATATTTCTGTATTCAATTACATTCTCTATGCTCGGAAAATTTAAATTACATGAAGGTAATTCTTATTCATGCAAATCTAAATATTTTTCTTTAGAAACGGAATTTGTTTAAAAAATAAATAATAGCGGCCTAAGGCACCCCAACCGATGCATAGGTTGGGGTGCCTTAGTATTTATTATTATTAGCTATTATTTATTTTTTAAACAAATTCCGTTTCTTAAGAAAAATATTTAGATTTGCATGAATAAGAATTACCTTGATGTAATTTAAATTTACAAAAAGAATAAAAAATCTTGTATAAAACTTCCACTTACTGTCACTCGAACCCTTTTAAAATGTTTTTCAAGCCTTAGAGTCAGTGTTTTGTTTCTACTTATGAATCTCCGAACCCAAACAATTTCTGGAATTTTTGTCAAAGCACTGAACATTTACTTTTTACTGTTCAAATACGTTTGTACTAAAATTTGGATATCACGAATACTCATAATAAATTTAACAGCACTTCCACTAATTTAATCTCTTTTTCAAGAAGAAGCACTGTTTGGCCTCCAATTGTCTTCAAATGTTTCCCATCTTGCTGAGTGTTACTGAGAGAAGTTAACAGACTGAGGTTTCGTAGACTTGTCTCGAGAATGCACGATTTTCAATTTAGTTCCCAATGACAATTGTACTGTCAATGTTGCAAGGAGCAATACGGATTTGCTGGCGATATGTCAAGACAATTCAAATTCTAAGGGCAGGAAAAAATAGCTACTTTGTGAAATTTTAGATATTGTATGTACTACAAATTTAAAATTTGTGGATCAGTGCACGCGTGGCCGAAGTCACCCTTTTCTACGGTAACGTTGATGTAAGTTGGAAAGTGCGACCACGTTGTGTGAGTTGGACATCTTCATTGTCGTTACTGCGCATGAAGACTTTTGATATATTTTAAGATATCCTTCATCTTAAAAATGCCTGGTCATCGTTGTATTGCACCAGATAAAGAAACACAGCAAGTGTGCTGTTTGCCAGGCAGCATTAATTCATCCGGGGCATAAGTAGCAAATGGTAGCAAAGTAAACAAATATGAGAAGTATGGGGGGTTTGGTTCATCCTGATGTAAACCTTCACACTTTCATCCTCAAAGTGGAGGAACAATTTGTAAAGCACTGTGAGTTAAATGATGCGCTTGAGTGCATAATTACAGAGTTACTTGAAGGTGATGAAGAGATAACTTTCCCATGCTTTGAGCACGGAAGTGAAATCATAGCATATATAATAAAATATTATGTAACTATGAGGATTAGACAGCATGCAAAGTTTATAAATTTGGAGGCTGTTAAAGAAAGTGCATCGAAAAGGAAAATTGCGAAACTTTCTAAAACTTAATATTTGGTCAATAGATTTTTTATACCACTCTATCCTTAATGTTTGTATATTGTATAACCTAACTTCATATTTCAGCCTTCCAAAGATTAAATGCAGTTCTTGATAGTCATTAAAATTTGATACTTTTGGATTTATGTATGTTTCAACAATATTTGACCGTTTACTCATTTCCTGGAGACTATTTCTGGGAACTTCAATTTTTTTTCAGGAAATGTATATACGAGGGTGGTCTGAAAAGTTTCCGACCCCAGATTTTTCAGACATCTTCAGAAAATTTTCAGAAAACATGTCAAGAAATGTGGAAATGTCGGAAACTTTTCAGACCACTCATGTACATCCTGCGATTCTAGTTTTAAAAGGTCTAGTTGAAAGTAGATGTAACATTGGTAATTTCAATTATTTTATGTGTATCCAAGCAAAATACAATGCACTTCGCTGATCTATGAATAATATTTTCACAGCGACGAAGTTACTTGTGGTGTGCCCTGAAGGCAACCTGCACTTATTCTTCGGATTTACTAATTTGCCCATTTTATTAAATTGTTTTAAGTACTTATAAATGGATAAATCACTAACTCTGAATTCCATCTTTGGTATATACTACTCCCGCAAAGAAAAAGAGGGAAAAAGTATCATAATCGTGCTGTTTTTTCCATTTACTCCATATGAGATTATGGTTTCTAAGGACAGGCTTCAGTGCTGCCATCTCGCGGCTGCGGACATTAAGGGCGTCAGCCGATTGTACAGTCAGCATAGGGGAACTTCAGGGGCGTGATCTCTATATATCGAGGTAATTAATGAGAAATGTTGACAATAATATATTCCTTATTTCTTCTCTCATTACATTCCTTTATTGATGCCTTGACATTATCAACTATTATTTTTAAGGTTCATTCTAAAATAAAAAAATGATTTTAAAAAATAATTCACCCTATTGTATTCCATAACCGAAATTAGTATTATGATCGCTTAAGATAATCGCAGAAGTATTATTCAATTTTGAAACTCCTTAGAACGCAATCCGACAAATTTATAAATGTCACAGCCCTTTAGAAGATATATTTGCCATGGACCAAATAGGAAATTCAGTTCAAGTTATCACTCTTGCACCAAATGTATTACTTATTAAAATGTAATTATATGAAGAAAAACACAGTATGCGAACAAAATAGAACTTGGTAACTAACAGCCTAAGATATAAATATCTCAACTGATGAAATTGTATAATTAATACTTCAAATTATTCCGAAGAAATAGTCATGAATTTTTTACCTAGAAACCTTCCAAAAACCACTCAATTCAATCTAAGCTACCATATCATCGTACTCAATTAATTTACAGTTAAAAACCTGTTGAAATCTTGATGCCCCATTCGTTAAAATGTTGTTTTCATACTAAGCAGACATTCAAATTCTCTTCGATACCTCAATGATATAATATAAATAATAGAATTCGTGATTCATCGAGGAGGTAATTTTCAAATAAAAATCTTTTTCAGTATCGCCACATATATTTATACTTATTTTTTCATATCTAATATCGATAATGAGGAAATAATTAATTTAAAATTGATTACTGAAATTGGAAAGGTGATAAGTACTTCATGATCTTAGATAGACTGGAGATACGCACTCCGTTATTTTTAATTACTTCCGCTTTCGAGTTTTAACGTAATTTTACGACATATATGGAAGTGCTGCAGGCATTAAAATTTTCCTCAACAAAAGAAGGTTAATTCATTTTAAAAGCCTATAACTATTGTAAATTGATTATAGCGTATTCTATACGTATATTCTACTTTTTACTATAATATTATATTATATATCCAATATATCATTGAAACAATTCTATTACGAATTGTAACAGATAAGTTATCTGTACTAATTTAATTAGAATTGTAAAAATATATTTTCAATATAATTACCTATTTATGTATCAATTTTTTAATTTTTATTGCATTTGTACTTAATAATTTGTAAAGTTTTGTTGTATATATTGTAAAAACAGCTGTTTTGCAGTATCTCCTTTAATAATCTGTAATCCAAGTAACTGGTCGAAATATATATATCCAGATGGGTACCCGCCGACAAACCATATTTATTTTGTCAGGAACCACATGGGTGAATTGTATTTCCCTAAACAATTATATTGTAGTGCATATATTCTACTGAATATTTATTTGACAACAAATGCATCTTCTCTGTTTTTAGTCTTATCTGTTTTGGTTTTTGACTCAAATTGTAAATTGTGTTAAATTGTATTGTATATAATACTGCATTTGAGCGTTTTAGACAGTATTGTACATAAAGCTTAAGAAAAATAAATGTAAATGTATAATTTTTATACTTTCTCTAATGTATGATTGGCAAGTGTTGTGTCTGATCTAAAAACCAAAATTGTGATACGTTAAAGAATAATATATTTAAGAACGCAATACGATAAATTGCCACGGAAAGAGTTATAAACGTAATTTCATTGAATGAAGGGAAGGTGACTTGAAATTGGCAAACAGTTTTCACTCTGTGATCGGGCTACTCTAGCAAGAACCCAATTACATTACACCAATCCCAACTAGAAAAGGACAATTTGTATGGTAAGAACATGCCTCAAATAAGGATGAGCGATGGGGGAGGAGATAGAGGACGTGAGAATAAAGCACATTGTGCATAAACGAGGAGAAAGATGGGGTGAGGAAAGTGGAATATTATGCAACAAGAGAATGGAAATTGAGGGATTATAAGGGACAGGGAGACAAAAGAATAAAGAGAGTGAAGTCGGAAGGGTGCGACTGAATACAATGGCTGCCATGTTTTAGCGCCGCAATGGCTAATCCATTGACGTAGATGGAGTACCCAATACTTCCCGAGGCCACTGCTCTTTTGTTTAATGTTTTTTCATGCTCTTTTTTATGCAAACGAAGACAAATAGTCTCAGTCTCGTTCATGAATATGCATTTGAAATGATTTTCTGAATGGGAATCTCTTCGGTAAGTGTATTAGGAAAGGAATCTGTAGGCATCTACCATATGCAAGACTTTCATTAGAGAATATCTTCAGTAAGTTAAAAACAATATAAAACATAATTCTACTCTCTTAGATTCATTTACTCTGACACTCGCCTCTATTTTGCCGTAGTTTCCTTTTAATAAGATAACTAAATTCTAGGTGAGGAGGGAAATAACTTAGCAGAATTCCACAGGATATGTGTTTTTGCCAAGTTATTTCCCTCCTCACTTAGGATGGAATTCCACAACGTAACGACTTCGTTGATTGATTTAACTAAATTCTTTTTTCCATCCAAAATATGCCCAAAAATATGACCAGCGACTACAAACTGAATGGTAATACCGTTGATTTCATCTTTATGGGATAACATAATTTTGTAAAGAATTAACTGTCTTTTATTGATAAGGCTATGGTAGGCGAGGTTATTATATTGAGCAATACTTGCTCCTCCTTCCGTATGTTGATAGGTTTTCAGCCACATGATAGCAGGTAACAATACTGCACGTGTACGGATACAGATAGCTAATTATCTGAATCAAAAGGTAGTAAGAGTTTTCCTAGTGAAAATTAATTTCATTTTATCAAAGCACGGTATGTACGAGCCTTCAAAGATAAAAATTTGATACCTAAAGAAAATAATTCGACACGAACTTTTAATATTGTATTGGATATTCTATAACCAATCATCGTCCTTCTATAATTAATACTGATGTGCTGTTTCTCTCTCTTGCAAATTATTTTTTTTGATAATTGCCTTTTATCTATTGTAAAACAATCAAAATATTAACTCCATTTTTTACTAATTATACTGCAATATTCCAGATAAGCTTAAAAAGGTTCAAATAAGGTAATCAACCGGAAATAATGCTGACAAATCCTAAATGAATGTATTAGTTTGAAAAATATATAGTGGGACAAAATCATGAGTTGAGAATTAGTAACACGTGGCTTCATTTAATTGTATATAATTCTATGGCCAAAAATAATATCTCTGTTAAAAAAATAGAAATATAACGGACAAGAGATTGGGCCAAAGAATCGTGAAAATATTTTGAATTAATAGGTTAAATAGTTTCATTTAATTCATTAAAATCATGTTTTAATCGGTTCCTCAGGGTTAGAATCAATGCATTAAATGGCAAATTCATTTTACTCAGCTGTGACCTGCAATCGACCTACATTTTCACACGTGCCTTTATTTAAATTTCGACCTAGAAATCCGACGCTTGCACACTAAAAGAGCGTGCGTTCCGCCACCAAAAGAGCAGGAGCAAAAAACATTTCAATAGCCAAATTTACTTAGTACCGCTTTTCCGTAAATTAATAGTTTTTCCGCTAACGCTAAGTCATCCTCAAGGTAACCGCTTGCTTGCTGACGTGTTTGATGCAGATCTACTTTACCGTTCTTCGTTATTTTCACGCATAGTATGCTGTTATTGTCCGTAACTCGAGCAGAGTATAAAAATGGGTGAATTTTCAAACTTATATCGGTTCTACTCGCGAAGTACGTGCCATAAAAAATCTTTACAACTAAGGAAAAAGAGGTGCTTTGTTTTCAAATTTATAAGACTTTGTATCGTAGTATTTCATCTGCACACCTTTTATTTTGCTATCGATTCAAGTGATTGATATCACAAGGCAAATTATATCTTCACAGTACCTAGGTTACTTTACAATTATTTTTTTAGTTCTCGTATTTAAGTTTTGTATAAAACGAAACATGTTGTTATTTGTTAATGTAGTACTACTTTACCGTACTTCATTATTTTCAAGTTTAGCATGCTGATATTTTCTGCGAGACCGTAGAGTAAAATGCGTAATTTTTCAAACTTATATCGACTAGACTCGCGAAGTAACCGCTTCATGAACAATATTTATGACAATGGAGAAAGAGGTACTTCGTTTGAACATTTATGAAGCTCTGTATCTCATTTCTCCATCGTCAGACTTACTTTTATTTTTCTCTCGATTCAAGTGATGGTTTCATTTATTTATTACAAAATCCAGCATCAGTTAGTCAAGAGAACAGAAGGCGGCGTTAACTTATATAACTATCAATAAAAGCAATACTTCTATGAATCAATACTATAAACCCTATTACATAAAATATAAACATTTATAAATAAAAAATAATAAATAAATACGAAAATATAAATAAACATTACATATATGAATTATTAGAAAAATCACACACGGCTATGAATTAGCATTAAATGATTAGTCTTGTATCTTAATGCAATATGTAACTTTATAATAACTAGGTTACTCTTCAATTGGTTTTTATTACACATATTTTAGTTCTGTATGAAATTAAACATATTTTTATCACTACTAACGTATATGATGCAGACCTACTTTACAATTCTTCATTATATTCACGCGTAGTATGCTGTTATTTTCCGCGAGGGCGAGTATAATATTTCTTGATTTTCAACGAATATCGGCTCGACTTACAAAGTATAAGCCAAAAGAAAAATCTTTATGACAACAGAAAATAACTACTTTTTTCAACATTTATGAAGCTATTTATATTAGTTTTTCTTCTACACACCTGCTTTTATTCTGTTATCGATATAAGTGATGGTTATCCCAATGCAACATACATATTCACAATGCCAAGGTTACTCTTCAATTATTATTTCTTTATCGTCTGCAGTCAATCGTTGACTTACGATCACGTTTGGTTCCGACAGAGCGGTCATAAATCGATTTGGACGTAAATTGAATATTCATAGTTTTTTGGACGATTTCCGTAGAAATACTTTCTATGCACGCCATATTGTTCCAAAATGGAGTTTGCACAATTTAAAAAAATATTTTCAACTTCTACAATTTTACATCAAGAAAAATAGAAATGATTTGTAATCTTCGTGTTTTTTACGCTTGCAGTTTTCTTTAAAGTATCTTTACACCCTTTTATCGTCTCTTAGCATATATATAAAATAATTACTAAACCATTTTCTTAGTTACTGTTTCATCTTCTTATTATCTTTATTTTTACATGAGCTACCCATGTGAAAAAAACATTTCACCCCCCTTCCAGATGCTCGGTCGCAAGTCGCACAGGTAATAAGCCAACGACTGACTGTATTAGTGTCATAATGGATTACTTCTGCCTTCACTTCATAGAACCTTCTAATGTTATTCATGGTGAATTCATTCATGAGTGTTCAATTTTTCGGTAGGTTCATGTACGCTCAAAAATACGTATCAAGGGCCATCACCTTCATTTCCTTATATTTAACCCCATCGCTTATGTCATCCAGCATTTTTAAATACTCCTCAATATTAATTCACCATGGATTGCTATAGTTTCGTTTTAAATGAAACATTGGTTGTTATCTCTACTAACGTGTTTCATGCAGTCCTACTTTGCCATTCTTCATTATTTTCATGCGTAGTATGCACTTATTTAGTAGTGTTGAGTTTTACTGGAGTGTAAAAACGCGTGATTTTTTCAAACTTAAATAAGCTTCCCAGCCAGTTTAATCAACTTGCCAATCATCTTTAGCACAACGCTCATTGCCTAGTCGAGACAAGGAAACTATTTTAATCCGCTTCCCTACCTTTCCATGCATATTCATTACCCGCATGAATAAGAACGTACTCGGGCATAGAAATAGCCTGGAGTTAGAAGGAGAAAAAACGTCGGTGCGTTGTGAACTCTAGGAGAACATGGCACGACAAATTAGAATAGCCTTCATCGAGAATTCCAATAGACAAATGCTTTGGATGAGATTGCGGCCGCGAAAGAGGGCAACAAAAACCACGGTGCCCCGGGAATGCTCTTCGCGATACAGTCAGTTACGTGAGGTGTTTTAGCGTCAGGTCTCCAGCCTAGGTCAACAAGAGCGTCTTTAACTTGCGCGCTGCATCGCCCTACGTTCAGTTTGGGCGCATCCGTTCAATTTGTGAGCGCAAATGCTATTCCCAAACAATGAGGCCATCAGCTGCAGAGGCGACGAGGGAAAAACCAGATTGGCCACGATTCCGCCTTTGGGAGGGGAAGGGACAGAGGTAACCTCCTTGCAAGAAAGCCCTCTCTCGAAATGCACCCTTGGAGGTGCTATGAAACCTTAAGGATAGTGCAGACATGGATGCTACTCAAGAGGAAACTACTGAAATTTTGCCCGGATGACTTTTTCTTGAGAGTGACAGAAACGAGTGTTAGAAGATGACGTGAGTCAACGATAAAGTCCAAGTATGTTCCATAAGGAATATCTTTAGAAGTGCCATATGAGGTATAACAACGGAAAAAAAGTTGTTTCTTTTAAAATTTATGAGGATTTATATGTTAGTTTTTGTCGTCTTCACGCCTGCCTTAATAGTGCTATCCATGCAAGAGATGATTTTATCAATGCAAAATGTATTTTCATAATGTCTAAGTTACTACTCTCCAATATCTTTTTTTCTCATATTTAAGTTACGTTTGAAATGAAGCAAATTGTTCGTCATCTCTATTTTATGTTTTTTCTGCTAGATAATTAAAATATATCAACTTTAGCAATATTTTTAAAATTAAAAGAAGTGGAAATGAAAATCCTCTGCTAAGTTTTATAAAATATTTAAATGTACACGTTGAAAATCTAACATAGACTATAGCCGATTCTATGCTACTTTTATAGGTCAATTTGATGCAATGAGAAAGATCAGGGAAATTGATGCTCAAACAAATCACTTCAAGAATTCCTTTTTTCCGCCAACGATATGAGAAAGTAATCGATTACGGAAGTAATGCCACAGTGCACGTAAAAACATAAATACCATTCATACATGAATGTAATTATCATATTGGTATTACGCATGTTTTCAATACTAATAAATAATCTAATTTACGTGAAAATAGTGAAAGGTTGAAAATGGATTTGAAAGCCATTAAATCATCTTGAACAAATAATGATGGGATTATATAACTTATGAAAATTATCAAACGAATCACTCAAAGATATTGAATCAAGTGAAGAATGAATAAGAATAATCTGAGCAATCAATAAATCACATCAACAAAGGACGGAAAGCTTAATATGATATTTCCGTAGCGTTTTTTTCCTCTTGTATCCCCTTATAGATCAAACGATTCCATGCATCTGTAAACATTGCTTTGATGTCCGTCTCCGAAATATTTGCGGTCCTCTGTGAAGGCACCTGTATAGGGAGGGAGGCTGCATGACGTAATAAGGAGCGCTTATTCGCCTTTGGACTGTTCTTTCCCCTACATTTAAAATTAGGTATCTTTCCTCTTCTACAAATTGACTATTCTCTTAGTCCGGGACAGGGTATAGGGTCATTATTATTTTCTCTCAATTTTCACTCTGGTACAAAAGAAACGCCAGGTTTACTTTATATTCCGGTTCTCTCTGATATTAACAGTCAAACCGGTTTTGAAACGGTTTATCGGTTACCTTCGAATAATAAAAGAAAAGTAATTCCAGCAGATTTTTGTGAGGATGTTATAAAATTTTACTTATATAAATTTTAGAATGAAACTGGCATAAACTAACCCATTAATGAGCATACAATTACTTATTAAATTTAGATATCACTAAGATGAAAATAACCGTTTAAAATAATTACTATATTCTGTTAGAAAAAACTGGATAGGAAAAATAAGAAGCCAAGAAGCAATAGGAGGTAGAAAACTGCTCAGCGAGGGGGCAACTCGGACTAAACACAAAGGAACAATTAAAACGAATTATTCGTAACGTGGGGAATCGTAAGATCACGTAGATGGGTCCAAATCGTATTTATTTACAAAAATACCTGGGGAGCTATAACAAAACAATCCTCTAAGATTTATATTTATATCTTTGGAGCTATTTTTTTCAATTTTATTCACCCAATTCGCAAAAGCATAGGACAATATAAATTACGTCCATCATGCCACTAATCAGTTGTAGCCACAAACTTAGAAAGCAACCAATGTCTATGTCTATGAAGAACCCTACAAGCTGCCTTTCGGCGCGTGGCAGGGGGTGCTGGCATCTTGACTCTATTTTCCTAAACCGTTGCTTTCGCGTATAGTTCGCGGAAAAAAAATGATTTTTTGAAATGATTTGTTCTAGCATCTATTTCCCTAATGTTTCTGCCAGTATCAGAATGGCCCATATAACATGTGGGTCACATTATATCGGTTACATCATCTGAGAATGTAATTTCTCTGAACTTATTTAATAAATTTATCCATTGAATGTGTCTTCTATCTTCAAATTATTCCCATCCCGCGTCCTGTAACATCTGAGTAACACTCGCTATTTATTGTAGCAATTCTTTACAAAACATATCGCCTTTCGTTGTACTTTTACTAAATCCCGAATATGACATTTCTCGGCTGGGTCCCATACACTAAATGCATACCAAAGGTGAGACCTAGCTAAGTAACATCGCTCGCGAACTTTTTCTTCGCTCCTACCGACTATTCTTTTAACGAAGCTGAGTTTTTTAAGTGCTTTTCCACATATATTTCGGATGTGGGTACTTCGTGATAGATTATTCGTGAGAGTTACTCCAAGAAACTTCACCGATTCTACTGTAATTACGTTTACCCCATGGAGGCTGTTAGAATAATCATTTATTATGTATTTTCTTTCAAAGAAGTTAACTACCAAACACTTTTATACATTAAGCTCTAATTGCCAATCATCGCACCAGTTCATAATTCTATCTAAGTCGTTCGAAGCCAAGTTTTCTTTATGGCGATTTAGTTGTCTTCGAATTGTCTTTTCTACCATTAGTATAGAAGGACAGTAGGCAAGTTGACCGTCATCTAGTTGCAATCGAGAGGTTTTCCACACCAAAGACATATTTTCTATTAGCAACTCTCGAAAACGGGCATAAATTACACAAAGTACCGACGCAAAAGAATATGACCCCTTAACCTTTTCCGACACAGAGCTTCTTCATCCGTGAGAGATAAAATGGGCGGTCAGAAGAAACATGAAAGTATTTATGTGTATACGGAGTGGGCACGCAAAGAAGCTGTTTTATTCGAAATTGTTACGTAACGTCCTTTGAGGTCCGGCCTTTGAGACGCGGGGGCCAGCCAAAAGAGAACCAACGAAAGACCTCCACGACTCGGTTTTTCGAGTGAATAATATTAATTGAAAGGAAATTGAAAGAGGCCGAGGAAAAAAGGTTGGTGTGAAATTTTCGGATATAATTGGCTGAGAAAGGTCAGAGAAAGGAGTTTCGCGTTAATAAGAGAGCGAGATGGAAGATAAATGAACTTTTTAAAGGAATTAAAAGGTCGGGTGATAATCAAAAGATGGAATGAGTGTTGCTTTATAATGAATCATAATTGACTGCTAGAGTGGAAAATGGTTTCTTAAGTTGGAATAGCTTGGTTGTAAGTTTAAATTACGGTGATTTCTTACTAAATTTCGCTTCTCCACATTTCCCAACATGTTTAATATCCCTCAATTTTCCAAAACACATAATTCCTTTAAATCAAATATAATTTTTCGTTCACCTAAATTTAAGTCCTGTATAATACCTCTAACTTTCCCAACATATTTAGCTTTTCTGCGTTTTCTAATATTATATTTTCCCTTAATTAATCTCCTATTATTATCTTTTTCCAAATATTCTATCATTTTTCGTTTCTTGGAATTTTTATGATTCCTTTTTTCTATAATTCCCTATTAATCTTTTATTTTATGCAGGTATATCTCCATGAGTTTTCGTTTCTCTGAATTTTCCATTATTTTTCATTTCTCTAAAATTTATGATTCCTCTAAATCAACTATGATGTTTTAGTTTATCTAATTTTTCATCATTTTTATTACCATCACATTTAACTTCTCTGGATATTCTAATATTTCCGTTTTCCTAAATTCCCCATTATTATTCATTCTTCAAAATATTCCTTAATTTATTTTTCTTTTGAAATTTTATAATTTTCTCTATGATTCCCAATTAATTTTTTATTTCTCTAATTTCCTATTCGTATTTTTTTCCTCTAAATGTATAATTATTTTTCGTTTCCCTAGCGTACAACACAAAAAGGACAGTTAAAAACCAGCGTGTAAAGAATAAGCATAGAAGAGGAAAAAATCTCCGAGTTAACAAAGGAACTATTCTCTCACTTAATTCTGCGACACGCTCCTCAACGCCTGCACGAGTATACATAAACTTTTACAACTGAATTTTTTTCTTCTTTACGCAACGTAAACTTGCAACTCCAGGGCAGGCGTTATGCGCTCTACAAAAAAGAATAAATATTCAATAAGTTGCGCATGAAATAAAAATTTTCCTGCATAAATGGACGTGACCTTTGTACGGAATTGATGCGCTGAAGTATTAATAGGACTTTCCAAAAGAACAGCGCACCAGTTCAGCGGTCACCTCTCGAATTCGCCGACGTTTGTTTGACCCTGCTACGGACGCTTTGGACAAGTTTCCCTAAACATACGAACGGCTCCAAACTGGGAAATTCCTCTGTCGTCAAACTTGGAAAGTTTGGGTAACACGTAATAAAAACACTTTATTCGATACGATACGTGTTCCCCTCCGAGTTAATGGATTAGAGAAAACCACGTAGTTCGTGCTTGCATCGTTTAAAAGTTTGAAAAGGAATATTTTATTCTTTGTGGTAGGTTTTTCAACGCATATATAAAAAAATTTAATTTTCATATATTATTTAAGCAGCATAAAAAAGAAAAAAATCTTTCTACGTCAGTAAGTTGCGTGTGAGTCGTTAAAAAATGCTAAGATAATTTATTACGCGATTTCAGAATTTTACTTTATAATATAGAATATATTTTTTTATACATCAATTGATATACATAGGTATTTAAATTGTTTAGTAAGAATCGGACAATTGAATAGTATGGAAATTGGTAAATAATGAATTACCTATTGCATGACGATTTCGTTAATTATATACTATTCTGATTCATAGTAATTTGAATCTGCTTCAAAGGGAATATTTATTCTTTATAATAGGTTATTCAACGCATACATTACACTTTATATTTTTATGCATTATTCTATTCTTTCTACATGAGTCAGATACATGTGAGTCGTTAAAAAACCCAGAGATTTTTTAGCACGCGATTTTCGAATTTTCAATTTTTAATAAAGATTCAAAACTTCAGATTTATAGAGTCCTTCATCAACTGTTGCCACAAATGAATAAATCATTGCTTCGTTTCAATATTAAACAAACGATTATGAAGTTATAGTAGTGATAAAATGATTACGCCTTCAATGGAGGAAATAATTGATATGTCGTTCAATTGTTCAGAATATGGGCATAACTTTATCTGTGAAATTCCCTTGTTACTTATATATTGAACCTTTTTTATCATTCGTTATAAAAGAATTGCACATAAAATTTCGGTTTATACATATCATATTATGAAAAATAATTTTAATATGTTAATAACTTAAAATTGAGGAAACAGAAATATTATGTACAATTTTGCCACGATGAATAATATAACTAGATTTCATGAAGTGAATGCTGGGATATTCGATTAAGAGCCTATTTAATTTCATATTGGCATTTAGGAATATTTATAAGATCATAATAGCAAAGCCAGAGGAAGGATAATAGCATATCGAATTTCACATTAATATATTGCCTAAGCCATAGCATTTCAGAGAACCTGATTCTGACCAGAAAATGTATACCAAATCTTGGTGTCGTAGAATAAATGTAGTTGATTAAACATTTTTTCCCTGTTTTCCTCAACATTCAATTTGATTTTGGGCTATTTCTGAGGGCTTCCCAATGGTTTGGCTGAGAATAGAAATATTTGAGGGAAGAAGAAAAAAAAGAAAAAGGTTTTGCAATTAAAACTTGTTCCACTATCATCTGATATTGGTCTGACCACTTATGGGATGTAATTCGTATTTTATTGCAAAATAGACATACCTCTGATACGCGAAAAATATGTATACATATGCATAATCAACCCGATAAATATCCTATTTTTTCTCTATTTGCATATCTCTGTAAGTTTGAACTTAAAAGCTTAGCTCGTGATTGCTTGTTGTTATAATACAGGTTTTTAGTGTTCCCATTCTAAACCATAACTATTCTGAACGAAAAAAACAATTACACGATTACGTGTCGGTTCAAATTATAGGTGTAGTTCAAATAGAGATTTAAGCAGGACTTGAAAATGTTCCTTTCTTTAAGGATGGTCGTATTCCTGCACCTGTGGGTCGTATCCGATGTTGTTAGGATTGGTTTGCTGGTCTCATTACTAAGTCAACCTTGCGGTAAAGGGAAAGCCGTGGTCTCACATCTGGGAAGGAGGGAAGGGGTTAGGTCACAGCTTTGGGCTGTCGTACCTGTTCGGATATGTGGGTGCGTTTGATATTCAATGTTGGACAAGATTCCATAGATAATATTTTAGTGTCAAGTTAAATTCTCCTAACAAGTTTATAATTATGTTATTTCCGTGTAAAAATCGTGTTATTTCCGTGTAAAAATCGTGTTTCTTCGATCACTTTCTCAGAAAGATATTCAAATCTTAGAACCATACTTAAATACTCAACTATATGAATCTTGTCTAATCTCTAAGGTTATATGTACCTGCACATTTGGTCTTTTCTTTACTCATTCTAAACTATTACTAATCCAATTTATACTACATTTTTATCCTATATATTTTTTTCTATATTATTTATAGGTTTTGCTGAACTCTATTATAAAACGTGTTTAAAGAGGTGTTGTTTGATAAAAACATTCGCTCCTGAGCTATATTTTGCATTGTGTTGAGTCATATTTTTATATTTCTCAAGCATCGCAGTCTTATCTTACATACGATAAAGTAAAATAACTCATCATAAAATATGATGCATTAAGGATAAATCCTAATTCTATTTTTTATTTTTGGTAAATGTTTTCCAAATCATCGATGGCAATAGGTGCATATATGAATCTATAGTTAAATTTAAACATTTTAGCAACAAAATATAAAGAGAGCTGTTCAACTTTGCTTTTATTAAATATTTTAAGCATAAAACATTTTAGGGAGACCAGGGAATATAAACCGTCTGCAATCGAAAATCAGCTAGTATTAAATAAATTAAAGCAAATTTTCTCTAGGAAGTCACGCTTAAGGACTTCTTGAGGATCTATGGAAGGATTACCATCCCAACATTTTAGCATACCTGGATACTACACTCAGATATTAACAAGGATACACATCGTCAATTTGGGATGAAGAGGACGATGTATATAAAGTAGACAACGCTAAGAGCAAATCTTCAATTCATCACCATTAAGATCTGAGGCGCACTCGAGCAAAATCTTATCAAAGAGACCCTCAAGGCTCAAAGAGACTATTCCTTCAATTACACTGAGATTGATCCAGCTAAAACGCTAACCCGCTCAAGGGTATTTCCATGACCGTAGTACAACAATAATGCACATAATCTCAACCTAAGGTAAGCCTACGATGTCGGTTGCTATAGTGCTCTTGTTATACTGAAACAATTACTTCTTACGTTCAAAACCCTTACCACGATGTTCTATGATTTTAGTGAGGGATCTTAAAGGGAAAACAGTTAATGAAGTTAATTATAATTATCAAATCAATTTATGGAGAGCTTTTCTCATGAAGTATACGAGAGTATACACGTGGACCAATAATTCTCAAAACTCTTGGGGGTTAGTACTTTAATTCACGTCATATGACTTTTAATAATTACAATGAAATGTCGTTAAATCAATTAAACTAAGAATTATTACCTTCAACCATGGAAAATAGGACTGAAATTACAATTCTGTAACGAAATAATAAGTACCTGAAGAGATATTACTTTTTAGATGTCTAAAAAGGAAGATTATTTCACAAAGAGAACTTTCACAGTTATTACCCTAGAGGATAATAGCTCCTAATACCCAAAGATGGCAACGCAGTTGTCGAAATACGTAATACGAAATCGAGAATAATAACGCTTAAAATACTTCAGTCAAGATTAATCTTAACATGCATACTTCCGCACCATGGTTGTTCGCAAGCAACAGCTATTTGGAGCTTTTTCAACTCTAATGTGAGAATAGCTACTTTAAAATCTTTTTCCTAAGACGTTTCTCGTCAATGCACAATAATAGATTGCCAGTTTCTATCACCCAACACATATAGAAAATAGAGTATCTCAGAGTACATAAATTCAGATATACACAGACCTCTGGTTTACTTTACCATCCAAAAGGCAGAAAACATTAAAAATTACCGCTGATAGCAAAACGGCAGATTGGAAGAAGACTCAGCCAATTTACCGACCCGGAGTGGGGTAATAAGATTCGGAGAGCAGCGGAGATATCCGACGCTAAATCATGCAGCACTGGAGATTTCAACTCCACAGTTCGATGACCCCATCAACCGAGCCCGTTCTCCCTCTGATTGCCCCGACACTTTTCGACCTAGACGACAGCCTTCTATTCCGCATTCAAGAACTGTTTCCGGGGCTAATCGAATCCGCCCTGGGAGAGGCCCTCACGGAGTGCGTTGTTCGCGGAGCGGGTCTCGGGAGCGTCCCTTTTAACTCTTCCCTCTCATCTCCGACTCATCACTCCGCGGACGTATGGGCGAAAGAGACCCCCGTCCGCGGCCCCTTGCTAATGCGATCAAGAACGTAGTCCCAGAAATTGGCCTTACAAAGGCAGAGAGGGGAGTGGGCGTGACAGAAGCGGATGTGCGAATGGGCTCTCTGGGATGGACGAGGAAAAAGGCTTGCCTTTGGGCGCTCATAATCATATGACGGAGTTTGTCTTCCGGTAGAGCATACTGCAGTTTATCTATGTTTTCGCTATCAGAATCCCTCCGATGATCTATAAGATTTTCAGTGGGTCCCAACTGCTTTTTTCTGAGGACTAGTAAATATATTTTCTACATCTGATTTTGGTCTGCAGAAATTTCAATAAAAATGTCTTCACCAATATAACAATGACTTATTGCCATTAGGTTCAATCTGTAATGAAACAATAATTCCTGTCAATTTATCTAGTCAATCTATTTATCATTATTCTTCAATGGATTAACTAAATATTCAAGAGGACAAAACTGTTTTTGCGTTTAATTTAAATCTGAATCAAAATTTAAAATTGAATCAAATTTGACTTCTATTGAAACCGTTTTCAGCATCATTCAATAGTTCAATTAATAGATCTTTGAGTAAGTCTCAAGGTCAATGTGTATAATCATATTCCTCTTTGATAGCTTTTTTATGAAGTACACGAGAATACTAGTCATCCAAACTTCAATATTCAGGATGACCAGGTATTCAATAAAACACTACTCGGGAATATAAAAAAAACTTATTGTGGAACTAGTAATCGTTTACATATTCATAATTATAATTTTCAAAATGTTTTCTGGCTATGTTGCATTTCAACCAATAACTATTAAAAATGTATATTTAAATCGAATTACATGTGTAGTAAAAAATTCTATGAATTTTCGTTCATTTGTCATTTATCGAATAGAAAATAAAAAACCCTGCTGTTACTTATTAACCGGTGCTAATTAGAGAAGAAGGGTGAAGTATATGACGAGAATGAGTCATTAGGAGATCATTTGCAGTGGAAGATTAACAGTTAAAATCACACATAAGGATGCGAATAAAACAATATCTCAAAATTAAAAACCATTATTTAATGAGCCTATGAGATGATTTATTTTCTAAGTCATTCTGAAATCTCTTCCAGATATCTGGATCGAATTTGAATACAATAATGAAGGAAATTCGTTCTGAAATCATATTTCATAGCAGATAAACGGTTCCCAATTATCAACGAAATACTATAATGCCTGTAGGAGAAAGAAATAAAACAAATATTTTTATTAATGTTTCACCCTACTCATATTAGATGGAATTACCTAACACATGTAAACCTTGATAGAAAGATACCACTTTTTCTCAAGAATGGGGGACATTTAGTTTGGAATTTTATTTGGCGTTATAGAATACTTTAGATACTTTGCATATCACTCGTACATATTACATACACTCGTTCACTTGTACATAATCATAAATACTAGTATATTCTCTTTAGATTTCATTAGCCATAAATACATGAATTTGTAAGCTTTCTTATATTAGTTTGATATTTTTAATATATAAAGAAAAAGAATTCCTTCCTCAAATTATAATTTCATATATTAAAACGCTGATTTTCCTCTGACAATAAGACATTTAAAAAGGCAATTATGGCCACTCAAGACAATCACGTCAATTGCAATAGCTAATTTTAAAAAATAAAGAGATTTACAGGAAAAATAAAACAAAAGATAATTTAATTCCAAAGCGTGTCGACAGAACATACAAAATGCGCCACCAAAGTTATCATTCATAATGCAGAAATAGTCAGTCTGTCATTCAAGACAAGCATACAAATCAAACTAGTTCATTAGCAAAGAGAAAACGATGTGCTGAAAATGACAAAAGAGGATCTGATTCCTAATCGTGTCGACAGAACATACGAAATGTGCCGCCAAAGTTATCATTTATAATCACAATGAGATTACTTTTTAAATGAGTTCTCCTCGTAAGAAAATTCTCTCTGCGTCCCATCCATGAATCCGCAGGAGTTTGTTCTATCCAGTTCAGCTTCTGCTCGGACAAGCGGAAAACACAACTTTCCGAAACTCCTTAGTTACCACTAGAATAACAAGAGGGGATTTTTTTACGGGAAGAGAAGAACACTCCAAACTATTTCTGAAAAGGAGGAGGAAAAACTAATCTCAGTCCTCTTCATCTTTAGCCCGAAATTTATGCAAAATACTCAAATTTTCCCGAGGGATGACTTCAACGCCTTCTGCTATTTCCCCGTGGAAAATAACTCGCTTTTCCTCGTTTCTGCCCCACCTGATGTCAACAAAAGGGACAGAATTATCCCGTCATTCTCTTTCTGTACGAATAGATGAGGTTGATTGTCAATTTTCCATTGTTTCTAGATAATTCTGGCCGCTTTGGAGAACAATCAGGAATTTCTGAGGCTTTCCGGGATATAAATAAATAAATAACATGAATAATGTTTGGAAATAAGGAGTTTAACTTTCATTCTTCTTCCCAAATTTTCAATTTACCTTATTCTAAACGATTGAATGAATATCGCTTGGCATTAATTATTCGTCAACAACAGACAGATATAAAGTTTTATAAACGACAAGGAATCCGATGATCCAAGAAAATAGATTATTCAAAGAGTGCCCCCGGCTGAAGAAATGATTAAACTAAGTTTTCTTAGCTTCAAAACTTAATCTTAATTATAATAATTAAGCTTACTGTTTTTTTATATTTATGTTGTACTTCTCTCACTAGCTGATTTTATATTCTTTAAAATTATTGGTATAAATAATTCTCTTGTATATGAATTGCATCTTATAGCTCATTGTTTATATATCTATGCAGTATTGTTTTATAATTTTATTACTGTGTTTATCACTTCTCTGTAGGTGTTTTCCCGCAATGTGGGCTTTTTCTTAGTCGACCTTCAGTTGCAAAGATTTTTTTTCCATACACTTCTCTTTCGTTTTGTGTTTATTCGTATAAATTTGTTAACTTTAAATATTATCGACATACGAGATTAGGTGGAAGAGATGCTCACCTGAGCCTAACCTCGACAAAAAAGGGTCCATGTATCTACCTACCTATCTTATAAGCAATGTATAGAACATATTTAAACGAAAGCTTCATTTGCATCTTCTTTTCAATCCCCTATTATATTACTTTTTCACTAATCTTGCCCTTTATTCAATCAAAATCTTGATGCCTTCATATGATTTTTTTCATAAGACACTATGTACTAAGTCAGTAACGACGTTTCAAATGGCATACATCGGTTGTTTCACGTCAAAATTAACGAAATTTTTAAAATAATAACCTTTAATGAATATTTCAGCTACTTTTGCGCTAACCCAATTTAGAAAATTATCTCTTTAATGATAAACATGAAAACCTACTATGCACTCAAGCGGAAGAAACTGAAAATATCAACATGACAGAGATTTGAGCACAAGTTTCCAACATTCCACGTTCTAGTAAACGATAACTGCCGTAAATAAATGATAAAGGATAACAGAGTACGAGTCCAAATTCAGTTGACACCCTCTAGACTGACACTCGTTTGACCGAATATCAATTTATAGAATATAGTTTCTTCGTCAAGTTTTCCATGATATGTACTTATGAGAAAAATGTCTACTAATCTGAATTATTGCTTATAAAAGTGCAGATTATTAACCTTCCGTAAAGTTTATTTCAATAACAATGGCAACACGAATTTTCAATTTTTATTTTTTGAATGTTTACAATTAAACTGATTTTACAGTGATTTAACATAACGAGTATTGATATTGTTTCCCTATCAAGCATTCTAAAGGTCACGTGACAACGTTTCATTTAGCTCATTATTTACATATCTCAGTTTTTTTACGAATTTCCTAAATCGAAACCGTCTTTCTCCGTGAAAATGATAGAAACGGAAAAATGGAACTAAACTGTTGACCGAGCAAAGAGACTGCTGACATTGTCGGTGAATTGTAACATCGTCAAAGAATAGCAAATGCATTGTCTCCTGCGTGATTCATCTGGCTTCTACCAGATGGAATGCTCTTGGCTTGCATATCCATACACTTCGAGCACAATCCATATAAATCCAATATTTCCAAAGCCAAGGAATGAATCTTTCGTTTTCCAAACCCAAGAGATCAACAAAATAATCCATACTGTACATCTCGAACTCGAATCCAACATCGAAAACTTGTAATAAACCATAATTTAGCAATAGTCTCCGACACTTCCATACACTTCGAGCATTATCCGTATACATGCAATAGTTCCAAATCCAAGAAAATAAATCTTTTGTTTTCCAAATCGAAGCGATCAACGAAATAATCCCTTAATCAATATCTCGGATTAGAATCCAACATCGAAAACTTTTAATAAACCGAAATTAAGAAATAGTCTTCGAATTAATTCCCTCCCTTCGGAAAACGGTGCTTTGTGCTTCTTCTCTTTTCTTCTCTTTTCTTCTGTTTTTATTCAGATGGAGAGCAAAACATTTCTTTCCCTCCTCAAGAAAATCACCATTAGAACCTCTCTACATTCCTCAAAAAAAGAGAATAGGGAAAAACCGTCAAAATTTCTCCTAAGACAACTCGAGAAGTTTCCTCCGCGAACGACCGCGGGGCCAAGCGTCCCAAAAAGAAAACATAGCGACCTAAAAATCCTCCGCTCTTTATGGAAAAAAGGGGGAGGCCCTGCAGCATTAAAATTTGAGGAAATTTCCTGGAATCAAAGACTCTCCTCGCAAAAGATTGGAATCATTATTCATTGGCTTCTGTCATCGCTGCTTTTTGGAGGACTCCGGGATTGTAATTATTCCGTCCGTTTGAAGGAGAAGCGGTCCATTGTGATTCGGGGCATTTGGGAGGGCCCCTTAAGATGGGCCTTCAATGTTGCGGAGGCGCGGGAGGAGGAATTCTGAATCGGTGATGAGCTCCACTTCTCCTCCCTCCGAGAAAACGACTTAATTAAAACGAATGGCTTTGTTTGTCCAAATTGAAATTCCCCGCTTGTCGGGGAGGCGGGATTTTATTCCGGATATAACATCGACGCTGAGGAAAGAGAGTAGCCGTTCTCGAAGTTGCGTCTATGTATAAATTTTGATACCGAAGGGCGGAAAGGAGAGCGTTTCGCGTGGGAGAGGGAATCGGTCCCAAATTGCGAGCTCCCATCGTATTATACTACTATTTCGTCTCTCGAAATATTTCGGTTGAGATCTGGAAGTGAAATGAAACAATGGAGAGATCTAAGGGAGCGGAACGGATGAAATTTTGCTTAACAATCGCACTTGTGGTTTTGGGTACAAATTCTTCGAAAGATGAAGAATGTCCTCTAATACATAAAAACAAAACTAAATAAAATAAAACTCAAAAATGTATTACGTTTATCGCTGAAGTGCAGATCTAGCATAATTTTTATAATGTATCTATCATAAATTATAGTCTTGTACATCTTTTAAAATAATGTTGTCAACCAAGGAAAGGGTTAAGGTACTTCGCACATAAGGAGGCGTGCACCCACGAAAAATCCCAAAATAAAATGGACTAGAAAAAATTCAGTGTATAATATATTGTTGTTTATTTTTATAACGATAAGAGGGACTTTCTCCCTATTCTGACTTCCTGTCAGACGTTTTTCAATGTTGTTAATATTAATATATCCACTTTCAGTAGAAATACACGCACAATTCTTCGTTTTCTCAAAGGCTTTCATTCTTTTGTGAATGTAAAATGCGGAAAATAATAACAAACAAAACTACATTTTTGCACTTAGGAATTCTAATCAGTGCTTGTCATCCTTTAACTATAAGAGAAACTCTTGAATTTTTATGATTTTCTGATGGAATTGCCTCATTCTGGGCCGTATTCCTCAGACATTAGAGGTTATAATTAAATAAAATTACTCCCGTGAATCACAAATTGTATCAATGATTGATTTACCATTAAAATAAATAATACTATGTAAAATATAAATAAATTCCAGTGATACCATTGTAAATTTAAATTCAAAAGGAAAACGATAATTAATTACATGAATATTTCTTACACGAAAGTATTTATTCTCTGCATTCTATTTATATAAAATTAAACAAATTTGAATTAAAATTGTATTCTAGTAGCATATTTGGAAAAAAACTTTCATTAGATTAGTATGCTAAAATTCTTCGTCTCAGCGATATTTTATTTTCCTTTTGCAAATTGTACAAAATGTCGAGACTTACAAAGGGAAAGATCTTTAATAGATATTCTGTTTTGACCATGCATGGAACTAAAAACGCTGCTAAAAGTTTAAAGCATCGAAAATTATGAAATTTAATAGAAATTTCTTAGACTTGTAGCAGCAATTAACGTGAATCGAGGGAAATATATCGAGGAATCTCACTTCATTACGTAAATTACTCCTCGCAGATTTCCATTCCTTTCTCTCCGCTAATCTTCATAGAAACTCCTCAACTCTGATCGAAAGCAATACAAAGTTTCCACCTGATTGTAAAATAATGAGTTCCAGACGTTTCTACGAATGTTATCTTTCGATTCGGGACACACCTGAAAATTCCAATTTGTTGGTCCGAAGAGAAGTTGAATAACAATTCGATTATCTAAGCGTAAGAGCGGCGAAGAAGGCGTTGGTTCGCCGTCGCGTTAAACCGAATTGAAAAGCGCGAATCCACGAGAAGAGGGTTTTATTCTACCAAATGCCGCTGTAATTCGTTGTCCTTGGAAAATCTGATAAAGAGAATTGACAAATCCCAAACCCAAAACTTAATAATAACTTTCTTTGCTGATCGTTAAGTCTTTACCTGGTTATATCCGGATTTCATTGTAGTACGCTTACTGAACATTTTGTTAACTCATATCCATGCAATTGCCTGCACATCTTACGGCCATATACAGCGTGGTGACCACCTGCAACCCTTAACTGGTCACAACCAAAAACTTACAGAAATGGCCGCTGCGACTCATTATGACCCGAGATGTATAAATTACAATTTACTAATTGTTTTCACGATACTATTGTATTAGTTTTACTTATTTTAATTAATGAACTTCCTTACATTAGATTTATTTATTTTCATTACAAAATAGCCACTGTGTTATGCAGAAATAATCATAAATATGACTGCATTACAGCAATGCTGTATTAATTTTTGTTACGATGGAAACCTAATCTAACTTGAATTTATTTTATCAATATTAAATGAAATTAGTGAGCTTCACCATTACCATAAAATAATCAAATAAGAGTAGGGTCATAGGTGTCATTGTTACACAGTCACATCGGGTAAAAATTTGGACCAATTAAGGGTTACACACATGTATGTACAATGATCCATTTACCAATGGTAAAGGGGTCATTGTACAAACATGTGTATGCTCTACCTTTTGGTAAGTTCATATGCCTTAACATTCCCTATCCAATGCTATATACTTCACCTTTTAGTAACTTACTCCACCTCTTATATCATGGAACATCATCACATTTGTCCTTCGCTCAGTATTTTTCCTTTTATTCTACCGCTAGTTATTATAAAAATAATGCATTGTTAGATACGACAGGTTTACAATATTATGATCATTTAATTGATAGGATACCCATCACAAAAATTAAGTTCTACTTGGAATATTTTAGTGGCTCGCAAGTTTTGAAATATATCGAGAAAAATGTCCAAGGATATATCTCGCATATATAACTAAGAAATGCCTTCCTGTTACTTGAAGGGGTTTCAAGACCAATTTTGATCACACTGAACCTCTTAAAGCTCTGATATAAATGAACATAATATGTTCACTGTAGAAGAATGAGCTTTTCATAAAAGCTGTTCATCCTAAAGGAAACCAACCACTTAAGGTAGACCTTTGAAAAATGCGCCCATCCCACCATCTTCTTAAGCAACTTTGTCCATTGCCTTCGGTCTTTAAATTCAATTTTTAAACCATAAAAATGAATTCCGGTCTTCAGCGGAATATTCTTTGGAGATCTCTGAACGGAAAATGTAGTTGCCTCGGGGTGCGGGGAAACGCTTTTTAATGCATTATAAAGTTTTGATAAACGAACTCAGTTTCGCTAATGTCCAACAGCGAATTTTTCAAACTCAATTTAGCGAGACGACGCATTACGAATTCTGTGAAAGTTAGAGAAAGTCACTCTCTCTTTCAAAAAGATTAAAAAATAGCTGTCACGCACAAAGGGACCGGAGTACCCTGAGAGAAAACTCACATGCAAAAGGTAGTGAAGGGAAAAAGGAAACGTTTCTTTCCTCCTTTAAAATATCGTTGTGTGTTAGTGATAATATAAAACTGAAATAAAGGTCAAATGTAACGTATACATGGAATAGTCATAAATAGAGGAACAATCAAGCCGCAAATCTCCCTTTGATTTCAATATATGCCTTGAGGTTATGTTAAGGATTAACAAATAAGAATCATTATATTTTAATAATTTAGGGAAGAATGGTGAGGTTAAGGTTAGGAAAATTGAGGAAATTAAACGATTGGCTACGAACTGGAAAACCTGGGCTGAAGAGTTGCAAATGAGAAATCATCTCGGTATTGATAAAATGATATAACTATCCCAATTTCAATTCTTACGATGCAATTAATGAGATGGAAGTATAATCCAAGTAGATAAGAGTGTAGAACTCAAGCATTGGATATGAAGTTCTTAAGAAATATCCTAGTAAAATCAAAGTGAGACATCATCAGCAAGGAAAGATTTAGGGAATGTTTGGGTATAGAAAGGCTCCAAGCACAGATTGAAAAAATAAGATTAAGGTGTTTTGGACATATGATGAGGATAAGGGATTGGCAACTCCCAAGAAGAGTATTTGAAGAGAAGAAGAAAGGAAAAAGACCTAGGGGAAGGCCAAAAGGAACATGGAATGATATTATTAATAAAGACATAAACAAAAGAGTGGAGAAAACAGAGAAGGTGAGGTGTGGTGGTAGGATAGAGCAAGATGGTGGTCACTGATCCACAGAAGCCCTACACTGACGGATTCGGGAAAAGTGGGAACAGGATGATGACATAATGAGAAAATATTACCATTACTATACCTTATACTTATATTTTATATATTATACGAGATATATACGAACATGCAAATGTTGGGGCAATTCTCCATGAAACTGAAGAAATGGCATTGAATAGGGAATCATAAATTATATAAACATTAGAGTTCTACCAAATCGAAGGATCAAGCTCATACGTAAAGAGAACTAACATAAGTAAGAAAACCAACAGAATATCCCATACGATGGTTCGTAAATTAAATTTTATATCTATCGAATTCTAAATTAATTTTAAAATATAATTAGAAATATAATATTCAAATATGATATGATATATACATGAATGGATGAAATCGAAATTTAACTCTACATATAAATTTACATATTTATCCAAAGAACAGTCAATGAAATCTGTAATGCTCCAAAGGAAATGAGTAGAAGTAAATTATCCCTTTCAGAGATAGCTTCCATGTGACACTTTTCCTTTTTCTCTGAGTTGGCGGACTCTGTTTACTGAAGAAACACAATCTGCTTCTGTGTCGACGGGTTCTTTACTGATTAATTTTTCCAAAAGCTTCCTGAAGTAATCCAGCCGTCTTCCCAAAAACGAATTTCAGCTGAGGGATTAATTATAGCTAAAAGACTAACTCGAAATTTTCGCGTAGAAAGCACGGATAAAGCATTTACATTAGATGAATGAAACCTGCAAAGTTTTGCTGTCCGAGCTGCAAAGGTTTAATATACGAATTTTTAGTGAAATCAATGAAATGGTCAAATGAAGAAAGTTCCATAAGTGTGGATTAGTTGACTAACAGATATAGAAACGACAAAGGCTATTATAATAAATATAATATGAGTATAATTGCTATTCTACTACACTAATATTTACTCTAATATTCTAGTATTTTTAGATTACCAAACTCTCTTAAATCTCTAAATATTATGTATCATGTGATGATGAATACAAAGGAATATTTTTACGGCAGAAATTCTAGCAAATCGTATCAAACGACTTTTTATTTTTATTATCAATATCTCTACTTGTATTAAATCGCATCTTTCCAAATTTTCTTTGTGAATGAAACTACCTCATTCCTCATCCTGCAAAGTCTCACTCCCCACTACTAACTCCTGATAGTTAACGTTAGAGGGGGTGAAGTTCCAATCGGTCTTAGGCCTTAATGCCTTATAGAGAGACTTGTGGGTGACAACATCGTATTTATTGCTAACTCTGTATCGTACTGAAATGTGGAATCTCTCTTTTTTATTCACCTCCGCCCGTTGCATTATTCATGTTTAAAGTTTTTTTGCTATCATAAATGTTTTCGTTTTTATTACATTAACGTTTTTATTGACTAGCCCTTTAGATTTTGATGATAGTTTTCTATAGACAACTATGGTCTGATCATATACCTCTTTGTATTCGTGCAATGAATCTACTACATGGAATATTTTATGGAGTTGAAATTGGAGGATGTATTCTTTATGTATATGGATATTAGCATAAAAATTATGGCAGAATCATAAAATCTTAACAAAAATATTTCTACTCCCGTACTTTATTGAATAGATTTCTTTCCGTTGACCCTGCGTTACTCATGCACTGTGCCATCCTACTAAGAAATATCTGTATAAAAATAATTTCTAACGTAAGAGAAATTCAATTCTCTTACGTTATTCCATTGATATCTTTCTATTATCCCTGCATTATTCATTGTGCCATCGTAATAAGAAATTCAATATATAAATACAGGAAAATATGCAGTAAATTTTTAAAATTCAACAAAAAATTTCTTTTCCATAGATTTCTTTCCATTAACCCCGCATTATTCATACACTGTGCCATCCAACTAAACACCCACGAAGGCTTTTCAGCCACATCATGAATACTCCCCAAAATTCCCCAATTCCATTGTCCTCCTCTTCTTTGCCAATTAGGAACCGCTTTCGACTCCTTACAATGCCCTCAGTCCGTAAAGGACGGACAAATTGAAGTCTCCCGTAGAAATGGAATTTTCAACTTTGCAGTCGCCATAATTACTGCGAGGAGGAAAAAAAGGCGAAAGTGAGAAACGGGGGGTGGGGGAGAAGAGGCCCAAAACAGCTTTTTGTGCGCCGCGTCCATTATTTCCGGCTACGAAAACGGTTTGCCTTGGGCCGACTCTTTTCCAAACTTTTATATGATTTAACCTCTTCTCAAGGGACAGCTCAATTAGATTGGTGACAGTG
Source organism: Sympetrum striolatum (assembly GCA_947579665.1). Lineage (NCBI taxonomy): Eukaryota > Metazoa > Arthropoda > Insecta > Odonata > Libellulidae > Sympetrum > Sympetrum striolatum. Next base: position 14,123,950 of record OX388348.1, on the reverse strand, counting down.
TCGGCCTCTCTCGCCTCGGTTCCTCTTTCTCCCTCTTTGTGTCCCTCTCAGAAGGTGACAGAGGACGAAAGGGACGGGGGAAACTTTTTAATCTATTTATTGCGATAAATATCGCGGGGAATGGGGTACGCGCTAATTCGTTGGGACGTACAAATTCAAAACGTCTTCCCCTTACAAAGGGAGGCGAATTCCCACTCGGGGGTGGCTCGTTCTATTATCTCATTTTTTGGAAATCTCCGCAGTTCTGCTGTGTTTTTTTAAATCTTATCTTTTTATTTGGTGTTCTCTCTGCGATGATTGTCGCAGCAGTGAGAAAATTCAGTTCAAAGATGCGCGCGAGTTGCTGTAATGAAATAATAGACGTTTTTAGATAAATTTAATCCAATGAGCGTTGACTATGTGGAACTCCGTTACAGGAAGCATGTAAAAATAATTTAGCAAAATTATATTGAAAATAATAATTATTCTAATTAACCTACTCAAGCCTTAATTTTTATATGGTGAGATGAATTATTTTTGAATTTAGTTGATGTTTCTATTATTCCATAAGTATTAAAATCTTATTCTGAAACTCCTTTAATACAGAATTGATAAACTATTAAAATAAAAGAAGCAAGCCCATAAAAATAAATATTTAATTAATATTAATAATATTCTCTCTCCCCTCCAGTAACGATGTTTTTTTGTTTTCTGGTGTCAGTCCTCCCAATTGCCTGAAGATGACTAGTTCATAGTCGAAACTGGTCGTTTGTTTTATTAATAAACGTGTGGAACTTTGACTAAGTGTTTTATTATTTTATTAACTGTTTCTTTATGTAGAATACTTAAAAAAATTTAGGAAAATTACCTTTCATGCATGTCAATGAAGCTAATTTTTTTATGCGTTTCTATCAAACTGAAAAACATCAAGTTCGTTTATAATATTATAACTAAGCAATATATAAAAATTTTAAAATCCTTATAGCATTCTAACCTCTATTAACCAGTAAGAACGAATCCTTAGTACCCACATCAAATTCTCCATCGAATTCAAGCTTTATGAAATACTTATAACAACGTTTTTCCATAGGTTGCAATGATATTTAGAATCAGTAATATTCGTTCCTAGAGAGCAACAAAAATTTAAAAAATAACAGATTTTTTTTCGGCGATATATTTTCTGGAATTTTAGTAATTAAAACTGAATTCCAACATTCCTTGCGGTATTCATCAGACTGTAGTGGTTGTAATTGATGATGCATCAATGATTGTATAAATTAAAAATAAATAACTTTAAATATAATATAAACCCACTGTTACGATGATAAATATAAAGTCAATTGGAAAACATGTGAGAATATAACATAAATCTCTTTTACATTAGAATATCTTATCTTCTGTATCGTCCTCCCCTTGTATAATAGATGCATGTTTAACAAAAAATTGTAAAAATTACGTGTCAGTAATATAACTGGGGTTATAAATTTCACTCACGGTATTTAAATACAAAAGATGATCACTTACAAGGAATTTGAATTTAAAAGGAAAGAATGAATGAGAAGGAAACTCTACACAAGTACAACCACGCAGATTGCCTTAGAACCCGCGCTGGACATCCACAAAGGAAACCTTAAAGAGAAACAGCAGGAAAAGCGTAGCTCTCATACTTTTCTATATCTCTTAGCGTGCCCTCGATGGATATTCATTCCTCCCTCCAATCCCAAACTGATAGTGCAACAGAAATGACAGAAACAATCCCAGCTGCCCAAAAATCAATCCAGATGTCCCTAGTCCACTGCGAGAAAGCTCGATGCCCGCCGATGCAACACTCCTGGTCAAATAAACATCACAGTACGTTGGTACGAATCGCACCGGGACTCCATACTTGGAAGAGCCCGTAATGGTGTTTCAAGGGAAATGGGAGAACTGCACCGGAATGCGTAACCATGGGAACGGAGCGACTTCCGTAACGTGCCTTATTCTCAGGTGCTCGCTCCCTCAGTTACTTTACCTAGCGCGAACCATGGCGGACTAAGGATAATGGCGGAGTGCTATGGCGCCCTCTGGGATTCCGCGCGTTGCAGATGGTCAAATAGGGCTCACGCAAAACCCTCTTCCCATTTGCCTCCCTCCGTCACTCGTCCGTTGCGATGCGTGGCTGGAAGTAATTCAGTTAACCGAGCCCTAGGCGGAAGAGGGGCAGATGAGAGGATCGGAGGATAAAGAGAAGAGGAAAGGAGAAAGAGAGACGAAGGGAAAAGAGTACCCTCTGGATGAGTCGAGGGAGAGTGGGCCCCTCTGTTTGAGGAAGGAATGTTTCCATTCCCTTTTCCGGGAGAGTTTAGGAGAAAGTTGATAATTCGGATAATCAGTTTTAATATATCCGCCACACTCCATCCGGGGATATTCTTTCGCTTCACGAATGCTAACTTTTGGATCGCTCGGTTTTAACACCGGCCGAATTCGGTTAATATCATTCGGGATGATTGTGTAGAAGACAGGGTTGGGTGGGGCGGTGAGAGATTTGTGCGGTCCAGATAAAACTTTTAAGGGTAATGTTACGAGGGCGTGGATGAAAATTCTTCGCTTCAGTTTGAGATGGGTACCTGTAAAACTAGATTCTCTCCATACTATAATATGATCTGATATAATCCAAAATTAATTTACTATACCTTAAATTTAATTAAATGCGCACTTACCAAGGGTGACACAAAAACGTGGTTCTATAACGGCAATAACTAGGTAAAGTTGAGGTCATCCATTGGCAGCCCTCAAAATTTTAGAGACGTGGGGGATTCTTAACTAGAGAAGGTAGACGAAAAACACTAATTGTACATACCATGTATGGTTAAGGCTCTGAAATATGTAACTAAGATAAATCGAGTTGTAATTAATTTAGCCAATTCAACACTTTTTGTGCAATCCGGCGCCATAGTGATTCTGGTTTATCATTCCGTTTAGATAAGCATTTAAACTCATTCACTAGTTTGCACTCAAATTTCTTTCGTAGTTTCATATACTCGTACTATATATCACTGCTGGTAGTGACTGGCAAAACGGGTGAAACTATGAAAGGAGGAAATACATTTGAAAAGACTGAAAATTTCGTCAAGGTAGAGGATAAGCAGGTGAAATATTAGCAATTGTGCGTTAGAAGTCTGTTTGTCACCTCGATAATAATACAGAATAATTATCCAACATTTCATTTTCTAACACTTTCAAAAATGCTTGAAAGTGAAAGTATTAAATGAAAACAATAGTTATCAAATACGATTTCATGAAAGGACATAAACCCTCTCGATACCTTTCTCCAGAATTAATACTCTGCTAACTTTACCGCGCGTTATTTAAAAACTATCAATGAAACTATAGCAAATACTCTGAAAAAATATTCCATAAATGTTGGTAGGTGCGGATATCGCATAAAAGATTACCTCCTAAAGATGAAACTTTTTAATAAAGTTGACAACTCCCTAATCCTAAATTTGTGTTGTGTGGTACATTTCCCTGCTCTTTAAGGTTAAACTATTCTCGTACATAACATTTTTCTCATTATAACACCTTTAAGAAGGTTTTATTTGGTTGGAAAAATCCTATTCTAAGAAACCAATTCACCCTAATAAAAGGTATTCAACCTGCAATACGTAAAATGATATGCATAACGTTATAATAGTTTATTATTAGGTTATAGTCGTTAATTATTTGAGACAGGCTTTTTGAAATTCTAAAGCTTATTTAAATAATTAAAGAAGCGAAACCTTTATTTTATAAATCATATCGCATTATTTCGTACTTCTAACATCTGAAGCCGAGACCAAATGATTTTTAGAAAATGTGGCGCTAATTCCACGTACTTCAAATCAAGATATTATCTTTAGATAGAAAATAAATAATCATGATGAAAGTAAAATACTACAGAATTTTTTAATATCCATATGAAATTCAGACGAAAAGTATTTCTTTCTTTTTCAATGCGTATTGGTATGGGAACAGTGAAATCACCCGGAAAAGACTAGAGCGGTATTTTTTAAATTCCAGAAATGTTATTTCCTCCTATACAACGCCGTATAAAAATAGAAGAACAATTCTTTTGCCAGCTGCGAAATATTTGATTATTACTTTTTCCGGAGATAGAATTCGAAATCAAGCTTTGATCAATAACTCGGTACAGACGGCCCAGAGGTCACTCTATGACCCAGTACATCCTCTTTTAAATCACCTGTTCTCTCTGATGTGCAGTCTGATATTGCGCTTTTGAGTGACAAATTACATTTCAATGAATCTCCTCTTATTATTGAGAAAGGTTTGTAAAATAAAAACAATAACTCATCGTTCCAAAAATGTTGTACCTTTGACAATTTATGAGCTTGTTTTCTTCGAATGCTTTACTTCACTCTGCTACTGTTGCCATATTACTCAATAAATTGTCATACCTTTTATATGGTATGGAAATACTACGTTCGATGAAAATTGAAAATTAAAAATACACCATAACGCTAAAATCCGATTTTTGGCAGTAAGATAAATCTTTTAGTACTTACAATATAATCAGGAAAACTAATTAATAGTATATTATTACAAATTATTTCGTTTATAAACTTCAAGGTTATGTTAATTCTTTAATGTATGTTATTACTTTGGAAAGCTATCAAAATATTCATTAATATTAACTATGAAAACATTTGATTGACAGGAAATTAAAAATGAAAACCTTATTATTACGAAATTGTAATTCGTCATACAAAATTGTAACGAACGCAGAAAAATATCACTTTATGGTACATAATTCGTAATATACATTTACCATTTTTATGCAACCTACTCCTTTTATCTCATCCTCGCATTATAACTTTAATATGTTTTGTCTGCACATTAATACTAAATTCAAAATACAGAGCCCCCCGCTTTTGATATTATTTAAGTAGATTATTTAATTTCCAAAGTATAATCATATTCCATCGTATTCTTTGGGAGTATTTAACATTTTTACTTCTATGCTCTATAAATTTCGTTTGATATTAATTTAATACAACAAATAATATAATACCCTAAGCTGTTTTTCTAATTCGTCATAAAACTCAATTTTCATTCATAAAATTTAAACACATTGAAAAAAAGTAGAAACTCACAAACCACCCGTCAGAATTCCTGTTATGAAACTCAACATTTACGAAGAGAAGAAAATCTTTACTTAGTTCAGTAATCGTTGAGGTGAGAAGCAGGAACAATGGACCTAAACACCCGAAACACCTTTCTCTCTCCAATGATCACCCTACGCCAATAAATATTATCCCCGACCGACTAAAGAGGCCATTGTGCCTAAACAAAACACATCGCCGCAATCGGCACAAAAGAGTTCTGCTTCGCTATGTTGACTTAGAGGCATTCGGGCGACGAAAAAAATCCCCCGAAAGGCGCATGCGTCACGCACAGTTTGCATGGGACATAATCAGCATTTTGGATGCTAATCAAGCCGCCCGCTCACGTAACTGCAGCCATAGGGGACTTTTAGGCCCGTCGCACGGCACTGACGTTTATTGAGTTTCCTGAACGTTTTGGGAAGGCGCGTACTTACTCGGGAGATCGCCGGGAGATGGCGCTGGGGTGGAGAGGGAAAAGAGTTGAATGTAAAAACGGGATGGAGGAAAGTGGGAGCCGGAGGGATAAAAATGTGGAAGGGAAACATTGGGTGAAAGTGAGGAAAGGAAAGGGAGAGAGAGAAGAGTAAAGAGGGGTGAAAAATGTTTAGGAGTCCTTGTATTTTACCCCAACCACGTCATGTGGAAGAGTGACAAACGTACCGTTTGAAATCTGTGTGCGGATTTACTGGGAATTTTTGAGCGAGGCAAAGTTCTAGGCTTATTGGAGGAATATTTTTGAAAATTTTCCTTGAATCCTTTCCTCGAGCTGAAAAAATAGCCAAGCAAAAAGGATCAATTTTCGGTGAATTACAGTTTACCCCTAGTGGCTTACAATTTCAACTTTACTTCTTTTAGTTAATTAAGTTTTCATCTTAATTAGCAATAAGTTTTACAAAGGTAATGGGTCTCTAAAATTAAGAGAAATTCTACAATTTTATTAAAGATTGTCATTGTTTTTGTAGTAAAAAAGCTTCTTAGAACGACGAAATAAAAGTGAAGGGCGATTATCGTTTTTATTAAAATGTCTACAATACTAACACACAAATAGACTTTGCAGGAAAGTAATTGCTTAGGGTCTAACAGGTAAGTCAAACAAACAACTGTCAGAGAATCATCTAAAATTGCCATTTTATTTAGAGATTCATTACGAAACAAAGGGTATTTAACAAAGTATACAGAGAATGAATGATTAAAAATAATTTTTACTTTATAAGATAATTATATTTTATATATAATTTTATAAGATAATTATTCAAAATAAGTTTTGTTTCCAGAACTGCCCTTTAACAACTTAGAGCTAAATAGGTTACGCAACTTAGAGCTTAATATAGCTATGCTAGTCAAACATATTCCTGGACCACATTTAAGAGAGAAATGTGAGAACGAACAACAATTTAATTAGACAGAAACGGCCCGGAATCTAGAGTGCTGTCACATGAATTTCACAAATACAAACGAAAATAAAAGAACGGATGAAAGACGGGACGGAAGGGAGAAAAAAGTTATCTTGAGATGGACGAGAAATAAAAAGAGATGAGAGAATGGACAAAACACATGAAAGAAACAAAAGGGAAAAGGATCGGAAAGGTTGGGAGAAAAGTGGATGAAAACCCAGGAGAGAAGAAAGGATGAAAGCTAAAGGGACGTATGTAGAATGTCAGGAGAAACAAACATACAGGAATTGGATGTCGACGTAGAAAGGGGGCGGAAAGAGAATAAAGAGAGAAAAACTGGGAATATGGAAGGAAAAATACAGCTGCTGGAGCGGTGAAAATGGACGAAATGAGGGAGGAAGGACGAATAACAATGTTTTCGCTAGAAATATACATTGAGAAAGAATGAAGCTTTCCAATTTATTGTCCAGTATGCTATTAATGTAGCAAGAGATCTAAGGCAAATAAAGCAATACACTGAACCGCCTACCCTTTCAACTTCATCCATATTTTTAAAAAATATTTATGTTAGAAATTTAACAGAATGACCTCAATTACAAAAGTGAATGATATCTGCAATGATTCAGAGGAAAAGATACAAAACGAAAAAATTCAATTTAGAGTATGTATAAAATAATTTTCATTAGAATATTTAGGAAATATTTTTTTAAATATTAATAAAAAATAGCAACCAGTAAGTTTGAGATGCAATTTGAAAACATAATTCATAATCTAGATTAGCTCTCATCAACGTGGTTTTGAAGAGCATCCGGAGATGGAAGAAACATATAACACTTAAATAGCAAAATTGAAACCAGAATTTGGATTTTATGGTTCAAAATATAGGAAACTTGAATGAAGATACCCGTTTTTTTCTCAAATGTTTTATAAAGTCTCAACTACATTTTAAGTTCATTTTGTAGAATACAAAAGACTCTAAAAAAGTCCAACTATTAGTTGTTACTGAGTACATCCCAAAATTTTCCCAATTCCTCAGAAGACCAAAGCAAAGAAGCTCCACACTTAAAAAGAACCTTTATTATAAACATCTTAGAAGATCAACAAAAAAAATTTCAAATAAATGTTGATAAGAGATATCGGAGAACAAAATGGATATGGGTTGTGAGAACGCAAGAGAAAAAAAAGTATTTACAGAAGTGAAAGTAATTTTAGGTGAAGAGGAGATGAATAAATGAATCAAGACGTATCCGATGGAAAAAATTGCAAGAGTAACATTGTTATTTGCATTCTTATATTACCGATAAATAACCAAGTGAAACAAACTTTCATTTTAAATAATTTCATGCATGAGTGAAAGTATTACGTATGTGAAACAAATGAACAATTTGAATTATTTCAAGTGCATAGTTAGAAATGTGTATTCTTTTGCGGAGTTCAATAATCTGCATATCCTGTTATAAGCTTTATTTATATTTCACCTATTTTCGAGGCTCCACCAGAGTTAGGATCTGTAGGCATTTTCCAATTTTCCTTATTCTTTGTTTCTCTTTGCCTTGTAACCCTTGTAATAAGTATATACTTGGCAATGTTTTAGGGTTATAAAATCCTCTTTTTTCCTTTCTTTTACTGAAGCTCTTCTTAAAATTAAAGTCCTTATTGATATTATAATACTTTGGGTCTAAAATGAAGATGATTGATTCGTGTAATAACAATCCGAATAATCTACAAGAATAAAATAATAACAAAAATCATTGACTCCAAAAATAAATTCTAATAGCATAGAAGAAGCTGTAGCTGAACATTGCCTTTTTCAGTAAAATAAATTACCTACGAGAATAAAGTTCTAATAAACAAAATGAACCTAAAATTAAATTCCACCGTTCCATCTCAAACAATCTAATCTCCTCTTTTATAACAGTATAATAATGTAACAAACATAAGGAGCTATATATACCGAGAAAAGTCATTCATTTTTCTCCTTCAATTCAATCTCGAAACAAAGTGAGCGTAAAAGCTTTACTTCCAGCCGTGACTTATACACCGTTTTAGTCTTTCACCGGGATTAAAACAGAGACGGAGGCGTGAATGCTGAAACGGAAGGGAGAGGAAAAGAAAAACATAAAAAGGACGCGGGAGAAAAGGCGAGCGGGAGAGAGGAAGTGACGTTGAAGAATATGAGGGACAAAAGGAAGAAAGATTGGGTGGGTGGAACGGGGTAGGGAGGGGAATGGGTGAGGGAGGGACAGACGGGAGGGAATGGGTGTATGGAGGGAATATAATAATAATAATAATAATAAAACGACTTTATTCGGGTGAGATTGAGACTAATAGTCTCCTCTTCCATCCAAGCCATCGTCATACAATATATAAATAAAAAATTTGAAGAGATATGAGACGAAACTGTAGATGTAAAAATTCAAAGAAATTTTTAGAAAAAAATTTCATCCACTCCAGAAAAACATCCACTAAGAAGGAGTGAGTGAAACAGCTTAACAAACCTACTGATAGCCATAACTAAAAATATGGAAAAAACATGATTAGTCTTCTATAAATACACTATCAATAGGTACATATATGAGATACATCAGTAAGCATAGTCACGTAGACATTTAAATAAGTTTTAACCATTTACATAAGAACATAAAATAATAAAAAATAAAAGATGTCGCTAAATGGGAATGGGGGAAGGGAGGACATGGACTAGTGAGGGAATGGGTGGCGGGAGGGAGATGGGGGGAGGGAGGGAAACGGGGGAGGGGGAGGGGAAGAAGAGGGTGTGGGATCAGAGTGGAAAAAATACACAAAATGGAGAGCGAGGAGAATTGGTATTCTATCTGAGGAGGGATGAAGGGTTTGGACATGCGAACGTTTGGGGAATCAGCGCCATAAATGGCAAAATATCAAACTAAATAAGGCTCCTAATGTTGGCCGTCTCGTCACATTGTCCAGCTCCGAACCCTCGGTATGTGTATATTCGTGAGAGGCTGATTTTGCCTTTTTTTCTCCTCCCACATTCGGACTCGGGTTTTTGAGGGAAATTTCCTAACAAGCTTAAGGAATCAAAGAGACGCCCCAAATTGCAAAAAAGGGATAATCGCCACTTCTTTTTTTGTCGTAGGGATACAGCTTCGTTTCATTTCGTTCGACTCATTTTGAGGTAATTGCTCAATTAGTAATAATTAGTTTTTCAATTCGTCTAAACTTAGCAAAGGAAATTTACGGTTACCATGAATCAATTTAGACCGGAGAAAGGATGAAAAAGAAACATCAATACGAAATTCATCTTCGCCGTATAAATGCATTTCTCTAACCATAAGGAATTTAAAGCAATTAGAAGTGGGTGAATATACAGTTGTAAAAAGTTATTCTTTATCTGACGGCTCTAAGAGAAACATTTTTTTATATATATAGTTGACTGTTCATTACACCGCATCCCTAGGAAATGAATTAAAAACGGAAGTAACGAGTTTTGCATTTTATCAACTTGATAGTATTCTATTGATTTCGATAAATTTTCATTTAAAAATTAGTTTCTTCTTTTCTATGTTCTATTGCGCTATTTTCCTTCATTTTTATTAGCTTACAAAGGTCAATGTTTCAAATGCAAAAGTAGACTAATTCATAGGAAAAAAAGTCACCCTGTAGGAATAAACAAAAACGTCGTACGAAAAACATCCGAAATCTACTAAAACTAATTACTGTTTTATAACTAAAAGTAAGTATATTGAAAAAAAATGATATGGAAATGCGCAGTGGAAGTCAAAAAGGTTGGAACCAATTTAAGAATAGACCAACCTTATCTGGCTCAGTCATGCGTTGAAATTTCGGTTATGAATATTTATGTATACACAGTGAACAATTCTAATAGAGAAATAAAAACCATCAATTAAAAAAATATTATATCGATGAATGTCTTCTTATTCCAGATATTAACCACAAGTATTGTAAATGGAACGTAAAGAAAAAGTATTCTAATTACTTTCATAGTAATATTTTTAAACGAAGAACTTAACCCGGTAACGCCTAGCGGTACCGTTTGGTACCACCCGGTAGGGTATTAAGAAGATTGAATTTTCTGATACTTCCGAATATTTTTCTAGATTTTTTTCAGTTTTACATCTATTTGCATACTTTGAGGCTCACGATTACAAAAAATTTGCTTTTGTTTGTCCTTATTTTTCGCCAATACCGATGTTTGAAAAAGGTGAATTTTCATGAATCCCAAAAAACACGCTTTTTTTCGTGCAGACCTTCCGATTTTTTTTAATATTTCCAGTTTCGTGGCTATCTACGAGATTTTTTCAAGTGGTATCAAATTTCAATACATCTAGCTATAGATGTAATTAGAATTTTAGGTTGCTAGTTTATTTATAATGAAGTTACAATGAGTTACATTTTGCTGGTACCATATGGTACCGCTAGGCGGTTCCCGTTATACTTTTATGCGGGAAGCGGAAATTTCTTCTGCTACGACATCTCTATTGGATTTCTTTTGCACTTGCGATATTATTGCAAATAAATATTTGAATATAGTTGCATTTCATTTATGTGCACCCCAAAAATATATCTATTTTAGTCGTTTTCGATGATTTAGGCTGAATTCTGAGGTATGGATTTACCCTTTTCGGGCTCTTGACGTACACCCATGACCGGATTAGGAAGAGACAGATGTTGGGTCCGGTTGTAAAAATGAACCATTTCTCTAAAGGAGCGAAATAAGCTAATAGATGAGGAGTGGCGGAAGGGAATACCACCGTAAACTCCGAAGATGGCTGGCAAAAAGCGAGGAACACGCGACCTGAGACAACTCGGGAAAGATTTTGTATTGTTTTGGCCTTCCGTTTCTCCATCGCGAACAACCGAGCAATATTTGCGCCTTTTACTCCTTATTCTAAGTTACACTTCCAAGGAGCGTTTGGAAAGCTTAACTACCTAAGAGACCTCACACACGCGAGCAGGTGATCCTTTGGGATGATAAAAACATCACCGTCCATGACGCGATTTTTCCTAATCCTGATTACTCTTCCTTTCGTGAGGTGACCCCAACCCAGGCTTTTGAGCGTTTTTTGACGAAGAAGTCGTTTCACATCTGGTGATGGAATCGAATAAGTATGCCCTGTTCTGCAATTGTGGAAATCCGAATGTAACAGCTGAGGAAATTAAATTGTTTGTTGCAATTCTCTTCCTCAGTGGGTACAATACGGTTCCTAGTAAAAGGCATTATTGGGATGCAGCTTACAGCATAAGGAATTAACTTGTTTATAAGTCAATGAGGCGAGATAGATTTTTGCAAATTAACCGATTTATTCATTGCTGTGACAATACTGCTGTTGATACCTCCGATAGAAGGTGGAAATTGCGCCCTCTTATGAATATGTTAAAGAAAAAGATTAGTGAATATTTCAAAGAGAGTAGTGTTTAAGTTTCGATGAGTCCATGGTTTCATATTTTGGGAGGCATGGATGGAAACAATTCATTCGAGGGAAGCCCATAAGATTTGGTTATAAGGTTTGGTGTCTCAATACCCCAGATGGATGCCTTGTAAATTTTGACACTTATTAGGGAAATAGTCCCAGGAAAGTGGAAAGCTACGAGAAAGAATTAGGAAAGGCCGCAGAACATTTAGTTGGAATGACAGATGAACTGAAACAGAAAGAGTTACCTTCCCGATTCTATTTTGATAATTATTTCACGAACTACGACTTAGTGAAATATTTTCGCGGAAGGAATTATGGTGCAACAGGAACAGTGAGGGAAAATAGAATTCTTCCCCCTGCCATACGCCTCTGGCGGCTCGCGGGGTATATATCTAAATCTAAATACCTAAAAAATATTCTCTGAAGCTCTCTAAGGAATTAGCAAAGTTAAAGCGAGTATCTTTTGAGGCCAAAAGATCCGTGAAAAACAACATTCTCGAGGAGAAATGGGTGGACAATGCTGTCGTTTCGGTTATGTCCTCATGTCACGGAATTAATCCGATATCTGTGGTTGGGAGATTCTCCAAAAGTGAGAAAGATAGACTACTTGTGCCACGGCCCGCGATGTTATAGGCAAATACAATAAATTTATGGGGGCACAGATTGAATGGACTGGAATATTTCTCTTTATCGTGTGGGTGTCAGAGGAAAGAAATGGTGGTGGCCCATTTTTACGTGGATGCTTGATTCCGTGATGCACAATGCATGGTTGTTGACGAGGAAAACAGGGAAAAGTACAACCCAGTTAGAGTTCCGATGGGTAGTTGCGCAGACTTACCTGGAGAGATTCAAGAATACGCCAAAATCTGTAGGACGTTTACCTGCGTCCATAAGCAGTGAAATTGGAATGATGTATGTAAACTAATCATGAGATAATATTTTGACATACAACAGTCTGCATATGATTACTAAAAGCGGGTTTTCTTTCCAGTGTTTCTGATGAAATAAGGTACGATGGGTACAACCACCTCGTGCAATCCGACACCCAGAGGCGAAGGTGTGCCCATGAAAATTGTACGAGCAGAACACGAACGGAGTACGGAAAATGTAATGTAGGGCTATGCATGGACTGTTTCACAAAATTCCACATTCTGCAGTAATACAATGAAGCCACAATGGCAAACTGTTTATTTACTTTCACTATTTTTGACTTTGAGGATTCCTGTAAAATTTATATAATTTTTAAAATCTTAGGGCAATAATTTGTTTTAACATATTCTTATGATTTTTATGATATTTCATGTTAAAAATGTAAAAATAAGCGGAAAAATACAAAACAATAAATAGTTTGTTCAGCAAGCTCTAAATTTCCGAAAATTCCTTAAACCTTCAATTTTATACCCCCAAGCGCCTAGCGGTACCATATGGTACCAGGCTATATCTCCGTAACTAATGATGTTAAAAGAAAAAGGATTGGATAAATTGACTTAGATAGTAATACGTATTAACATACTTGATTATAATTAAATTCGAAGAAAATTTTTTTTCCAGGCGTTACCGGGTTAAGCTAGCTGCACATCAATCCTAACTTATCTCCTTAACTTTAAGTTTATGGCAGTGTTGTAGAGAGAGTGGCAAATCTTAAGTCTCAGGGGACACTACTCTTAAGTTTATGGAAAGATTACGACGAACGGCTAAGTACTTACGAGAGTATGGCATCATATCAAACTACGTAGTTTACAACCTTAACCGAGACAATTATCAATCGAACCTACTCATTTTTATTTATTATATTTGATATATTTACATTAGTTTTATGTGTATATGTAATTTTTTTATGATTCCGAATATATATTGCGCGGCATTTTTTTCTTACTTTTTTGCACCAACAGGAAGTAAGACTAGGAGTGCTTTCAAAGACGGCTTTTGAAGATTTCAAACCTCTAACTTTCTAGCAGAATAGAAAGAAATTGAATAAAGGTTTGATAAAAACCCAAGCCAAATCGGCATTGTTTTCCAACTGAGCCTTAAGGGTGTATGTAGTAGTAGTATTGTTAAAAGTGCTTCGACAGCTTAGGTCATTTCGCACATTGGCTCCCACCGGGAATCGAACCCGGGACCGCTTTCACCAAAGGCAAACGCGCTGTCCACATGACTATCCGGGAGCTAAGGGTGTATGATTAGATTTGTTTCCAAATGGTGATATTTTAGACTAACAAAAAACATACATATTGATAGTGAACAAAATAGACGATAAGTATTTTGTCTGTTTACTCTGAAAATCATAAAAGGGTATATGAATAGAAGTATTTATTTATTTTTTGTACCCAAAAAACATCCAATTTCTACACTATTACAGTGTATTTACACAGTGTATGGTATTAACGATAACAACAATTAACAACAACAATCACAGAAGACCATTCCCTAATCGAAAATATCCGACTGATTAGGATTTGATGAACCCCGAGCACGATAATCACTTCGTTACCACGATCGGTAACTAACAAGAATTACATAGGATCAAACTGTAAACTACTTCATGGCTCACCTAGAAGGTAAGATAATAGCATAAAATATTATAGCTATAATAAATCTATGGACAGTAACGTGTCAGGAGATCAAAAAGAATCTATGTCCTCTAAAAAATTAAAAGGTAACCCTTAATATCTACTGTTATAATTCCTCATTGTTGCTTTAGATGAAGAGTTTGAATTATTTGAATTGACCTTGGAAATGAAAAATTGATTAATTAATTCATCCATAAAACCTTAATGACCCTTTCATTTATTAGTTTTATCTAAATATTTAAATTAAGTTAATTTTTCGAATTTAAAGAATTTTTGGCGAATGGAATGTATTGCAATATGCAAATACCGGACATATTTGGAATAAAACGCCTTTTTAAAGTACTAAATATTCCATTGAAATTAATGATAAATAAATTGAACATGATAACTTTATAATATTAGTTCCTGCATTATTACCTCTATGCGAGCCCTAAATACGAATAACGTAGGAAAAAATCAACATACTAGCTTCAAAGTAAATGTGAAGTGATTAAAGTTACGATGGTGATACTGTGTAATTCTATGACTAAAAGGAAAGCATATCGAGATGTTTAGAAGAAAACGCTCTATCAACCCATTATTTATTTCCGAGAATTTGAATCCAACACCGATTTACAACTAACAGCACGTCAGTTGTGAAGACCCAATCTGATAATGAAAGCCTGAGGATATTAGCAAAATCAAACTTCGCAGAGGATTCGTAAAAAAAGTAAGCGGAGAAAAAGAACGGTAGCGGCGCATCGAAACTCCATAATCTTCGAAGCGGTAAAAGCTTCGACGTAGCTGAAGGCTGTAAGCCCTTCCAGTCATTAGCCTTTTGGATTTGACCGGTTATAAATAATGGATTCCGCGCGGATACAAAAACATGAAAAATAGACGAAGACGCGGTTAATTTTTCGACGTTGCCCATCCTTCACCCCGGCTGCCGATTCCCTTGTTCAATTTTTTATTATTTCTCCCACACTCCTTAGCAGTGTTTGATCGACGTCGACCCAATTATATCAGAATTTTACCATACTCTCAATCCGTCTCAGCCAACCCACGCATCATATCACCATCCCTTTTCAATAACCAGTTGTTTAATAAATAACCGTTACGCAGACTGCTTCGCCTCAAATATGCGCCAAGTTAGTTGTGTGGTATGATTAAATAATATATTAGAGTCCCTAAAATTCATGAAAATTTGTGCATTATCGGACATTTTTGGCAATTTTTTATATTGAGAAGAATGGCAGTAGCCAAATTAGTTATTATAAAGCGAAGGAAGCTTATGGGCCTAAAGGCCTCAAAAATGGATTTTTTAAAATATTTATTGACATAAATTTACATAAATAAAAAGAAATTCAAGTATTAAAAAGTAGATAAATTATAATCCAATACCGCAACTGCCGATAAATGGGTTAGAAAAAACCAAATAAAATAAAACAATGTATTGGTACATTCAAGTCCCCCTGAGCTTCAGGAAATTATAGTT
The DNA here is from genome assembly GCA_947579665.1 of Sympetrum striolatum. Lineage (NCBI taxonomy): Eukaryota > Metazoa > Arthropoda > Insecta > Odonata > Libellulidae > Sympetrum > Sympetrum striolatum. The sequence goes on along the minus strand of OX388348.1, from coordinate 14,107,975 downwards.
AATCCCCTTAGCCAGAACTATGCCTCTAGGGTGTGAAATATGGATCCATCTATTGATCCATTAATAATTAGGTATCTGATTCTTAAACATTGAAATTCTAAAATAAACAAATCATTCAGGTGTGGATAATACATGAATGGAGTCTTTCTCTATTTAGAGTATAAGATACCAATGGTATCCAGTTATTACTGAGAATACATTTTTAAACCGAAATAAATCCTTATCAATCTAATAACAATAGCTGTACTTTCAATTTGGATACTGCGGTCATTCATAATACATCACTTCGAGAAAACTTCAGAAGAATATCCACAGAGCGTCTAAATTAATATTACATACATTCGACTACTTCAGAATTGTTTGATCCAGATCCAATGAGATGTTTTACTATTCTCACTAATGTTTCTGATTTCGTAAGAAATTCCACGTTGATTCCTTTAATTAGTTGAATTACCTCCCTTAAGAATTTACATTAAGAATGGGGTAAGGTTTAATTATAGTTGTAATCAATAAAATTGAAAATTTTCAATTAAAACAGAAGGAAAACATTTTTACAGGGGATCGCTACTATAGTTGATGTTAAAAAAATCATTTTTCCCAATAATAACATGGAATTCAATAAGATATTGCATTACAAAAAATATTACAGCTATACATTTAGGAGCTATAAATTGCAAATAAAGAAATCTTAACTAAAATTAAAGTGATTCTAAATGAGATATTACTTTATTATTTCTTGTACTTTCGAAGGAATAACACGGGTATTATCTCCAGTCATCTTTTTAATTACTCACTCATTAAAAATTGGTCCTTGTTTCTGATGGAAGAAACGATTTAACGCATCGGAGATGCCTTGATTACAAACATACCTTAACAAGAATTAGTTTCGGTGAACAAGAACTTTGAAGTCAATACAGGGCGGAGCTTGTTTTCGAAAATGAGCCGAGCGACAATCAGAATCAAGGGATTCCAGGAATCCATAATTAGAATCAGGAAATTTTAACGCTCACAAAGAAGAAACCAATCAACAGCAGGCGTATCAACAAGAGAAACATTCTCCCTAAAATCTACAGCTTACTGTGGCACCTAATTCCTATTCGCAGGGGACCAAAGTGCCTTCCGCACATTTTATTTACTGTTTGATCTGTAAATGACCTCATAGTTACGTGGGTACGACTCTAATTGATTGGGTGCGAGAAAGATTTTACGCTGTAAATTGCCTCACAATCGGCGTGCAATGCATATGAAAGCTTATGTGCATAATTATCAATATTATAAATCAAATTGAAACATGAAAATAAGTCTCAGCTATTGATGAAAATTTTCAATTACCTGTTATTAGATTAATGAAAAAGAAGGGGAACTCATTTTATCTATCTGAAATTTTTCCAAAAAATATCCTTCAGAAAACTTTAGTAAAATAATAAAATTCGGCCTCTTCTCTTCAGGATTTTATACACCCACCTTATTCATGATGCTTCATCAGCCAATTCAAAATGTTTCATCCCCTTTCTCTGCGATTGTTTACCCTCAACGTGGGTTTTTTTCAATCTCAACCTTCTGTTGTAAAGACATATGATACCTAATGTGCCTTACCTCGCCAATAATGCGTCAACAAACTATATATACATCTATGTATCCGATTTCACTCAACGACCCATAAATTTCTGGAATATCCATAAAATTATAAAATAGATTTTCTCCGAATTCCAGATATTTAATAATACTAGAATATCAAAACTCCATAGAAATTATTCAAATATTAATATAGAGTTGTGTATTCATCGCGGAAGAAGATTTAAATTCACGGTCCCTTGTAATAGAAATAATAGTGTAATATGCTTTTAATAGTCATCATGCGCGATAAAAAAGTTAGGCATGTAATAAATCTCCAAAACCGATTACATTATTACAAAAATATAAATTATTCTTCTAATATTATTATATTATTATACAAAAAACGTAATGACTCTTTGAAATATTATTATGATTTATATATGATAATATATTTACCTTTAAATGGAGTAGTAGGTGAGATAATCTTCGTTCCTTAATTAAGTACGATTAAACATTTAATTGTAACCTGATCATAATTTATATTTTAAACTGTCAATATAATAGTAGCTTTACAAACTTTTTGTTCAACTGAGAATCCATATGATGACACACTACCAGCTATCAGCAATATAAAATGTATTAGTTGTAAAAATACTTAAAAATATACTTTATAAGCATTAGAAAAAATAAGAAAAATACGAAATTATATTATAATGATTTTCAAAAACTTTTAAGTCAAAAACTCATGTCGTATTTTCATAAAGTTCACAAGAAATAAGATAATTCGTTAAGATAACATTACTACTATGAAAATTCGAAATAGGGTACCACTGGAAAAGTCCTCGGAGAATCTTGATTCAACTTTCCGCCGAGGTATTTCCGGAATTTTCTTTAGGTAACCGGTGAATTACATAAGCGCAAGGCAAAGATAAGAAATAATGAAGTTCGACGTTTACCCAAAAAAATTAAACTTTCAAACATTTGTACGAACTCCGCAAAGAGTGGGAATGATTACACTGTTACCTCCGCTTCTCCTCTCTCCGTATTTTCCTTCGGGAAGCTGCTTCCCCTTCTGGGAATATCACGAGTCCGGCCTCTTTCTAATGTAAGAACAACATTTTCCTTAGCAACCGTTCAATTACTTTTGACGATACTGGAGCTATAAGGAAGGAAATAGTTGGCCTTAAGTCAACACAACCGTTCATCATTTTGGGCTATAATCTATTCCTTAACATCTCCCGGATTTGCCTACATTCTCCTAAAATTGACTATCATGTCATCTCCTTTTTAAAACCATTCTACCGTAGGGAAAAATCAGACTGAAATATTACAATCTTTGGCGATATGATAGATTTTTCCAATTTAGCAATACTTGAACGATGACGGTTGTTCAATATTTTACATAAAACTTTACATTAAAAATTTTTCTAGTTCATAGCTTTTCTCATTCATTTTCTAGCAAAGGTTAGGCATAACTTTTTCCTTTTACCTCGCCATTTTGTGATATTATTTACATTATTGTTATTTAATTAGTTGATAATTAATTTTTTAAATGTTGTTCGACAACTTTAATTGGCCTTGTGTCGTTTGTTGATGTATTATTGATGAATTAACTACTATCATAAACTAGTTTGTAACTAATAACCATTCAGTAGGAAGTTTATAAGTAAAGTAACATTACACGCTATTTTTTCTATTCTCTTACCGAATGTTCTCTTGAATAAGCGCTATTTCTTTGCTCGTCTACAAATATTTCAGATGTTGGTGTATATAAGGTAATTCATGGAGAGATGCCCCACCGGGAGAGATGCCCCAGTCGTAGTATTTTTAAGGAAAACCACACGATTGCTCTACTGAAGGTGTTCGTCAGTTAGTTGGAATGCACCTGCCTATCTGCAAGAGTTTCACGGCGGTGAATTCTTTTTACGCAGTTTTATATTTTTTCGAAATCAAGAAATACCTTCAGTGAGAATTTTAGCCTCGAAGTTTCGAAATTTCGACAAAGCCTCAATATGCTATTTATATGCCTCTAGAGGAGGCTGAGATGCCTCCTAATTTTTTTGAAACTGTCAATTATAAATAGGTTTTAAAGTTAACTTAAACGATTAGTAAGATCCTAATTTCAATTTCGCTTCAAGAATGTTAGCATATAACAAGCGCATTCCACAGTTACTGCAGTTTAAGCTAACGGGGCATCTCTTTCACAGAGGTGAAATCACCCGGACACTTTGGGATATTGCCAAATGCATTGATCCAGAAAAATTTAAACTTAAAATAATTAAACAAAATTTGTTTATATACTATTCATAATCTATAAATGTTGTATTCTATCACGCAGTTTCACATTCTTATTATCACTTAAGTCATTTTTATGAAGTCATTTCCTTAGGAAAGAGATCTCTCCAGGAATTACCTTATACTCTTATTTATCTATGTATGGTGGAAACGTATGTGAGATATTTTTATTTCATATTTCTGTCTATTATTTAACGAATGATTTTAACTTGATATATTTTTTATATTTAAAATTGTCAATGTTATGATTATTGTTTCCCAATATTACTGAACAACCATACTCTGAAATACAACTTCCTGGTTGTAAACCTTTCAGCAATATCAAATACATTCATAATAATGCAAGTTCAAAATTTAATTCGTAGATATCTAGTTATTAAATGAATTACTTCCTCGCAATCAGGTATCTTTAATGGAGACCTTGACCTGTAATGCCTAGATGGGTTTTTCCTGGGTTGTTTTGGGTTGTTGATTGCAACGTTGTACCCATCGATCTTTCCTCGTTAGAGCGTTTCCCCTCTGAAACTATGGTATCGCAGTTCATTAGTATCTGCATTCCTTTGTTTTGGGAACGGAAAATCGATTCCTTCTATTCATACTGTAACGTAGAAGTACTTCGTTAGTTTTGGGGTGATAATGTTGCAAGGCATCGACAACTTTAATACGAGATAATTCAGCAAGATAGGTTTTCAGCAGGCGGATTCTGGATTTACTATTTCATGTACAGCTATGTGCAAAAGAACTTAAAAATCCCTGGGCTATATAAGGCTAAGGATGAAAGTTTTTTTGCGCATAGCTGTATATCACAACAACTTCAAGCAACTTCCTACTATCAGATTAATTTCTTTATTTCTTACAGAGGACAACATCCTAATATAGATGCTGAAACGAATAGTATTAGGTAATCTTTGCTAATTAATATTATAAAATAATTAACTACCAAGAACGAGAAGTAACAAATACACCGCGAATAAGCTTTCTGTGACCTTTTTTACAATCCCACAGAATTTATAAGCTAGAAGGAACCGTAGCATATAACGTTTTATAGATATTTTATCCATATTACCTTTTATACCTTTATTTAGATATTCCCTTCTGCCTTCCCCCTTTATCCTACTATCAATTACTTTCTTTTACGATCCCCCTCCTCTCAGTATTTGACCCATCCATTTCCTCTGCAGACGCTATATTACTTCAATCAAAACCCTCTCTCCCCAACCACATCCAGCACTTCCGCGTTTGTTTGTCTAGCTGCTTCCACACCCACATCGAGAAGGCCTTCAACCTTTTGATGTTTCTGAGGGACCACATACAATTATTAGCAATAACTGTGTAATATTAGCGCCGAGCGAATCATGTATGAATATACCCAGCAAACTATCTTAGGCATATAAGATTGCTTTCTGTTTTACTGAACTCTGCTGAACTGAAGTAACAAGTCTACGGGGTGAATACGATATGTTAAAGTAAGAAATAGTTAAATCAATTAAAACAGCGAAATATATTCTTCTTCTTATAACACTAATTCTAGGTATAATATAGCTGTAATTTAGCATTTTTACTAATGTTCTAATTTTGTTCGTCCATAATGATCTCATATGTACAATATCAGTTTATAGATAGGGAATTGTTAATGCCTCCCCAACACTGTGAATTGTACTTTTCATAAACTTCCAGGATAGAGTTTTACAATTACTTTACAGAAAAATGTGATCGTTTAATGCTTAAGAAAAATCAACCTCAGATTTATTTGGTAGGTGAAAGAGAAGATACTACAATCAAAACTAGCGCTTCATTAGTATGACCTCAGGTTCTTTTACATAATCTTCAAAGTGAAGACAGGATTTCACTTTGAATAAGTTTCGACTTGAAACATCTTCAAATTGATGACATGAATATCTGAAATTACGGCAAAAATGACAGCGCTGACATGTCAACGTCTTAGACGTCTAACCACTGATTTGGATGATCGTTAACAAAAAGCTTCATTGGAGTGATCGTGAGATCTGTGGGAAATAACTCCGGGAATTTGTGGATATATATGGTTTACTAATTTTCTAGTAGAATTGGACTATCTTGTAATAACTTCAAATGTTTTTTTAATTTCAGCACTAGAACTTTTTCTCGCCAGTTAAATAGGGCACTGTCGTAGACTGCATGCAGCTGGGTTTTGAGTCCAGTAAATTAAATCTGTCTTTAAGAAAACCAGGGTCTACCTTCGCCAACACTACAGATTCCGATTTAAACTATTCAATATGCTTTCAAAGATTAGATTTGATTGATATGAAACAGCTTCCTTCTGTCCAAACGCAGAGGTATGTTCACCTTCAACACGGAAAAATGTCTATAAAGTGCTTCTTTTGCATCTAACTTTTTATCATCTCCCCTATCTCTTTTTCTTCTTATGTGTGTATATCTCTTCATTTTATCTCAAATTATTACTATTTCCCTTGAATGTTTTATTATTTTTTAATGGAAACGTCCCAATAAACAATCGAATTCCTTCGTTTAATTTATCTATAAAATTATAAGAATATTTTCCTGGAAAAATATATGTTTGATCATAACTGCAACACTTCATTGGCTTTTGCTGCCTTTGCTCGCTTTTCAGAAATTTCCAAACGAGACTTATTTGCTGTTGACTATTAATCATTAATTAAACTCTAGTAATATGATTTATTTGACGCAGAGGCAACTTAGGCAATCTATTTTGTGGTACCAGTGATAATCCATAACAAAACTAACTTTTAATCATTCCTAAACCCTAGAAAAATGGGACATTTGAAATGGAAGCAACTCTACGTAGCTGTATCAGGGTGATATTTCATAACAGCACTGTGGAACAAGATAAGATATCGACATCCCGTTTTCACTTCTTTTACTTTTCCTCCCGTGTTCACGCTGAAAGACGGTACCAAAAGTTGAGGACCCATCACGAATCACCGTGTTTCCATTTCACATTCTTCCGGAACGATCTCCCAGGAATCCATTACGACCTGAGTAATCGATGCATGGTCCCCGTTCTAAGCTCTTTCCGATCGTTTCCTTAATTCCTCCATTACTGGCCTTGGGCATACGTAAACTCAATACTATCCCCGTTTCCCATCGATTCGGTTCCTATCGCGCCCGAAACGTCGACCTTTAACTTCATTAAGAGGGAATAATGATTGCTGTGCCTAGAGGCGCCACACAGATCATAAACAAAGGAACTTTGGAAAGAAAGGAAATGAAAGAGATGACGAGGCGTATGTAAGCAACGGATTTCGCCCGGGGAAGCATGAGAATTTACCGGGGGAAAATTAGATAGTGTTCCGTATTATCGTTTTGGGGAGAGATATGAAAGGGAAAAAGGGATGTTTATCGGAGAGGGCCAGTGGAAAGGGTATTCAGGGTACGCTATGTACTCAAGCATGTTTGGACTCCGATTTTTCGGTCTAAATATTAGAATTTTTTTCGTGTGACTCCGGTGTGTAACTCAAGCATTTCATTCGCTTCGCCAAAAAGGCATTTACTACTAAATAACTGCAAAACATTACCCGATGGAACATCACAATTCTGGATTGGGAAATGTTTCATCAGTCCAATTACAAAACAAAATAGAATGAAAAGCTGAAATGTTATGTATTTTGGAATCGATAAAAGTACAGTGGAAGAATTCCTAAAACATTTTACCGACAATGCACTGAGCGTTCCTCAGATGCTTCAGGACGTAGGATGGTAATCTTTAGAAGATGGAAGACTTAAAAAAATAATTAATTTAATAAATTCAGGGAAAATACCTTATCAGAGGGTGTAACCAATATTATGAGTATCCCCTGTTATATATGCTATTTAGATACAGCGAGGAGGATCAGGGAAATATATGCTAGAACCAGTCGTTTCAAAAATGTATTTTCATCCACAAACGATACGCGAAAGTAATAGATTAGGGAAGTAGAATTCTGGTGCATCCCCTGCCACAGGCCGAAAGGTGGCTTGCAAAGTAAATATGCAGAAAGATGTTGATGAATTATGCACTAAAGAAATCGGCGAATAAACAAAGCACTACTGAACAAATTTCCAGTTTCATCGTAAGTTTGATAGCTGAAAACTGTGAATGATATATTCTTATGTTAACAATGTATAAATATTTTAATAATAAGATCGAGAATATTAGTACACAAACCGATTTCATCAATGTTGTTGATAATCACATCTATGTCTGTACTATATTTAAGTTTTTTATTATTGGGATTTCATTTGTGACCAAAAAATACGAAATAAATAAAACTTAATACTCTAATAAAAATACACAAGTAGAATCGAATGTTTTATTCAAAAACTATGAATTTTAACAGAACATTCAACTATTAATCAACATTTGATTCAGCCCTTATGTAATAACCTAAGTTTAGTATGTTCAGATTGAATTAGGCTTAGTTGAGAGTATTCACAACAATATTCATTATTTATTTTCATTCAAAAACTATAAAAATATTGTTTCAAACTTCTTAAACGAAATGCATTTAAAAATACAATTGAACTTTAAAAATTCACTAGTATTTTTTATTTACAAGTATAGTATTTAATTGAACGATTCAGTAATTGGAATATAATCCACGTGGGGTAACTTTCCTTGATATTAATAAAGTTTTAGTAAAGCCCGATGTGGCCTTTGGAACGCATTAGGATTCCCTTTCCGCTGTATATGACAAAACTCATGAAGAAGCCTTCGCAATCCACCTACGCGTAGGAAGTCACGAGGCAGATCGCCTAGAGCTGTTCCTCAGTAAGCGTCCTACGCAAGCCTTATCAACAGAATATATATGATAAGCAGTGGGCGTATCTGCATAATGTCGTCCTATCTTAAACCCTTGGAGGACTACTAAGTGATATATCGCCATCTGCTTCTTGTGCCAGAAATGTCAACCTTATTGTTAGTGTCGGCCATTTACGTACGTGGCCGTAATATCGAATTGTTTGCACTAGGTAAAGAAGAAGGATTTTTCCTTACCTAGCACAAAATGCATTTTCATGAATTCTTAAGGGAAAAATTCGACCGATGTAGTCTATATTCTTGTCCATTTCATTCTCAAGTTTTAATTGCTGTAGATTTATGTAACTATGGGTTACTGCCCAAGATAAAGTTTAAGGAAGAACTCTATATCTTACAATTTTGCCAATCCAATTTTTATATATATCAAGTATATCAAGGGTATAATCAAAATATATACAAACATCATCATAAGCAAATACCATAAGGATTGTAAATTTTAAATTAAAAATTAAGCATTCTTCGTTTATAACGTTACATTGCTGCTTACTTAATTAAAACAGAACCATGATCTATATAAGATTCAACCCATTTTTGCATGTAAGCGGATTCTCCTGCTAATAAATTGACTTGTTATCGAAAAGTAATAGTGCGTCGAATTTTCTCCATATAATAAGTTATTAACGGTTAATTGAATATTGGGAAATTGATAACTTGAACGACTTAAAAGATCTATCCGAACCTCTATCTTCCCTTTGAAAAGTAATTTATATAAATAATATCATTTATTGAAAAATAAAATGAATTTGGAGGCTGTAACTATTAAAGAAATTTTTTGAATAACCTTTAATTTGTTCACTAGGACCTACTTACAGGAATTGGCAAGGCCTAAGGACATATTCATTGTTAAGTTGATAGTTGAAAGGGAATACCAAAAACACTTTAAAAACTTTTATATACTCAGAACAAGAAAGCGGATACTTCTCCAAATCTCGACCCGATGATGTTATTACTATCAGAAACTGAAAGAAATTATTTGGATCTCCTCTTCGAAGGAAATTTGAGAAAATAAACGATTTCACCACCACTCTGGTGAACACACCTGTGTCGTATTTCGAGAGGAATAAAATTACATTGCAAAAATACGAGTTTTCAATTCGATTTCATAGATAAATAACATGGATTTAAAATAAAACTGTTTATTAACATTACTTTCTCGAATACATGCTTCAAATTGTTACTACTTTAAACGGTCAGAACAAATCCAACGACCATAAACGTTAGTATAATAGATCATATTTTTTTTTAATCCTCGGAATTATAAGTCCCAGTATAATAATGGAAAGTTAAAAGGGGAGTTTGTCTATGATCTTAATTATTACTTTAACAAACCATGCTATTATTTTAAACCATATTTTCAAAGATAATTTAAATGATAATTAACTTAAGTACATATTAGGAGGTACTACATTGAGGTTCGGAATTTCAATGTCAGTTAAAATCGACTAATTTCAAGATTAAGCGTAAATACCATTTAGCAGTCTGGCGTGTATTATCATTAAACACATTGTTGAGATATGAAGTTCATTCAGTCTAATAATTGCCTTAAACATCATCTTAAATATCAGTGAAGGTTTAACTATTCTATCGTAATACTACAAAACAGAGTTTAATACAATTTATTCAAGTTATAATAAAAAATATAGTCAAACTCTATTGTATCTATACATTATTAAATCGGGATTGAGTAAGCAGATGGATTTTTAAAGATGTGATCCACCCTACTGACCTATCTTAACATAATGGGTTATTGTACCTGTTTCTCATAGAATTAAAATCTCAAATTGATTATTCCAGCAGGTACAACCTCTAGGTCTACGACTCAATAAAAAAATCTATTCCTTTTTCCAGATTACATCGCACCACCATTGGAAGCCTCGTCTACTCATACAAAATTCCATCCTCCTTCGGATAAGAACATAATTAATCACTTCCCGTGCAATTCTAACCCAGCTACCGTACTAGTTTAATCTTGCGCGTCTTTCCCACTTAAGCTTTCATGCCTATCAATACAGTACTTCCGTCCAACCATACACATTACTCACTTAGTTATTCCAAAACTAATCCCCTTCTTTCCTCCGAAACGTAAAACCTCCACTCGGAGTACAAACGCAGCATAGGAGCGGATTATTCCGCTGCTAGACCACCTCCACACTTGCTCATCATTTAAATATTTATGCGCATAAGTCATCAAAGCTCGGCCTTACTTATTTAGCCAATCTCGCAGTGGCTGATGAGATAGAGGGCATAATGGGATGGGGCGGGCGATGGGATGGGTTGGGGCGATGGTTTTTGGGGAATCGGGCAAAATGAGAGAGGGGCGGGCATGTTGATGACGTGGAGTCTGGCGCAAGAAGCAAGAGAAAAGATGAAACCAGATGTGGGGTGGAGGCATGAAGTGTGCGGTGGCAAATGTAAGTGGATGGAGGAAGGTATGAAAGAGTCCCTCTCTTGCAACCTTCTCTTGAATTTCCGTCTGGCTTCACAAAGACCAAGGCTGGCCCCAGGGGTGCGATATAAATAAGGGGGCCCCGGTATGGCCACGGGGGCGGGTGGTTGGCAGGGGGTGGCGCGCTATAAAGAGAGAAGATGGATGGCGGATGGAAGTGGTAGTTAGAGAAATTGAAGAGAGGAAACGATTGGAGTAGATAATGGGGAGGGGTCCAAGGATGAGGTGAGCGTTGGCCTCACGGCGAGTAGCGCTGATTAAAAAAGGGATCGCTAGAAAGTGCGGTTTTGAATATATGCGAGCCGGGGAAAAGTTCCGCGGAGCAAATGACAAAAGGTGTTTTCTCCGGCGGAAGGAAAACTTGGTGCGAAACGCAGCCGTTCCTCTTGTTAGCTTACTTCTCCCGGATAGGAAACAAGATTATCTAAACAGAACTTACGACGCCTCCTTTCCCGATAATTCTCCTCGGAGACTTGAATACTTGAGCCGTGCCGTATACTATTCTTGTCACATCCGTATTATAGCGCGCGAAGTTTTTTTTACCGCGTTACGCCCCATTTCGAAAAATTTTCAGTCAGCAATCAGAGAATAAATTTTAGACTGGAACTTAATTTTTTTAATGCGGTTTCCTAAGATATTTTTTGCCGAGCGAGGCCTATAAAGTTGATAATTAAAATAAGCTACGTACATAGAAAAAATTAAGCTAAATTTATGCTGCTTAATTTATTGTTCAGTATTTGTTTTAATCTGGATCATTGTAATCCTGTGGGAGACATCATTGCACTCTTTAATTTTCAATGTAACTATTTGTAAAAAAAATATTTTACTAATACCATTCTAAAACTATAGTTACAAACCAATAAAGAGTGTAGAGGCAATCGCATAGTGAATCATTGATGATATATTGGTATAGTAATTGAAATAAAAAATATAATTATATTATTTTCTAACAAGTTAAAATTATCCAATTAATATTAGTCAATATTCTCATATTTATTAAAGTAATTGTTGAAATCTCGTAATTATTATGGGAATATAAACTTTAATTAAAATTTATAAAGATATTTACTCTCGTAATTTTGTAATTCTCGTAAAAGAACTCAACGTGAAGCCAAATGTATTTTCCTTTTAGATGGACAACGATTCCGATTTAGTTCACAACTAAAGAGGAAGATTAAAACCTAGCCTTTACATCTTACTTTTCCATTATCATTTCCATTATAATTGCTTCATGGAGCCATCACGAAGGTAAAAGTAAAATAGTTAATTTAGATTATAATATAAGTTAACTTAAAAAGTCCACTCATAATTCTACCCCTGTATAGACTATGGCTACCTATTTAATATTTGCATGATCAGAAAGGAGAGGTAAGAGAGAAATTAACTCAAAAACCATTCTTCTATTTTCTAATTCCTTAAGTTGAACGTACGTTCATAATAGACGCAAAATGTATGGTACAACAGCTTTGGCTGTGTAATAGCCCACACAGGGCTATTTCCAAGCCAAATCGGCTTTTAATACTGTGCGACACGCGGCCAGCGCATCGAGTCCCACACCACCTTATGGGCGTTTTCTGACCACAATGGATCCTCTTCCTATTAAATCAGGTAAATTCCCAAAATATAAAGTCGCTGAATCGACCGTTAAAAGATATATAGAGAGCTGGATTCTCGTCCCAAGTTTGTGTAATCACGGAGTGTTCTGAGATTAATTCCGTTTACGTTTAATAATTATCAAAATAACAAATTATCGCAAGAAATAGGTGAGTTATAAATCCTGGAAAATGTACACGATACCTTATATTATCACACACAATTATACACTGTTCATTGTATACAATTCTTAAGATTTGTAATACTCTCTAATATACGATAACTCTTATTTTGTTCTCTTTTAGCTAGGTTATACGATGGATGTTCCTGCTACTATATCCTGCTTAATAAAATATTTTTACTTGTATCTTTCACTTAGTTTTGCTACGCTAGTTCAAGACTGTGATGACTTGAAATTAACTGAGGTATGATTATTGCTAAAAATTTGCAGCATTAAAGGTACCTTCTTATGGAATGTCAAGAAAAGTTTTATTCGTACAGAAATTGTACTTCACTTAAATTATTATGATTCTAAACAGGAATCCCACTTGGGGAGTAAAACAAGGCAAGGTAACTCACTCTTTATCTTACCTAGTAAGCCTCGATTCTTCTATTAGATATTTGTAGCTATTTTTAAAGTGGGTTTGATGCCAACCGATCTACGGGATGAATATTGTATAGACAGACGACCATGTCGGAGTCAAATGTCCATAGCTCAGCAGTAATTTAATATTGCGTTAAAAACATTAATCCCCATTCCTAATTTTTGGTCTCCATTAATGATAATGAGGATTTATTCAATAAACTTAGTCGTGTATGAAAATAGAGGGTATTCGCATATGCTTTGCCAGATTACGCATTCTTGTGTTTTCCTCTCGCTCCCTGATTATTTCATAATTTCGCGTCTCTCGCAGCTTAATTTCACAAATAGTTTCCTTGTTCTCTCACCTTTATCTTTCATCCTCATTCGCGTTTCAGTGCCCACACCAAGAGCCCTGTTGATTCTCAACCGCACACACAAAGGAATCAATTTTCGCCCTTTTCCTTGAGCCTATCATTTTCGCAGGTCAAAGCTCCCGGAAAGAAAGTGAATGAGGGATAGGAGACTTTCATCAAATTGCTTCATTCGCGAAAATCTCTGAAGAGACTCGTCGGTATTTAACAGTAGCTGCAATTACTAATGGATAAAGAAATACCACGTTAATTATTACCTCTTGTATAAGAAATATTATGATTTAGGTTCATAAGCAGGTGGTGATTTCATTGGCATATTATCTCATTCTCTAATTGTTAATTACCGTCTAATGTTCACCATAATCATAGTAATAATTTTAATTATATATTAAACATTTTAAATATTACTCTTCTTTTCAGATTTAATTTCATGTAACCGTAAAAAAACTATAAACATTTTAACCAAGTTACATTTACTTTTTTATACTAACTTTTCGTAACTGAATACTTGCCTAGCTATTATTTTTCATTTCGGTACCCACAATCACTTCTGATAAAGTCGATAGTCAATGCGGTTTGTGAATCCTAATCTAGAATTACCTAACTTTGATAAATTCCTGTTAGGAATACCTGATACACTTTTATGCATCATAAACGTACAAAAATATCTGAGATAATAAACGATAGAAGGAGAAACCGTACAAAATCAGACTTAACAAAATAGTAGGTTAAATATAATGCTTTCCTTAACAACCGAATTTCCATTAAAAATAGTAGAGAACTAATGAAATTTGCGATGAAATGTAACGAAACTGAAAAAGATGACAAATTTCCTTTGATGTAACGCAAGCATTCAATGAAATACCAAATCTGCTAAGCAAAGCAATTGAGTGTACTATTTTCAGTAACGAAAATTTCCTGAATTGTATGCTCGAAATTAAAGTTCCGTACAAATATAATATTTTGCAAATATATCCGAAATGGAAATATATTTTTATTGAATATCAAATCTTTTACAAAAAAGGTAAACTGAGAAGCAAAAAATGTGTAATTGCATTGTAAGCCATGAAAATATCTACTAGAAAATGTATCTAAATATTTACATCAGAAAATATAATTTTTAATTCCAAACACAGCGAAGGATTGCTTGTATTCCGGTTAGCTTATACGTCTTCCCTTTTCTCAACTTCATCAATGAAATGTTTTTATCTAATTGTGATCCATTTTCATTGGTCCGTAGTTTTTTAGTCTCCAATAAAGTTTTTTAGCCTCTACATAATTAGTGATTGCTACTCAAACAACATTACCTACTGAAATAAAAAGTTCTGAATAAATATAATTTTCAGTAAAATTGAAATATGCAAGTAGAAATGACTATTAGAAATCGTAAGTAATTAGTAAGAGGATTATATCGACAAGTGCAAAGAAAGATATTCAAATATTGATCAGTTGTTACTCAGATTCCGCTTTGCAACTCAAAACATTTTGTCTGGCAAATAATATACTTAAGGTAGCGCATAGTAAATGAAGATATTTTAATATTATAGCAATTCAATTTATATGGAGATGATGATTGATGATGCATAATCGAATATCGATACTTGTCTCTTTAAACAACCACACGGATTTTAGGTTAACTCATAGGCCATACTACACGAGAGTCAAATTTTTGGGATTCATTAAAGTCCTCGTGTCTCTTTTGCAATAAAGATTATAGTCATTTATCTAGAATGATATAGCGAGACTTAGCTAGTTTTGAAGCCTGATCGTTTTGAAAGACAAATTTACAGCTTATAATTTCGTTGCTGTAAAATCATAAGATGAAAATGATTTTTTAATTAAATTAGTTTAAATACTCTGCCTAACTTTTCCCGATAAAAAAGACTTCTTTGTAATTTGCGTACTCGAGCATTTTTGGCAACTAAAATTCGATCTAAATGTTTGATTTTAGAGTATTCAAGTATTCCATTTACTATGGTAAAATTTATGGCATTCTACCATGAATAGAACAAAGACCCAGGAGTGGGAAGTAATCACTTAAATAATTCTTTAAATTTAATAACTGTTTTCCTTAGTGTAAAACACTGAAATTCACGAAGCATGAGCTCTGATGCACTGCAGGCTCTACATCGAGGTATACCTGTAAGCCGCAGACCTGAGTTGATATGGGAAGATAGATCAAAAGGAGATAGAAAATGTTGACTTAATTTGTATGAGATTCCACAGGAAAGAGGAACGAGTAACTTGGGGAATGAAAGACCACGTACCTGAATGGGTTTGAAAGGGAGGATGTTTGCAATGCTAATTGGTATGGAGGATATTGTGATTAAAGGAAACGCAGGTTGTAAGAGATTGGCGTAATTGCCATGCATGTTTAAGTGCTAAGTGCGCTGCGTAGTCAGGAAATGCAGAATGGGCCAATTTTATACTCCTCTAAGCACTACTTTTACACCGTTATACCAAGTTTTCGTATTTCGTAAAGTTCTTACCTATTCTTCATGATATAATGTATAACTTTCTTTGGGCATTAAAATGTAACCACCATTTTACTCTTAGTTCGTTTCAAAAGCACACATTTAAATTAAATTTCCTGCTTCAAATTCTCCTAGGGATCGTAAAATATGTAAAGTAATCTCTACGGACGAGATGAATCTTCATGAATAAATAACTGAATACAAGACTAATGTTCATAGGAATATATACGTGAAGCATAGCGATGACTTAAATAGCTCTGAGCTGCCTTTATAGCTATTCGTAAATCATCTCACGAAACTGACCTAGATTTTGATTAAGCATAAGCATTTTATGACTCACCTCTTCCTGATATACTGCTCTATTCCAGAATAAGGATGGGGCTATAGGGGTCTCTTAGACCTGGAATTAAAAACAGTATACCCTTAATTTGTTTTTAATAGACAAGATATAATAATTTCATACAAATTTATGACGTCGTCGTAAATGAAAATTTATAAACCATAAATGCAATATATATTGGTAAGTAACAATAAATCGTTTGTGTTAATTTTGATTAGTGATACGGCGATAAAATTATGTTTGGACGTAAAATTAAAAGTAGGCCGAATTTCAATAACAAAAAAATCATAGAAAACATAAGTTAAAGTATAACAAGATCTTAGAAGGCGGTATTTAAGAAAGTTTAATTTAATTAATTCCATTTTTTCTAATATCTATGTCAAACAACTTCTGAGCACTAGGAACTCAAGGAGCATACAGATGCCACAGTGATATAATCCAGAGCAATAAAGAAGAGCCTAGCTATTAATGCATTTCAAGGAAACTATCGACAATTATAAAAAAATTACTTTACATTCCGCGTGAATATCAGTTTTATCCGGGGCTAAGTTTATGAAATAGGACGAAAAGTAAAATTTTGATGGTCATATTATATGCACATTCATTTTTTATGTGTGTTTTGAAAGATTCACTTATATTGTATTAAAGCGTATGTAAACATTGTGTAAGCATTTATTTTAATATTTGTATTAATATATCAGAAGCTGGGCCAAATTTTATTTTTATTGTAATAAAATATTAGAAAGCTTCCCACCAGCTATGCAAACACAAGATTTTAAAAAATCTCATTTATTATTATTCTTATAAAAACTGTATCAGTCATTGTGAGCAATTGGTTAGCCTTTATTAAATATTACAGAGTATAAAATTTATAAAATTTATCTTCGAAGTTTGTTCCCAACTATGCCAAACACAACTGCGTGAAGTTTGAGTAACTATTCCTTGCAGTATATTTAAACAAGTTCTGAAGATGCAACAACAATATCAAATATTGCAAAGTATTAAATTTATAAAATTAATATTAGAAATGTTTTCCAGCAATGGTGAATTCAGGCATGATATTTGTGTGAATATATTCTGCAGGGTATTTGCATAATTATTTTATGCAACAAAATCTTTGAGTTAATTTACTTTAAGTATTTTAATTTTAAAGTTTCATTTGTATGTTTTTCTTAATGTAGTTTCATTTTCTTCATTTCTTTGAGAGTTATCTCCCATTGTTCAACTTTTATTTTAATTCATCTATAATTAATGTCAGCTTAGTGAAGTTGATTTATTTTATCTGATTGTTTGTAATGCAGTAATGTTTTTTCCCCTTCCTTTTTGTACATTTTTTATATTTTCACTGCCTGTCTATCATATCCCTTTTATTTCTCCTTCATCGAAAATATAGTTTTCTATTGTAGGTTTCGCAGGTTTTTCACACTCCCCTTCTAGTGAGTGTTTTCCTGCAGTGGAAATTTTTTCCTGAGCCTTCAGCTTAGGTTTTTTAAAATCCACATACTAGTTTTATTCGTGTACTTTTGCAAAATATCTCTTTCTTTCTGTTTCGCATAAGACGATGGGTTAGGTGTAAGAAGAGACTTTCTAGTCTCAATCTCGGCCGAATAAAGTACATTTATTATTATTATTATTCCAAATAACAACGCGTACATATGGTTTTCAAATATTATACTTATTTCGCGACTTTTTTTATCATTTCGAATAAGCTCTCGATCAAAAAACCTCGTCAACAAAACGCCATCCCTCCGAATCCCAGGAGCCCCCCCCCTCAGCTTCTCCCCCAGCACCATCGACAATAAAAAACAGACGGCGCGAAAATAAAGCACGGGAGCGCCTCATCCACCCACCGCCCGATTAGATAACCGTATCCTCACGCAACCCCATAAACGGAATGAAACGTCCTCCGTAGTCCAAAAGAACGCCGGAGACAGCACACCCCGGGGGCGGGATCGCGTCACTCCGTGGCCGCCACGTCACTGCGGTCCCCACCACTCAGACACGCCCGGGGCGGCTCGAGAAGGGGCGAGACAACGTGGGGTGGAGATAAAGCCCGATGTCGGACGCAGTTTACCCGCTCAGAAAAAGATTCATCGAAGGTTTTGGGGGCTGCCTATACGGAGGGGGATGTAAATGGGGAGATGGCGTGATAGAAAGGGCGGGTTTCTTAGGGGGTGCAAAAAGTGGGGGCGCTGCGTCAGCATGCACTTGGACAGGCCTGTAAAGAACTGACTCCATAGTCAGAACATTTGAATGGGGATCTGGCTATCATCTCCGGCTTTATGTCGTAAATGACCACGTAGTGGCTCGCATGTGGCTTCTCATTATCTATGGCACTAGGTGGTTATACCAGCAACCGAACTCCTCTATATCTATGTAAGGTCCCTGCAAGTCGTCTTTTGGTGTTTTTCAGGGGGTGCAAGCACCACGAAACTATTTTCCTATTCTATAGTTTACGCGTATCGCTCAAAGAAAAAAATTCTTAAAACGGTTCGTACTAGCATCTATCTCCCTGATCTTCCTCACAGTATCAGGACGGCGTATATAACAGGGATGTTGCATTATATGAGCTACATCTCCTGAGAATATACTCTCTCTGAAATTACTTTCTCCTAACATAGCCGTAAATATTCTATAATTAATAAAAGATCAACTACAGGTATTGTATATGTTCCGCTAAGGTAAATAAAATCAAAAGGCTAATCTTTTCCAAAAAATCTTAGACTGCAAAAACGAGAATATCATTACAAAAATACTTATGCTTTATATAATTAGGAAGTTAATTTCATGGACGTCTAGAGAAACTAGTGAAAATGCAGTATTTTTAACAAAAAATCTTCCGCCAGTTTCGACTATATCAAGTCTAATTTCTCTTTCTATAGCGTTCCACCAATTATGGCTAATTCACATCCATCATATAAGTAGAAATCTATTTCACAAGTGGAAAAGTCAATCTTTTCATTCATCTACAAAGTATTAGTCATACATTATTTTTAAAAAATTCCCGTTAATTATGTATGAATATTTATCGAAGCAAGGAAAATAATCCACTTCTACTAACAATCATCAAATTATATAATTTTTATTACAGATTAGTATAGCTCCTTGTATTTTTGTTCATTTAATTATCAGATTTCATTACTAGAGGCTATATTCATCAGTCAAAACGGTGAGTTTGTTTTATCAGTAACACTTACATAAATAATAGCATTTATTAATGCCTATCTATGCCTATTATTACCGTAAATTCCGAGAGGTTGTAGTGTTAAATACATGCTTGCAAACTAAAATCTAATTGCTTATTGTACTTGAAACAATAAAAATTTGGAATTTTCCATGTTATACTGATAAATTAAAACAAATTGTTAATAACAAATCTTAAAATCGTTCCTTAATATTTGTTTTTCGTATTTTCCGCAAACCTGTTCCACATGACATCTGGCGGATCATGGGGTACAGATGTAAACGTGAGCATAAAATAATATCACCTATCTCTTTCTTGCGATGAAGAAAGGAATGATAATATTTTACCAAATGGTGTTTTATACTTGGAAACATAAATGCTATTTATTTGCGTAGCTTTTAAGATAAAACTTACGGAACGGAGAGAAGTTATGTAGCGGCTCCTAAGCCTGAAAGATTCTTTCGTTATTTGGCTCTGTCTGGCAAGTGGTTTGGCCAGCCTTGAATTATAGTCCCATTCCCGATGATAGCTGTCTCCGCTAAGCCATAGTCTCTACGGCGTTCGATGTTGCAATTCCGGCAATTTATGAATACAGAAATAAAAGTCTCGTTCCCCACAAGAAATATCGAGGAAATATTTCAGCACTTGTGATGTTTAATATGTAAATGAGTACGATAGGAGGAGGCAGAGAAGGCACGTTTTGCCAAAAAATATTAAATTGCTGACACAACAACGGACGTACTCTTATCCTAAGGCTTCTAATACTCATCAAAGTTTATTTGAACCAATTTAGACGGATATTTACAGATAATCTAAGGATAAATATCTACGTAGGAAAGATTTTTGAGTGTTAAAACTTACAGATTATTTCTCAGTAGAATCATTATACGAAAAATGAAGCTCCTGATTTTTTTCACACTAATTTATGGATACTCAATATTGGAGAAATTTGTAAGCCATAAATTAAATTGCTGTTCATTTAATAATTAGTCTACTTCACAACTCAATTTCTAGGGAAAATCCTAAATTGAACTCTTTGGTACAAATTTTACGTAAACAAAGGTCAGAAATGAATTAATTTAGAAGTTATGTTTAAAATTTATTGACATTCTTGGTTAATTGATGGTGGTAACGCACTATTTCATGGTCGTGTCTTCTTAAAATAGGTAATCATTAAGCTAATATATATTAAATGTGTCTATTTTTCCAAGTATGGAAAATTTCTAAATAACTTTACCAGTAATTCTAACTTTACATATAACCATTATTCCCGATGAAACTTCCGATCGCGTTGCCCTTTCAATATGCGAACTTTGGACTTTCTGCTTATAAAAAGAATCCTTATATATTTCCCAACGTTATTCGTTCTCCTTACCCTTTTCTGATATTTTTCATAACAAGGAAACAAGTTTATCGATAAAATAATACATTGATTAGTTTCCTGAGAAATCGCAGTATTTCATAACTTCCTACTGAGACCTCTTATACTCTTTAAAAAAATACCTCAATCTACTATTAAGTTATAAAAATCATTCCGCAACATATTTCCGAGAAATCGGCAATGCTGTAAAAAAATTCTAGAAAATCAATCAAATCCAAGGCCATAGGTACTGAAAATTTCGCTACTTAATGGGAAATATATTCTCTCATGAACTCTAATAAATACAGACCAACATTCTTATGCTAAATTTTCATAACATTTATAGACATATATTCCAAAAATTCCAAATAAAATTATATCATATGTTTTCTACAGAAAAATAACGTTTCACTACAGTTTTATTCAGAAACTGTTGAAATAAATCTCTCTTGTTGTACTTTGATCTTCCTTAACGGATAAAATTATATTTTTATTGATCGTTACATTGAATAACAATTTTTAGAGAATAAATATACAGAATTAATTCTTTGGAATTTGTTTGAACGTTATACGAAAACTACATGTCTACCTGCGCACTCGGGTAAATAAAACAATATTTCTTTAATGAATGAATGACATTAACTATTTCGTTATTGCAACTGATGTAGCGGTTTTTGATCAGCACATAAATATGTACCAACTTTTTCTTATGGAAAAAACTAGGTAGTCTTAAAATAATCGTAATTATTTCTATAGATACGTTTACACTCTTTTACAGCACCTTAAATACATACCCTACCAACCCCTTACTAAAATTACTACACTGCTCTCCTTTCACCCGAGTATTTAATATACTTTCAATGACTTGATTAGTATGTTCATAACATCATTTCTACCGGTGCGCCAGATTTCTTACACTAATTTTTATACTGAACTACGCTATTGGTCATTAACTATCCCATAGGCGAAACTATTGCCGCACTAATAGAAAAATAACTAAAGCTGTGGTTTCCACACAAACAGTTTTAATTATCAAAACCTATCTAAAATCTAATTCGAACCATCACTAACCCACCGCAGTGGGCTGAAATCGAAAAAAAACCCTGACATTGATTTAAAAATTTTTTTTGAGTGCGAAGCTTTAAACTTTGCATAGTTATTGCAAAAGAATTGAAATTCATGCTTCCGTTTGTAGTTTGGTAATACTGCCAGGCGTCGGAAAGATACCGGGTGGAAAACTTGAGAAATTTTCACAAAAAATGAGTCTCGGATTCTTCGCAGTAACATTCGAGTTCGATGATTTATAGAGACTTTCAAGAAAAAATGATGGAAAAATTAATGATGCAGTAATCTAGCATAACTTTTCATCTTTTGATACGTTGAAGTTATGGCGCTAAAAGATGAGTTTTTGCTCATTTTAAGCAACAAAATGGCGGACACCATTTTGAGATAAATTAAGGAAAACAACTAGGTGAACGGAGATTGAATATCTAGTGTCGTAAACCACGTCAATTTAAAAAGCTTTTAGATCTAGAATCTGAAGAAACTGTTTCAATTAACCTACTACTGGATTTTTCGTAAGCACTGCGAGGTGCGGCTCGGCGACATAGAATCCCCAAATCCTGTTTCGCTATCTTTTTGGTAATGTGAAGTCTAACAATCAGCCTCTGTCATGCTAAATTCTTGCTAATCTCATTAAAAACTGGTGTAAAGAAAATTTAAAATACGAATTGGATATATCTCCCGCACAAAACGGACGTTGAATTGAGAACATTTTAGTTTATTGATATGTGCCCGTATTTTAATTTTAAGCGTAAAAAAATTTCAAAGATGTTATTATATTCTGTATTGGTTGTAAATACATTTGATAGTATTGACGTCGATAAATATTTTCATATGAAAATTGTAACTGACCTTTTATTACTGGCTAGGAGTTAAGCCAATGACGCTCGAGCGGTTTGCTAACACCCCTCCGCATCCACTCATTTACTAGGATTATTTGGCAGCAGTCTCTGGATTTGTTAGGAAGGTTAAAAAATTTCTGATATTTCTGGTTATTTCGATTTCAGCCCACTGTGCGCCGATGGGAGTGCACATTTTCCAGGAATAGCATACATTTTGACACTGGAGCTCCTACTTTTACTAAAATCTCACGTGAATGTAAATATATTGTTGGTGTACACCTTTCTCCCTTTGAATTCCAATGAGAGTATTCTCAATAAGGAGGGGGGTTGGCGGAAACACAATATTTATCGTAAAGGAAAGTTTGTTTCGAAAACGCTCTCTCGCCCTCGAGCAAGTTTCCAGTTTAAATGGCTTCCAACAGTGGACCCGGTTGGCATTTCTTCTTTTTCCCAACGTATGTACCTTTAGGAGCCCAATTTACATGGCCCCGGTATCACAACCGCAATCGCTGACTGGGTTTGAAAAGAAGTCGCCCGAAGTAAAATATTTGACGGTAGCTTTGCCCGAACTTTCCTGCCGGCCAACCCAAATGTTTTTCTTTTATTCCCCTCCAACGGAAAGTTAAGATGGAATGAACCGCTAAAAATGTACATAAATCTTTCAAATCAAACGCTGATGTTCGTTTTGTCAGCAATCCCATTTTCTGGGTCTTGATTGGTTCATTTTTCTGACGTGGATATCGAGGATCAATATTGGACGGTTCTGATTGCTTAAAAGAGATGTTCCTTATTGAGCTGAACGTAATGACAGTTAGCACATATTTTCACTTAATCACACAGCTGCGTTTATCCAACTCAAAATTATATTGATACCAAAGAGATATGAACTAATGTTGGCTTGATTTTTCTCGTTACTCCTTAGAAAGGACATCGTCAAAATTTGGCAATGTAGTTTTTCCTAAAATACACAGCCTATCTTTATTTAAAATACCTAATTACTATTATATGCTAACACCTAACAGAATATAGTATCAAAGTAATTTCTAATTATATCTATATTCCCGTGTATTTTGAAACCACCATGATATCAAATACCAGGTTTTTAACCTCATTAAAATTTCCTTTATGTACGGACAAATCTCTCGTATATAAGATAACAGCTTTTCTTTCATATATTTGATACTAATTGTAAGATAAATTTGATCAAATGATCCATAAGTCATGGATTTGTTTCTATTCCCAATAATTTTCAATTTGTTATTGAAAAGCAAAATTTCACCAATTTTTCATCAAAGTAAAATCCATGATCTCAAGACATGAACTTTCTGGCGACTACCGGACAGATTATAATATTTTTGCTACAACCCCTTCGATCGTTGCCACCAGGTACACTGTATCGAATTTTGAATAAATAAATGAACAAATACACGAGTATAAGTTGAGTCACCTTATTTTATCCCAAAAAAACTCGGTAACCCAATTTACTCGAGTATAAGCCTAGTGTGTGAAATCTGACAACACCAGAAGTCGCCCGATCAGGACGACCGATCGCACATGATTGCTTCCAGTCCGACAACTCGTTACAGACGGCACGCGGTAACAGAAAAAATTAACAAAAAATTGTTAATTGAGCAAGTGAAGAATTTACAAGCCGATTTCCGACAACGCCATATTTTTTCCACCGGAGAAAAGGTAAGTGTACTCACACGAGTATAAGCCAAAGGAGGACTTTTTCAGCATAAAAGAGTTGCTTAAAAAACTCAGCTTTTGAATAAATATATACGGTATATATATTTTCTAATTTCAAATTCCTCGATACACTTTTAATGCTTAGATTATCAACAAAATATTACGAGATATTCAGGATAAAATGATCCCGTGTCTCATCCAATCTCATACGATCCCGTCCACCTACAACTCGTCTCTAGCATAAAACAGAAAAATAAAAGCCAGAAAAGACACGGGGGATTACCGCATCGCATTATTTGAGCAGAAAACTTGAACCTACTTACTTTTGAAGGTTAATTACCTCCACTACGTAAACAGCGCTTCGGCATGGCGAGACAGAACCGGATATTTGATATATGCACCGAAAGATGCTGCCGAGTTAAAACCCTCAGCGAACGGGAAAAACATTCGAG
This sequence comes from Sympetrum striolatum, assembly GCA_947579665.1. Taxonomy (NCBI): domain Eukaryota; kingdom Metazoa; phylum Arthropoda; class Insecta; order Odonata; family Libellulidae; genus Sympetrum; species Sympetrum striolatum. The sequence goes on along the minus strand of OX388348.1, from coordinate 14,082,911 downwards.
AGAGCATGAAATACTGTGAAACGATAAATAAGGACGTATGGGGTAGAAACGCCACGCTCGGGATGCTTAGGTAAAAAGAAAGTTGTGGATTGGACAGAAAAAGGGGGAAGCGTAACGAAATCGAGATAAGAGCCAGGATGGATAGGAAAAGCTGGGGAGATAGAAATGGGGATGAAGGATATGGAAGTGGAATAAGGGAAAAAAGGAAGGGGTTGCGAAGTCTGGGAGGGGTAAAAAACCTATTTGTAGTGATATATTACGGCTGAAAGTAAGCCCCAGTGGGGGAGATAGGGAGAGGGAGGACGAAATGATGTGATTGGCTGGAATACGCAGATATAATACAAACATAAGAGCGAGGGAATTGCACCCGACTGTGTTTAGAATTTGGCGGGAGGAGTTACTAATTCAAGGGCTTCATCGTGGATGATAAACCGCCACTGAAGTTCCTCGTTGGTAAGCAGACTTTGACTGGTGTTGTTGCCATGCAGTTGATAAATACTAATCGGGTCACGTCACGACTTGGCCGTAACACATGCTATTTTTTCCGCGTGGGTATATTTTTTTAAAGAAAGCGCCCTCTATTTTAATGAATGCCATCGGTGGTGGACCCCTCTTTTCATTTACAAACACCTGTACGCGAGTTTTACAAATAAGGGGTATATGTCCAACCAGGGTTACGAGTGTTATTTGAGTTTAAATGTCAATGAGTGCTGAGCGTAGAACTTGCGTTGCAGCGCTTGCCAATAAATTTGGGTAACTCTTTGCGTTCAGGAAAAATACTTCGCCGTTCGCGAAGGGGAAGAGAGAGTTTCAAATGCATATTCGGAACGAGTTTACAGTTATGTTCTCTCTCTCTCTCTTCCGATTCTATTTTCAGGCATTAACTTTTAGAAATGTCGATAACGAAGAAATTAAAAAAATGTCAATGATTGATCATTTTATCGTGATTAGATATACGAGTATTCTCGTATTTTATCAGAGTATTTTGGTTAGTTTTCGTATTTATCTACTTTAAGATGAAATTTAATGCAACAGAGATACAGGTCTAGAATTTAATTCCTGCTTACTTGTGCTAGATAAAGTTTTTAATTCATCTGTAGGTTACCTGCAATGCATAAATGAATAGCCTATCGTACTTAATGATAATGCCGGGAACTGTACTTTCCCATGATGAGTATGCCTGTTAAAAACCCTGAAAGGCGATTTGCGGGGTAAAAATGTAAATGAAGATGACACTGTAACTTTATGGAAAGTAAAAATTGAAAAATTAGGATCCATAATTTCTAAATGTGGAATTTTTCACTAGCTTGCAAAACGTTCCAAATAGTTAAGATATCGTAAATTTCAAGGTATATTACTGCACCCAAGCCCTCTTCTGATAAATTCAGGCATAATGAAGAATAAATAAAAGTCAAATCGAACGAGTTCTTCTTGTTCTAATAGTTCATGACATTAATTGCTTCTTTGTTTTTATGGTTTTCAAAAAATTTCATTTGAATAATACCATAAAGTATGAAGTTAATCCAACTCCTTCTTTCCAATCTAAGTAAGTTCTCCCAAAAAAATAACAAGGGAAAAATATGAATATATAATGTCTACTAAATAAGTGCATTATTATTCTGAACGTATGAATAGATTGAAGAATATGAAAGTAACGTGTGCGACTTTCTATAAAACACCCAATGTACCTTTCTATTGCGATTCTAACATCATCAGGGATAATAGAATGCATACATAGGCAAAGAAGGCTATTGAAGATTTTAAACCTCTATTTTATTAAAAGCTGTGCTCCAATTTTATTTCCTTACTACAATGCAGAAGATACAAAATGAAAAAAGGATAATTATGAAAGTCTGCTAGTTTGCAAAATCGTACGAATCAGTTAAGAAATCATCAATTCCAAGGCATATTGTGCGTTCAAGTCTAATAAAATTAGGTACAACTTATAAAAAGTAAAAGTCATATATATTTTGTACATAATTTTGTAATATTGTTCAATCATTGACATTGAGATTGACTTGTTTCCCTCAACTATCAAATCATTTCAGTTGAATGGTAAAATTTTCTTATTCTCTTTTTTCCGTACTCGATAAGTTCTCCTAAAAAAAAACAATAAGGAAAAAATATAAGGAATTCATAAAGTAGCCTAAACAGGCACATCATTATTCTGAACGTATGAATAGATTGAAACATGTGAATGCAAAGAATGCTGCCAAAGTCTAAATAAACATCGCATGGAAACAGTGGATATGCAAATTTTATGCGCTCTGAATAACTGAAGCATTTATCAACGTAATCCTAAAAGCATAGCAGGGAAATAAAAACGCCTAAACCAATAATATACAGCATCCTACGTCTGTATCCGCAGCATATCAATATGTAAGCGTCATGGATCGTCATACGAGCAATTTATTCGGTCGTCCACTCGATCAATAGCTGCATATCCATAGAGGGATCTCGGCATTCGAGATTCCATCTGATGAATCGCTCTCTATTAAAAAACGTATCGGTGATACGGGAAGGGAATCCTTCGAAGATTTCCTGCAGCGATTGTTATTTTTTTTAAATTTTATTCTGTTAAAAATGTAAAGTTTTGTGCGTAAATTAAAACTAGGAAAGGCATGTAATTTTACGCTCATAAGTTCTTATATTTTGCGTCAACAGGATAGAGTGCTAACTCTAGATGAACTACAGAACATATTAAAATAAATTTATAATAACTGCCATCACGCGTTTGAACTTGACAACTAGATATTATCACAGCTGATGCTATTATGAACATTATTACTATTTAAAAACGTATTGACAATTCGTCGAAGGGAATCTTTCGTGTGAGATATCGTGCAGTTGGACTGTTATTTAAAAACAAATTCTAGCCTATTAAAAAAATTCTAGATTTTTGCGTGAAAATAAAATAGAGAGGTCTGGTTTTACCTTGCGCTATCAGTCCCAAAGATTTTACTGATAAAGGATAAAGAGCTAATTCTAGTTCAAGAACGAAGTCAAGTAAATTATTGCTAGTAAGAAAACGTATCAATAATACTGCGAAGGAGGAGCATTCGGGCGGAGGAAGTCGCAACCACACGCATCAGGATTGGACACTGCGCTTTAACGTATTCATATCTCTTCTCAGAAGAGAACTCCCCCAGTGCGAGAAATGCGAGTGTCCAATCGCTATCGAGCATTTACTATTAGAATGTGATAAATACATTACAATCCGCAACTCTATAGGGATCAGGAGAAGCTTACAGACAGTGATCGGATACAACCACGAGTCAATGTCTCGAATAATAAGCTTCCTCAGGAGAACTGGGCTATTCAGAAAACTTAAACGCAGTATCTAGTACAGGGAGCCTCAGGCAATGAAAGCAGAGACCAACTAATGGAGGCTTAAGGTGAATCAATAAATGGTGCGAACTGACCTTCAGTGTCGAAGCACCTAAACCCAAACAACAACAACAACAGCAATACTTCAAAGGGAATCCTTCGTGTGAGATTTTGTGCTGTGTGACTGTGATTTAAAAAAAATAGTCTATTAAATATGTACAGTTATGTGCGTAGAGTAAAACTAAAAGAGTCTTGTTTTATCTTAGCCCATAATTTGCAAAGATTTTTATGAAAAAGATAGAGAGCTAATTATAGATCAAGAACGATATCAAGTAAATGTAAGACAGCTGTTATGATGTGTTTGAACTAGAAAAATAAATGCTATCCCAGATGGCACTACGAATGCTAAAACTGCAATGATAAGAAAATCACATTTACTAAACATTAATGCTAACAAGTATGATAATCCCATAAAATTTAGTTTTCACTAAGAAGAGCTGCGGGAAAAATAAAAAGATACTATTGTGAATATTTTTTACGTTTGTTATGAAATTTCATTCAAATTTTTTAACTTAAATAATTTTAACATATTCTTCTAATAACTGGTAGCCTACTGTGTTGGTAACATACCTATTCTATGTTGACAACTACCAAATCAGAAATGTTTTGGTAGGTAGGTATAAAATGAGTAGAAGTAAAGGATAACAAATCTTGGAAATATCTAGCCATCTTTTTTTTCTTTTATCTATTGGTACTTAGGCATCCATAAAAACTTTAGATAGCTGATTCCTTAACCTTTTATCATAGTGCCAAAAACAGAAAAAAGTTCCTCGTTGACCTAAAATCTTGCTGTTATGGGTGATCGTTTGCTGTTGCACTACCTCATTCAAATCATAATCATTTACAGAAAATGGCAAGGTTACGGAGGTCTTCAGATGGTCCATATTTTACATGACAGAACTCGAGGAGCTATGCTGAAGTTGTTTGAAAAGTTTTCATCTCCTTGTAATACCGATCGCATTGAGTCCCCCTTGTACCAACTGATCGATTCAGGAGTGCAGATTCTTTCGCCAGTTTGTTTGCGCTGGCAGGACGACTGCCTTCAACAGATCCCGGCTCTCCAATAATGAAAGGGTGTCGGAGAACCTTTTAGGAGAGGGTGCATACGCGATTAAAGTATCTCTAAGGGACCAATGTCACTCCTGGGGTGTCTTCCACTAAATTATGTACTGGATGAGTCAACGACAGCCGAGTAAATAGCATCTGGGCCGATCCTCCTTCAGCTAATACTCTACCGAAATCTCGCTATCGTTCTTTCTGAAAAGTAAGCCCATTCTTCCGGAGGGCCTAAAAGATCATCTTCATGCTTTTTTTATTCATCACGGTTGATCCTTGATAATGGAGAGAGTGCCATTTGGCTTTGGTCATTTTCTCGTATGACTCTGTGATTTGTTTCGTTGGAGATGTGGACTACCTTATGTCACGCTTTTTAGATGAAGCTGATTTTTCGAATGACTAATAATTTATACGTTTTACTTCATAATAGCTCCTGCTACCATATTTAGAGGAATGGAATATATTCCTTTGTCATTTGGGTCAGGATAGAGAAAAATGCATCTTTCATTTACTTTTGTCACAGACTTGATCATGGGTGTGATGAAATGAAAGTTTCAGAGGAATGAGTGGATAATTGCACTGATCAATGTCTTTCCTTATGGACTGACAAGAAAAGTATAAATCGTAGAGTGGTGGTGCTTCGCTTGCGTGGACATGTTCCACTTATAGCATTCTGGCTCAGTGAGGAAAGCTAGGGTAAACTACCTCACTCCTCAACCTGCCTAGTAAACCTCATTCCTCTCTGCGAGCTCTTAGTAGCTTAACTCAGAGTAAGTTTTTACCAACGGTACGTGAGGTACCAACCAGCCTTTGAGTTGAATATTTTACAGACAGACTTAAAAATATTATCATTATTATGCCCCTAATGAATCCTACGAGTGAGCCACAAGGGAAAAAATGGTTATGTATGTAGAAAAAACGATAACTGCAGTGCTATGGAAATATTAATAATGTATATTTAGCTTCACTGAGCAAAGGAATATTGAGTTCTTAGTTCCTCAGCAATCAGAAGTTACCAGTGGTAACTAAAACAGAATTTCAGATCAATGTGTTTACCAATTTAGAGTTCTATATTACATCCTTGACTAGCATTTTATTACATCCATCTCTAAACCGATGAATTTCTATGAGCAATGGCCCCTCCATCATGTGCAATTAAATATGGTTTTGTATTTATGAATGTGTTTATAAACTTGAGGAAAATAGGAGAGCTATTGTTGGAGATTGGAGTTGGTTTACAAAAATAGAGCGTGAAGTAAAAAGATATAGGGGAAGGATAAAGGACAGATAGAACGGTGACATTATAAATTACCAATAAATGAACAAACAGCTAACAAGAAACTCATAATAAAGAGAATTGTGAAATTTGTTGGACGTAAGAAATATACCCTTCGTGAAATATATTAACCAATCAGATTGTGAGCGTATTGGTATTTGGTATATAGTGAAATATTTAATTAAGAGAACTGCTATAGAAAGAATCAGCCCATATTTTTGGAAAGGATTGGAGGATAAAGAACTTCACTCACGTGTTAATTGGAGACTGGTATCTTGCACTTTTGTAATTTAACTATCAGAAACAACAGTTACCATTGTTAAAGTTTTTACTTTAATCCTGATCCTGATCTTTTCGTATCCTACCATATCTCGCCCTTTTTTATACTCTTCCTCCATCCATTAATTTTACAATCATGTACCAGGTCAATGGAAGAGTTAGTTCTTCTGCTTACAACTTCTCTTCACTATCTTTGACGCACTTTTAAAAATGTCATATCATTAAAGTGGAAATGGTGCAGCTCTTTAAATCGTAAAATCTGAGCGTAGTTTTTACTTTTTTAATAAAATAAAGACCGGTCGCAAAGATCTTATATCATTTGTGGAATTGTCCAATTGCGTGCCATGATTTTATTAAATTATGGAGAGATTACACATAGTATCGCTGAATATGTTTTTTTGTAGTTCTCAAGTTATCAATAGAATGAAAAGCAAGTATAAGAGTATTTGAATTAAATATAATTATTCAATTATATATTGAAATAAAAAGAAAACACATATTTAAAATTGACATGTATGTACTAAAATTCAACATTAAAAATAAATTATAATTGAATGAAGAGTATATTAACCTTCTATAGATATTTCAGTTAATAAAAAACCTCTTGCGGGGTCTAGCGTAGGAAAAAATGAAATTAAATTGCATTGATATTGAATATGTAAGCGAGAACGGATATCAATTTTAGTAAAACTGCAATTTCCAGCAAACCTAACAGCTGTAAAGAAAAGGAGGTAATAGCGATTCTGCCTCGCTTTGGTTTGATTCCCGTGTGCGTAAAGCCACGACTACGGTAATGTTTATTGGCCGATGTGCCTTACCCCTTGACCCTTCCTCCCACAAACCGTTTACCTGCGGTAAATTTAGGTATCCTGCAATTAACACTGATCTATTTATCCTTGTCGTCGCAGGTCAATTCCCCCAAGCCTTCCAACCAAACCTTGATCCCCACCGGGGGGTCGTTACAATCCATCCTCATACATTCGTCTTTATTAAACCTCTCACTTGCTTCAACTTTTATTTTACCGATCCGCTTTCCCGGATTAAGAATTATACAGGGAATTGCAGTACTTTTAGGGAGAGTTAATTTGAAAATTAAATAAATATAGATTCGAGGTAGATTTTCTCTTGCTATCGATATCTTTAAAGTAATACGAATATATATCAAGACTGATGGAACAATTTTATTTTGCGGATAATCGCTTTTGTTTATTTAAAACAGCCGTAATTGTGTATAAACTGACTCAGGTAAAAATAAATGTTTTCAAATAATTCATACAAATGATTCATCGTATAATATTTATTTATTTATTTAAGTTCACGTTGCAAGTTGGCCTTCAGGCCAGGTAGCAACGTTATAGGGGAACATAAAAATGATTTTAAATCTGGCATTCGCCCAAAGACGGGAGGGAAACCCCTCCAAAAACCTCCCGTAGGATGTACAATTAAAATACAATATAAATATTATAAGTACAAAAAATAAAATCATAAATCATTGATAAAAACTCTCATACATAAATATATATGAGATCTGTCAATTAAGTAAAATAATACAGTATATCGTAGAATATCCATATAGCCACATTTATAACTAAAGATTGATGTAATATAACTTTAAAACTCGATATAATAGTAACAATACAGCGGAGGTAGCCGTGAACCATATTTAAAAAAAAATGGCAAGCATGTTTACCCCAAGGATGATTCTCTAAGGGATCACTAGTGTTTCTTTTGGGATACAGCATTTAATATTAGATGATTCAATTGAAAAATTATAGACTTCAGCAAGGATTCGTAAAACATTCTCCTTAATTTTCGAATAATGTCGACAAATTCAAGAAATACGGCATAAAAAGACACCTAATTTGTGCTTATTGCGTGCTTTGTTAAACTGCCTTGGCATCACCATAAATTGTTGAGATCGTGTTTGATATCAAAATTGACAGCTAAACCTATTCCCATTTATACATTTCTTTGCATTGGAAATAAATAATTCAACATGTCCTCAGAAGCCCGTACAGCTGTTTCACCATTCGTCATTGCATAATACTATCCAACTGGTTAAACTAATATTGACCACCAAAAGTTAAGTCAAGTTAATATATAGAAGATAAAATACAACACGATTCGAAGAAATATTTATGATCCATGGTTTAGAGGTACAACCGCGGCTTAGAATATCTTATGCACCCTAAGTGATGGTCATGAGAAAAGGCTGGCTTTCATCCAATTACCGGTAGCGGTTGCTCCATCTATTGACCAATCCGTATAGAAAATACAAATATGCCGTTCGGAAGAGTTTTTAGACCAGTGTACGTAGTATCCAGTATGAAATTATTAATTTACTTAATTTTTTCAAGATAATATCCTTTCAGAACCTAAATAGGTAAGTTATTTAAATATTTTGTTTATACTTTCTCATCCTTAGTATTATCTGTCTCAAGATTATGATTATCTTTGGTTATGCTTCCCACACGTATCAACATAGGTGGGCTTTAACTAGGATCGAATCAGGATGCACTTCCACCATAGGATTACACGTGTTTGCAATTAGGTTAAGGATTCCAATTATTAGCAATACTTTTAAAATTATTATTTTCTAATAATATATCCCAATTACTTCATTAACGTCACAATGACGATTAGTCTATAATTACTTATAATAACTGCCATGCTATGATACGATTTAATCATTATACCATTGTAACGGATTAAACTGAGATAGTTTTCCATTCGGGCATTCAAATTTTGCCCTATAATTAGAATCGTAACCTCGACTGCGACATTGTGGTGGCGAAATTCGCGGCAATTGATCCTCCGATGCAAAAGGCCGTTAATGAGGTCTGAGTAACGCACAAATGCTCCCAATCGTTTCTCCTGGAAACAGGGCCAATTATGAAGTGAAGCAAAGCATGCCCCCTTCACACAAGATCTTCGCCGTGGTGATCGTTAGCAGATCCAAGACTAGAGAAGAGAATTGATGCCTCCGAATCGCATCTCTCGCACGAGATTCGAAATATATAATACTGATAAAGGACTTTATTCAGGGCAAGATTGAAACAATGAAGTCACTTCTTGCATACAACCCATCGTCATATAAATTTAAAAAATCTGATGTGGCCAGCACATGACTTTCTCCATATATAAGATGTAAATATTTATATACGACAGTAATTTCGAACTCTATATTCCATCTAAACTTGGAAGAGGAGTGTTTAATTTATATCATATTATCTTTTACGTCACAAACACTATAAATAATGTTTTTCGGGACATGTTCGATGAAAAACGATGAAATGGCCTTTCGCCCCAGCTCCCAGAGCGCCCACAACGTACATAATCAGCAACTTCCGGTTTATCAGTATTTCACAAATAACTCCTACACAATCAGTGATACAAAAATATGATTCATACAAAATTTATAGTAAAATATATTTTATAAAACTTTTATAATTAATAGTTTATACCTAAATATAATATTTATGGAGATATTTTGAAAACTGGAAATGAGCTTTGATGAATGAAGCTCGACTTCCGGTTAACCGATTTACCCCAAAAACTAATCAACTCTAACAACACAAACCAAAGTACTATATATGAAATTTGGTATTGATCCAACAAATAGTTTTCATGTTAGAGCGCCCACAAAGTACATAATCAGCTACTTCCGGTTTATCAGCATTTCACGAATAACTCCTAATCAACCGGTGATACAAAAATATGTTAAGTGCAAAAGTTTTAGTAAACTTCATTATCTAAAACCTTTATAAGGTATACAATATACCTATATATGATATTTATGGAGATATTTTGAAAACCGGAAATGAGCTTTGATGAATGAAGCTCGACTTCCGGTTGATCGATTTACTCCAAAAACTAATCAACTCTGACAGCACACACCACAATACTATATATGAATTTTGGTATTGATACGACTAATAGTTTTCATGTTAGAGCGCCCACTATCACACACACACATACACACACACACACACACACACAGACATCATTCCTAAAATGGTCAAAACGTGTTCTAGGGACCCCAAAACATGTATTTCCGTTGAAATCTCGAAGTCGATTTTTTTCATGAAAACAATACTTTCTCTATACTTCGTATATGGAGAAAGTAAAAAGAGATTACCACACAGAAGGAGACTAGTTTGCAGATTAAAAAAACTAATCTAAGAGCTGAGGAAAAAGTTAATTTCTATGGCAGGAAAAAGCCCTCCAGATTGGAGGGGAGAAAAAACCTGCGAAACCTAAATATTGGATAACTAAATTTAGTGATAGAATAAGAATAAATTAGATTTAAAAGATAAGAAAACAAACCAATAATATCATACAAAGAAGAACAAATATTTACACATCTACATGGAAGAAGGTAAAAAGTAGACAGATAAATATAGTAGTAAATAAAAAACTCATCAATACTTGTCTAAAGAATTAAATATTAAAAAATCTGATGTGGCCAGCACATGACTTTCTCCATATATAAGATGTAAATATTTATCTACGACAGTAATCTCGAACTCTATATTCAATTTTAACTTGGAAGTTGAGTGATTAATTTATATATTATTATCTTTTACGTCACAATCATTATAAATAATGTTTTTCAGGACATGCTCGATGAAAAACGATGAAATTGGTCTTCCGCCCATAGAGCCCAGAGCGCCCACAAAGTACATAATCAGCAACTTCCGGTTTATCAGTATTTCATGAATAACTCCTACACAATCAGTGATACAAAAATATATATTTCAACCAAAAGTTATAGTAAATTATATTTTCTAAAACTTTTATAATTAACAGTATATACCTAAATATCATATTTATGGAGATATTATGAAAACCGGAAATGAGCTTTGAAGAATGAAGCTCGAGTTCCGGTTGACCGATTTACTCCAAAAACTAATCAACTCTAACGACTGTATTAAAAGTAATATATATGAAATTTGGTGTTGATCTGACTAATAGTTTTTATGTTAGAGCGCCCACAAAGTACATAATCATCTTCTTCCGGTTTATCAGTATTTCACGAATAACTCCTAATCAAACGGTGATACAAAAATATGTTAAATACAAAAGTTATAGTAAATAACATAATATAAAACTTTTATAAGTAATACAATATACGTATATATCATATTTATGGAGATATTTTGAAAACCGGAAATGAGCTTTAATGAATAAAGCTCGACTTCCGGTTGACCGATTTACTCCAAAAAGTAATCAACTCTGACAGCACACACCACAATACTATATATGAAGTTTGGTATTGATACGACTTATAGTTTTCACGTTAGAGCGCCCACTATCACACACACACACACACACACACACACACACACACACACATACACACAGACATCATTCCGAAAATGGTCAAAATGTGTTCTACGGACCCCAACACGTGTATTTCCGTTGAAATCTCGAAGTCGAATTTTTTCATGAAAACAATACTTTCTCTATACTTCGTATATGGAGAAAGTAAAAATATATTAATTGATACATACATATATAATTAATTAAATATAAAATTAATTATTTATTGATTAATATATATCCACTTCTGCAGAGCATAGGAAGTGAACGTCGCGAGATTTCCTGTGTGTTCCTGCCTCTGAATTATATAAAGGTGAATTGTGGACGAGATTTGCTACTTTTAATGCAAAGAAACAATGCCAATAATTTAATTGAGACTCATAGACATATTTTCCAAAATTAATTTTAGAATAACAATAAAACGATGCAGGATAAAATATATTCTCGAAGTATTCGGAAATTTGTGAAGTTTTATATGTATATTTAAATTCTCTTCTAAATTTGTATTTCTTATAGTATGTACTAGCCGTAGAATACAAGGGAAAAATCAGAGAAGAGAAAAATCAGAGAAGTAAGTCATAACTTTAAGCTGATATCGTAAAATTCTTTTGCTTCTTTTCGTCATAAATGCATGAAGTATTAATGAGTAGCTTACAAGATCCTACTGTACATTGTATTTTATTTTAAGTTCACACTACCTTCATTGTTAGAATAATCCCTAATGTTCCATTTCGTCAGTCAAAGAGAAGAGACCTATTTGATAAAAAATGTCCCTTGATTAAAAAAAAAACTACTAGGAAATGTCAAAATCCATCGTTATAGTATTTCCAGAAATGTTCCTAAGCTATATAAAGCATTGAAGTAATAACCAAATGTATCCCCTAATACTGTTCTTGGTAACAAATGCGTTATTTCTTTTTCCTATCTCTCTAGTTCACAACTTCCCTCCCATTTCTATCCCCTTTCCCTATTTAGGTTAAATTTCTTCCTTAATGTGTTCCCTGAATTCTATTCTCTACTTTCACCTAATCCATTAGTCCCTTCGTCCTTACCTTTCCTTTTCACTTTTGGCTACAAGAATGTTGCCTCCGAGTTTCATATGCGCATAAAAATGCATTTCAGACGTCAAGGCTATTAGGAAATACTTTTTTTGTGTCTTTTTGCAAATTTGAGTAGAAAAAGACGAAGTTTTTCAGTGAAAATTCGATTCCTTTTTTATTTTTCCTATTAGGAATTTTACGAAGTTACTTCCTATTCAGCTGAGTTTAATTAATAGCAAAGACACGCTTGGAAATGTGAACAAATTATTCAGATGATGAGGAATACGTAACAATTATTAAATAATGCAAACTAACACATAATAAAAGAATGATACATAAAATACAATCAACCGCACTGCAAAGTAAAATGACCTTCTCGTCATTGAAATATAAACATTTAAAAATATTCTACTTAACAAAAGTCTGGTACTCTGATATTTGTTAGAGAATTAACCAACCGACAAATGAACTAGCCTATTAACAATTAAAGTACCCAACTTATATTTTAAAGTAAACTTTACTGTATTAGATTAATGTTAATATATGCCCCAAATTAAAGTTACATTTTTCAGTGCAATTAAATTTTTAAAAATTTGCAATTATGAAAAAGTTTGTAATGCAGTTAAAGTATACTCTAAATGAAATTAAGTGAATGATATCAATAGTTCAGTTATACAATCGGCAATCGTTAAGATTACAGAACTAAAAATCTATGCGATCTAAAAAAATAAACATATTTTAAATGAAGAACTAAGAGCTGTGGCAAATTCTTCGCGGATGTTTGTTTATAAATTTCCTATCCAAGTTCCATAAACATGTTCCACAATAGTTTGTACCTGGAATAATACGCATCCGTTCTCGATACAACCCACGCCTCAGTGATCAATGCACGCTACGTGATCCGTGCTCCACTCCCGCTCTTGGAGATTACAGTTCCGTGTTCCCCAATATACCGGAGGTAATAGCTTAGCTACGGTTTCCTAAGGATGAGACTATTAGGTGAAACCCACCGGATCGAAAAGAAGGAAGTTTCGGTTGCCAATTTGGCAAAAATGGTTAACCGTCCCAGGGCAGCGCATTGATTGATTGGGGCCTTTATTGACGTGTATAGGCCCCAGTGGGCTGATTGCCTCCACGATTCTGTCCCCGAATGAGCATCTTTAACCGGGGGCGCCCCTCACAAATCAATTACTCCTCTCACTGTGTCTCTTAATGTGCGTGCGTTCGCTTACACTTCAAGAATACAAAACAGAGCATCTAGAACAATCACGTGTGAATTGGATTGCATTTAATGCTATTCGATAGCTGTCAAACACTTTGTTATTATTTCGACAATTTGGACACTTATGTAATTTCTTAACCCTTTCTTTCTTGCAACAAGGAGTGGTAACTATCGCAAACATTAAAAACATACTGAACAGAATATGTAAAACAATCAGGGGCGAATTACCTATTTCATACTCGATAGCAATAAAAATTTAATATTTCTGTTCTAATTTCAATAGTTTGTACTCTTATGATTGTTTCGTAACGCTTTCTTTCTTGTAGCAAGGAGTGGTAACAAGGATACCTATTACTCTCAGGTATAAATGAAAACACTCAATGATACTGATCAACATAGGCACTCCATACAAATAAATTTCCTTGTTACGTAAAAGCTGTATATTATTCCCAGATCAAACTGCATATTATTTTACAGTGTATTTTTTTAACAAAAATATCGTTTATAATTCAGTATTTTTTTCTGTGAGCCACAATATTTTTGTGGAAAATTCAACATCTATTCGTTTCTAAAGAAATCGCTATTAAACAACAATACCAAGGAGCCTCAAATACCCTTACGCCATGAAATTTGTCTTCGCCAAACTCACCCTCCTCACCAAACTCAAACTCATCGACCCGTGTTCGATTCCCACTCATGTCTTCATGATTCTGATGATCATGATTCTCACACTTAATTTTCAATAATCTTGGGATCATCTTGCCTATTTATGGCCAGAACAGTCTTTACTTTGAATCTGGCACGACAAGGACAAGTTGATAAGCAATGTTAAACAGAAAATAATTTACATGATGAAATATTTCGTTTAACTTCGTCTGAATCGAAAATTACCATGTCAAATCTTGGGTCTATATTAATCTCGCTATTTGGAATAGTACAATTTTCATTTAAAATATTCTTCAGATTATCTTCATTTAATATTATTCTCAGCAAGTTGAAAATAAAATGTAATACCGAACTTAAAACTTTGTAATCTCCGATGAATAGGAAAGGTTAAACGAAATAGATGATATAAATTAAATAAATGGAGGAATGCATAGGTAAGGGCAAAGGTTTTGTGGGATGAAAAGTCCACCCTCACCACAAGCAAGCCCCTGAGGCAGATGGGTCCAAAGAGAAATTAAAAAAGACCCTTCTCCCTTAAAATTCTTTATGTTTCCGAAACCTTTTATGGAGAAGGAACTCAGAATTCATATTTCAGTATACGTTCTTGACAAAGTTAATCGACTAGCCTCAGGGTGAGGCTGCCCCGGACAGTTGAGGCAAATCCCAACGTACTTTGAATTCTTAACTAAAATTATTCGCTATTGACACAACTCTTGACTTTTCCTCCTTTGGAAAACGCATGTTATGGGATGCGTGAATTCTGCTTCATGGGAAATTAGAAGCTGTGAATTTTCTGAGCTAAATTGTGTTCTATTAATTTCTCACTATTTAACGAAAAAATAATCACTCCGGAAGTTATTCTCGATCAAAACTATGAGAAATTGTTTTTTATTAATTAGCGTCTCCTGTCAAACAGACCGAAGAATTATTGGAACCTTGTCTCCGTTACCATTAGCTACCAAGAGAAGGGAATGAGGCTTGTTAAACAAGATGAGGAGTGAGGTATTTTTCTCACGAGAGGAACAAGTCTACGTGAGTGTTGCAAAATGACTCAATGAATAATAATCACATTCTACAACACCACAATCAATGATATACCCTCACACTAATAATCACTTCTCCCCACCATTGATACAAGTTTTCAAATAAACACATATAAACACGATTCACATATTATTTTGCATTCAACACAGCGATGTAGATGGGACTTAAACACTGAATAAGTCTATCCCTAATAATCCCTTGTCCCTAATCCCTTAGCCCTTATGACAAAAGTTACGCAGGTATGACGAGAAGCCAGCCAGCAACTTTATCAAAGACAAAGTATATCTAAATAAACATAGGGGAGATCCGGGTAAAGTGTCCCCTCAAGAGTTTACTGGCTATATCATTTACTAGGTATAATTTTCTGATCTTGCACTTAGTCAGCATAAAGTCTATACCTTAA
This sequence comes from Sympetrum striolatum, assembly GCA_947579665.1. NCBI lineage: Eukaryota > Metazoa > Arthropoda > Insecta > Odonata > Libellulidae > Sympetrum > Sympetrum striolatum. Next base: position 14,067,216 of record OX388348.1, on the reverse strand, counting down.
TTTATCATTTCCAAAATTATGTAAATTTTGCAAATAAAATTACACTCGTCATCATAAAAGTTTCGTAAGTTTGCGAAATGTACACTTTACCCACGTGCATGGGTAAGGTGGTCCCTATAATAATTATTTTAAATTTCCCCATAATATTCTTTTCTGGTCGGTATTTCTTCATCTAAGACGTAATGAATAAATGATACATGACTAGATATAATTTCCAAAGTACAATAATATTATTTATCACGAAAATTATAAGATGTAATAAAATATATACATTAATATTCAATCAGTCATCCAATATACAACATTAAATTAAGATTTCCTAACCCGTTAACGCTGTTCCAAACAAACAGAATTTACAATCTAAAGGAAGACATTATTTTGATATTACAAATATCATGTTATATTAGACTACATGCATACTTTGTGAATACAATGCGTGAGTAGCAGTAATCGTGCCTTTGATTGTGTGACTCATTTCGTGATGTGCAGTCACCGAATCCGTAATTTTAATAGCCCGTGGCTCCCGTTAACCACATGTAAGAGAGTGACAAACATTCGCTACAAGGATGCAAAATCACAAACACCTGCTGCAATTAAAACTTCATCCGTGACCCAGGAGCATTTTATATTAAAAAATTTAAATCCTAACAGTAGAGTCTCCAGTTCTCATAAAATTAGAAATAACTGGAAACAGGGCATTCTAGTTGAATTTAATTGAAAAAAATAAAAAGGTAGATTGTCCGTTCTGATATGTCCGTACCTAGCTGAATGCGGCTCTTTATTCTAAACAGAATGAAATTTTACATTACTCGTTACACACCTGAAAGCAAACTAAATAATAAAGAGAGCTGCAGATGACGTATTTTAATTTCCTATCTATAGAATGGAACGGATTTACTATGTTCTACCGAACTTTTCAATGACGAAAAAGCAAATGTAAGAGAAAATAACAACATTGTTGCAATAAAACAATATGAACACCTCATGTGTTACGTGCATATATAAATATTCAACCTTTTGTTTGGATCATGTGCCTTATTATTCCCTATTCAATACCTTTTCTTTCGTTTCTTTGTAACTTACATCACTCTTCATGTCATCCAACATTATTTGCTTAAGTTTTCCATAAAATTTGCAATACATTTCGATATAAACAATTTAGTTGTAACTGAAAGTTACAAATTGAGTCACCCCTCAATATCCCCACATGCTCTTAGCACAAGGGGTTCTGATAGTTCATAAATTTAATCAAATTTTGAAATGCACACGGCGAAAAAGTATTCCGACAGAAGGCCATTTCAAGGAAATGTATCAATAACTCGGAGCAATCCCTAAAAATTAAGCGACAAGTGCACTGGGGATGGAATTGGAGACTTTGGTGGGGCATGAAAGAAAAATGGGGATGATCTTAATGGAGTTAGGGTACAGGAAAGAGAAGGAAGGGAGAGAGGGCATTAGATCAAAGGTTTTTACGGAGACGGCGAATTTACAAGACCGATAGATATTGCGAGGGGAAAATCAAATTGGAAGCGGAGAAAGAGGGTATGGGATAATGGAAGGAAGTAGTAATGGAGCTTACAGGAAATGAGGGAAGTGGAAGGAACAAAGGGAGCGATATATCTTAGCCAAAACGTAAACTAATTATGCCTAAGCCCCGAATTCATCATAAAGTGGCACCACCTACTTCAGAAGGATGGTTGGATTAACAGGGTGGCTAGACCTAAGTGCAAATGTAGGCAGAAATAGTCACATAAATGGGGATTATCTTTTATGCTTATCATGCTTTCCTTCAATTAGCCACTGCCGTGGGAGATTGTCACTAGAGATGGTCTTGCCTGTATTGATCAATCATATTCAGTTTTAATAAAAATAATAATTGTCTTTGAAGTTTCACCAAACCATTTCACAAACCCAACAACCCAATCCGTCCTGTAGTGTCAAGTGTCTCCTCACCCACCCACAAACTGGCTTCCAGATTAGATGGAATATTAAGAACTGTTCTAGCTTTCAATCCCTCTTACTGTGTTAAAAACTCCATAGAAGTTGCGGACAAATTAAGAAACGTTAAACTTTTTGATAACTCAAAATTAGTGTCGTTTGATGTTGTGAACTTATTTCCCAGTGTACCAAAGAATGATGTGCTTCTCTTAGTGAAAGATTTGTTAAAAACTAAAAACGTTACAAGTGACTTTATTGATGAATGTTTAATGTTATGCGATTTGTGTATTTCACAGAATTACTTTCTGTTTAATGACTGTTTTTATTCTCAATCTGAAGGTCTAACAATAGGTTCTCCAATTTCCCCTTTGTTTTCAGAAATTTTTCTTAACCATTTAGAAACAAAATTATTTTCTTCACAGAATTCTTAGTTGAAATATGTAGGGGTTTGGTTTAGATATGTAGATGATGTTTTTTGCTTATGGAATGGTTCGTTGAGACAATTAGATTTATTCTTAGCTTTTTTAAACACTATCCATAGCAGCATAAAATTTACTTGTGAAATTGAATCTAATAATGCTTTAAACTTCTTGGATCTTACTTTAACTAAGGAAAACAATGGGATCAAATTTTCTATTTTTCGAAAACCTTCATACACGAATCATACGATTCATGCAACTTCAAATGCTCCTATCCAGCACAAACACGCTGCTTTTCATAGTCTAATCCATAGATTAATTAATATACCCCTTAATCAAGATAGTTTTTCCCGGGAGTTGCAAATTATAAAACAAATTGCAGTTGCTAACGGCTATTCCGTCTCACTCATCGATGCTATTTTGAAAAAGAAACAACGAAAATTAAATATGTCTCGTATTTACCACACCCTTGCTCTACAGGATGATATTACTAAATGGGTTAAAATCCCTTTTATTGGTCCTATTAGCTATAAGATTGCGAACTCCCTCCCCACTGACCACAAACCTGCTTTCTACACTTTGAACAATATTGGCAAAATACTTACTAATTGTAAAGATAAGTTGGACATTGCTCGTAAATCTGGGGTTTATAAACTAACTTGTAATGACTGTGGAGCAATTTATTTGGGTCAAACTGGTAGAAGTCTGTGCACTAGGATTAAGGAACATAAACAATCCTTCATAAATGGTTCTGATGCTTCACATTTTTCCATGCACTTGCTGGAAGAAAATCATTCTTCGGACTTTCAGGCTAAGCTTCTACATCAATTACCAAAGGGCCCAAAGCTCGATATTTTTGAGCAAATGGAAATTTTAATTCACAAAAGAAATGCCTTTAACCTGACCAATGTGTACCTTTTCAATGCTTCCTCCCCCCTGCTGTCGCTCGTCAACCTGCTTCCTCCTCTCCCCTCATCCTCTCCCAACCCTTAGACTTACCCCACCCTTTTGCTTATTGTTGTCTCTTGTATATATACGTGTGTCACTTTTTGTATTTTCTGCCAGAAGATGACTAGACCATAGTCGAAACCGGTCGCACAATAAATTTACTGTGGAACTAAGACAAAGTGTTCTCTTCCTTTCCTACGTTATGGAGTTCCACAAAGTTACAGCTTCGTCAATTGATTTTAAATCTAACAGAGTTTATACGTACCAAAATCGTTATATTGAATTGACCCCCTTCGTAAAAAGAAAACCCTTATGCATCGAATTCAATGGAGGAAGAATCTGTAATGGTTTTCTTGCGAAATTTAGCTTTTAATTTATGGCTAATTGCATTTAATTAATTCAAAAACTGTTTATTTAAGATAAGATAAAGAAAACTGTTACTTGAAAAATATTCATGATGATGAGGTGATGAAATGGCACTAATTATTGTTATCGCGAATAGACCAAAAATCCTGTATTCAAATCTAAATTTACATACATTCATCTATGTTGGAATATATCTGACTGAAATGTATAGACGTGAGTTAATCTCAAACCCAGGTCTTTCAGTTTCCGAACAGGGGGGTTATTGGGGAAATTCGGCTGGGGAAACGCGGGGACCGAAGGCCGGCTGACGAATAGTGGGAGACGAAACGAAGGCACGCTTTGCCCCTACGCGGGAGGCACATTCTACTTTATACAGAGGCTTCCGTTCGTGACGTAACAGCTCGCGGCCGAAGAGAAGACGTCTTAGACCCCAGCCAATGAAAAACCGTCTCTCATTGAACCATAGCGCCAAAACCGCCGCTTTTTAAACGCGATGCATGGCAGAGGACGGGCCGTCGATAGGTAGAATTTTCATCCTTTTCTTATCACGCAAAAGAATATCGCACGGATGACTGCAAATTCAACATTCCATCGAACTAAAGTGGTACTACTATCGAGATTGACGTATTAATGGATAAATTTATCTTCATTAATGACATAATTTTATATGTTAAGTTTTAAAATCGAATTAACTACGGTAATTCTAGGTAATATTCCTAACAAAAATTACTGTGGGATTTGTATCTGACAATTATCATCGGACTCTGACTCCACTGAATCCATATCAGCACCATCAACATTAGTTTAGTAACGAAATGTTTTAATATTTGGGGTTTAGTATTCGGGGATGGCCGGTTTAAGTTTCTTAGGGCAGGGCAATAAAGTTTATCTCAGCTAGGAAAATCCCGGGTCCCCTTCCTTTGTCCTCCTCAAAGTGTACCGTTATAACATGGGTAAGTGATTTCAAATAACAGCGTAAATTCTTGAGAATCTGCGTTGAAAATTTCCCCGTCGATGAAAAACTTTTTCTACCGAAAAGATAATATGTATTATGCAGCTAGAAATGAAATGACCAGCAAATAGTTATTCCTGACTGTGGCATTTAAATTCATAAAATATTTACTGAAAACAGGGTAATTTTGCGGCAGAAAAAGAAGGTGAAAAAAATTAGATCGACCTGGGATTCGAACCAGCAAAATAACAATTGCAGATGAAAACGATAACCATTACACCACAGAGTTGTCGTAAGTTAGAGTCGATGTATTTAATTTAAATGTAAATTAGAAATTAACGCAAATTTTTAAAGGCTTTTTATTAAGAAACTACGAAGTGATGGTTAAAACTGAAAAAACGTTGTTATTACAATTGGCCAAAACACCTATCCTTAAAGTATCATTAAGGTCCATTTCCGCAGAGGGTAAGGTTCTAGTTAGTTACTCAGTTCGGTATGAACGTCTATGTTTATGAACAAATATCAGATTAAATAATTCTCAGAGTCAGTATTTACAGCAAAATATATTTTCTAATTAACATTAGGTTACTAGTAGAATGTTTTAATTGTAATACTTATAAAGTAATCCTCATAAAAGTTGCAAAACAGCAGTCCTCAGATGGACATGAACGTCTTCGTTTACGAAGAATTATCATACAAAATCATGCTCACCGTCAGTATTTACAGTAAATATAGTTTCTAATTAACATTAGGTTACCAATGGAATGTTTTTATTGTAATATTTATACAGTAATCCTCATAAAAGTTGCAAGAAGCAGTTCTTAGTTCCTCGGCTGGATATGAACCTCTACGTTTACGAACAAATGTCAGAGAAAATAATGCTCAGGGTCAGTATTTAAAGCAAATATAGTTTCTAATGAAGATAAGGTTAATAACACAAAATAATAATAATAGCTATGCAGCGTAAAATTAAATAATAACATCATTTGCGAAAGGGAGATCACCGTCCAAAACCCGCTATTTTGGTTTTATTCATAAACAAACAATTTGAAGTTTATTACTTGATTAGATGATTCTGCAACCTTTAAAAGTAATATACAAATATTGATATAGCACCTATGCAGCGTAGTTAACCACTGAAGACACACAAATCTCGGTAGGTGGACGCAAAACAAAGCCACAGACACGTCGGTCGCCGATATCTACTGCTATGAGGCGCTCGGCTTCCGTTCTCGCAGATGGAGAAAGCGTCGGCAGCCGCTAGTGCCTCCCGAGTAGCGTTTTAAGCAGAAACCCCTTAGTTGTGATGTATTTGCCGCCTCGGTCTCCGATATCGCAGATTTGAAAGCCTCCCCAATAACCCCCCAGAACTCCTGAGACTAAAGCACGAACTTAGAAAGTATAGGACTGGAAACTGCTGATTTGTTTTGGTTCCCTTAATGTCCGCATCCGTGAGATGGCAGCACTGAAGTTCGCCCTTTGAAACCATAATATTATATTTATTTATTTATTTGACCCTTTATTGGCGAGGTTAGGCCCAAGTGGGCCTCTCTTCCACCTAACCTCGTATGTCGTCAGAATATGAATAATTACAAATTAAATTAAAACAAAAAGACAGAGTAGAGTGTGGGGAAAAAATATTTGCAACTGAAGGTTTCTAAAGAAAAACCCACGTTGCGGGAAAACACCCACAGAGAAGGGGGGTGAAAAAAACCCGCGAAAACACAGTAAAAATAACAATTAAATACAGAAAATAATAAAAATACATAGATAATATACATAAATCAATGAATTTACAGAAGAAAGAAAAAAAATAAAAATATTATTGGAGTAACCGGTGAAAAAGCACGATTATGGTACATTTATAATAAAGAGTAATATTTACCAAAGATGGAATTAAGAGTAATTGTTTTATCCATCAATAGGTACTTTTGAATTGAATACAAAACATTTGAATAAGACGGAAAAATTAGCAAATCCGAAGAATAGGTGCTTGCAAAACACAGGTAACTTTGTCGCCGTAAAAACATTCTTCGTAAATCACTGAACCGTACCGTAGAATGGGGTGACTTTGGCCGTTTTTTAGATTTTTTTTAATATTTCTGTATTCAATTACATTCTCTATGCTCAGAAAATTTAAATTACATGAAGGTGATTGATATTCATGAAAATCTAAATATTTTTCTTAAGTAACGGAATTTGTTTAAAAAAATAAATAATAGCTTCCTTAGGCACCCCAACCGATGGGGTGACATCGGCCACTAAATATGTTTCTTAAATATCGCCTATAAAATTAACTATATGACTAATATTACGACTAGAGATATATTTTTAAATCTTTAAACTATTATTATATTTAATCTTTGTTTAATAGGTACTGAGATAAGAAGTTATTGACTCATAATAACGTTTTTGCACTTTATTTATAAATTTTCAAAAGAAAAATAAATTGTTTACATTTTTAAAAATTTTTTCCTCCAAAAACAAAAAGAATAAAAAATCTTGTAGAAAACTTCCACTCACTGTCACTCGAACCCTTTTAAATTTTTTTTCAAGCCTTAGAGTCAGTGTTTTGTTTCTACTAATGAATCTCCGAACCCAAACAATTTATGGAATTTTTGTCAAAGCACTGAATATTTACTTTTTACTGTTCAAATACGTTTGTACTAAAATTTGGATATAACGAATACTCATAATAAATTTAACAGCACTTCCACTAACTTAATCTCTTTTTCACGAATAAGCACTGTTTGGCCTCCAATTGTCTTAAAATGTTTCCCATCTTGCTGAGTGTTACTGAGAGAAATTATCAGACTGAGGTTTCGTAGACTTGTCTCGAGAATGCACGATTTTCAATTTAGTTCCCAATGACAATTGTACTGTCAATGTTGCAAGGAGCAAGACGGATTTGCTGGCGATATGTCAAGACAATCTAAATTCTAAAGGGCAGGAAAAAATAGCTACCTCGTGAAATTATAGTACTACATAATTTATTGTACTACAAATTTACAATTTGTAAGCAGTGCACGCGTGGCCGAAGTCACCCCTTTCTACGGTAACGTTGATGTAAGTTGGAAAGTGCGACCACGTTGTGTGAGTTGGAGATCTTCATTGTCGTTACTGCGCTTGAAGACTTTTGATATATTTTAAGATATCCTTCATCTTAAAAATGCCTGGTCATCGTTGTATTGCACCAGATAAAGAAACACAGCAAGTGTGCTGTTTACCAGGCAGCATTAATTCATCCGGGGGCATTCTCTTGCCATCCAGTAGCAATGTTAACAAATATGAAAAGTATGGGGGCTTTAGTTCATCCTGATGTAAACCTTCATACTTTCATCCTCAAAGTGGAGGAACAATTTGTAATGCACTGTGAGTCAAATGATGCGCTTGAGTGCATAATTACAGAGTTATTTGAAGGTGATGAGGAGATAACATTCCCATGCACGGAAGTGAAATCATAGCATATATAATAAAATATTATGTAACTATGAGGATTAGACAGCATGCAAAGTTCATAAATTTAAAGAAAGTGCATCGAAAAGGAAAATTGCGAAACTTTCTAAAACTTAATGTTTGGTCAATACATTTTTTATACCACTCTATACTTTATGTTTGTATATTGTATAACCTAACTTCACATTTCAGGCACCCCAAGATAAAATGCAGTCCACGCCAGTCATTAAAATTTAATACCTTTGGATTTGGTATTTTTCAACAATATTTGACCGTTTTCTCATTTCCTGGAGACTATTTCTGGGAACTTCGATTTTTTTCAGGAAATGATATACGAGGGTGGTCTGAAAAGTTTCCGACCCCAGATTCTTCAGACATCTTCAGAAATTTTCGGAAATTTTCAGAAAGCATGTAAAGAAATGTTGAAATGTCGGAAACTCTTCAGACCACCCATGTGCATCCTGCGATTCTAGTTTTAAAAGGCCTAGTTGAAAGTAGATGTAACGTTGGTAATTTATTAAGGATCAATTATTTTCTGTGTATCCAAGCAGAACACTTCGCTGATCTACGAATAATGTTTTCACAGCGACGAAGTCACTTCTGGTGTGCCCTGAAGGCAACCTGCACTTATTCTTCGGATTTACTAATTTGCCCGTTTTATTAAATTGTTTTAAGTACTTATCAATGGATAAATCACTAAGTCTTAATTCCATCTTTGGTATATACTACTCCCGCAAAGAAAAAGAGGGAAAAAGTATCATAATCGTGCTGTTTTTACTTTCTCCATATACGAAGTATAGAGAAAGTATTGTTTTCATGAAAAAATTCGACTTCGAGATTTCAACGGAAATACATGTTTTGGGGTCCCTAGAACACGTTTTGACCATTTTCGGAATGATGTCTGTGTGTATGTGTGTGTGTGTGTGTGTGTGTGTGTGTGTGTGTGTGATAGTGGGCGCTCTAACGTGAAAACTATTAGTCGTATCAATACCAAACTTCATATATAGTAGTGGTGTGTGTGCTGTCAGAGTTGATTAGTTTTTGGAGTAAATCGGTCAACCGGAAGTCGAGCTTTATTCATTAAAGCTCATTTCCGGTTTTCAAAATATCTCCATAAATATGATATATACGTATATTGTATTACTTATATAAGTTTTAGATAATGTAATTTACTATAACTTTTGTATTTAATATATTTTTGTATCTGCGGTTTATTAGGAGTTATTCGTGAAATACTGATCAACCGGAAGTAGCTGATTATGTACTTTGTGGGCGCTCTTACATGAAAACTAATTGTCGGATCAACACCAAATTTCATAAATTGTATTTCTATTACAGTCGTTAGAGTTGATTAGTTTTTAGGGTAAATCGGTTAACCGGAAGTTGAGCGTCATTCATCAAAGCTCATTTCCGGTTTTCAAAATATCTCCATAAATATGATATTTAGGTATATAGTATTTTTATAAATGTTTTAGAAAATGAAATATACTATAACTTTTGTTTGAAACATATTTTTGTATCACTGATTGTTTAGGAGTTATTCATGAAATACTGATAAACCGGAAGTTGCTGATTATGTACTTTGTGGGCGCTCTGGGCTCTATGGGCGAAGGGCCAAATTCATCTTTTTTCATCGAGCATGTCCCGAAAAACATTATTTATAATGTTTGTGACGTAAAAGATAATAATATATAAATTAATCACTCATCTTCCAAGTTTAGATGGAATATAGTGTTCGAAATTACTGTCGTAGATAAATATTTACATCTTATATATGGAGAAAGTCATGTGCTGGCCACATCAGATTTTTTCCATTGACTCCATATGAGATTATGGTTTCAATGGGCGAGCTTCAGTGCTGCCATCTCGCGGCTGCGGACATTAAGGGCGTCAGCCGATTGTACAGTCAGCATAGGGGAGCTTCAGGGGCGTGGACTAAAGGAATCGAAAACTACTTCTAAGTATGCTAAATCGAATATCTTTTCTTTATCATAAAATAAGTATCACAAAATGTGTTTATCTGCCTGTACATATTTTTGGAAACATTTTTTCGCTATTAATGACGAATAAACCTAAATAGAAGTTCTCTATGCCACTATATACATAACTAAACTATATAGTCCTATAAAATATAGTACTGTATATTGTATACGCCACGTAGGCCACGTTTTTATTCTAGACCAATTTGAAAAAATATAAATCGTAACTCTAATGCAACGTCTTTTTTAGCCCCTGGATTCTTAGGAAGGCTCAGATCTCGAATACTTCCAATCATACAGCAAAACATCAAAGGTTTTTACCAATAGTACTACGTTCAAAAAGTTACCGAACTTATTTTTTCCCGCGGAAACGCCGAGCAGGAGAAATGTTAAATTCTGGTGGTAGATAGCGTCACACATTGTAGGTAGAGCTACCTAACACCTATAAACGCCAACGACTGCTCGTCGTTTGCGCGGGAAAGAATAAGTTCGGCAACTTTTTGAAGGTAGTATTTCTCTAGTCCTATGTTTAAAAATCATAACACCTAAACTTACTATAACGTCTTATTTAGCTCATAAACGCTCAGAAAAGGAATCACCAGTTCGATACACAGATACGAAAGATGGAAAATCCAAAACAAAACGAAAAGGGGCAAGACGCTGAAGGAAGAAGGTGGTGTGAAAGGAAACGGATCCGAGAAATACAGATTGGAGCGATATGGACGTGAGAACGGAATGGAACCGTTGCCTAAAGGAACCAGACGCAAAGAAAACGGGGGAAGATGGGTAAGTAAATGAGGAAATTGGAAAGGGAGGAGGATGCGTATGCCTACATAAAAGGATGATCTGCAAAAAGGGAGGGGGACGCAAGTGGATGAGCTGTACTGGGGGTGTGTGTGAGAGGTGATAGATGGTTATCGAACAAAAAAAACATCCGGGAAAAGAGGTGTGAGTCTTATTTGGCCCAAATGGCACCCAAGGAGAAAGGCAAGGCGAGAGTAAGCTGGTTTTCCACTACATTTAATCATACTCGCGCGCCCGGTTACGAATACACACAAACTAAGACCCTCTCGCATAGGACATAATTTGCCCATCCTCTCCCAAAGGAACCCCGACAGATCAAAGGATAACCAGAACCCACACGGCGGCGGAACTAAAATATTCGTGGAAGGGTCATGTGAGGACAGATGGGGGTGATGCCGAAAGAAGCTGGGAGTGAGAAGATGTATCAGGGGTGGAAGGGGAGGGGCACGGCAGGGTATTAGGGTTCGGAAGGGGTGTAGGAATGAGGTAGGGCAGGGGCTGTGTGAAATGGCGCTTCTTCGGGTGTAGTTCCCGCACCATGGGAGGTATCTCCCAAGTCAGAAATATTTTCGTCTGTGAAGTTTTCATCCCGGAAGCCGGTTTGTGCCTCACCCCCTCTTAAATTAGCTGCAAGGCGTTGAGAGGAAGGAATGAGGTTTACTAAGGAAGATGAGGAGTGAGGTAGTTTTCTCTTACATTCCTAAACAAGATAGGATGCAATGTGGGGAATATGTTAACGTAATATATGCACAATACATAAAAGAGTAACACATTTTTTACATTTCTAAAGGAGACCTTAATCGGCGTCATGAATCAGCATCATACGTACCTCAGTATCTTACGAGTACATGTCATTATAGCTATGAACAAATCCATGAGAAAGGTAGAAGAAAGATGATTATTCCCCTACCAAAATAAAACAGTATTTATTTCTTTAAGTTCAAGGAAAGGACTGTTTGTGGAAACAACCGAATTCGGCAATATCTGCTATATTCCATGTTTGAGATACACTGTATCAATTTTGAAATAATGTTATATATTTAATCTGCAGACAGGAATCAAGTTAGACAACAGCCTCTGCGACCAAAAAACAATGAAAATTGAGTAATTAGTGAAAAATATGGTAAATACGCTTTTAAATATCCACATGTGTTAAAAGAACGTGATAATACTATTGTATAAAATCAACTCTTGATTCTTGAAATATTTCCATAACCATGGAATAAATCAAGCAATAATCATCCACTCCAATACTGTTGTACTATTTAACAATTAATCCACGGAGATAGTTGAAAATTGAATTCATAAAATGTCTAGAGGTATAGTAGTCTCAGGGATATCTGGAATCGAAAACCAGAAATTAGCGTTCCCTTCTAGACTTCCATTCATTCTCTGGAATACTTTTTAATAGATCCATTAAAAATTCAATGTTTTTATTGAATTTTATAATAAGCATATTGATACCCCGATCCCTTCTTTTGACTTCTGAAATTATTAGAATTGCAATATTCCCTAAGCCATATGACAAAAGTTTTCATTGTTTCGAAATATGCAAACAATCAATAAAAATCGCCATTTTCACTATTCTACATTTATAAATTTGGAAGTTTTGCTCATTAAATTATTTCAATAAAGCCTTTTTTGTGGATTTTCACAAGGTTAACTTTGAGGGAAAATTTATTTTCCATCCCCTAATAATGTCATCACTTATTCTTGCAAATTAAGATTTAATTCCAAGAATTCTATTTATTAAATATATTATTATTATTATATTATTAATTTATAAAAATATATGAAGTAGACGTTTTGATGTCGAGCCGCGGTACGTAATTCGGAAATATGGTTAATCATCTCAACTGAAATGAAAGTGAAATTCTCTAAAAGACTGAGAAAGAAGCGTGCTTTACTTTTATAATCGAATCGGTTACCAAATGAAATCTTAGGTCGTAACGTTTGAAATCGGTCATTGACAACTAACAGATACGATTTTCATTTAAAATATAATTACACAACAATAGACTCTAAGATAGCCTCATGCAAATTATAATATAGATGCTCAAGAACTCTTTAAAAGTGGTGAGTGCTCTACCGGTTCGCGAAAAAATTGATTGACCTACTAAGATGTACCTACTTAAACAAAGATGTGTAAATCATATGATTTTAAAATATAATAATAATAATGATAATAAATCGTCTTTATTTGGGCGAGATTGAGACTTAAAAGTCTCTTCGTCCATCTAACCCATCGTCATTAATTATAAAATAAGAAGTAGAAAAAATTAGAACAATTGTGGATGTAAAAACCTAAGAGATTCTTAGGAAAAAAAATCCACTGCAGGAAAACACCCACAAGGAAGGGGGGTGTGAGAAACCTGCGCAAACCTACCGATAGTAATAGATAAATGATAAGAGAAGAGAAAAACATTCAAAAATAAATAAATACACTACCAATAAGTACTTACATGCGATACATAAATAAGAATCAGTTAACATTTAAACAGAGATAGCAATATACAAAGTAACAAAAAAAAACAATATAGAAAAACAAGGAAAACGTACATTATCAGGAAAAATAAAAGAATATTATGAAAAACAGTATCAAAATAATGCATACAGTACAGTCAAAATTTTATATGACACTTTAGGTAACTCTAAGTAAGGAAAAAATAGAAAAAAGAAAATAAAATATAAAAAAATAAACAGAAATATAGGGCAAGGTGCATAAAGTTGTTTTTTTTCCACTTACCCAAAATATTTGCAAAAGAAAATTTTATCAGTTCATTAGCGACTCCTATGTAATACCTCTTTATATTTACTTAAATTGCATGTCCTTAAGACTGCAGCATTTGAAAGAATTGCAATTTCAAGCATATCACATGAATTACCATATCAAACCCGGCAATAAATTCCTTTGATGCCGGAAGTATATCTTTCCCTTTCATTAAACTCGATGGGCAGTTACGTTAATGGCAACGATATATGCAGGCGATAAGAGCAAAAACTACATAGACCCTTATCTTATTCGTATGAAAGGGTCATGAGACAATGATGCTTTATAAACGTAGGGGTGCAAGATCGGAAGTAGCAGGGTAATTTGAGGGCAGGGAAGGGGAGAGTTCGGAAGGGGTTAGAGAGGGTGAGAGACGGAGGTTGGGTTTGAAGGGGATGGGGTTGAAAAGAGGGTGGTTAAATGGGGCGATGCATGTGCAGTCTCGACAGGAAATATGAGAGGCAAACTTTGAACTGGGGATGCCAAAGTGGGAAGCAAATGATTACAGGCAACTTAAAGTGACAGGGCCAATTAGATGCTTCGTTGGCTCGTCTTACATTAGATTGCGCCTTTTCGTCGAATTCTACTGTATGCTCTTCCACCGTACAAGCAAACCAGCAATCAGGCAAATTACGCCGGAGGTTGGTAACTACACAGAGAAAGTTTCTTGCTTTATGAGATTCGATCTCGCCGCCTTTAAAATATTACTTTTTTTATTTTGGACTATTTTAATTAATGTCTGTTGTTTTGGTTAAAGAAGGAGTAGTGCATATGAAATTTTAGTTGAAGAAACTGATTTATGAAGTTTTAGTAGATGTATTAGAGAAAACAGATATCAAATCCCAATTTAAAAGTTTTTGAAAACATTTTTCTAGTACGTTTTCCTTGGGATTTCACCTGGGTGCACGCCATTGTGCATAGAACTTTCAAATCTTTCCAAACTAATATCAATTTTATAATTATAAATGCAGGAAAGGCAATTTCTCAATTATATTTTATCAAGTTTATTTTATTTTAATGCAAGACAGATAATATAACAATGAAAATAAATATAAATAGAATAATAGTGATTATATAACACTATTTTATCTATAGAGTGGGATATTAAGGTTACGCTTGGATAGATGTGCCTAAAAATGCGGCAAAAATATACTAATTTATTCTATGGTATAAGGCCGGACTTCGTGGAAAGCCATAATAAGAAATAAGTAAAATACCTGTCCTGAGGATGGCGTTAGCCGAAACCGGTCGTTTTCTTAAATAAATAATTTGTGGAAATTACGAAGTACTTTACTAATTTCTTATACTAATTTATATTGTTGTAATAATATATAATTGTCCACTTGTAGTCTGATGTTGTTTCTTCATAACAATACCAATTATAAACACTATTTTATCGATGAAGCGGGCTATTAAGATACACTTGGATACTTGTGCCTTAAAAATGCTTAAAATAAACTAATTTATAAAATTGGATTTTCTAATGGAGTCTCTCTGTACAAATTCCAATCATTAACTCTAATCCACTGGCAGGCTATTTATTGGTGGATGTCTGGATTTGCAAACACAAAAAGATCGCCTTAATCTGTTTATTACTGTTTTGGATATTTAACAGAACGGAATAACTGGTTAAACTATCATAAATGCATACACATCTGTTGGTTAAAGCTGATATATGCTTCAAATAGCATGAAAAACACCCAACACTCCGGTACAATTCCGTAAGCATATTTTCTCTCATCAGACGAAAAAAGCCCACCGTAGTTCCTAATCTCATTGCTTACAAAGATCACCAATCTATAATGGAAGTTTTATTGCCTAGATACCAAGCATGAAAAATGACAGGAGATGTCACGGGGTCAAATCGGAAGCAATAGCATTTCTGAATGGATAAAGGAAACAACGAGAATGAAAAAGGGTACGAGAGAAAAGAATTGGGTCGGGGGATCAGGGAAGTAAAACGGATCGAGGGAGGGGAATAGTGACGAAAAGCGACAAGGGTGAGAAAGTGTTGGGGTAGCGGTCTGGGGTTAGGGGATGGGTTTGCGTTATGAACCGGGGTATGGGCGTGTCAGGGGGATGAAGGGACACGAGGTCAGAGTTGGGCTGAATATAACACGTTAGCGTGCGATTCCCTCGGACATCCCTTGGAGACCGGCGTTAGTTCGTGGGGGGCAGAGCGACGATGATGACGGCAGATGTCGGGACGATATTAGTTGTTAATGCAGAGCGAAAAGCTCTTCGCGTTGTGGGACTCGGAGAGAGAGAGAGAGCGGATCGGCAAATCTTCAATGGCGACGGACCGTCTGTTCGATGGCGTTCGAAAGCAGACTGTTTGTCTTTTTCCACAATGAGGATTTTTCACGCGTGCTCCGTCCTTATGGTTGGCCTAATGCGTTCGATCTGCGGTGGGAAAACCTTTTAGTGGCGTCGGGCATAATTCAGCCGCAATAGAATGGTGGACAAACCTAAAAAACTGAGCCTTTTTAAGGTCCATCCTCTGCAAACCGAGGATGAAATATTGGGTGTTTTTGCTATTGAGCGTGAAGGAGACTTTGAAGGGGCTGTTTACCAGCATCTGTATTTGATGACAAATTCAAGCAAATGCTTGTATTATATTTATTGATTCTTGTCGTTTTGATGGTGTGATGTAGAACTCAAATGTATGCAGCGATTTTTTATAGAATTGCTGTATGAACCAGCAGTACTTTTTTCTAAGGACATGTTAACAAATTCAAAACGTTGCAAAAACTTTCGATACAATAAATTAGTTTAATTTCGTTGGAAAAGGCAGGATCGTTACTATAATTTATACTTTCGAAAAATTCGTGTAGTCAATTTGAGCAGTCAGATAAATTGTGGAATTACCAAAATCAACGATAGCATCAAATTAAATAAAGTCATCGTTGCAAAATATTTGAACTTGTCAAACCAATTGCATTAGTCACTCTAAAGTCATAGCTGTTTCAAAAACTAATTACTCTTGTAATGCACCCCTCAATAGGCTACATCGATTAGCAAATACTCACCTTAAAAATATAGACATATTCCACACTAGTTTACAAACAATTAAAAATTTAAGCCCCATTGAATACCAAACATAATTTAAAAAAAGAATTATAAATCACTCACTGTAAATAATACATAAAATATGTTATTGTATCATTCATATGTATTTATTTATAATTTATATGATATATGTTAAAATTGATTTGGCCTTCTGTTTCTATTATTTTTCATAAAGCTATTAATAATTATTCTCTTTGCAAATGCTGTTTATGTTTATTACTTGTAACATCTTATACGTAAATGTTATTACTCATAACGATGATCGTTATATTAAGCTTAAAATCCAATAATTTGTGATATTAATTTCCATATTTGTGATATCTTATACTTATAAAATCCTATTGTTTATTGTATTTTATACTTATAAATTCTGCTATATGATGTTGGTGCTGTGACATTTTTTGTAACAAAAGGTTACATCCCGTTGAATAAATAAATAAAGATGTCATCTGCTTGGAGGGTCATAAGAAATCAATATCAAAATTCCTACCTGCATAAAATCTACTGTGTTAGCAAAGTATTATAATAGGTTGAGTTAGCAAAGTATTATAATAGGTTTTAGTAACGCATTTGAAATTTCATATCAAATTTATCAAATGCAATTTATCAAAATGTGCTGACAAAAAAATCTTTACAAAAAGATATAACTAAGAGTGTACCTCTATAATCATTATTTATAATTTCTTTCGAATTTTTTATATTACTTCAGCTGCGAGCGTGTACAAACACGTTATTAGTGTGTGTTGTTCGCCTTAATTCGATTCGTTATCTACGAAATATAAAGTTTAACTTTAGTAACAAATGAAAGAAACGCAATGACAGCTTGTAGTTTCATTTATTTTTTATACAGTTTATCACCAATTTTAGTTTTCCCATGTTGTTATTGAATCAAATAAGCACTAATCAAAATGAGACTTGATTTTAATAGAGGTATAAGATAAATTCATTTCGATTGAATTTTATTTTTGTTAAGGTACTTTTTGGAAGAACTGTAAAATGGCCGTAATTTTGTCCCTGCTACTTATGTATCGTTGTTTCAATATGCTGACATCCAAGTAAATTGCCTCCTCTTCATAAACTGTGACATTAGCTCCTATCCTTAATTCGGTATGGACTTTAAATCCCCGTGTGTGGGAAAATGAATGTATCGATTCAACAATCACCTTTGTCGTCACGGGGACTGGTTGTTTACTACGGCGAAATTTCACAAAACCTTTGTTCCTTTTCCCATAGATCTCGTAAATTAGACTCGAATGCGATATTATGCGAACAAAATAAGAATCTTAGTTCAATTTCCTTTCTTTTGATATCCATTTCGATTTCGTACGACCATTATTTCCTACTTAATTTCGTAAAATAAAAAACGTCTGCAATAGATGAAAACGAACTCTACGAGCATTTCTTATGACAGACGATTCGAACCGTCCAGAGTCAAACCAAGGATACTCTGAACAAAGATTTTAGCTTTCTGCACTCCTCCATATAAACTTTAACTATGCCAAATCTCAAACTCCTACGTTCGCGCAATATACTTAAAAGTTTTCTCTTCAAGTATTAATATATAGATAGATATCTGGTACCAACGTGAATTACAATAATGTCGATCATGAAATTTATCAGAATGGTGTTTTGTGGTTTAGTAGATTTTAAAGTTTTCAATCCATTGTCCCTGGAAAATTTTATTTATTACCACATCATGAAATAGTGCGTGAAATGGGAGATGAAAACAAAACAGAATTTAAAAATTTATTACCCCATATTCCGTTATATCCATCAGGAAAACCTACCATAGCCAAAGGTTTCATTTAGTAACCATTTTAATTTGGACTAAAGGTGTCGAATACTGGTAAAACATCGCATAATTCCATTCTCATATCGTTGAAGGGCTTTGGGTAACGTTGGCATGTTGCGGCATCCGTTATGATACGGCACCACATGAAGTGAGATGAAACCGAATAAAACGAAGACTTTGCTTGTCAGATTACAACAGTAGGCAGACTAGTAATCCGCAGATCTGCACGTCATCCAGGACATGGAGGAACGAACTCGATGTCACATCAAACGGACACCAATCACGCTGCATCCTTCCGATACCCTGCCATGACTTCCTGTTCTTTAGGAAGCATTTCCTTTGTTAGAACTGCTCCACTACGTAAACTGTCAAACCCAGCAAAGAATGCGTTTAAATTCCCGTTGAAACGTTATTCCACTGAAAAGATTATCCTTTAAGACGCGAGGGTTCGAGGCCATCAAAGTTGACAATGTAAAAACGTCGGCATTATTCTCTTTCTTCGGTTAAAAAAATAAACTGAACACAGTTACTGGTAGCTCTGTACTTTAAGCCGAGGAAGGAGGTCACCTGAGTGTTGCAATCAATTCAAATGAAAAAGAAAAGTTTAGCTAGAGGCAAATGTATGACAGAATATCACGACTTTCGGAAAGTTAAAAATTGCCCCCCTTAAAAACTGCATGTAAGATTCCTCCAAATGGAAGTTAAAATTTCCAAATTTGCTTATCCTAAATGATGGAATGACGTAACATGACCTGAATTTCCATTACTTATAACTGTAAGGACAACTAATGCCATATTTTCCCATGATAGCAGTCTTTATCACATTTACAAATAAAGGAATTATAAAATCGACGTGGAATGTTTTGAATCATCAATTATAAATGGAAATAATGCTAAAACATGATGAAACGGCATTATTTACAATTAATGATCTTACTGTGAATGTCTCGAGAGATGAAACAATTAGTAAATTAGAGAAAATTTTAATTGATGAATGAAAACCGGTGTGTTTAAAATGACAGGCTAAAAACTTAGATTTACAAATGTAGGAGATCTTCAACTCTTTTACAATATATCAGCTTTGATAATAAGGAATGTAATATATCATATTATGTATGACTCAATAAAGGAAAACCTGTAAATTACTAAAACTCTCTCTCTCTCTGTTTTCCTACATTATTTACGACCGGAATTTAACTATATTTGTCCTGTAAAAATAAACCTTTATTAAATAGTTATCTCACCTCTTCCTTTAAATATTTTATAACATAAATGCTAAATATTTTGATATCCTTTTATTCTTCTCATGTAAATTAAACTAATTTTCTCATATGTTTTACTGCTAGAAATATAAAGTTATTTTTTTTACGTTCACCTCGTCGCTCCTGACCTCTTGACCAAATGAGTGGGCACCGTTCCCCTGTGTTTTACACCACCGTGGATCCTCGGCAGTTCTTGCCACCAATTACGTAATTTCTAAAGTTAAATTCACGCCTCAAGTTTAATCGTGTTTACAAGAAAAACACTCCGGAGCACGGGAAACCTTTTTTTCGGGTAAAAATAACCACGGGTCACTTGATGATTTGCGAAAGGTAATTCGGCCGAATGTCTGACACGGCAGGATGCGACCACGCGTGACCTTTCATGCAGTTAAAGCGGAGGGCGCAAAGCCGTCGATAGGGAAAAATCCATCGGAAGCAAGAGAAGTTTGAGCAGCGGAAATAAGCAACAAGCGGGATGCTGGTCTTTGCCTCGCATAGAAACTGATGTGAGGGAAATGAGAATTGGGGCAGAGTGACTTCTTAAGTAAGTTGGATGAACCTTGTGTCCAGTTGATGAGTTTTAGTTTAGGTCCTTGCAGTTTATTTTAACGCGATGCCGAGCGTTGGATATGATCTGATGTCCTATTTCAGGGCTGGTGGAGGCAGGCCTTCACAATCTACAGTGCAGTCGGGAGTCACTCATTGGGGAACACCGATTGTTTTACTTTAATATTTGCATTTCTTACCCATATTCCGATGTATGTAAGAAGCGGTAACTTCGGCTTTGCAGGCAGGTAAAGTTCATACTAGAGCAGGACTTTTCTCTCTCTTTCTGATAATCTAATGGCTTAACGCAATTTTGCTTACGCTAAAATTTGAATTTCAAAATTAATATTTTTGGAGCGTGAGGATCTGGGAAAAGTTCATGATAAAATTCAACAAAGGAATATTTTTTAAAAATTCTCAGGTTCTAATGGATGGCCGATAGAATGTGCAGTGGAGTAAAATAAAGTATTTTTGGCGTTGATCAGCTATTAATAATTACAGCTGTGTTTCATGTGCGAAATATGAACAGGTATTCCATTAGTAGATCAAAACTTTTGTTATAGATATTTACGTAGTTTATTAAACTTTGTGAAATATTTTGCGTAACACAATCAAAATAAAGTTCAAACATTGTGAAAAAGTACTATTCTTAAATCAAATTACTGTGGGAAATATTAATCCTTCTCACTCCTTCCTTTTTAAAGGCAAACAAGAGTAAACTTTGGGTTAGATAAAAACAGTGGAGTCTTTTCATCTTCAACTCATCGTGTTTAAGGATTTTAAAAGAAAGTAATAGCGATATAAAAGTAAAGATAAATTTGGTATGGATTAAAAATTCAGAGTCTAGAATCTAAAATCACACCTCACTTCTTGATAAAATCTATGAAATAAATAGTGAAGTCCCGAAGAGTGAAATCCTGTGAATTCTTCTGATACGTTTATTGAAATTTAAAAGCTGGTAGACAATTGCTCAGCTAAATAAAGAAATATTTGATGCACTTTGCAATGGAGATACAAAGCAGGACCCAATTCAGTTGAAGAGTGTAAAATTAAAACATCTTCTTCAACAAAGAATGAAATGAATGAATAAAATGAACGAAGAAGAAAAGTATATTGTACAGTATGTAAGTTGGGAACGACTTCACCTTCACGCGTGGCCTTAAATAACAAAGAAGAAACATAAGTAAAAATGTTCTAGCAATCGAACTTGGGTCATTTATCATCTTCGATATCCTTAATGTCAATGTGTGCTTTTAAAAATTCAGATGAAGATATTTTTTCGGAGCTTCTCCTGTCATTCAAGAAGTTTTCAAGAAGTTATAATGCGAAAGATTATTGAAATAAAAAATTGATTCTTATACTTAGAGCCTCAATTTTTAAACCACCAAAATTATATCCATATATTGTTTATTTTACATTCTTATACGTTGAAAATAGTTGTTACAAATTTTACTTACGAGGCAAATTTTCAGTACAGTTACGGAAAATATCCCGAGGCAAAATCATAAAGATATGAATCTACATGTTCTACAAAGCAGTAGTTATTTATTAGAAACTTCGCCTCCATGCAAGCATCAAATGCTATGGAAAATTACCATCACAACCAGCTCCAAAACATTTTACAAGGAGAAACCGGGATGCACGAGTTTTTCGGTTAATTTTCAGGACATCGATATATCTCAATGAGTTCCCTCGTTTTCGCTGTTCAGAGCCCAGGTCACGTCCTGTCACAATCACTCGTCAGGTGCACGAGAGTCAAAAATTGAAGAGGACAGAGCCCTCTGTTGGGGAAAAGAAGCATCGTGAAATTAGCGAGGAATTTGTTCCTATCATAATCACATCGTTGTTCCATAAAAAAGCAAACGGAGGAGAACATAACATCTGAATTTATTCTGCGGATGAACGTAAAGCTCACCTGTCAAGAATTAATGAGCAACATCCCTAAGCTATTCAATGCGTCTGTATTTTATTAATTTTACGTAACTGAAAAGAATGCGCGGAATCTAATTTTAGAATTTTTGAATATTTAGCGAAGTGGAAAATTTGAAAGCAACCGAATAAATTGTTTTAAAATAATAGCCTGAAATCTTACCAGTATAACTCAAATTCTCGACTGATACGAGAAAAATTATTAAGACTGACATGTGTATGATATGCCACGAAACAATGATGAAGTCAAGATGACAGAGAGAAGCTAAATAAAATTCACCGGGAAAAGCGAGCAGAGATGTATAAAAAAGCAATCTATATGGAAATATTTTTTATGGAATCATAAGACTGAATAAAGTGAACATTTTACCTAAATTGACAGCAATCACCTCGAAGTGACATTTTTCATAATTTGCCTTTCCATATTTTAAATACCGGTCTAATTTTTCTGAACCATTAAGCTATGTATTTTAAGCAATTTATAACTGTTATGTAAAATTATCATTATTATTTTTGCTCGAGACTAATTTGATCATTATTTACTATTTCCTATTACCTAGTTCATAAGGCACACCATGCCCATGAAAAAATACTGATGGAAAAATAAGATACATTTTTATCTTGCGATAAAAGACAAAATATCTAACATAATGTAGGATATAATAGAAATAATACAAAAAATTATATGTGCTCAAGTAGAAAAGAAATAATGTTATTCTCATAGATGTACTATATTTTTAAAACTACCCCTATTTTTCTGATTTTGAGAAATTTAATTCCCAAACGAACCCTCATGGTCTAATACCAAGAGTGGTGCAATATAAAGATCACAAAAACATAATTGTGCGCTTATTTCAAAATGGATAGTATAATTTACATGAATACGTTACCTGAACTTTTTCAATCATCTCTCCTTTTTTCATAAAAGTATAATTTCCCAACCAACCATTTTGGCTTGCTCTAGATTCGAATTTAAATCTCATAAAATTAATTTTCTTGCTAACATAATTATTTCATGTTTCATCAAGTGAAATAGAGCGAGAGATCACGTCTCCACATGTATTGGGAACGTCGACCTTTAGGACTCCAAACGGTAGCGCAATTGCCCTCCGATACGAGTAGGAAGGTGACACACGGCTCGGAAATAAGGTTAGGGCTTGCTGCGGCATAATAAACTCATTATTTCCCTGGACGTGGGCCCGTCATTCCCTGCTGAATGTGACGTCACGAGATGAGCTATCATCTGCGAATAAAGCAATTTTACGTAATGCAGTGTATCGAGGCGAAAGTGTTTCCCCAGCCACTGCTCCGTCCGTTTTTATTTTTTTTCCATTTTGCGATTATGGCCCTGCGAGAGCCAGACGTAATTTCATCGGGAAAAAGTGAAACCTGAATAGAGACCGCCAGTAATTACCCAGAGCATGTTCATATTTGCCTTTTCCTTTCGAGTAGATTTATACAGTGCTTGTTCGTTTTGAGAACTCGTAAGCTGAATTCAATTATTATTAGTGTCGCTAAGGAATTATTTTCTGTTGTTTTAGTCCTCCTGCATAAATGTGGATACTATTAAAAAATTTATAATTTTAGAGAAAATTCGGCTATTGGTTAAAAACTATTCCCCTATTTTTATTTTCTATTTAGAGAATAATGTTTTAGTGCATCGACTCTATTGCTATAAGTGGCTGATGTTCCTAATGAATTTCCGTGGTTTTTGTAATTTCTAAAGTCATTATTTCGGTACGATGGCACAATAACTTTATTACGAATTCTGTAGAAAAGTTTACAAAGCTTGACTTGCAATCCCGTGATTCCGTTTAGATATGTATTGAGATATGAATATAGGTATTAATTAGAAGATATATGCTCTAAATGATCAACACCAATGTGGTAATATGCTAACATATCCAAGAGATTCTCGTATTTTGGAAATAGTTAAAAATATTTATTAAGGAAAATTTTTTTATTTGTCCACGGTAATGAATGTAATGAACATATTTAAGCATAGTTGGAAATATGTTAAAAAAATAACTGTAAATAAATTCGATGATATCTTGATATATAGATACGCTACATAAAATAAAAGCCCAATAATATGATCTTCAGATTATTCCTACTCCCATAAATAAATAATACTCCAGAATGCATACCCTTGTATCTTTAGGTTTAAAGCGTAAATGCATTTAAATAGGTCTTAACAAGAATGTAGACGAAATCTTAATATTTACATTTGAAGAGTGAAAGCAGGAAGCTTAATATTGACTTCGATGTTTATTCATTCTTAGAATTTGCGTGGAAATATTTCAAGCAATTGAAATTTCTCCTGCCTTCCAAAGAAAATAGAATGCATTTTAGGTGTCCAAATTATTTCCAGATATGGCGCAAGATGACTAAAAAACCAAACCAAAAATCAATGAAAGAAATCAATGCCTACCTTTTTAAATCTACATAAGTGTTTCCCTAGCTGTGCTGTGAAGGTAATAAGCGCTCTGCGAATAATATTGCAATTTGTATAAGCGATTCTAATTTATGATTTTAAATACTAAATGCTAAAATAAGCTAAATTCTGAATGGCTTTGTTCTGAATTATCACTCAAAATTCAATTAAATGCTACGCAAAATAAGTATTTTTCTATTTGTCAAAGATATACTGAATGTGTGTTATTATATATCCTTCAAACTACGCAAGATATTCCGTCAAAATTTAGAGATCCTGAAGTGCTCCCTCAGAGAAAGAGTTAAAGAAACCCTGTTCTACATCATATAAATATTGCAATGAAATTCTAAGAGCAGGGGTTTCGAGACGCGCGGCCTGGGAACTTTAATTTTTCCATGCCTTAAATTCCAAAAATATCATATTATTTTCTTTAAATTCAATCACGTTTTAATTTTATACATTAGATTCTGGAAAAGTCCATTTTCAAGGAAAGGGGATTGAGGAGACTGCAAGTTAAGAAGTGCACCTAGGAAAATTCTCAAGGATGATCGGACATAAAAAAGTCTGACCGGAACACGATCCGAGATCTCTCTCTATTGCAGTTTGGTTGCTCCAGCATAGTAAATCTCTTCTACAAACGGACTGACTCTGAATTTATCAGCAATCGCAGCCCAGATTCTAGTCTTCTTTCTTTCAAGGATTCACAACATGCATCGGAGAGCATTATCGGAACTGTAGCTGTTTCGACATGACATCTTTTAAAAACTTTCCGCTTTTTTTTGGTAAGGATAGTAAGCACGTGAATAGGTAATAATGACCTATAGAATCGACCTCTGGCCAGCGATTTTGAACGCAATTACCTCGAGATAAATTTACCTGACGAAAAATAATAACCGAAACGCAGCAATTACTAAAGGTAACATGTTACCTATTTCGTAAAACGCCCGGTAAGAATATCAATGGAAAAATATTCTCATTAAGACCGAACTCTGGGCTGTAGTTCGGAAGTGATGTTACCATAACATTTAGATTAACTCACCTCTCGGAAAAACAGTTGCGAAAAAAATAGCGTAAACCTTAAAATCTCTGAAAGTAAAGTCAACTTTTCAAAAAATCTGATGTGGCCAGCACATGACTTTCTCCATATATAAGATGTAAATATTTATCTACGACAGTATTTTCGAACTCTATATTCGATCTAAACTTGGAAGATAAGTGATTAATTTATATCATATTATCTTTGACGTCACAAACATTATAAATAATGTTTTTCGGGACATGTTCGAAGAAATACGATGAAATTGGCATTCCACCCACAGCGCCCAGAGTGTCCACAAAGTACATAATCAGCAACTTCCGGTTTATCAGTATTTCATGAATAACTCCTAAACAATTAATTATACAAAAATATGTTTCACATAAAAGTCATAGTAATTAACCTCTTCTAAAACTTTTACAAATAATAATATATACCTAAATATCATATTAATGGAGATATTTTGCAAAAACGGAAACGAGCTTTGATAAGTAAACCTCATTTTCCGGTTAACCAATTTACTCCAAATATTAATCAACTCTAACGACATTAATCAAACTGATATATATGAAATTTGGTAAGGATACAACAAATAGTTTTCATGTAAGAGCGCCCGCAAATACATAATCAGCTACTTCCGCTTTATCAGTATTTCATGAATAAATCCTAAAACATTAGTGATAATAAAATATTTTTAATACAAAAGTTATAGTAAATTACATTTTCTAAAACTTTTATAAATAATAGTATATACCTAAATATCATATTTATGGAGATATTTTACAAAACCGGAAGTTTGCTTCGAAGAATAAATCTCGACTTGCGGTTGACCGATTTACTCTTAAAACTAATCAACTCTGACAGTACCAATCACAGTCCAAAATATGAAGTTTGGTATTGATATAACTAATTGTTTTTAGGTTAGAGCGCCCACAAGCACACACACACATATACAGACACACACACACACACACACATACACACAGACATCATTCCGAAAGCGGTTAAAACGTGTTCTAGGGACCTCAAAACATGTATTTCCGTTGAAATCTCGAAGTCGAATTTTTTCATGAAAACAATACTTACTCTATACTTCGTATATGGAGAGAGTAAAAAAGCGTCGCGAATAAAATTAGCGAAAACCCTAAAGTTTTTATTAGTTACAATGCCCGGTAAGTGCGCCAATAAGGATACACTCTCCTTAGCACCTGCCCCTGAGATTCAGTCCTTTATCGATGTCACCATAATCTACCTCGCGAAAAAACCGTTTTAGAAAATAGAGAAAAATCCTTAAACATAACAAATGTTTTACAAAACTTCAAAAGCACGTGAACGGAAATACCATTCTGGGAAGCGACCCCTGAGCTGCAGATGCCGCCATAATCTTGACGCAAGTCCACATCGCGGAAAAAAACCGTCGCGACAAAAAACCCAGCGAAGACCTAAAATTTTCAGAGCGCGAAAATTTCTTACTTCGGACCGTAGACACACGTACTCGGACTTCTTCGCCATCTTTTTTGCCGAGAAAGTAGGCTCGCGAAAAGGGACGACTCGGTGGAAATAGAACTTGAGAGAGTTAAACAGGATTCGGACGCGAGATACGTGATGAAGAGCGCGCCTCGGAAAAGGAAGAAAAGTGCGGAGAGGGAGCGTGTCGAGAGCCCCTGAGTGAATAATGCATGGAACACGGAGGAAAAGGCGTCCAGTACGTCGGTACCTCTCTTCTTACATTCCGTATATGCGCAGGACTTTGGGAGATGATGACAAGTCCTCTTTTGAACTCGCGAACAAAAACCTTCTCCTGGATTGGCACGTCCCTGCGTCGCTATGTTGCAGTTGACGTGGCGTGCACCGCGCGATGACAGACCCTGGGTAAACACGTGACAATCGGAAGAGTGGCAAATGGCCGGTGTTGGATTCATTGAGAATCGCAAGAGCTGTCCCCTGAATATCAACCGCGGTGACCCCGTTTTGTTGGGTCAAAGATGGCTCATTTATAAATGTGCGGTAATATTGCAACGCTGAAACCGAACGGTGGAAATGGGGATTCACTTATGGGGATTTAATAATAATAATAAAAGGACTATATTTAGGGAGAGATTGAGACTCTAAAGCCTCTTCTTACATCTGAACCTTCATTTAAATGTAAAAAATCTGATGTGGCCAGCACATGACTTTCTCCATACATAAGATATAAATATTTATCTACGACAGTAATTTCGAACTCTATATTCCATCTAAACTTGGAAGATGAGTGATTATTTTTTATATTATTATCATTTACGCCACAAACATTATAAATAATGTTTTTCGGGACAGGATCGATGAAAAACGATGAAATGGCCTTTCGCCCCAGCGCCCAGAGCGTACATAATCACCAACTTCCAGTTTCCATTTTATCCAGTATTTCATGAATAACTCCTAAACAATCAGTGATATGAAAATATGTTTCAAATAAAAGTTATAGTTAATTTTTTTTCATAAACGTTTAAAATTAAAGAATACACCTAAATATTATATTTATGGAGATATTTTGAAAACCGGAAATGAGCTTTGAAGAATGAAGCTCGACTTTCGGTTTACTGATTTACTCCAAAACCTAATCAACTCTAACGACACCAATCAAAATACTATATATGAAATTTGGTGTTGATCCAACTATTAGTTTTCATGTTAGAGCGCCCACAAAGTACACAATCAGCTACTACCGGTTTATCAGTATTTCACGAATAACTCCTAATCAACCGGTGATACAAAAATATGTTAAATACAAAAGTTATAGTAAATTAAATTATCTAAAACTTTTATAAGTAATACAACAGACGTATATATCATATTTATGGAGATATTTTGAAAACCGGAAATGAGCTTTAATAAATAAAGCTCGACTTCCGGTTGATCGATTTACTCCAAAAACTAATCAACTCTGACAGCACACACCACAGTACTATATATGAAGTTTGGTATTGATACGACTAATAGTTTTCACGTTAGAGCGCCCACTATCACACACACACACACACACACATACACACAGACATCATTCCGAAAATGGTCAAAACGTGTTCTAGGGACCCCAAAACTTGTATTTCCGTTGAAATCTCGAAGTCGATTTTTTTCATGAAAACAATACTTTCTCTATACTTCGTATATGGAGAAAGTAAAAATCTGATGTGGCCAGCACATGACTTTCTCCATATATAAGATGTAAATATTTATCTACGACAGTAATTTCAAACTCTATATTCAATCTAAACTTGGAAGATGAGTGATTATTTTTTATATTATTATCTTTTACGTCACAAACATTATAAATAAAGTTTTTCGGGACATGCTCGATGAAAAAAGATGAATTTGGCCTCTCGCCCATTGAGCCCAGAGCGCCCTCAACGTACATACATAATCAGCAACTTCCGGTTTATCAGTATTTCATGAATAACTCCTAAACAATCAGTGATAAAAAATATGTTTTATACAAAAGTTATAGTAAATTATATTTTCTAAAACATTTATAATTAATGGTATATACCTAAATATCATATTTATGGAGATATTTTGAAATCCGGAAATGAGCTTTGAAGAATGAAGCTCGACTTCCGGTCAACTGATTTACTCCAAAATCTAATCAACTCTAACGACACCAACAAAAACACTATATGTGAAATTTGGTGTTGATACAACGAATGGTTTTCATGTTAGAGCGCCCACAAAGTACATAACAGCTACTTCCCGGATTATCGGTATTTCACGAATAACTCTTAATCAACCGGTGATACAAAAATATGTTAAATACAAAGGTTATAGTAAATTATATTATCTAAAACTTTTATAAGGAATACAATATACCAATATATCATATTTATGGATATATTTTAAAACCAGAAATGAGCTTTACATAACGTACATAATCAGCAACTTCCGGTTTATCAGTATTTTATGGATAACTCCTAAACAATCAGTGATAAAAAAATATGTTTCATACAAAAGTTATAGTAAAATAAATTTTCTACAACATTTATAAGCAATAGTATATACCTAAATATCATATTTATGGAGATATTTTTAAAACCCGAAATGAGCTTTGAAGAATGAAGCTCGACTTCCGGTCTGCCGATTTACTCCAAAAACTAATCAACTCTAACGACTGTAATGAAATTACTATATATGAAATTTGGTGTTGATCCGACAAATAGTTTCCATGTTAGAGCGCCCACAATGTACATAATCATCTTCTTCCGGTTTATCAGTATTTCACGAATAACTCCTAATCAACCGGTGATACTAAAATATGTTAAATACAAAAGTTATAGTAAATTAAATTATCTAAAACTTTTATTAGAAATACAACAGACGTATATATCATATTTATGGAGATATTTTGAAAACCGGAAATGAGCTTTAATGAATAAAGCTCGACTTCCGGTTAACGGATTTACTCCAAAAACTAATAAACTCTGACAGCACACACCAGAGTACTATATATGAAGTTTGGTATTGATAGGACTTTTAGTTTTCACGTTAGAGCGCCCACTATCACACACACACACACACACACACACACACACATATACACACAGACATCATTCCGAAAATACTCAAAACGTGTTCTAGGGACCCCAAAACGTGTATTTCCGTTGAAATCTCGAAGTCGAATTTTTTCATGAAAACAATACTTTCTCTATACTTCGTATATGGAGAAAGTAAAAAAGGAACATGGCTGTGTTATTAACATTATGAGTTAAAAGAGCTCCAAATAGCCGTTGTTTGCGTACAACCCGTCGTGCGGAAGTACCCTGACCATAGGGGTTAAGGTTACCCGTTACTAAGAAATTGTAAACGTAATATATCGATACGTATTAGACAGTCTACTTAAAATATATCGCTCTAATTGATAGAAAAATAACGCTGATAAAAATGATGCCGACAACAATGACGATTTATTTTACAATATTGTTTACAACATTAAATGAAATAGCTGACGAGTGGACTTGGTGGAATTGTATGACTTTAGGAAAGTAAAATAGAAGCTATTTTTTATTCAGGAAAATACATTATATTTAATACAAATAAAAAATAAATGTAATACAATAACAATTATTTTAATTCCCGCATAAAAACCAAAGGTGAACGACCAGCTTAGAATTGTTACTAGCGTCAAAACGCTATGTCTTATTTGTTTTTTTATGTGGGATTCCGAAAGGTTTTCTGTATATTAGAATACAATATAGTATACTTGAGAGAAAATTGAGTCCGATTTTATATTCCTATTTCTACTATTATTTTATAATTACTATTTAAAGATTGTTCAAATTGTGCTCTCCTCAAAATAGATTACTCTAAGTGATAGAAAAATAATAAAAGGCTATTCAAAATAACCTATTTTCTTTTTCAAAAGCGTCAACTATAATAAACCTTCCTTCATGGCTTGGTGAATCTTGGTGGTACAGAAGGAATGGAAAGTAAAACTTGAACCTTGGAAATCACTGGAACTGCATTTAATGCATTGTTTTGTTTCTCGAGTTTTGGTTCATGAAGAAAAGAATGATTATATGATTAAAGAAGGAAAGAAAATTCATATATTAATTATGTTTGAATATCGTAAGTGTAAGAACGAATTTCCAAAACAGATCTTTGTTAATGGCATGACGATATATCCTAAACAAAGGTAATGCCGAAGTCTATCAACGATACTTTTCCATCTTATCAATACTTAAAGTCAACATGATAATTTAACTGTGAATGGGAAATAAATAGTTCATTAGTTGACAAGCATTGTTTTAACTATAAAGTGGTGTTCATGACATCACCTAAAACCGCTCCCGATACAAAGATTCGATAATATAAGTCTAAAAATCACTGGTTTTCTCCTTAAATTCTATACTACGAAAGGCGTCCATCGAATCGACGTTACATAATGGGCGAACTAACAACATTAAATGACCTAAAATCCTACTTCATGACCGAAACTGTAATTAAATATTGCTTACATCTTGTGGTGAAAACTTATGTGATGTTGAATTATTATCGGGGCCTTTAAACTCGTTCAAATGAATCTTCTTAGATACAACACATTAACTGATCTCCCTCGTTCTGATTATGATACTGGATATTTTGGATGTAACAAATCGCACCATAATGATGGACTTATTCTGCATAAATTAGCAACCTCCAGAGGGCTGTTTCCCCACATCAAGGCCGCTTCAGATATTAAGCAAATGAGATAAGGGCCTGAGGCGAACATCGATCAATGAGGCGTAAACCTTGTCATAATGTGGCAGGAAAGCCTCAAACTGATTATTCTATAAATATAGACCTGTTGTTCTGTGTAACGATCACGATGTGCTGATTAAAGCTGCGATTACTGAGTTGCTCTAAATACCATTCAATTAAATCGCACTTCAGATCATAATGAAACAAACAACTAATGATTGTTGCCTCTTTTAGATCGTTAAGTAAATATTAATTGTCCATCCTGACATTTTTCATCAATACCCAGCAATAATGTCGTACTCAAGATAAAAAAGAAACTAATAACAAATAATTTTTGCAGCTTTTAGACCGTTAAGTAACATTTGTTCATCATGTTTTCATCATCTGAAGATGATCGGAAAGACAAACAATGAGTGAAAAATCAAAGTAACGACAATATAAGAGTGCGAAAATGTTGAAATTTGAAACAAAAGAGGAAAATTCAACAATGAAGACAAATGAAAACATTATCTATATAAGATAACGCGTATGAATACATTACATAACTCTAGAGATGTATTTGATTCCAATATATGGATTCGAACACTGAGGTTATTGAATTGAATTATGGCAACAAAAATTAAATCAAAAATGTGTAACTGTGAAATTATGAAGTCTAGAAACTACCAATTCTGACTAAATTAATCATGTCTGGATTTCTTAAAATACCTCAATGTCCATAATTACAATATATTGTACATATTTTCCTTAATACCTCTATCAATTGTAATTTATATAGGTATTACGGACAAAAATCTCACCCCTTTCAAATGGAAGCTGTTGATACCTGCTAATTCGGCCTCGACTTTGTGGTAGTTCTCCATAATAAAACTTGAGAAAAAGAAGACAAACACTTATACCTTTACCACAGTAGTTTTATTCACTTACGACCATGGTTTCGATCTATAAGATCATCCTCAGGTGGCAGGACATGACCATTACACAGTATATATAGTAAAAGGAAGGAGGGGGTGAGTGGTTTTTAGAACTGCAAAAAGAATCGGGGAAGGGGAGGGGAAAAGGATTTCATTGTGGTGAGGGACTAAGAGCAAGAGAAGAATATCAAAATGTCCAATTGCTCAAAAGAATTTAGTAAAGACCCTTTCTTTTCTTAGAAAGTTCATTTTCCAGGAACATTGTAGATCGTTGACGAGGAGGTGGTTCGCCATTTATATCCGTTCCAATAATTTTAAGCAAATTAAATACAAATGATGGAAAAATAAAACCGTATCGTTACCAGAAAATCATAAGAAGCCAAGATATAGTCCATATAAAACGGTATATATTTCTCTATCCTGTACCAAATGAAAAATGGAAATGTTCTATTTGTCAGTATAATGTAGCAGGAACATTTTACATCTGCATCTACATTAATACCCTACAAGCCGCCTTTCGGCGTGTGGCAGGGGGTGTTAACACCACTTGAATCTAAACTACTACTTCTTTATTCGGTTATTGTCACGTATTGTTCGCGGAAAGAATGAATCTCTAAAACAATTCGTCCTAGCATCTATTTCTCTTAACTTACGGTCATTATCGGATCGACCGAGGTAGCAGGGGGGTTGTATGATACCGATTGTATCTTCGGAAAATGTAGTTTCCCTGAATTTTACTCACTATTTTCCCGCAAAGAGATCAACAATTTGCTGAATGAATATTAATGCATGCTTGATTTTTATGTATTTTTAATATTAACGCTTGTTTGATAACTTGGAGTAAATAAAACACAGATGAGGAATAAATAGAACGATGCCCTAGAGAGGAAATCCCGGTGTGAAAGGACAGGAAACGGAGACTTTGGGAACCTAGCCATTACACCGCGGAGATCGACAAATTTTTGAATGAATATTAATGTTTGCTCATAAAAAGGGTAATCTTTCATCAGAATCCGCAGACTTTTAAATAAGCGCGTGCTTTCACGCACAATGTTTCCAGGAATATCTACTTTCCTCGTCTATCAGCGGGTAACGCGAAAAAGTTAATTATCTGCTCTGACATT
Organism: Sympetrum striolatum; assembly: GCA_947579665.1. Taxonomy (NCBI): domain Eukaryota; kingdom Metazoa; phylum Arthropoda; class Insecta; order Odonata; family Libellulidae; genus Sympetrum; species Sympetrum striolatum. The sequence goes on along the minus strand of OX388348.1, from coordinate 14,033,268 downwards.
TAATTTCAAAAAAGAGCCTTGCTTTTCCTCTTCGCCCACTCTCGACACAGAATGCCCATTAGCGACATCAGCTCGTCCTTTATTTTCGCTCAGGAAAAAGGTTTAAATTTGAAATTTTCGAATCGTCACTCGCGCTATTAAATTTCCTTAAACCAAAGAGGCGCACTCGGAGAGAGGGACTAACCGCAAGAATTATTTTCTGATAGTAAACTCTAATATGTTACTCAAAAAATAAGCAGGAATCAGTATTCAGAAAAGTAAAACCACATCTTCAAATGGATTTTATAAAAGCATAAATGCAGTATCTTATGTATTAATCCCCATTGTGTATACATTTATCCATCCTATGTCAGTAACTCCCATAAAACGTACATGGGAGAAAATTTCGGACCTTAATTTCAAGCACTTTCCGATGTAATAGAATTATAAATTTCTGGGAGTCGTTAAAGGTCTAATAAAGTATTACATATTACCATATTTTTGACCAAAGTATCCTTGTCTCGACTCTGCACGACTCGAATCGTCTCTCATAAGAAATGCACGTATGCACATTTGATGGATTGCAGACATTTTTTCTTTTATAGAATTAATTCAGAAATTAAGGTCATATGAAATCGAAATAAATACAGAAAAAAGGAAATCGAAAAACGATTCTTATTTTATAATATCTTTGACGAAATTGATAGAATTCAAAACAATGACAAAAAATGTGTAGTTTTTGGCCATAGGGTGAATAGGAAAATTATATTTGCTAAATCAAATCCAATTTTATTACGAAATTATTGTTCCAGTCTCAAATATTGCGTCGTTATAAACAAAAATTGATCAAGTCTATCTCGTAGGTATTTTGATAACATTTATATTTTCGAATCTACCATGACTGATATTTATAAAAATTATAATACCAAGAAGGTATGAATCTCATTATTTTAAGCTTACTAATCAATTTTGGTAAATTTATTTTGATTAAAATTTCATTATTTATTAATGCCGTTCTTCTCACTGCTCTCCGCTTCCAAACTTCCCGCCTTTCACAACTGCTTCATTCACCATACCTGCGCCCGATACCCCTTTTCTCTGATCCTACATTCCTTATCGGTTATTTCTCAGGTCCCTTTCTGTTTATATTTGCGGACGTTTTGTAAATTTTCCACCACCAATACGCCGAATGCGGGCGTATTGTACCAAAAATAGTGAAAATTGCGCAAAGTACATCTTACGAATTTTGTTTGTTAATATACCTAAATTAAATTCTGTCATTCTAGTCGGGGAAATTTAACTAAAGAAAATAAATATACGCTACTTAAAAAAATATTGAGTTAATATTAAGAGTAAAAAAATCTGATGTGGCCAGCACATGACTTTCTCCATATATAATATGTAAATATTTATCTACGACAGTATTTTCGAACTCTTTATTCTATCTAAACTTGAATGATTAGTGATTAATTTATATATATTATTATCTTTTACGTCACGAACATTATAAATAATGTTTTTTGGGACATGTTTGAAGAAAAACGATGAAATTGGCCTTTCGCCCAAAGCGCCCAGAGCGCCCACAGAGTGCATAATAAGAAACTTCCGGTTTATCCGTATTTCATGAATAACTCCTAAACAATCAGTTATAAAAAAATATGTTTATACAAAAGTTATAGTAAATATTATTTTCTAAAACGTTTGTAAATAATAGTATATACCTAAATATCATATTAATGGAGATATTTTGAAAACCAGAAATAAGCTTTGAAGAATGAAGCTCAACTTCTGGTAAACGGATTTACCTTAAAAACTAATCAACTCTAACGGCACCAACCAAAGTACTCTATATGAAATTTGGTGTTGATACATCAAATGGTTTTCATGTTAGAGCGCCCACAAAGTACATAATCAGCTACATCCGGTTTATCAGTATTTCACGAATAACTCCTAATCAATCGGTGATAAAAATATGTTAAATACAAAAGTTATAGTATAATATATTATCTAAAACTTCTATAAGTTATAAAATATACCTATATATCATATTTATGGAGATATTTTGAAAACCGGAAATGAGCTTTGATGAATGTAGCTCGACTTCCGGTGAACTGGTTTACTCCAAAAACTAATCAACTCTGACAGCACACACCACAGTACTATATATGAAGTTTGGTAATGATACCACCAATATTTTTTACGTTAGAGCGCTCACTAGCACAGACACACAAACAGACACACACACACACACAAACACGCAGACATCATTCCGAAAATAGTCAAAACGTGTTCTAGGGACCCCAAAACGTGTATTTCCGTTGAAATCTCGAAGTCGAATTTTTTCATGAAAACAATACTTTCTCTATACTTCGTATATGGAGAAAGTAAAAAGCTCCAAATACCCGCTATTTGCGTAGAAGCCGTCGTGCGGAAGTACCCTAACCATGGGGGGTTATCGGCGATTAAGATAGCGCAACCGTATTTTCTTGATAGGTATTTCAGCAACTATGTCACCATCTTTTGGAGAAGGAGGGGGGGGGGTTAGGGGAGGAGTATGGGTATTTATGTATATTGTTGTGTGACGTCAGTAAGAGAGAAAAACACGGAGAAGGGATGGGTCCGAAGACGTGATTCAGTTTGGAGGAATTTTGAATCGATTTATGAGTTTTAAGTTTTCTTTGCTAATTTTGTAATCATGTTCGTGTATGTGTTGTGCGACGCTGAACTTGTTTGTTTGTGTGACTGTAATTGAAATAGACCAAATGCTCTTTAAATCGTGATTCTATTTTTCTTCTCGTTTTTCCGAAGTATACTATGTCGCAATCTTGATTAGATATTTCCGCACGACGGGTTGTTAACAAACAACGGCTATTTGGAATATTTTAAACTCTTGATCTTAATTGCACAGCCGCGTTCCTTTTTTTCCTTTTTATAAATTTCAAGTATAAAAATTCTTCCCGATTTCAAGTTTTTCTTAATTTAAATTTTTATTCTAAGAAAAATATGGGAATACAAATATAGATTTAGCAAAGAAAATCAAATATAAAAAGATTTTCCCGAATTCCCTCCGTTGTTAGTAGTTCCTAGTTAATTACTTACGATGTATGGTGAAATTGAAAGCTTATACCCCCTGACTGCATAGTATATAAGCGTTTATTATCAGTATAACAGAGTCTCAGTTTCTCTCACCTTAGCACATTAATTGTGATGCATTGTATTCACTAGGTGACCAATACCCACCAGCATATGTAGAAAGTTGACTTGTCTAGACTAGAAAATAGCTCCTGTTCAAGGACCATAAGCTTTCAATTTCACTATAGTCTGCGGCAAACCTAATGTATGAGGTGCCTTTTTTTACAGTAAGGCTGAGGAAATGTGTAGTAGAGTGAGTCCAATGTAAACATTAGAGTACGCAGGTAACACAAAAAATACTTCCGTTACGTGGAATTAAAAGACACCCTTTTTTACGTAGGCCTACCATACTTTCTGCTCATCGGAGAGTTTAGCACCGTAGAAAGGCAAGCTAATGAGCTTCAACTCTAACATCCATGACTCAGATTCCGCGCCTTTGGGTCGGGGATCTCTTGTTGTTTCCTCCTACGTTCTCATTTCCCTAAACGGAAAATTTCAAAGGTTACCTCGCGAGAGGAAAACGGGGAGCACAAATAGGCGAGCAAGCAGTTCTTGGAAAAACTTTCATAAGGGACTAGGGGCGACTCTTTTTCCATTTCCGAAAGAACCTTTTTACTCGTATTAATAATTACTGATAACGAAATTTCTGGGAACGTGCGTCCATCTCTTTTGAATGTCTGTTTCATTCCTTGCGGCTGTCCTCGGTAACCACGCCTCGGCCCCTGCCCCATTGGTTCAAAGCCGCGCCGCCTACGGAAGGACGCCCAGTCCACTACTGCCCTCTGGCGGGCTGCGGAAACAGCTATTCCCTCTACGTCAAAGCTCTCCATTAATTCGATTTCGAGTGGTCTGAGGGGTGGTTGTGAATAACTCCGAACCGTCGTAAAAAAAATATCGTGAAAGTGCGTTGGGGATGTGCGACGGATGACTTGGCGTATCGCGCTAAATCAAAAATAAATGTCCCTCGGAAAAAAAGGGGGAGAGCTCTTGAGACCGCTTTGACGGCGGAAACAATGGGGTCCAACAATGAACAGATCGTGAAGTCATGACAACGTGTAACAATGTAGATTGATTGTTTGCGGTTATCTTTTATTGTTGTCTTGTATCTGAAATCGTGACCCGTGGTACGTCCCTAATGCGGCTGTGATGTAACAATGAAAAACACAATTAAAAGTACTAAGTGAATATCCTGTGGAAATCAAACTCTGATTTCTTCTTTGATTTTTTAAAATGAACAACACGTTATAAAATCTGTTACACTACATGTTTGCAACAAGTACTGCAATATAAATAGATTTTTTACAAGGAAAGTGTTAAGGGGTTATAGCCGGGTGGCCTAGATAGTTGAGGCAATCTCCCGGATAGAGGGAGATCCGTCAGACTTTCTTCAAGTCCGTTTTTCCTTAGATTTTTTACGAAAATATTTTATTATTTTCTACTGTTGAGCTTATTCTTCTTGTTAGGTCGCTATGGCAACTACTGATAATTATTGTTGAAATAGATTGCTTACGAACATATTGTATGCTAATTGCTGATATTATTCTTCTTGTTAGGTGGATATGTCAACTACTGATATATTTTTATACTTTCGCAAGCATTAAACGAAAATGGATCTGATTGATAAAAGAACTGCTTCTATGTTTGACATTCCTTTTCTGAAAGAGTTTCCCACATTTTAGAAAGGGACGGCTTCAGACCTAACTTACGCCTCGTTAGATATTCAAATTTTTGAAATATATATATATATATATATATATTTAAGACTTTCACCTCATTCTTTTTAATTAATGATTTGATCTTGCTTAAGAATTAATGTTATTATCATCATTTTTTAAATCAATTCACCAAAGAAAAAGAACTCGCGGAAATGAATGAATTTAGCTGGATTAAACCAATGGGCAAAACTACAAAATTCAATGTCTTTGAAACTTTTTTCCTTTTTCTGGGGGCATGCATCTTGTAGAGGGCAACCTCGCTAATTTTGATAAGTATTACACAATTCAGGAATATCTTATAGTACTTAATGTGTTAAATCTATCCCTAAAAGAAGCTGTTTTCGCTGATAAGTTAAACTGACAAAGAAATAGGTGAGCAATACCAGTCACAAACAGCATTAGACCGACAATCTCTTGCATGTTCCCTGAAGCGACTGGCTCACCTGTTAACCCTTCCGAAGCTAACCCAGCATTTATTGCTATATACTAATTCCTTTAAGTTCTTTCTTGAAGCGAGATTGAGACTGAAAAGTCTCTTCTTCTATCTAACCCGTCGCCAATGATGTTCATAGAAACAAATAACTTGATAGAAATAGGAAGAAAAAAATCAACAGGAAAATATCTGGTGGAATCCCTTAACATGCGAAGATTTATTGATAAAATACATATAGATAATCATGTCTTGTCTCTGTGGAAGTGTACAATTTTCTATAATTTTATTGTGTCTTATCGATTAATCTTCGTAGAGAGAGGACTGATTTAGAAGAATTTGTACTGAAAAAACCTAAGTTATTATCTCAAAAAAGAACCAGAGCACGAAATACCCTTAATGAAAGGTTTCGCAAAACATATTTCTATTCAATTACTTTGACATATAATATAAACGCTATTCATGACAATTACTACATTTGAATAAAATGATTTTATCCTTAGAAAGCGAAGGTTTTTCCGAAGAATTCGGCAGAATTTTTCGTACTTTGCGTACTTATATTGCTTAAATTACAGAAAATGAATAAATACAAAGCGCGGTACAAGCATCTCGTTATCGAGGTATATAATCAAACTTAAAGTAAATAAAACGAATCCCTATTAGAACCATACGGATTATTAATTCGAAACCAAATTCCTCTCAGTAAATCGCACATTGGATCATTTTCTTTGGTAACATCAACCTGCAGCTATCCGATGACCGTTATTCCTCGAATCAAAACCACACGTTTGCAAAACCCGCGTCTTTTTAAAATAAGCTAAACCTTTAAAATATCCTTATCATATTCCGTTATGAAAAAGCTGTACCAATAGGCTCCGCTTACGCACGCGGCGTCATTGAAATTGTCATCGACAAAATCCCCGCTCGGTTATTGAGTGCGACGGAAAACTAACTGCGGAAATAAATCCGTTTCCTGAGATAAAAGATTGGTCGTGGATATCGAATTTTCTGCCTTTCATGTCCACCGGTGATGGTATTAATTCATGCGCATTGGTATAAGTTGATAATCCAGAGTTCGTTCGGAACCTGATAATGAGCGAAAGAGATTAGTCGACAATGCCCTGTATTTTACCCATATTTCCGAATCCAATGAGACCTATGCGTGACGCAAAAATAGGAAATAAATTGACTCTTTTGTTGATTGGATCAACAATTGATTATGAACCATCAACAAACAACGATATCGATTGTTGAACGCAGATAAGAGATATCAATGGTATAAATACGTTCCAGGGATCATGGCGACGCATTGTTTATCGAAATTTCCAGTATTGGGAATTATCTTCTTTTCAAAAGTATATTCTTTTTTTCTAAGGGTTAGTATAATTTTGTATTCTAAATCTGACGACAAAAAAGTTAAAAAATATATAGTTCAAAGTCGTAGGAGCTAACACGACATTACTGAGATGTCAAAGGTTTAGGAATCCTGCTGCATCCCAACCTACTCCTGTCTTTACCAGCTAAAAATGACCAACCTGGGACCAAAATCGCCGATTTCATAATTTTATAATAAATTATCTTTGCATACTAATTCAATATACTAACAGCGTATTGTTATCACTTGTAGACAATTTTATCGCAATATCGTTAGTGTTTGAGTTAAATGATTTTTATTTTGTAATTGGCAATCACATTTTATTTTGTTATTTGTACCGCAGATAGCATTTTAATGAAGAGTAGTAATGAAATATTTTGATTTAAAATTATATGATAATACGAGTACTTTGCTCACTGACTATTATTCCAACAATTGAATAAAAATCAATAATGATAAAAATATGGTCTTTAAAAGGTCAGTATCATTTCAATATTTTTTTACATTTAGGTGCTCGAATAACTTTCCTCAAAACAAGTCCTCTTCAATGCTTGTCGAGAGATGATTCAGTTACCTCAATTGCTGTCTAAATACGGCCGAGGTATCCATAAAGCAAAAAAAAATGATTCCCATATAAATTTTTCTGCATAAGTTCCTTTGGGATAGGGTAATAAAAGACATTTTTGTACAAAGTAAAACCTCGAATCGTGTCACAATGGACGCGCGAGGTGCATTTAAAATCCCTCCGCCAAAAATTTAAAATTCAGTCATTCTCATTTTCTTGGGTTCGCGACCCGATTCGGACGACCAACTCTAAATAATTTTACAATTCAAATCTGGAGTGAGGTCCAGTTCCTCAAGTGCCATCAAGATGGAGGGAGAAAAAAGATAATTCCACTAAACCGAGCTAGAGAGAGAGAGTAGATAAGGTGAAATGCAAAGGATGCCTGTAATATTTCGGACGATTAAAGTGGAGAGAGCAAAAGTTTGAGGGAAATAGTGTTAGGAACATATAAAAGATATCTCGGAACGAATCCCCGCAGAATGCTTTTTATGGGACTTCGGCAGGAAGGAAACGCGGGAAGCAATTAATATCGCAATTCATGCTTCAACTCGTAACGGGAGTTCTTTATGGCCAATTTCAGGGAGATCCCTGTAATTGCATTACCATTAAGCCTTTAACAACGAATGGTTCGACCGCGATGGATAACAAACAAGAATTTCACTACACACACAAACAGAGGTATCCGACGTTTAAAACAGAATCGTAGAAAATCTTCTTCCGACTGATTCATACTCCAATTTATTGTGCTATGTGATGCATTTTGTAACCTTAAAACTAAATCTACACTAAATCTACAATGCCACGAATTATTGCCCTTTTACATGTGTATTACCACCAAAAACAAAATAAAAAGTCAACTTATATAATTAAAAATCGATTTTGGCAGGCTTTCCTAAGTGGAAATCTATATCAAAGGATTGTAAGAATAAATTTTACAATTACTATTTTCAACATATATATTTCAAAACGACCGGTTTTGGAATATATATAAAACGACCGTTTTGAAATATATCCGCGTAAAATTTAACTTGGGTGATTTATTCTTACAATCTACTTATATTATTATATTACGATTAATTATTTATTATATAATTAAAAGTTTAAAATTTTTATATAAATAATTCATTCTATTAATTAATTATACTTCTCATAAAAATACTATACAAGTTGCCTGAATATCATTCCTTGAGGAATTATCGCATTATATCAAAATTAATTATTCGGAATTTTCTGCACACCACCCTTATTTTTGAGTGCCATTAGTAGAATGTGCATCGTAAATAGTGACGCACGGGTGAGCGAAGTACATCAAACAACTATCGATGGACGTAAATATGAGTAAATGTTGGGATATATGCCACAACGGAATAAATCTAATATTGCTCGAAATAAAGAAATCCTTTTCTATTTACATTAATGTTTGATTTTAAGTGAGCTCATACAATAACGTCATACTCTAAGAGAGAGAGATTAAATGCACGTTATCAGTGATGAATTTCGTAATTTACTCCCAAAACTATCATTAAATATAAGTTTACCCATAATGTAAGTACTCCCACGCAAAATAATTCCCACCAAGGATTTTATCAAACCAATTTACCAACGCAAAGGAGTAAGGTAAGGTAATATATACTGGAATATAACTTGCAAAAAAATAGAAATAAAAACACATGTGAAAGGGGAACAGGACCATACTATAATTTCAATTTTGTTACTAGTCGTTCAGAGAAAGCCATTTGGCTCGATAGCGGAAAATCTAGCAAAAATATTGCCAAGGACTAATTCTGTATTATTTGGCCGAAATTCTTGGAAAGGCATACTGAAGAGAGACGAAAAACTATGTATTATCTACACATATTTTTGAATTATTTTAATGTGGATATTACTTATAGTTTTTCTATGCTCTTCAAATATTAAGGAGATGAAGGTAACAAAAGAAAGCTGTGGATAATGAGGACTTTGGAGGGAGACATCGATCTTTTAGAAGGAATACACCGCTGAGGAAAGATAGCTAAGTGAAAAATAAATGAGTGAGGCGGTGGATACAGTTTCGATGAAGCTAAACTCAGTCGACGTGAGGTCAGAGAACTTAACTTAATAAATTTCGAAACGGGAAAACTCTGGGCCTACCGCAAAGTCTACCATTAATGACGGACGGAGATGGGGTTGACGATCAAAAAATTTTAACGCGTTTAATAGGAAAAAATCCCCGGTCGAATGAGTCGCCTTCCTCGAATTTTCCGCAGGATTCACTCTTAAAAAAATTCTCCACAAATTTAACCCTACATTCCCCCAGGGCTTGGACATCGACAGGAGAAGAGAGATGTATTTTTTTTGAAGAGCTATTTTTTTCCCAGGAATATTTATAACGTGGAAAATTTGACGAGCCAGGAGATATTGAGGCGCTGATTTTAGAAAAATGTATGACGCTGTCGATGGATTCCCAGTTGAGCACGTGTTTCGGGAAGGAAGAGGGTGCATTTTTAATACATCTTCCTCTTGGGCAAAGGCGATTCGTCCGTCGCTTTCATCCTCCTCTCTTCGTAGCTATGGAAACAGACTTTTTTGGGAAATTCCTATCCTTCGAACTTTAGTGAAGATAAAGAACGCTTCAGAATATTCGAATTTCATTTTTAAAAACTGTAAAAAATTTGAGAAAATTCGAGTCGTGCGTGACAATTTTCACTGCAAAATTTTCTGTCTGAAGGAGCGGTTCCTTCTCCGAACTAAGAATTGTGAGATCTTACAGGTTCGTTTATTTTTAGTTCAGCTATATCTTTAATAATATTTTTTTAAACATGGAATTAAACTTGGGAAGAACATGAAATAAAACATGGAGTGAAAAATGGATATATTGAAACAATTGAACCTCTCTACTTAAATTATCATAAACATTAATATAATGTATTTAAACTTCATACATAAAATATATTTAAAGATCATCTAGTCTGCTATTCAAACATTATGCTACATTTGCAGCACGTTATGCACTCAGTGAATATTATAAATTAAAAGTTTCATCCAATAAAAGGTTTTTATGTTTAAAATTACATAGTGACCATGAAAGCTGCCAGTGCCATGTGATACGGGCTGTCAAAACACCTATTTTCTAAACCCTATAATTTCTATCAACTTCTTTCAATACTTCGTATGATGAATGCCCAGAATTTATTACACGTATATAAAAAATATATGATCCACCTGAATCCCCAAATTGATCATGTAATCATAACATACTTGCAGTATTTGAACTTACACGTGGAGATGCAAGGAAACGAATTATATCTCAACTGTCATGGAATTAGAAGCTTCAAATATGTATTTTGGCATTACTTGTCAGCGTACCATATTAACGTACTCATGTTTGCCACCGGTTACGGAAACAACTCAAGATCCCCGATTAGCGACCTTTTTAGAATGACTGTTCATTTCAGTAGCTACGTTATCATTATCGGAGAATCATCTCCAACACGCTGACAAGGACGGCTTTCAGAGTTATTAAGCCATTAAAAGTTACGTAAATTTGGATTGATGAAATCCCTGTGTATTTAATAATAATAATAATTATATTTTATCGCAAAAATATACGAAATTACCCTATTACATGTGATATAATAAAGAATATAAACAAATAAATTTAACAAATAAATTAAAAAATAAATTAACAAATTAAAAGAAAATTTCAAAGCAGAGAATACTTTACAATACCATAAAAATGTCTGTACCAAGTACAAAACCTCAGAAATAAAGATGATGTACAAAGAGACCCAGATGAAGTTAATATTTAGGTAACCGAAGGGCTGCAGTGGTAATTACTACCCAATACATAGTAATATTGGTGGTAATTAATATGGTCATAGGAGTTAGCAGAAGTTACTCCTCAGAACGTTAAATAAAACTGTACACATAATATATCTAATGCAGTATGAAGTAAGATTGTCCTTATTTTTTCAGATTCCGTTACTGATCCTTCCTTCTGGCACATTGCTGACATCCGCCTCGCCTTAACTTTAGTCGGTGACCATTCCCAATATTTGCCCTCGCTTAGTAGAAATGCAAAGAGAGGGGGAGAAACATCTGCGTCAATACTATAAGCTTCCGCATAAACCTTTCACCTCTCGATATAAGTAGATAAAATCTGATAATCGACTCTCAATGACAAACTCAAGCACCCTCAAACCAACTCCTCCCTTTTCCATAAATTCACTTCCAGGAGAACGCTCGAAATGCTTCGAGTGGCGGAAAAAATTATCGATTTTTTCGATCTTCGCGTCCAGAGATAAAATTTCTGAATTTTAATCGCGCTTTCACCACCACCTCCTGTTTCCCAACAAACAGTTTATTTCCTTCAGTAAACTTGATCTGGCATCCGATTATACGTTCAGGATTGCCTGAAGTTATTTCCATATTTTCATATGAGTTTTCTATATTGTGTTTTTATCTGTGAAGAAACTAAATAGCAATCACGAGATACAAATTGAATTACACGGAATTATTATAATGGTATCTCCTTTACAATTGTGCAAATAAATTAGGATTTTATATTTCATTGTCAGATCAATTATATACGCTGGCTCTCAAGAAATCAGCTAAATTGAATTTTATTTAGATGATAAAACGCACAGTACACTAAACTTTTGTTCAGATACCTTTTACTCACCTATATATGCTTTACTGAATGTATTCCGACAGCTTATTAAACTGTAACGCACCTGCATTTGATTTATAGTATTTTTAATTACTACTCTTCGTGGAATATTTTATTGTGCTCTAGTAGACGATTTAATTGTCAACAAATCCCACGATCAGTAAAGCTCTACGTTTAGACAGAAATGAGTGTTCTACTCTTCTGTAGGTTCATGTGCATCAACAAATCCCCGTTTAATGCCACTTCACTTCCTTGTAGCTTATCCCACCTTTTAAATCATCCAACATATTTTTTTTCGTTATTTTCCCCTCTGTTTTTCTCCTAAATCCTACCCTCAATTGCAGTCTTTAGCAGCCTCCTTCTTTTAAAATGGAATACAAGTAGCTTACTTTAATTTATCAACCAATTCTATTAAGAAGATTTAAATTTTATTTGAAATTCTATAAATGAATTTTCATTTCATGGAGGCTGATTTCACTGAAGTGCACAACGACAAAGAGATTGATAACGCTCTAAGATTTCTATTAAATGATTTAAACAAGGCGCTGATTCTCCATCTTTACGGTATTGAGGAACTTCGAACACAAACCTTTCTCTAGTACATCAAAAAGTAGCGGAACTAAATCGAACCACAGACGGACACCTACAACAAAAACCAACCGAACCTATCTTTCCCTTTCTAACAGAAGACTTTAAAACGTCTGTCACCTCTTCGGAACAGGGCATTTCCATTCCGAGCCTATTTATATTCCCCAAGAATTGACGCATAACCTGTCGACTTCACACACAGCGACCTTTAGAAAGCGTATCTTGAGCCCTCATCTCGTGGAATACCGGATACAACGAGATTCCGCATCGCGCATTTCCCTGCACCGGTCTTCATTCATCATCTCCTGGACCAGGAGGAGTTGACCGCAGAGAACCCTCCGATTGTGTCCTTCCGCAGAAGCGTGGACAACGCGAATGAAGGAGAAAAGAAAAGTGCTTGGGGAAACGTGGAGCACTCTATAAGTAGTGTCGATGCACGGTGTAGAGCATGGAAAATGTGAGGCGCATCTGGATGATGAGAGGTCGAGAGAGATTGCGTTTATTTTTCTTCTCCACGCTTAGCAGCTGCCGTTTCGGATGACCCCGACTGAGGGGGAGGAAACCAGGATATACAGAGGTTGGGGGAAGAGGGAGGGAACAGGGGAGGGAGAGAAATGGTGATGAAGCGAAAGATTCTGTGTTATATTCGCTACGGCTTGCGCAGGAGAATTTTATGAAAGCAACCCGGTAGTGCAGTGAAACTTTTGAAGATTTAAAATACAATACAACATCTACTGCTGAAAACATTAAGAATTTAAGGAAGCAACCCTGCATTGCAGTGAAACATAATTACGCATAACATACAATACAACTATCTACTGCTAGAAACATTGATGGAGCCAGACATTATAATAATATTGTAAAAGAAGCAATTCGGTTCGTGTGTAACTAGTACTTCAAGCTAATAACTCATTGAAAATGGCTTATTCGGTAACTATACATCTAAATGCATATTCCACAAAACAATTTAAACTGCTGATTGGAGATAATTCATGGACTTATATTTATTCTTTATTTATTTAAGTTTGCGTTGCAAGTTTGCCTTCAGGCCAGGTTGCAACGTTTGAGGGGAACATAAAAATGATTCTAAGGCATCCGCCCAAAGACGGAGGGAAACCCCTCTAAAATCCTCCCGTAGGTTGTACAATTAAATTACAATACATATATTACAAGTACAAAAAATAAAGACATAAATCATGAATAAGAACTATCATGCATAAATATACATGAGATCTGTCAATTAACTTAAATAATACAGTTCATGGTAGAATATCCATATAGATATATAGTGCGATATATATTGTTTTATCTTAAAGATGAATTACTATATGGTACTACTCTACCCGCCACTTCTTTGAAAACTAGCGCGATAAACCTATGCGTAAGATTTCATGTCAAAATCTTTTTTTATCGGTATTCTTAATTTAACATTCCGCTGAAACAGTTTTTACTCATATGAAAGTATTTATTGTATTACTGTAACCATCCATTGTTTAACAAAGAATATTTACATATATATATACATATATCTGCCCCTATATAGAAAATTAATAAGGGGAAAGAAAAAAAAATTACGCGTAAGATCATAACAAAACCTTCGTCTGTCAGGCTTCTTTAGAGTTGAGTTCCTAAACGAATTATTTTTTTAGCTTTATTTGGTATTAAATCGTCCGGGATTTCACCCTATGAATGTTAGGAATTCTTGGTTATCCACCGCTAATAATAATTTTAAAACTAATAAATTACTTAAACTAAGTAAAATAATTATCTTCACAGTATATTTGAATAACATTAAATCGATCCTAAATTACTACACTTATACGGTAAATACAAATTAATCATCGAAAATACAGTGTTAAATTATTTCACCTCTGAAAATCCTATTTCAGTTGGATAGTAGCCTATGTATACAAATTTGGTCAGTTAATTTCTACACATTCGCGGCATAATTGGTTTATTCTACGACCTGATAAAGGAAATATATCGCAAAAGAACGTAATAGATGAAAATATTCCAGATTTTGGAGAACGCCGATTTTATTGTTGCTGTTGCTATCAATATGATCATTTGGTTAAATGGAAGCTGGGACCAAAAAGTCCCAATTTCACCAAATAAAGTCCTTTGTATGTATGTATGTATTTCGAATGCAACTAAGGTCACAGAGTTTAGTATAACATCATGACTCAGGATTGAAAAGCAATTTAACATCGACGATTGAAATTATTTTTAACTCCATTGGAAAAAATATTGAGAAAGAAAGAGAACATATAATTTATTTTTATAGCATAATACTTTTAAAACAAATCGTACAGAATAAAACTAATGAGAATACACTTTGCGGGCTTTGTTTCCCTTTAAATTATCACCCATAATCACCGTTGTTAACTCGATGAAAATACCCGAATCGGAATTAGGCAAACGCTTTACATATTATCCCCACCTTCCGGCTTAGCATGTTGCGTAAAAACACGAACGGAAATGGTTAATTCAAGTAAACTATTTAGGGTAATTTACAATTAAAATCTCCCTGATTTTATTTCATCCGAATTTTTCTCGCTTCAGCGTTAAGCGCATTCCAACCTGAAAGCGGAATTAATGTAATTGTTTGTCTTCTTTTGTGTACCATTACGATGATGAGATGGAGACAAACAAACTGACCCGTGGACCAGGATGATGACACTCCACTGAACCGAGCACTTCGGTCATCGCATCATTTTGCGTGGACGCCTTTAATCTTCGTCCCGAATTATTCGCTAACGCTTACTTTATAATCCATTCCCTCCGGTGACCAAACATCATCAAAATTTGGAGTGAGGCAAGGCAATTTTATTTGTATTATAAATAATGTAGAGAGTAAATATAACAAGGTTAGGTTATAAGATGAAAAGTTTAGAGTTCACGCAATATAATTAAATCCCTCAAAACTTTAAGTTTTATGAATTTTAAGAATCCTGATTCCTAAGAGGCATTTTTTACACTATTTAAAGTCATTGACGTCCGGGAAGTTTCCGGGTCTTAACCAATCCCCAAAGGCCTATGCAAAAGACCATTTTCAACTTTAAAATTCCCCAAAAGCTACATAAATTGAACTACCTCTGATAACTTCAACCCCCTGTATAATTATAACGCCCAATCGACGCTAATTACTAGCATGGTTGAATACTAAATGTATTCAGCAGTAAACGTGCGAAATTTCAAAGTCCGCACTCAAAAGAAATGATTTTCTATTTTTGTCCAGCTTTTTCCGATTCTAGCCCACTGTGCGTTGTTATATATATTAGAATAAATGCTAACTAAAAGGTAAAGAATTCTAGGAAAGTAAAGAAGATGAAATTTAATCGAGAAAAGGTAAGTTATCTAACTACACGAACACCGATACACTTTTTCATTACTCCACTTCCTGTATCCCGAAAAAAGTTTCATCAAAATCCCCGGACAAAAATGAGAGTCTCCCCTTGTGATTAACGAATCAATTGGCTAGCTGATGTCTTCGTAAATAAAGACATTCATCAAACCTGACAACAATACAATTCTCGCTGATAAGCCAAGAATTTTAACTATCAAGCTGTGTGTTTAGATCAATAAAATAACTCTTGGAGCTAGAAAAATAATGTTGTTTTATTTAACCTAATCTCTACCCTATGTTGTATTGTATCAAATCTAAGCCACATATAATGTCCAGTAAACTTATTTGTAAAAGCTATTTCAATTAATCTCAATGAAAATCCCTCCAAGAGTTGTTTTCTTGCTACGCCAGTTAATCCTGTTGCTAGGGAAATGTCAAAGCTAATGACGTTGCTGGAACGATGGAAAAAGCTAGTTGGAATTAGAAAATGATGGCATATTATTTTTAAATGGTACTGACGAGAACGATCTCACCCAAGGGTGGACCTTGTACATACTAAGAGGACAGCTGCTTTCCATTCATCCAAACGTTTTTTTTTTGCCTATTTATGTCATTAATATCGTACTGCATGCAGATGTAGTTTCTCTTTCCACAGTGTAGTGCTTTCGATGGCTGTTACTGCAGAGAAGAATTCAGCTGCCTACGAATAATAATGCCATTCTATAGAATGTAATATTTGGAGATTATAAACTGCGTTTATAATACGGAAAAGCCATCATTTATTGAAAATAAAGTACCTGGGAGATACCTCAATCGTAATTGTCATTATTATTACAATTACACTACAAGTAGATTAAAAATCTGGTGGCAGCGGTCTAATGAAACTCTAATGAAAGAGATTTCTCTCGGAAATCCTTGGCAGCGGTCAAATCGTCAGGATTTCATATTTTACTGAATCACTAATTTTATTCCACTGTAAAGTTAAGGAATATTTAAAACCAGCACTAATAATTGATTAATCTTTGATATTTTAAGTTCTGTATACATTTGCTTTTAAGAAACAAAAATATTTAGGTTTAGAATCAGGGTACGTGTTTTAGAAAGATATAAATTTTCTATTGTATTCATTATGATGGATAAAATATTACAGAATAGTGTTGAATAATAGAATAAAGAACTGTACCACGCTAGAATACCTTTTCTGTCTTTTAAGTGGTTGCGTTTTATTTGCGGTAGTTTGAGGTACTTCCTGCCCTCAAAACTGAGAAAAGCCATAATCAAGGAGTGTTGATGAATAGATTTACGATGATGCGTTGTCGAACTAACACCACTCTCTTGAAAATTATCCGAAAAACTAAATGAGAGAAATTTGCGAGATATTTCAATGGCGAAAGCATCCGTCCGTCTTGGTGCAAGATTCAGGTTCTATTCCCCTTTGAGGTTAACCTTCATCTCCTTCGTTTATACTTCGGGTATTAATGGATATCAGGAAAGGAAATAATCCTCTGAACCTCTTAATAATAGAGTACCTCATCAGCGGGCAGCAACATTATTACAGACATATCTCAGCTTCTTTCATCGCCTAATAGCGTAATGAAACATCGCATTTATGAGTATAATTTCCTCGCTGAAGTCAAAATACTTTACGACGTAGTGCGGAGAAATTTCAGCGCTAAACACCACATCCTTGAAGCAATCTCTTCCACCAAGTCCGCAATTTTTTTGTAATTTCTCGCCCTTTCCACTACCTACACTCGGAGCCTCCTCAAACGTCCTCCTCATCCTCCGAACTTCCTGCCCTCGACCACTCTCTCATCTCTTCATCCTCCTCGACCCCTCGACTCGGGACGTTTATCTATTTCCTCATGTTTTTATGGGAACGTGCCTGGAGGAGCGACTTTCCTGGAACTGAAAACGGCGTCGACCAGACCGAGTGCAGTAGCGGACGTATCGAAACGAGTTTGCGATTGCAGCATTTATTATTCGTAGATTAAACTTTTCACTTATCCGACACTGAAGACTCTACCTTAACCGGTTCTTACTCCACCTTAAGATGCTCCGGACGTTTATTTGCAAGTCGTTTTCAGATGCTAACCGGTGACGCTGGTGGAGTCTCGGAAATAAAATATATAGCTAGAAAAAATAAAGTGCAAAATTGGAAAATCTTAAAAGGTCAGGAAGTAATGAGTATTATTATTTAATGAATTACTCGCAGGGCCGGCTGCAGACATCAAGAGAATGGCCAATCAACAGAGGCGGACATACATGTTTTATCTTTCATAAGTTAAATATTACTATGACGAGACATCTGTTCACTTTCAGTTGTTTTGTCTTAATGAAACTGTGAACGTTTTATGTCAATAAAATATCATTACCATTACATTGATAAAAGGAATAACTATGACCTTCTAAATCAGGGGTTCCCGACCTTTCAGCAACTGCGTACCACTTGAAATTTTTAGAAAGTTTTGCCAACCAAGAGTCCCATATTTATTTAGAAACATATATTTATTGTCGGAAAAGTGCCCAATGGCTTGTTATATTTTAATTAAAATGCTAATAAAACTTCATATTTAATTACTACTGCACTTTCATTTCGGTTTTTTTAATCCTTTATCAAGACAAAAACAAATATATATACTTAGATATGTTTTCAATTTTTTCGTGCTAACTTTTATTTAAAACTATACATAGATGTACATATATTAATAAAATTTTAATATTAATGGAAAAGAAAACGATTAATTAAATTAAAGTTTCATTGATTAAAACATTACCAATAGCTATCGCCTTCAATCGCTCATATTACCAACGCGTACCGAGGGTTGGGAATCTCTGTTCTAAATTAACACTAACAATAAACGTAAATAGTTATTGTACGTAACAATCAAAGGTTGCTATAAGTTGAATATAGTTATGGATATAATTTTTAATGTAAGAAATAAAACAATTATAATTAATGGCAACTGTAGTTTGTTGTTACGTAGTTACAACTGACAGCTGGTTTTGCTCAAGTGATATAGTTTGAGAGAAAATATACGGATAAACAAATGATTTTTACGACTGATGTACGTTAAAGTAGGAACTAATGATGCTGCAATTGTTGGCAATATTAATGACCGTTGATTAGAGAGGATTGAAACAATTATATCAACGCTACCAAGAAACCTGCTGATATATCCTCCATGAAAGATGGGAGGTGAGATATTGTTCTGTAAATGCAATAAATATATAGAAATAAAGAGAATAGATAATGTTTATGGTAAAAGCAAAAGCAATCAAAAGAAAATCTGTAATTTTTTCCCAACCAATAAATTCAAACAGAAAGAAATCGTTTCTAGTTTAAATAATATCGTCAGAATAATTACTGTAATCAAATATATCAGCATTTCATAGCATATGACACAGTACAATAATGCTATCGTGCAGAAAATTTTCCATATCTAAAAGGCATTCTCATTGGGTCTGAGAATCATCCGGTAAGATGGTAGCGAACGCGATTCTATTGTATTGAAATCACGAAAGAAAAAAATGTGTTTCAGTTACCTCTTGCATATACGTAAATTCGTCCCGCTAATTTAATTCCTTCTTCTCCATCAATCATCTTTTTTGTGCTAATCCATTTTCACTTCGGCGGTAGACGCTCATTAAAGCATATCAAAAAAGAGAACGACGAGATGTTTTATGGGAATGATCGGGCCGAATGTCGATTCAGCATATTTTATTACCACCGGATACGGGTGAAAGAGGACCTTGATCGACTCAAATGAGAACATATCAGTTAATTTGGATTATTTTTTAGAGGGACAAGGTCATGAAAACACCTAAAAAGTGTAGAAACACAATGATATTTTGCTCACGCAATATTCAGGGCGAGTTAGATTTTAAATGAAACTATCTTGTTTGTTAATTTATATAACCATATGCAATAACCATCTTTTTTGATTCACATGGTTGTATAATCAAAGAATGGACCTGGTAAAGAGATGATCCATCATCAATACCAATCCCTTCTTCCACTTAATTTGTTATTCTCCAAAAGCTTACATGATATTGGATTTCCATATGATACTTGATATGTCAAAACAAGATTGGTTTTGGCCTCGTAAATATTTTGGTTGTATCAAAGTTGTAGATATGAGCTTGCTCCTTCACAGTCGAGCAAGAAGCTTCCAACACGAAGTAAACTTGGAATTTCATCTTTGCTGATAACCTCAATTAACTTTCCTTCTGATGCCACATGAATAAAGCAAGGATTAGAACAACAAAGTTATAACACTAAAGAGAGAGATTTAGTAGTGAAAGATGGAGGTTAAACGAAAGGATAACTTGCAGAGATTTACATTTTGTATATTAACGACTGACTCTCCCAATATTATAGTAAATTACATAAGGTATTAACGAATGTACATAATCAATAGTGTAACTATGTAACTTTTTATATGAAATTGTTATGTAATTATAGCCATAACTAATTTATCTCCTAGCCGTCTGTTTTGCGGCTTAGACACATTTGAATCCTGGACAACCTCAGAAAATAATTAAATAATAATGAAACAATCAAACTAGGATTAATTGTTAGAATAGCGTAGTAAATTATGAACGCTTTCAACAATAAAACATTAAAAATCTAAATCTATTAACGTATTTCAATGTTTTCTCAAAAATCACTGACACCCAGTTAGCAATAGACCATCTCTTATCAGCCCAACAATCTATATCACTAAGGATGATAGCATCGCTATGGAATTCTAAGTAGGGTGTTTCCCAGAGAGTAAGTAAGCGGGGTCTTTCTGCTGTTTCCCAAAACGGGAGGCAACGAGGAGCGGAGCGCCGACAAAGGTATCTATTGGGAGATTTTTAAACCTCTCACAATCTACTGTTGAATTGTAACTCAAAAAGGAAAATTGCAACATTTAAGTTAGCTCATTGGAGTGTCCCCAAACCTTCCTGCGTCAAGCCATACCATCTGAAAGCTTTGCTAATTTAAAGTTTATAATTTATAATAGGAAATTCACATTCTAATGCGACATTTTTTTAAGTGCTCTCTTTCGTTCATTAGATTGTTAGAGCGTAATGTACAACTCTGTGTTCAAAGTTGAAGTTGCTCTATCCATTAAAATTAATGTCAACTTCAGGGATTTTTGGACCTTATTTAATTTCATTCTTTGAATTTATGTCACAGTTCTAAATATCACGATTTTTTTGTCATATAGGAGATTTTTACGTGTGCAGCACAACCATAGTTATTGCTATCTGGACTCATCGGTATCTTCAACGAATTCTACGCAGAGAAACTGACTGAACCGCGTTACGATATCAAAACTAATTTCGTTGAGAGCCTCGAGGTGGTTTCAGGAAAGAGATTATTACTATCACAACCCCCAAAAGAGAACGTATTCAAATTTAATGAGACCCCCGTATACCTAAGAATGACTCGTCAAAATATTATCCTGACCATCTAAATTGGCGTATATGAATTGCTGACACAACTGACACTTATATACCTAGCTACGGCTCCTTGGAGAAGCGAAGGAGATGGGATTTCTTTTCATCAAATCTTGAGGACCCAAACAAAAGGAAAAGATAAAATTCGAAGAAAACCCTTTGGTAAATACGTGATTATTAAAGTCACTTCCGTTGAGACTGAAAAACCAAATGTCATGGTCGTGATACCATCTGCATGTCGAGACCCTATCTGTCCATCGAAAAATTAAATTCCTCCATTAGCCCAAGGTCCTTCAGCTTCCCAGCGCCTCCTTTGACACACCTTATACGCTCATATCTCATTAGATCTCATTTTTTATGCTAATATTCTATTATTTTTTCCCTAAACTCTCTCCTCCCTAGAGTCACAAGATATATTTATATGTAATCTAGCTTATAAATAGCTGAAATAGTATATAAAGTAGCTTTACCAGGTTAATTTTCGCAAGAGTGTACTAATTCGCTCTAGGCTTAGTGAAATATGTCCATCTCTAAAATTAACAAGACATTTTTCCCATTGCTCTAATTATGTGAAAAATTGTTGACCATTTAGCACACGTAAAATAAGTATGGATATGGATATTTTCTGTCACTTTTTTACTGTATACGTATATTACTTTTCTGTGTATATTTGTTATATTTTTCTGTAAATTGGCATTTCTATGCTGTATGTAAGAATTGAATGCATAAATAAATAAAATGTAATGCAAGCATACCAAGTTTTTGGTATCAATTTCCATCCTAATAAATTGAAATCACACGTCACCCTCCTGATAATGACGTTGATAACAAAAGCAAATGGCCATTTTGAAATAAATATTTTTAACCAGTTCTAATTAGTAGTATTTCAATTCATTTGAGTAATGCTTCACCATATCGAATCTAAGACCATACGAATGGTCCACAAAACAAAGGCCACGTATCATTCTTATCCTTCGTTTCCGAAAATTCCAAGCCAAAATCTTAGCCTAGAAAGCACAATCTCATTACTGATTTTCCAGCAGGATTTACACAGCTGCTCCGTACTTGTAATTACACCAGCTTTTCTACGCCCAATACCTTAGGCTAGGTGCTAATTAACTCTTCTGCAGGATCTAAATCCGATAGACTACGTCTCATTTACACGCTCCTACTCCTAAATCCTAGATTTACTTCTGCACCACTAAGTATCCTCTACACTATTCACGCTAAGCAGACTTTACTAACGTTATAGGATAGAGTTTTTCAAACCACTCCCTCATTCACCCAAATGTTGCATGTTTTCTCTCCGAATTTGAAAAAAAACTCAATAATGAAATAGAGGCATCCTCATTCAGTTAAATAGATTTCTATGGGTATCTTATATATTATAAAATCCTTTGTAGTTTCCACTTCCAAATAGTTTTAGACTTTTCCTTATGTTTTTATTATTTTGCTAATGCCTTCATCCGTTTTAATAATGTTCTCTTGTCGAACTATTACTAATTTTTCATTTCCATTTCTTCCGTCCGAAACATTATTCTTTACTTTTTAAACTATTTATCTCTCCTGGGAATGTATCAATATAATTGATAAGTTATGTCACCAGTTTACACCACATTTGTTATGACAGGAATTTAAAATACTTTCTCTGAGAGTAAAAAAGCCTACATTAACTAAAAATTATTCAAGGACAATCAGACAATGATTATATTAAATAAAATTAATCGGTAAAGATATATTTCACAATTTAGGCCAAAAGTAGTTTATGGGGTTTCTAAGTTTCACCAATATTAATCAACTAGGAGAAGGTTAATTCAAGTATCACAAAAACGCAACATTGGACGCCAACTTGAATCTCAATAATTATGGCTCATTAAAAATTTGTGCTAGTTATGCAGCAAAAATAAATGTAATAAAATCATTGTATATAGCATAGATATATAGCACTATGTAGCATAGATGCCCTAAACTTTACAATTAGATTAAAAATCGCACGCTTCTGTAGATGATAAAACTGTGTAGAACCACCTGAATATCAAACGAGACTTCCATTGATGAATCAACCTTTTCCTGGCATAATTATTCAAGACAATGTAAAATCTTAACTAGGATCTTTCCTTGAAATTGAGTGAATAACGACCCGGTATCGATTCCGAGAAGAATTCCGAACCTTTCCGGTTGGATCTCCAACTTCTAAAATATTTATAATCGACTCATATTGGGACTACCTCTCACCTTACACAAACAAAATTCGTTTTCGAAGAAGGGCTCGAATTGAAAAGCGTGTCTCGCTCGCCGGAAGGCGCTTTTCCCATTAATATCCGCTCGTCCGGCCGTATATAAACTTGGAGGCATTTCTTCCATTGGAGATCAGGTTTAAAAGCGTTGGCCTTGGACCTTCTGGGAAACGAACGGGAGGAAGCGGGACTTTTTTCCCCCATAAAACGATTTAAAAAGAGGGAAAGATTAAAGAAGACGCGTCTTCGTTATACATGATTACCCGGCGAACGAGATTTAGGCGTGCGAGCGCCCGCAAGACCGGTTGGGCGGGCTTCTGGAGCCAGACGGAGTTCCTCTTGAGAGAAGTGGTCGGGATTTCAAATGAAGAAGCAAATGAAATCGGTGCACCGAGAAGAAGTTAAGGAAGAGCAAAAAATTCCATTTTCTTTGATATGTTCAGAATCGGAAAATCGATTATGCATACTTGATAGATCTTTCGGATTCGAAGTGTTTTCTTATCAAGAATCAATTTCATCAACGCAGTTGCATCACCGGGTGCGTGAAAATATGAAAGTTCACGAACTTGAAATATGTTTAGTAACTAAGATCTACAATTTATGCCCAATAACATTTCATTTTTTGAAAACCTAAAAACATTTTTATTGAATGAATGTTATGACGCATTTCTAAAGTCTTATGTATATACCTTTAGATAATTAATACCTTCTAGATTAAAATTATTGTTTCCTGTATGTGTATTTTTCTTCTTCCTGTCAAACTATATGTAAATCACAAGTCAACAATGCAAACTTATTACCCCATGTTATGTAAGGACTGTTCTTGTTATTCAGTTTACGATATGACTTTTTTATACAATTATTGAATGTAAATTTTAACTATAGATTCCCGGACACGATTAAATTGCGTAATCTTTTGGCTATCTCAAGCGTTATATCTACTGTTATATGTTTATTTTATATTATTTTTGTGAATGGTATTTTTTGTGATGATTGATTAATATAAATATGAAAACATTGTGCGAAAGCTGATTTCCAATATAATTCTATTTCTTATTCCCTCAAACCGAAATTACAATCAACTCAAGTTACATTTCAGCTCAAATTCAATTTTTCTTTGTCACTATAATGTTACGATGGTGTTTAATAATGGGATGTTTATTATTCTGGAACTACCGGAGCATTTAAGTCGAGAGAAACATGTATGAAGATATGGGAAGATATATGAAGTATTTATCGGTTATTGTTCATATCTGTACTGTATACTACAACATATAACACTTCCTAGCCAAGGAGCAATTACTTCTATAGCTTATGTTAGATACTTCTTCTCAGAAATTTCATTTTCATTTTCATTTACACAAGTTGTTGAGATTTCAAATTGAGAAATAAATTAAATCGAGGCCTCAAAGACGAACTCGAGGAGGAGTAAAAAAAATCCACTTTCCTCGATGTTCAGAATCGGAAAATCGACAATATAAAATTGATTAATCTATTAGATTTGAATTGGTTCCTTGTCAAAAATATCTTTTTTCATCGCAGTTGCATCACCGGATACGCAAAAATGTGAGAGTTCGAGAACTTGAAAAATACTGTTTGTGCACAGTATTCTTCTGATTTCCCTGATTTTCTATTTCTTTTCGTTTACAATCACAATTATGTTGTAAGCATCTGAAGTTAAATTTTGATTTGTCTCTATAACCTTACGGTGGTGTTTGAGATTTAATATTTAATGTTCATTATTTTGAGACGACGGGAGCAAATAAATTGAGGGAAAAAATCTATGAAAATATGGAAAATTATATGAAGCATTTATCGGTTATCGGCCATAACTGTACTTCATACAGAATTCCCTCGCTAATGAGCCATTACTTCAATATATTCTAATTGCATTTCTCTTTTCAGCTTGTTATGACTTCCTACCACAAAGTCTTTCCAGAGTTTCTCGATACTATTCAATATCTTGTATACAATGCTTTTTCTGAGAACTCTATACCAATTTCCGAAGCACGAAAGTTCCAAGAAATTCAGATGATAAATGGATATTGAATAGAAACCGAAATACAACTAGAATCTAGAATGTAAAAATCCATTAACGGTGTCTAATAACCAACATTTCCTCATTCTGAGACAATTAGAACAAAAAAATTGAAGATAAAAATAAAAATACGATCCCCATAACTTTAGTACCGAATCGCAATTACATCAATGCACCGGATGTATAAACCATAAAGACTCCACATTTTGGGTAATCAAGTTTTTAAGTCTTCGCAATACATCTCTCTGCTTTAACTTGGCTATACGTTACTGAAAAAAAACAGGAAAAAACCAAAACCCGGGAAATCCAAGAACTTGATCAGATACCGAGAATCTATCAAAATGGTGAAAAATGATTTCCTGTTTCCCAGTTCTTGAAGGCAAGCCAGAGTGATCTTTTCCGGCTTTGAGAAACAAGCTAGATGGAATATTTCGCCATCGCCAATATTACTTAATAAAATATTCTAATAGTAAACGAAGTATGTACCTCCATCTATCTAGAAGCAGATCACTAATTTTATGAGAGAGAAAGTTTAGCCATTTCGTCTAAATTTACTAACTTGTTGGTAGCAGCCCTGTCTCTTTAATTTATATAATTTTTATTTATGTATTTATTTATAATTTATATGGAACAATATATATAGAGAAGGTTATGGAAGAACGGATTTCACTCTTGCTTATGTTAAATTTGTGATTTGCATTGTATGAGTGTGTGCTCACATAAAGATATTCTGCATCAATACTTCATAACTATCGTCAATTACCTGTTTTTTCCGTTATAATGAAAAATCTTCTTACAGATAAATGATAGAATAATAGGAGAAGACTTACATAACTTCAGCTGATGTTTCTGCGGAGAAGAGCCATCTCTTGGAGAGTTGAGAGATCGGCCTTCTCAGTAAGAGCGGTCAGTAACTGCAATATCTGAAAAAAATTAATAAATTTGTAGAATTGAAGTAATCAAAGAGAGTATCCTATAAACAGATACCTTCTTACAAACCAAGGGAAATAGCAGTAATTTGTGATATGATAGATATTTGACCATTCTAAAATCATTAACAACGCCAGCGTACAATATCATAAGGCTGAGTTTCAATGTTATCTAAAATTAAGTTGCTAGGGTAAACTCATCACTTCATATTTGAGCTGTCTTTCAGTTCATTAGTAAATATTTTATTAAATAATTAAAAGACGAAGTGTTAGTTATGCGAAACTTTATAACAAAGTTAACTGAAAATAATATGAATTCAAAATTTTTCATGAAACGTAAAGATGTATACTTTACTAATGTCAATTGCATATCACAGTTTTTAGCAGTCATTCTATGATAGTAACTACTACTAAGTAATTTTACATTTCCTTTCTTTTACCTCTTTTCCTTCCTGATTAGACAGTGTACAGTTTGTTCTTGTGGATGTTTTATGGTTATTGTTACAATTTAAGATATGTAATTACCATATGCATAGGAGATGTGTTGTTACTGGATTTATTTGATTAATTAAATGCATAAATAATTGATTTGATATAATAATTTAATTTATTTATACCCTTTCTTGCATTATAGGCAGATGATACCCGTGTTAATTTCATAAGAATTTTCGATTACTCATAGCTAACACTCCTAGTTACTCTATCGGCGATTACTATTAAACTATGCGTCATTTCTAGAGTAATCCTCTGGTATGAAGGGAATATTTTAACTCAAAATGGGTTAAGCGTAAGACGAGATTTCCGTGTCCCTAATTCAATCACCCAATCCTCAGAATCCTATCCGTAACAAAAGCCCATAATCGGTAGAGTGGCAACGGCGCGGCGTTACTTTGGCGACGCACCGAACCCAAACATTCCGACAAACCATTCACACGAGTCCCCCACCCTTGCACGCGCAGCGATTCAAAAAGCACTCCTCCCCGCAACGCCAGAAACCGGCTTTGGGAGCAGCCCGTCTCCTCCGGATCTTCAGAAGCAACACCTGCCCCTTCAAGAACGGCCTCGGGGCCATCTCCCGTCGCAGCAGGGGTCCTCCCTCAATTCAGGAGCTCCTTTCACTGCCCAACTCCTTGGCCGACACTTCTTCCCGACCAGAAAGGCGGCCCGCTGCGAGAGAAGTGGTAACAACATTTCCTTCCTTTTGAAAGATGCGAGGCGAATCTGTGGGAGAGGTCGCACAATGGGCCCGGTTCCCCCCTTGGGAAAGGGACGAAGCGCCCGTTTACCGTGTTTGGGGCCTTTAAAGGCATTTGCGGGGTCGTTTTCGCCCGCGCTCACCGATGGTTATCGCCCGCTTTATTCAGTGCTTCCCGAACTATTGTCGACGACACACCTTCCCGGTTTCCAAACAAATGCGCCGTTTTGGGGATAATTTGTGTGGAGGTGTCGCCGGAGATGAACGTCGTCCGGAGGCGAGATTTCGGAAGGCGTTATGTCGAATCAGGATTCGAGGCGTGATGGAGTTGGAGAAAAGGACCGGGTCGAATGCGCCTCTTGAGTGTTTTATTTGTGTCTCCCTCTCCTTTGAGCCACCGACGCTAAGCCGATGAAAATGCAAGCTCCTTTGGGAAGTCTTGAGCCTCTCCGTTTTATAAAGCAGCAATGCAAACTCTCACGAATCGAATGCACGTTTATACAGTGGAGTGTATACTTCAGCTTGCGCTGCTGCCACGAGGCAACAACATCGAGCTGTCTAAATTGTTGACTTTTTCTATTCATACATTTCAACAATCTCGATATCTATTGTTGTTGCGTAAGCCGTGTCGTAACAATCAACCGTGGTTCATTGTTACACTCCTCTCAATAACAATGTAACTGATGCATTGTTACAATATAAGTTCTAGTAATCATTATTATTCGATAATTCTACTAAGATCTATTATGAGGGTAATATAATTCACATATATTGTTCATAATTGATCAGCAGCAACTCAATTCACCATCTACTTCATACAAGTGCGTGCAGCACGAATCGTAACTCTTCATTTTCTTTCCTTTCAATGAATATATATCATTTCCCATCTTAATATCCTCTAGTTATATAAAAATTCTTCCATTGCAAACAAAAAATAAAAGTGACACTGTTAATTAAAGAACAAGGTAAATATACATGAATATAACGCGGAATTAACATGTGCAGAAGCAAAGGAAACTGCATTTATTAACTTTACAATCTCCAAGGAAACTGTGAACATTTATTTCAACATAACTGGAATGATGTTCCACTAACTATAAAGTTCGTGGAAGCGTTTGTTGTTACATGATATTCATTTTATTTATTTATATTTATCAACCATTCCGTTCATTTTTATTTAAATAGAATGACCAACTCTATAGATTGTATTTTGTGCAGGCGACTCAGTATCCAACGCAACCACAGCGGTTGGTGCTGCCACCTACAGAACCTTTCTGAAGGAAACGTTGTGAGAACGATATTGAATAAAATGAACATATAATCAATGGGATCATATCCATAATATTACTGTTATTGATATTATTATAACAATGCATCGTGATTATTCCTACTTATTCTTTGTTTATCTAAGAACTCAGGATTCACCGAGGAAGAAACAAATCGTTATATAATCCTGAATAGATAGAAAACCATTCTCGCAAAGCACTCGGAACTTAGGATTCTTGTCACCATTTGATTCTCTCCCTTTGAATGATGTTGAGTCTATATAAATATGAGTGACAACATTCATGTTGCAAAGTGATCAGTTTCCTTTAATTTTGAAAATCCATTTCTCCATTACCTCTGCAATAAAGTCACCTAAGACAAACCCTACTCGCAGTTTGAAGCTCGGAAATATTGTATGAAAAATGAGTTTTAATTTGAGAATATAACAATGAATTTTATTTTTGTATAGCTTCATCATATTACAACTGAATGCGGAGCTCCTAGTGTCCTAAATATCTATTTCTACATCTTCTTTTTCCACATTTTGCCAGTTTTATTTATTCAATCGGAAAATATGTAACGAGATTAATTCGTATTCTAATCTAGTAACATATCGTTGTAACAGTACCCACGATATGCAGTTTTATCTCTAAAATATATGCTTTTGAAAGAACTACGCAGGTTTTGCTCAAGTTAACCAAATGGGAAGCAAAAAAATGGTTGGAAAAATTGCTATAAACATCAATCTAATTTTGATACACCGCACCATATGTTGTAAGCAAATAGATAATTTACATTGACCATTAATTCCTTATCAGCCATATTGTGTAAGTCAGGTTTTCTGCAAAATTATCTGCTAGTTAATCGCACCATATGCTACATCGAAAAATATACTATAATTATAGCTATCCGTTTAAGCTATAATATCGTGAAATAACATCTGGCCTCAAACATCGCGCTTACTGAATAAGGGAATCACGAAATCATGAAGTCACGCATTTTATCACAGAAATCACTCCCTTGAAATTTATCGAACTATCTGTGCCTTTACTCAATTATTTTAAATTTAAGAGATTCCCAGCAGAGGGCTTTGGTCATATCTGATGCATCGCTATCGAACCTATAGTCTCCTTTAATGATACGAGCCGCTCTTCGCTGTACCAGCTCTGGGTCCAAAGATCAACCCTTCTTGTGCGGATTCTACACCGCGCAACAGTGCTGAAACAACTAAAGAACTAACGAAAAATATATAATAGTAAGTAATTTGTTTCATTAAAAGTATAAAAAATAAGTCTCTAATATTGTATATTTGAAAAATCATCACTACCAACACTTGTACAAAATGTGCAAGAAAGTAAAGATTTTATTAAAGATTCTGCTATAAGGAAATTTCAGCAAGTATTGCTGAATTTAATTCACTATAAATTTAACATGAAATAATCAGATTTTAACAACATTATCCATCCAAGTATTTAATTTATGTACATAAATCTTAAATTGCTGAGATTACTGCCTTTAAATTTGGATTGCCGCTATTTTATCTCGATCAGAAAAATATTTCTTATCTAAGAATCTTGGTTTTGCATTCACCTTGAAATAATACCATCTCTGCTTGTGAATCATACAAATAAATATAAGGGTATACCCACCGTGTAGCTAACCGAACTACGACACATCCCCACAAATCACAGCATTTTTTATTTCTACAAATTTCATACAAAATCCCTTTATCTGATTCCCATAAAAGCTGAAATTTCTCCCTCCACACCCCAAAGAATCACGGCGATGAATTCCCAGAGAAATGTCTTCCACCATCAGATAGCAAAGGAATTCCTCAGCTTACAAAACGTCTTTACCGTGAAGAACCGCCCACGAGAACCATCTGGACTTGTAGCGAATCTTGGATGTGTGAGGCATCTGCAGATGTTATTGATGGGCTCGCTTTCGACCACGCTTCCTGGAAGGGGAGGATGCTTATCGAGGGCCGTACCATTGTGCGAACCACACCTTTTCATTCACCGAACGAATGGGACGAATTTGTGCGAGGTCTTTCATAACAGAAGGATTCCAGGTAGTTATTTATGTTGTGCCATGGTGACACTCGAAAATATATGGATGTTTACGGTAGGCGTTGGGAGATTATGATCGTGGATACCTGGGTGTCAAACACCATTCAATGCACTCTGCAGGTAAAACCCTAAGCTAGGGCTGAGGATACCCCTGAATGACCGCAGAAAGGACAACAAAGTGCTGGATATTCATGAGCTATCCTCTTCGCACTATGACATTGCTTCCCTATTGGTGGGCCGCATCATTTGGTGTGCCGTAAACTCTTCCTTGCTTAGATTGTAAGTTTACAAACATTTTCAATATCGCATTACTTAAGCGATTTACTTTGCGAGTTGTTTCCTTTAGTTTTAAGCTCACCCAACAAATAATTACCGGGTAAATTAATACTGATATAAAAAACGATTATGTGGAATAATAATTATAATACCAGTTATACAAAAATTCTATGCAATTAATAAACAATAATAAAAAATAAAAAGAATAGAATATATAAGTATAAACATTCAATGAGTGGTAATTAAAAATACATTTTTTAAAGAATTTATGTGTTGAAATACGTTTTGCTACTGAAGGTATTATTTTCTTCGCATATTCTATATTATTTTCTAATTTAGTTAAATTACTAGGTATATAGAAGCTTACACTGACACTGCGAGGAAGATCGGAGGAATAGATGATAAAACGAGTCACTTTAATGGTTCATTTCCTCGACGAAGGATACGATACAGTAATCGATTGGAGAAATAGTGCATGCCCCTCTTATTACACTCCTTTACACAAACCGAAAGGCAGCTTACAGTTCACATGTAGTTTTCGGTAGGTAGTTGTAGAAATAAAAGTTAGTAGAATATAGATATAAATGTAGAAGTAACGAATGAAATATAAGATCCTAAAAACTCATCATGATAGTGAGATAGATTGTTAGCTTTAAATCGCGATGAATTTATTTACCTAAATCTTGACTTTGATTCACTTGTCTTGCAGAAATTTCCACACTAATGCACATCTAAAATGTATGACGTTCAACATTTTCTGCCAACCTTAAGAATATAAATGTCCCTGTCATAATTAAGTAAGAACAACATGTTCATGCTATAACGAAGTAGCTAAGAATCCCACAAGTAGAAAAAAACCTCAAGAGCTTCTTCCGATGTTGATAATTATTTTAGCTATGTAGGACCTAAGGATAGAAGAATAAAAGAGACCATAAATTTTTACGTCCCGTTCCTTAAGCTAATTTCGTTATTCCCGTAAAATGCTAATATGCATACCCATAATCTGCAAAAAATCAGCAATAAGTAGCAATTTTTTCAGAGACAGTCATTGATTCCACCGACGTCAACGAAAAATTTAACAGCTCCTTCTTTCGCCGGGAATTTATTAGAAGGGGAATATTTTAAACATGACAACTTCCACCTCACCAGGTATCAATCAAAATAAAAAAGTCGAAAGTAACCTCTTTAGGGGATTCCAGAAAAAACTATTTACAGCACCCCTTCCCTAATCCTTCCCTCCTTGACATTAATATGCCGTCCAAAACATGTCAAAATAAATTACGGTTAAATCATCAGCAAGGCATATTATCCCATCCCCAGTGCAAAATTTATTCGCGACCAAGCAACCAAACAAGTAGAGGCAGTGTCGTCATGGTAGCGATGAAATTTCCCAGTGTACCTGAGAAAAAGGTTCGAATTTAAATTAACCGCGAGCGAAATTTCCATAGTATTTCAATAAAGTATCGCCGCAGGAAATAACACTCTCGGATACCTAATTAATTTGCCCGCGACCCAAACGTCGAACGAGATGAATTTTACGCGACTAATTAAAAGTTAAATTAGTACCGTGCAATTTCCGTCAACTCGGATTAGCGGAATGGAGTCCGGGAGGTAAATATTGCGAATTTCGCAGTACGCTTCCCCCATCGCAAGCGATGCTCTAAAAAACGATTTTAGGAGAGAGGCTCGCGAAATCTCGCGCGGCAAATAGAAAAATAAGGAAATTATTTTGCTCGTTATATTTTTGTACGATTTAACTGTAAGAGAAGTCCTTTTTATTTGGTTAGTAGAAAGGGCACTGTTTTGTTTAAACTCCATTTGAGGTCACCTTGTTGACTGATAGAGTTACCTCACTTTTTTCGGATTATTATTAAATATTGACATTGTATCAACTCTACACACATGCTAATCAATGCTCTCTTAAGTGACATAAACTCGTTCATAAGCTATTGTTTACTTTCCCCTTCAATCATTACCTCAACTATGTCAACGTCGATCATTGCTTAGTAAAGCAATAATCACTGAAAGAAACATTCGTTATAACTACTATTGAGTCATCTCAAATAAAAAATTAATATCTATAATCTAATAATTCGCAGAATAAAGCTTAACTCGTAGTGGTCTTATTGTTGGGTACAACAATTATTTTATTATGTTTTTCTATTGTTGGTGACGATTGTAATTTAATTCAAGTCAATTAATTCAAACAAATTCAATGACTCGTATAGACAATTAATGCTTCACTTCACTACCAAGTCATTGACACTTTTCTTTACTCACTGATTGTATAAAGTTATGTCTCCAAATTTATGGGAGGAATCACTACTTTTTCAAATATTTATTTCAGGGTTGGCGGGCCTTTTATGGCAAGAGTTTCATATCATATTTTATGAATTTAGAGGACTTGCGTGCCAATGTGGTAAGAAACCATACAGGGATATGGTAATATACGTTTTATAATACCAACGATAGGATCAAGATCTTGTAATTGGCTTCAATTATCGTTACTTTTCCGGTTGGTTTCGTTTAATCGATAAATCGTTTTCATTACCGATGAACGGAATCCACATTTATTTACTGCAGGGCTTGATTTTTTAAGTGAAATATAGACGATAAAAATGGTGTTGTGATAGTTCTAAGTGCCAAACTCGCGTGCTACTTTGGACACCATAGGTTCGCCACTACTACTATAGTTGAAATCACCAATGTAAACTAAACATGGATCTTATCGCGTATTATATTACTTAAGTTATATATGATATTATCATATAAGAGAGTAACATGAAGAATTCTCTTTTGGAAAAAAACGCGTGCATTCGAAGGATTGAAGAAATGTTTCGAACTACAGAGATGGAGTTGAGCGTAATTAATTCCCCCAAAATGCCCTAATTTATGGAGGGCCGATAACATACTCAGCGCGCCGGTTGTATACATGCAGGAGGAAATGAAAAACAACACCACCCTCTCGATCCATCCCGCGTTGAAAGAGAGAGAAAACATTATTCCTCCTCCGAAATACGTAAGGAAGCAATCTCTTACTTCGCCCCCGCTGTTTACAGGGCAAATGCTGCAGTTCGCACCATAAAGAGAGTCCACCAGCGTCGCTCAAAAAGACGAAAACTGCTTCGACGACAGATAGAGTGTAACCCTCCCTCGAAAACCCTTTCAAAACATTCGCATTTCGGAAAGTAGAGATAGGGAAGGGAGATAGCAGTATCGAGGGGGATGGGGTGAAGAAGCAGTATTGATCTTTGTCAGGCCTAAATTGAGAGCAAAGGGATTTCTCTCCGGAGGAAGAAAAAAGAATGGGGAGATACTCGTACAGCGGAAGACTGTGATTGATGAGGGAATGGGGAAGAGGTTAGGGGAAAGAAACGCTGAGGCGAGAAGGAGGCAAAACATACGCGTATTGAGGGGGGATGAGCGGGTTACCCCAGAAAGGGGGGAGCAGTGAGATAGACGTATAAATAAAAGGTTCCATTACGGGACGAAATAAGACCCGGAAGCCCCTCCTTCCGTATAGTCCCGGTCCAAATAACATGCATTAAGGAGAGTGAGATACATTGGTGAAAATTAGCATTGTAGTTCCCCATCCGTCCTGTCGCGTTTGGATGGAGGAAAATTCCTTGGGTGTTTCTTATGAAAATCAATAAAAACATGAAAATACAAAAGTAAAATGATAAAAATATATAAAATGCATTCTGAAATATTAAACAAGTTTTCGGAATGAATATTATTAATCTCAGTTAAATATTCTGCATTAGTAGTAAGTATTTATCCCTAAGGCCGGTAGAAACGTCTAAAATTTACCACCAATAGTCAGTACAAGGAAATAAAACTTACTAATCAAGATCAGGTGTGAGGTAGTTTTCTTTTGCTAATCTCAGCAGGCCAGAATTCCCTAAATGGAACATGTCTACATAAGGAGAAACCATGATCAGTGACGTTGTTGAAAATATCATAGAGATAGCTTTTAAAACATGGCAAAAAATTATAAATACAAAAGTGTTCTACACCTCGGTGGCTTTGGAAGTTTAATTAAAGACTATATTACCGTTGTAAACAAATATTTACTTGTGCTTTCGACAATGATGGAATCGTCTCGTAGTCCGGTAAACAGCAAAGCTTCCAGATTTGATTGGTTTCGGGTAGAAGAAGAGCGATTCGATGATCACAAAGATAAATCGAGACTGCTCTCATATATTATTTGGATGAGTCAAAATATACTCCTCGAACCAACCTTCTCTTCGTTACCCTCACGTTAGTTATCACTTATATGAATAAGCTACAAACAATAATCTACAATGTCATTTACTTTTAAACCATCACAGTAAAACCTTTGGAAAGCGATAAAAAGTATAAGTAAAACAATGAAGAAAGATAAATGGTCTAACAATTTGAAATGAAAGACAAACAACTGATGTTTGTCGATCAATGACTAGGGGTAGGAAAAATATAAATTATTTTACACTCATGAAACGAATGGGAGAAACAGAATGGAAATCTACGATGTAAAATGCCTTTAAAGGAAGGATGTATAAAAAGTATCCATATGTTGGAAATTTTGTAAATGACTTTGTAATATAACAAGTCCAAATAGACACAAACTTTGATCAAAACCGTTGTCACCTGGTTTTGCAGCGATTAATTTAAATAAATTAATTAAACTCGAAAGCAGTCTTTTTATCCTTTGAAATGTTGGTAATGATGATAACCAACCCCCTGTGGTTTTCTGATTTTGAGGATGGTCGAAATACTTTCTTTAAATTTGTCAAAGAAATTGTGTCATTTTCACAGAAGTACCATTTAATTTCCATTTTCAGTATCTATGGTAGCAATCAATGATGATTTTCTACAATCAACGTCAAATTTACAATTGAAAAAGTAATTAACTCCTACGATTATTTCCATAAACACCTCGTGAAACGTCCTTGCCATGCTTTTGAGACCTCCTCAGTACCGAGTGCATTTAGTACCCACTGGGGCAAGGTCTTCAGATATAGCACCCAATTATAAACCCACCCCTGCAAGGAACGCCAAACTCGCTGTCAATTCTTTCCGAGCCAATCCCCCTAAGCGATGTTTCCATAGAACACTGGATTTATCACGGACGACAAGTCCCTCATAGAAGTTTACACCGTACACTCCTTCCCAGCGAACAAATAGCCTGACACATAAAATCACCTCACGGGAGCACCGCCCCGGAAACGAACCGAAACAAATAAAAGAGTTGCCAGCCTCTTTGCAAACAGCATTTTTATTCCCTCCGGCGATCCTCATGAATTACCTACGTCCGAGCTCGGGACGACTACTCGAAGCATCGTGCCCAAGCGTTTACTTTGTGTCCCGGAGAACTCCAGTCCGTTTAAAGAGTGCGCTCGAGTGATGCGATTTTAGCGGTTAGTAGACCATCTCTGCATCTCCGCGTCTATCTCAGCGAAAATGCCTCTCTTTCCTTCAATAGAGAAAAATAAATGTTCCCGTGTAAGAATGGGGACCCAGGCGGGAGGGTCCGTGCCTTCAAAAGCGGGCAACGTCCTCGTGTGAGCCCACTCTTTGCCTTCTCACTTTTTTCACGGCCACTAACACAAGACATGTTTTCTCTGCAGCGAGGGAAGGCCACTTCAAGTCGAGCACAAAGCAAACTTTTTGGCGAAGTGCGGAGATTTTTCCGTCGACCTGGCGAGTGAAATCTGACAAGCGGAGTGGAAAAGAAGGATAGCTACTCTTTTGTATGGGATGTGCCCTCCGAGGAATCCTTTGTCCCGCCCCTTTTTAGGCGCTCTAGGGGCACGGTGGTGAAAAATGTTTGAAAGGGATAACCACGGTCGCGTCGCCGTTATGATGTAACTAATACGGACACAAATGAGGGGATCCTCAGGTTTTTTCTGTTCAGAAAATGTTTGGGTTCTTTTGGAGTGACTCGCGGAGAGTGAAATAAGGTTCTCAGGAGCGCTGGGAGTCCTTCCGAGTGGAGGTCTTTCCGAATGCCTTTGCGAGAATGGGGAGGAATGCTCGCTGATGTGTCCCTATTTTGACGCCGAGGAAGCTGGAGGAGGGACCACCTTCCCGGTAGGATTTTACCGTGCTGGAATGTGTCGCGATCTCTTCTATCCTCGGTATCCTCTTTCAATGTGACTACTGGTAATTACGTTCGCATCTACACAATGACTCTACAAGCCGCCGGTGGCATATTGTAGGAGGTGTACAAACACCAATACCTCCAACCTAATTTCTAGAAACTTATGGTCTATAAGGTCTTCATTTAGGCGAAATTGAGACTGAAAAGTCTCTTCTTCCATCTAACCTTTCGTCAATGATATTATATACATAAAATGTTTTGTGTAGGGAAATATAAATAGAGAGGAAACCTTAAGAAGGAGTGGATGTAAAAAAAAACTTAAGGTGATATCTTAGGAAAAAAGATCCACTGCAGGAAAACACTAACATAAAAGGGGGTGTGAAAAGCCTGCGTAAACTTTCTGATAGTACAAGCTAAAAGAAAGCTGTGTATGGCTTGGAAATTACAAAAGCAGTACTATGACGAAATTACAAAAACAATAATAAATAAAATCAGAAAAAGGAAAAATTTCAAGAGTAAACAATGAGGAAATAATAAATATGACAAAAAATAAGATAAAACATTCAAACGAAACTGTGAAAATAATAAAATCAAATAATAAAGAGGACTATACAGGAATACACTATGAGAATATAATAAATATCACAAAAAATAAATCATTCGCAAAATAAAATAAACTTCAATAATATTCCTCTGGAAGCACGACTAGAAGTAACAATACGTCCTTGCAGTTATTTCCTAATATTATTAGGTTTTTATTGAACCTCACGAGTGCTTTTAACTGAAGAACGAAGTCAACAATCTTGGCGATGAGGTTTGTTTTGATACATTTTTCGAATGGTTTCCATCCGTAATAAATTAAGTGAATCCCAGCAGAGAGACTCTATCATGTCTAAAATAATTCAGTCGAATATGAGATCTCCTTGAAAAAATTTAGCTGCTCTGCGTTGATCATCTCAAGGATCGGCAACTATTTCGTGAGGATCGAAAATCACACAACAATATTAAAGAAGAGGTCGAGGGAGAAAAATAGCTATTTCCTTTACTTTCGATGAACATCCCCTGTGAACTCTACAAGGTAGTCTTTGAATTGATATTGCAAGTATGACTGTACAGTTACAGAAATACGCAAAATCGCGATTTCTACTCTCAGAGAACGCTTTTCATTTCACAGCAAGATAGCAAAACGATTTCACGTGATTATTGCAAGAACATATGGCCTACATAGGATTCATTTTCCAGAAGGTATAAGGTGCGTAAATTTGAGAGCTAATTCGGGAGTTTGGTGTTTTCACACCCGCAGCCCTGGTGTGAAATCGAGAGAATGATCGCTCGCGGGAGAGTAATTTAGATATTTTAAGATTGATGATTCATATAAGTGGGAGTTCATATAATGAATTAAATAAGCCACAGATCTAAGGAAGCAGATTATGTGGTTATGTCGCCTTTACCCCCACCAGGGAATGGAATCGCTGCATTTTTCTTTCCGGTTCAATGAGAAAGTATCTTTTCGTTCAATTCCAGTTTCGTACCATCCACCAATTTCAAAAGCGGTCGACAAGGCCAATCAGGAGCCCCGAGAAATTCTAAAGTGCCAGTAAAAATGATAGAATACCTATGCAAGCTATAAGCGATAGTTACATTCGTATGCATTTTAACGAATCGATAAAACAATAGAAGTCTACCATAGCAGTATCGGGACATCACGAACGACTTGAATGCGTGTGCAATTGAATGGACATTGTAGTGGAAAAACTAAGGAGTGTTGAAATCTTATGAATTTTATAATTTTGGAGTCCCTTATGGACCTTGGAGATCATTAATTATAGTCTTCGAGTAGTATAATGTGGAAGTGTGTAGTTGAAACAATGTTCGAGAATCAAATACATCAGCTGTGTGATGATAAATTATTAGCAATTTTTTAACTACAGCCGTACATTGAGACATTGCAGCACTAAAAGTTCAAACAAAACAGGATATTATCAATAGGCAGTATAGTTTTCCCCCTCATAGAAGAAGATAGAAGAAATAATCAAGTCGGAATTTGCGTTAAGCGCATAGTCGCATGATTTTTCGACGAAAGAAACAAATTTAAACTTTGTATTATGATATATCAATTTTCCTCACTTAAATAATTTTCTTCGATACTTAATTACCAAAAGATTTTCCATACGATTACCACATACAACTCGACCTGTTCTAACTTCAGTTATTCTTCATACTAACGACAAAATCGGAAGACAGGATGAGAAGAGAAGTTGAGAACTCCACCAGAGCGACATCTGCCGCTGTATTCGTCTGACAAATGAAGGCTGCCAATCTTTATCGTTCGCCCGTACCCTTATCTCGGAAATTCCATTGATAACGAAGATGAAAATTTCTGCACTTTATTCTCTTTATCTCTCGACTTCCGAATGTTTTATTTACGGGGAAGATTCGTCCCCTTCTCGGTTTGTCCCCCTCAACAACTGTCATGCATCGATATTGCTTCCTCTCTGTCCTTTCTCATCCGTACCTTCAATCTCATGCTTCAGCGACGACTCTTATTTTCCACTCTCCTTGCTTATTAGATGAGAAACGGTTCGTAAAAGGACAATTTCCGGGACGTAATTCACATTTATGTTCCAATCTTACAGCGTACTGCATTTGTATCCTAGAAGTACATGGTATTCCTCTAGTATCAGTAGTAATGCATAATATGAATGTAGCTTGTTATCACATGAAATTAATATGGTTATTACGTTAGACGCTAATCATAAATACCACCGAACGATGTTAAGTTGTGATAACTTAAACGCTAAAAGTACAATTATTTAAGATTTATAACAAATGTGTACTCATATGAAAGTTATAAAGTTATTAGTATTAACTTTATACCTAAAGTTGTCAGCTTCATAACATGAATAGCGAATAACATAACAACGTTCAACATTAATCAAGTTATCATTTAATGTTATTTACTCACATTACTTCAATTTTATTTAGTCAAAGTTACTAACAACTTTTGGTGTTAGTAGCTTTGAAATAAATTGACTTTACGTAACTCTTTTCTTTTTTTCTTGTTAAAGTTAACTATAAATATTATTTTTTATTTCTCTCGCTTAAGTTATCAACATCCTTCGGTGTTAGTATCATTAACGAGAAACGTTTATTAAGTCAAAATTATATTAATTCAAGTAGGAGGTATCTAATTACTTCTGACAAATCGCATTCGAAATACGTATTGAGTGCTCTCAAAAAGTGCGGTGTCCTGTCTCGTTTTCTCGGAATATCGGGGAATGAGAAGAGAAACGCCTACAAAAGAGATTTTAAGATGGAGATTTCAAAACTCTAATTCCTTAACATCCGTGTCCCAACTTTCCTTTACTTTCATGTATAACAGCGTTCAACGTAAATCAAATACCGTTCTAAATCAATCAAGTTACCATTAAACGTTAATAAAATAACTGTTCGACCTTAACAGATTTAACGGGAATAATTTATAAAGTTAAAATTATATAAATTGAGGTTACCATTGAAGTTTAAGAAACATAAGTCAATCGTTAATACTGCTGACGCCTTGCGTTAATTATTATAAATTAATCAAATTAACATTCAGCTTTAATTGAAATCATCGTTCAACGTTAAACGAAGATACGGTAATAATTATAAAAATTAAGTTACTATTGAACTTATAGAACTTACAAAATTAACTATCACTATTAACACTTTAACGATAGATTCATATTTGCATTTAACGTTAAAGTGTTTATGGTGCTAATTTATAACGTTAATAAGTATACAGTTTTATAATTATTGACAATAGAATCACATATCTATTCAACTCCATATTTCTGAAACATCCTCGTACTCGCGATAATACTGCAGGCTGCTGACGGCAAGAATTTAATTGGTTGTAAAGATAGCCTATCGCAGAGATGGCTTCCCTCAGGAGTCCTCCGTCGCAGAGGAACTCGGTTCATTGACAGACACTCCGCTTCCGGCCAAAGGAGAACGCCTCGATCGGTGTGTACGTCAATTTACATGTATTGCGCTCTTAGTCTCGCTCGCATCTCCATCCCGCCTCATTGATCGCTGTTCTAAAGTCACATTCGAATCCTTTCAAAGTCTTGTGTCCGTGGATGCAATAGCTGTAAGAGAAATAACCTTAACCCTTTCAGGCCTGATTCTGCGAAGAAAAAATCATTTTTTAAATTAAGTTGATGTTTCTGTTATTCAATAAGTAGTAAAATCTTATTATGAGACTCCTTTGATACAGGATTGACACAGTATTAGAGTAAAAGAAGCAAAACCATACAAGTAAATATTTCACTTATAATATATAATAAGCACTTAAAAGCGTGTCCAATATGTGTGCTTAAGTGACCCAGTGCTTTTCAATCATAGAAATCTCCAATCCTCAGAGATTATGGTAAATAAATTGAACCCTAAGTTTTTATATGGAAAAATAACATTTCATATCATGTTTATCGGTTTGTCAAGTATTCAGAACGAGGGCCACTGAAACCCCCCCATCATCTCATTATCTACCAAGAGCTAGCAGA
The DNA here is from genome assembly GCA_947579665.1 of Sympetrum striolatum. Classification (NCBI taxonomy): domain Eukaryota; kingdom Metazoa; phylum Arthropoda; class Insecta; order Odonata; family Libellulidae; genus Sympetrum; species Sympetrum striolatum. The sequence goes on along the minus strand of OX388348.1, from coordinate 13,991,406 downwards.
GAGGAATGAGTTTTACTAGACTAGATAAGGAGTAAGGTATGAATAATGCAGTGTTACTCTCACCTAATAATTTCACATATGATCACAGTCATGAACAAGAAAATCCACCAACTGGAAACTAAAATGTAGATCAACTATCAGAGGGAGCAACAATCAACAGAAGATGAATTATCAAACAATGGAAGCAGTTACAAACACCTACAAAAAAGACGGACGAAAAAATCTAAATAATTATTGAGATTAATAGGTAACTTAAATAGATTCCATTTTGTAAAACTTAGTAGATGATTCTCAGAAATATACACGTGCACTAAGGTACTCAGAGATATTCTTGAAGATAGTAAAAATAATAGAATGAACGGGTTGCAATTATTCAACAATTTAATATAACAATTATCTTAAAACATAGTAGAGCTTTGAGGCAATGACTGATGTTTCAACAGTTGAAAGAGACAACTAGATAATCGACAGTCGATTAGCGAAATAATGCCACCTGATAGAGAAAAGACAATCGAAGTAGATGTCCTAATAGAAAGAAAATGCTATTCGATAATTTTCGAAAGGCTAAAACAGGTCGATTTAATATCTAATCGAACCAGATCGAAACTAGCATGAATAGAGGTGCTTGAATATGTAAAACGGAAATTTCAACTGATATGACGTCCAACGTACTTATTCTAGCATTCCTTTTTCATGAAGGTACAAGGAGGAATTCTGGGAAATGGTTATTACCCTCCCATTTTATTTTCTCGTACATGTAGCTGAAAAAGTAATAGACTTCTTCATACCTCTCCAGCATGTGAATCCGTTCGAATGGGTAGTGTGCAAAATTTTCTTTCTATTGAATCTAGCCGCGTAGCTCGATTCTGATTCCTCCAGAATTAGGTATCGCTGCGTGACATCACCCAATGCATGACCCATCGAAAGCAGGACGGCAGAATCAGAGTCATCCACATTTGGAAAATATCACGAGAGGGACCTGTTTTCAATCATCCGAAACTAGCTTCCATAGAATACAGACTAAGAAGAGCCGGGACACCCCACAGAGGGCCGAATTTCCCTGACTGAAAAGCTGCAGCTCAGTAAATGGAGAGGCACTAAACATATGGGAAACACAGTCATATCTTATCAAAGATGGATATATTGGAAAGAAGCAATGTCCATATTGATTTTTGCAACACATTTAGAATGCACAGAATGATTTTAGAAATTTCCAAACGATGACATTTCATTGATAAATTTTCACCGTGTTAAACTAGACTGTTACTTTAATTTACATATTTCTTACAGAAATATAAAAGAGGAAATCCTCCAATTTACATCCCGAGAACTTTCTGAAATCCTTTTTCAACGCACGTGCGAAATTATCTAAACTGTCGAAGCACTTTTGAAAACACTATTACTGCTACTGCTACCTATTTTCTATTGGACATGAACTTCCAAGAGAATTCCATCGTTATTTATTACCAGCAATTAATTCAATAGTACCTCAATATTTGCAATTTAAGATTATGTAAAAGCCACCACAAATGAATAGGTATTTTATCCTGATTGTTATCCTATATTTAAATCACACAATAATCCATTTTTGTATTTTTTGTTTTTAAATATTTTTGTACTTTTACATTACTTTTGGCATTAACAACGATGTGAAAATTTTATAGAATGTACTACCACGGTGTTTCATTAAAATAAGGTAATTTTGGGAAAAAATACCGTAGAAAATTTTTTGGCTAAAATTAAACACATTGACCACATAGTACGGAAGAGTTTAGAATTGTACTCAATGAAGTATTTGAGTAATCCATCAAGTTTATAAAGGAGACAAAGTGGATATTGGAAATCAAATTACTGCTCGAGCAAAGATGGGTTTTACTGTACCAATGATCGCTGAGAGTGATTACAGTTGAGTTAATTCAACAAATAAGATTATAAGATTATTTAACAACTACGATTTATAAGATATAGATTTAGTGAACAATACTTTGTTTTTAATGAACTTATCATTGTTGAATTTTGGCTCTAGGGAGAAAATTTCAAGAATGACTACAGTTTTGATGGTTTGCTTGTTTGTCCAATTGTTTGGCTCTAGGCGGCCATTCTTCTTCGTGATGTAATAGTTAAATTGAATGGTATATGTGTTGTGAACATTTTGAATCAAGAAGCCCCTTAGTTATAAAATAAAGGATTTTAAATACCAGTACCGGTTAAACTCATGCTATTTACACATCAATTCCTCATTAGAGACTGGGTTCATTTATTTGATTATAAGGATTACAAGTAGGCTCTAGGCCAGATGGTAGTCATCTTTTCTTAGGGGAAGAAAATACATTACCTCGCCTGGTATTCACCCTAGCTGAGAGGAAAACCCCAAAAACCTCCCAAAGGCAGTACATCATATAATTTACAATTTAATTCATACAATTAAAGCATGCAAGTAATTACTATATACAATAATGCAATTAAAAACTTATAAAACTAAAAGTTAAAATATTGGCCCTAATATTACAAACAATTATACTTACAAGTATAATTGTTTCTACCGAACCGAACCGGTTTTCTCCCCTAAATAAGAACTGTGGCTGAAAGCCCTACTAGGCTTTATCCGCTTTTATTCGCTAAAAACTATATTTCTATGAAACTTTCTGACTGTGAAAAATTTATAAGCGTTCCTGCTTAAGGTATTCCTGCATGAAAGTAATCAAAATTGATAAATTATAACGAATACTTAAAAGATTTCCCTGTATTAACATTCTCAAACTTTTCACCAAATTCCACGCGGAATTCAAATAAATGGAAAGATAAAAGCCCAAAATCTTAAAATTTACATAAATAAATAAAGCATTAGATTAGAGAGGGACATATAAGTATATGTCAGTTGTCGAGAATTTGGAATTCTATCTGAAATCTAATTTACGATATTTCCGCTCAAACCTTCATTTAAAACTCATTTATTTATAAATTTTACGACGCTTGGGCACATTTACCAACTGATGGTGTAATGTGCGTTATCAAAAATTCCATAATTTGGACATTACAAAAATATGTGACTGGCACCGATATAACAATTTTATTAATGTACCCCTAAAATAAATATCTTAAAACTAACTAAACCTAATGAAACGTAATTACAAAGGATATGATTTGAGGACATTATTATTTACAGTTAAATAGGAATGTGTACATGCTTTATACATATATGTACATTATCAAAAAAGATGTGAAAGAAGATTTCTGCTGGTTTATTTTTTATATTATATATGCAAGCTATTTTTTGTATGGATTTTGTTCTTATTATTAAATTGCCGCCATTTTACAATGCACGGCCCAGAACGTGACACTGGTGGAAATTTAAAAATAATATAATATAATAAGATAATAAGACTATTATATGAGTATTTATTTTTATTTTTTGGTATCAAATTAAATAGACTTTTAGATGTATTTTGTATCATAAGGATGTATTATAATAGTATTCATTTTCATTTTGTATTTTATTGTATAGAGTTATATAGTTGTACATTTTAAATATTTTAATAGATTTTTATATTATTTTGTTATATGATTTTAATTTTTTATACTATGTAAATGTCTTGGTTAAATGGAAGATGGGATTAAGAAGTCCCAATCATGCCAAATAAAATCTCTTGTATTTATGTAAGTATGTAACGTTGAAATTTCTATTGAATCACCTCGCCCTTATTTGTGACCTCGTAAGAGGAACCGAAATTCGCGGCGATGGCCGTATAAAATACAAGGGCAGGAATTTAAAACACCTACGAATTCTCTTCTCATTAAACCCTTCCACCTAATTCCTTCCCTCTTTCTTCACTTCTCCTCTCCTTCGTATAACACCCACTCCGTTTCTCTTTGTAAGGAATTTGCAGCTTTTTTACGACCTCTTCCCCGTTTTTCCTGGAGAGGGTTTTTTTCTCGTGGAGGGGCTTATTTCTTTATTCCCTCAAGCACCGAATTTAATTAAGTAGTCTCCTTTAATTCCTTTAAACTCGTCTGCTTCCATTATGTGCATGCATACGCATGGGGCGGCGGATACCTCATTTGGATTCATAGAGATGAGGACCTTATTGAGGCGTATAATTATTGCGACAACATAAGGAACCATGTGGACGTTTTTATCTACTTTCTTGGACTCCTAAAACATATTAAGGCTATGAGAACATGGTGAATTAACCCCTTTCAAACCCTGCGTGCAATATATTGGACGCCATTTTCAATTATACAGGTCAATAGAGCCAGTTAAAGGATGACTAGAAGAAACAATTTTCTAATCTATATCATTAAAAAAAAATCGGTCATATAGGAGAAAGTGGGGAACCCATTGCAAACCCTTCGTTTTATTTATAAAATTAATCATCAAAAATGGCTCTATTAATCTGAATAATTTGCCTGAAGATGAAGCGATGCGTCGAAACCATGGCCGCAAATAAATCGTTACAGTGGTACGGGTGTAAATGTTTTGTAGTCATTCAACGTTTTCAATGGCTTCCTACAGCAAAGTCTCGCCAGATTCAATTGATGTATATATGCTCATATGAATTAATTTTTATGGCTTTGCTTCTTTTATTTTAATATCATGTCAATCCTGTACCACGGGATTCTCGTCATAAGATTATATTGATTTTTGAATAACGAAAACAGCAATTATGTTAAAAAATGATTATTCCAACACAGATAGAATTCTGGTCTGAAAGGGTTAAAAATACACTAAATACGAGAAAACGTGCACTCAAGAAGTGAAAAATTAAATGAATGAGACTCGAACTCCAGTCTCCCATTTTCCGAATACCTCCCCAGCAAGTGGAAGTCGTGTCGATACTTTTCACTTCTTGTTCAATTTTGAGGCTATTCTCGCCTTATGAATACTAAGTCGCATCCTATACTACAAGAGTTAAAAATTTTGTTATTTTTAATCGAAAAATGTGATGAATCCTAGGGTACAATCGATAGATCGATATGAAACTAAAGTATTGAGGTTCACCAAGGGAAAGAAAGCTAACTGAACGATAAGGGAGGATAGGGAATAACTAGAGCAAGTGGACATATTTCCTTACTTGGGAAGCACTCTATCGTGGGATGGAAGATGCAAAGATGAGATTCGAAAAAGAATAGCCTTGGCCAAGGAATCCTTTATGAAGCGAAGGGAATTGATGACCAAAAGTCATAGAATGTCCATGCCCTGATCCTCTACATTTTGATTTCATCTATGAATTTTCATGGCTTGATTTTTTAAGTTGGTCTCGGAAGGATAAGGAATACCCAATACACGTTAATGGGAAGAGATGTAGTAAATTAAATGGCAAATGATTCTCCCTAAGATCCTAGGTTCGACGCCCTTCCGGTACAGATATCATCCATACCATACGCATTTTCGCGTAATTCATTATTTATTTTGTACATGTTTATTGATTAATAAAACACAACAGCACAAATTGGCACCAGATAAGGTGACCCATCCGTGACTCCATAGAAATAAAAGTCTCTTCTCGTAGTCTACGGTAATTACAATAAGAAAAATATACTATTTTTAAAAATTATCCTGGGTTCGATGCCAACCCGCTTTAAATTTCTTTCCAAAATGAATATGTCGTTAGCTGGGAAGGAGTAACTCAAGAAGTTTCGAGTTAGCATGAAATTCGCTCTACTGCTGAGAATGCCCGAGAAATGTAATGCATTTTTAAAGTAAAGACGAGATAGGCAATGTAAGTCATGATGACTCCCTAATGATAATATTCCAAACAACGTTATCAATTTTATATGAAAAATTTGGTAATGAAGGAAAATTAAAAAAAACGTACTGACTAAAATAGTCTTCAAGGAAACGTACGTTAACTAAAGAATGAAGCTATGAATTAAGCACGGGACAGTCAATCATATAACGTTTGAGATTTAATGGTCTGGCAAGATTCATAACCCATTACATTACTGATTAAATATGTCAATTATCAATATAAATTCATTGTAGTTTAGCTTGATATATCGCATATAAAACTTATTGCAGTTGTGTTTTCCTTGACTTCTGACACCAATCTCTTTAAGAAACCATTGCGGTGTGCGTAACAAGAAGTGAAAAACTCGAGGAGAAGGTATAATGCGCACGAAACATCCTTGAAGCCTTGCTTGAGGTCGATCGGCTCTCGAGGGAAGTTCCCCGCCTCACTGATATTAGCTCCATTGGACGGTGTCGCCCTCTTGCATGGGACGGAGAAACTCACAAGTCTGAATTAGTTGCGCTGCGAGGGAAGGGAAATGGGGATTACGAGGAAGGACGACTGATTGGAGCTCCTCAAACGTTTACGCCGTTGAGGTGTTTGCTTTTGGGGATGAAAACTTGCTCCAGTGCGACTGTTTGAATCCGATCATGGACTATGACTTGATGCTGTATATAAATAGGCGAATGCACTCTATGCATTAAGCGACGATACTGTATTTTCACGAATTAATGAGGTGAAGATCTGTCCTTAATTTAGGTAAGGTGGGTCACATATAACCATCGGTTCACATATAACCATTGGTTCACATATAACCCAGCATTCACATATAACCATCGGTTGGAGGAATATTTTAATATGAGGTGTCTCAACAAGCAATTGTCACTCTCTTAATTGTTCAATATGTTTTTCTTGACTCATTCAAAGTATATAGTGTATATTAAAGATATATAAGTATCCTCAGTATTTTCAGCACAGTTAACCTTGTAACCTGACTATAGATATGCAACGGCGAAAGTGGTAGTTAATAAAATACTATGGAAAAATATATTACTTTATTATATCATGGATCTCCGCAACACCTTGGCCACCTCAGTTGATTTCATTAAAAATAATGGATGTCAGTAATCGTTTATTAATTCCATATTTGTGGCAAAAATGTAGTGTTCATCGTGGAATTTATTTATTTTGACTAATGAAAAATAATTAATACGGCACAGCATAAATGAACGATACATTTTTTGCAACATTGTAGTCTCAATAATTAAATTTATTTCTTTTGACTCATTTAAAATGATTGTTGCGAGACATCGTTTGTTAACGGTACTTCTGTTGCAACATTGTAGTCTGAATTGTCTACTTTTCTCTTTCGCCCAACAAAATCTACAAGTCGACTTGGACATACATCCATCAACCTGAAAACCTATTTGAACCACAACCCTGTATCTGCCACTGCTTTCCTTAATGAGCCAGAGTTCTATTTTCGGAAGAAACCCACGTAATAAAAGTACAACCTTTCTAAATGACAACAATTTTCATAGATTTCAATATGGATAGATCAAAATTAATGCAATTATTCTGCAGTTATAGTAAAAAAATGAGAAACAAAGACTAAAAAAATATTGGACATAAGAAACATCCTCTATTGTGTATCAAGATATGAATAATTATTCCAATTGAACAGAAAGAGACAAATGAAAAAATATTCCAGTCATCAACTAATGGCAGCAGATATCGAATATACTTAGAAAATGTTATTAATCTACATAACTAAATGATTACACATTCTGGTGTATTAACTACAACTACGACCGATTATGTGTTAAATTATCCACCTAAAATTCAATGTTATTCACGAAAACTCAAATTATTCCCGAGGTACAACTCCGCATCACGTCTCGTCTTTGTCGTGCACGATAATACGTCCACGTCCTCTGTTTTTTGTCCGAGGCGTTCATACAAATTTCCGATATTCGAGCATTGACGCCTCACTGATTGCTACGCCCTGAGGTGGTATCTCACTTGCTTTATAAATCCGGCCGTACTGCAGACTGCGCGGATCACCGACATCCCCAGAACATCCCCATTGCATTCACAGTCTGACCAACTTTCACGCTATGTTGTATCGAAGAACACGTAAATTTTACTAAATATACTGCGATGACCAAATTACATGGAGATAAATGTTTTGAGAAAATATTCTTCCTAATTGTCTTATCCGTCTCCTTGCCATGCATTGACTAGAAAACATTTTCAATGTATGCAAAGTAATCCATTCAACATTGATGTTATTATTTTTACCTGTGTTTTTATACGTTGCTGAGGGATTTCCATTCAAAAGACAACTGCAAAAAAGATCGTGGCCTACGGAATGTGGACTAACCGTAGCACGATTAAAATGCCATGGAGAGAAAGAGTAAGTTATTAGATAACACTCAAACGAATACAAAAAGAGCAAGATCTGCTAATAGCAATCAATAGAAGGAAAACTGAATACCTGTTTTTACGGAACACTAATTATAACCTTAAACAGTTGAACATTGAAGGGAAAATCGAAGGTGAATGAGGAAAAGGACGGAGAAGAACATCTTGGATGGACAATATCAATTTAGAAACCAACATAAACGATATATAAATGTGGTTACCAACATCCATCAATGGAAAGGCAGAAGAAGAAGAATTTATTAACTCAAATTAATGTTTTCATAATCAACAAGTATTTTTCCTTTCCTTCAGAATCATTTATTTTTTATTCTTACGTAAATGTCTATAAAATTCTATTCAGTGACAAGCAATTAGTCACTGATATGAAAACAATCACTAGCAAAAATATTAATATATTCTCATATTTTCCTATTGAAAACCAATTTAGTTAAATTTATATGTCAGTAGTAAATGAATAATTATTTATAGTATATTTATCTTCCTCAAGCACTTAACTATATCTGAATTAAACATAGGATCATTGGAATGATTCGGATCGGAATTTGGATTAAGACCGATATTTTAACTCTAAATAAGCGGCAAATCTACTGTTTAATCTTAAGCGATATACTAATAAGACTCACTAACTCCAACTATGATATTGTCACAGACTTCCTTGGTATAATAGCAATGGATAACCTATTGAAAGCATGATTATCTTTAATGAGCATTCAAGAGCGCATTACTGTCAGGGTCTTTGCGATTTGATGCATCAACGGAGCAAATTTTTCTGGGAGAAAGTTTAATGAATACAAAATTTCATGTGCAATTTAAAAATGCAAATTCGCGGTAAAACATCACGCGAAACGGTCGTATGAATGACGTTAAATTCAATCCGATTCGATAAATTTAATTTTTTTAAATAATTTGGTTTGTATGCAATCAGTCCACAAATATTATTACGATATTAAAGATCCTCCCGTACATTAGTTATCTGATAATTTAAAATTCAATCAAAGGTTATAACTACACAGTCGATTTTCAGATGTGTACATAACAGATTAATAATCGCATTTAAATAATTATTCATTACGCATATTATAATTAAACTCTACACTTCTGTCAAATGCTAACTGATATAAGGCGTAAACGGTAGATAGCTGCAATTTTCCAATTGAAACGATCTTCCATGAATAGATTATCTGGTGGGAGAGAACATGACAACTTGTACTGTTTCATTAAGGTTCTATTATCATTTATTTTACAGTACTGCCGCGGTCATTCTCCATAATAATTATGAAAGTTTCATTTAAATTAATTAATTCAATACTCATTATACGATGCACTTGGATTCTCGTTCGTAATTTATTACAATGATGCAAGTATATTTAATTATTTATTAATAAAACACCTTATTTTAATGGCCATTAAAAGTGGAACTTCTGAAGAAGTTTTGGCGAGGGAAAAAAATATCTACATCACAAAATTGTTGAGAATTGAAAACATGAATCGATATTGTCAACAACACAAAGAAATCATGAAAATGGTGCGTAATGAGGTGTCTGTGTAAAATTGTTGAACGAAGCGCAAATCTTATTTTCAAGTAATCAATCGGAGGCAAATATTATCACTAAGATTTCGCATTTAGTAAATGAATCCATTTTGTTTAATTTTAGTCATTTGGTAGGCATGCTTGGAATAATTGATGAAGAAATGCAATTGCCTCAATAAATAATATTATTCACATCATACATGATTAGTAGCAAACATTATCGCTAAAAAAATACATAATTTAAGAAAATGAGATTTTTTCGCGAATACATATATGGTAGGACATTCTGAATTGATCCCAACGCCAGTGAAATAGTAATAAAAACGTACATTATAATTAGGATATTTATATTTAGGTAAGAAAGTGTAACTAGAGCAGAGTAATAACCATAACGGAATTAGCGCGCGAGTTATTGTTTATGCGTGCTTCTAATAATTCAGTACCCTATTGGCGAGAAGCATACGATTTTTCAAAAGATACATTTAAGACGTAAGCATTCAATGAGATATTATTTGTACGTAAAAAACCCTCTCGGACCAGACATCTGAAAATAATTGCGAACTTTTTTAATCAAACGGCACATTTGTCCAGGAGACAGAGAGGACGAGGTTTCTAAATTGCATCCCGCGTACGGGCGCATTCAAATGTTAAAGGACCGTGATTTGTTTATCCCGATGAGTCACCATTATTTGCCATGGTAACTGCCCCTCGAAAAATGACGCGAGATTAATTTAAATGCGTTTATCTCGGTTTTTTTCCTTAGGTCGCCCTTTTCGAAATAGCGGGCCACTATTTCCTTGTCAGTCCATTCCTCTGCCTCGCTTCTTTCTTCTTTCCTTCTTTTTTTCTCTCTCCCTTTCTCTTTTTCTCCACCCCCTCTCTCTCGCATCCATACTCATATCTCCATATCTCTTTCTCATTCGCTCTCTATTGCTCTTTCCAGAATAAATGCTTAACGTCGGCAGATAAACATTCCATGAATTTCTTATATCTTAACGTTGGCAGACGTCCCGACGTTGGGAGTTGTCCCGGGCTTTAATCCCCTCTCTTGAAGTTGCCTCAAAACTTGCTTTTCCGGACATCGGGACCGCAATATTTTTCGCGTGCTTTGAAGACTTTTAATTCAAAAATTATAAAGTTGCTTAACAACCAAGTCTGTTCATTTCTGTCACTACGCAACGGTTTAAATTAAATGTTAAAATTTAGCATAACATTACGATGGCCAGTTTCGATAAAAGTTCAGAACGTAGCATATAAACTTCATTGCGAAATGTCTGGCTCTTTTCTTGAAAAGAGTTTTTTCGCATGGTATCTTTAAAATTAAAATTTGGTAACTATATCTATTATATATAGATGCTTCTCCGGATTCATTCATATATATACCTATATAGATAGATAGGATACAAATTCACAGCCTAAACTACAAGCGTCATTGATCTGAAATTTTTATGACATATTGGCCATAACGTGAAACCCCCAGGAAAAAAAAAAACTTTGATCCTCAGTGTCATAGGTTCGATTCCAGAGGGCCCCAAAGTCCCGATTTTTCCCGTTTGAATGCATTGCCGTGATTTTCGGGAATTAAAAAAAAATACTTTCTGGATAGGTAGAGAAGTAAAACTCAAGGTGCCTATATTTATGGTCTTGGACTTTCGAAAACATCAATGACTTTTACAAAAGTTATCCTGGGTTCGATGCTAGGACGATGCAAAGATCTGCCCTTTAAAATACATGGGAGCCGTTTTTCATTATTTTTTTAGATGCACTTATCGAAATGATAGGATGTTCGTGCTTGGCTGGAAGATGTATGGTACGAATAAGTTTTAGAAAAAAATTTTCATAAGACCGTACTGTTCCTGGGTTCGAAGCCAGAGCACAATAACGTTTCTCTCATAAGGAATATAAAGGAAAAGTAGGACGTCATTTGAGGCAGTTGTAACCAATATTTCTGCTTGAATTTGCATACGCGGTTAGAGATGGTGTTTTTCTTTTGTGCTGCATAGAAAGTATTGCCTGAAAGACCCGGGTTCGATGCCGGGCAGTAAAAATATCACCCATATATAATACTATGGGGTATCTTTTCATAATTTTTTTATGCATTTATCGATATGTAAGGGAGCTCTTGCTTAGATGGAATATGTATATTAACACTTTGTTTAAGAAAAAAAATAGATAAGACCATGCTGTTCCTGGGTTCGATGCCAGAGAACATTATAATTTCTCAAATAAGGAGTGTATGTGAATAGTAGGACGTCGTTTGAGGTAGTTGCACCTAATAGTTTTGCTTGAATTTTCACACATAGTTTGATATGGTAATTTTCTATTTTGCTGCATAGTAAGTACACCAGGAAGACCGGGGTTCGCTGCCAGGTGATTAAATTGCAGCGAATTCTACGAATATTTTGAATTTTTTTTTCTTTTGATGTCCGTCCCGATATGATGCCGATATGAAATTAGTGTTGTCGATCTGCTTGCAGTATGCAAGCTACATTTTACTCGTATCTATTATATATAGATGCTTCTCCGGATTCATTCATGTATCCATATATATATATATATACGAGTAAAATGTTGCTTGCATACTGCAAGCAGATCGGCAATTCTAATTTCATATCGGCATCATATCGGGATGGTCCTCTTAAGAAAAAAAAAAGGATTTAATTTTTTCCTAAAATTCGCTTAAATTTCATCATCTGGAATCGAACCCGGGTCTTACTGAAAACCTACTATGAAACACAATAGAAGATCACCATCTCTAACTATGTGTGAAAATTCAAGCAGAAATATTGGCTACAACTGCCTCAAAAGACGCTCTAATGTTCACGAATGTAAATGGCTCTCGGGACTCGAACCAAGGACGATCTTGGAAATCTAAAAAATGTTTTTGAAAGATATTTATGATCTCTATCTATATGCCGAATTTCAAGTTTCTATAATATAGAGAAAGGTTTCAAAATAATTCCTAAAAATCGGATCAACTTCTGATTGCAGAGACACCTGGTGTCGAACCCAGGACACATTGATAGCTATGAATGCATAGTTAGATTTGTTAAGACTGGATCTTCTATCATGCAAAGTTTTAAGTCGATAGCATGCCGGGAAGTACCTTAAACTTGTTTCCGTTATCTCCATAAGAAATGCATTGAGGAATGTAAATGGCCCTCTGGGATCGAACCAAGGAACATCAGGGAAAGCATAAAAATCGATTATGAAATATATTTATGATATCTAACCTCATACCAAATTTCAAGTTTCCATGCCATCGGGAAAGGGTCCAAAAAAAATCTTAAAAATCGCCACAATGCTTTTTAAACGGCAGATATTTGCATCGACCTAGCATCGAACCCAGGTTATTTTCTGTAAAACTCATTTATGTTTTCGATAGATCATGACCATATATAAAGGCTCCTTGAGTTTTGATTCTCTACCTATCCGGGAAGTATTTTTTTTAAATTCCCGAAAATCAAAGCAATGCATTTAAACGGGAAAAATCGGGACTTTGGAGCCCCCTGGCATCGAACCCATGACACTGAGGATCCTAATCGCAATTTTTCTGGAGGTTTTACGTTATGGCCAATATGTCGTAAAAATTTCAAGCCATTGACGCTAGTGGTTTAGCCTGTGACTTTGTATCCTATCTATATACCTATCTATCTATATATATCTATTATATACGAGTAAAATGTAGCTTGCATACTGCAAGCAGATCGACAACACTATTTTCATGTCGGCATCATATCCGGACGGCCATCAAAAGAAAAAAAAAGATTGAAATATTTCTTAAAATTTGCCTAAATTCCATCGTCCGGCATCGAACCCGGGTCTTTACTGTGAACTTACTATGCAGCACAATAGAACATCACCATCTCTAACGATGTGTGAAAATTCAAGCAGAAATATGGGCTACAACTGCCTCAAAAGACGTTCTAATTTTCACGAATTTAAATGGCTATCTGGATTCGAACCAATGACGATCTTGGAAATTTAAAAAATGTTTCTGAAAGTTATTTATGATATCTATCTATATGCCGAATTTCAAGTTTCTATATTATTGGGAAAGGTTTCAAAATAATTCCTAAAAATCGGATTAACTTCTGATTGCAGAGACACCTGGTGTCGAACCCAGGACTCTTTGATAGCTGTGAATGCACTGTTTGATTTGTATGGACTTGATCTTTCTACATGCAAAGTTTGAAGTCGATATCGTGCCGGGAAGTACCTAAAATTTGTTTCCGTTATCTCCGTAAGAAAAGCATTGGGAAGTGCAAATGGTCCTCTGGGATCGAACCAAGGACCATAAGCTAATATGTAAAATTCGATTATGAAATAAATTCATGATATCTATCGACGTGCCGAGTTTCAAGTATCCATGTTATCGGAAAAGGATCTAAAAAAAATCTTTAAAATCGTCGCAATGCATTTTAAACGGCCGATTTTTGCCCCGGCCTAGCATCGAACCAAGGACAATATTCGAAGATGTCTTTCCGATTTTCGTTGGCTATGCACGGCATTTAGCGGTCCCTCGAGTTTCAACTCTCTGCTTTTCCGGGAAGTGCCTCAAAAAAATTTTCGAAAATCCCCGCCATGTAATCTTATGGGGAAAATCGCGACTTTGGGGCCCTCTGGAATCGAACCCATGACACTGAGGTTCAAAATCGCAATTTTTCTGGAGGTTATACGTTATGGCCAATATGTCGTAAAAATTTCAAGCCATTGACGCTAGTGGTTTAGCCTGTGACTTTGTATCCTCTCTATATATATATATATATGAATATATGATATATGAATGAATCCGGAGAAGCATCTATATATAATAGATATAGAGAGGATACAAACTCACAGCCTAAACCACAAGAGTGATTGAGTTGAAATTTTTACGACATATTGGCCATAACGTGTAACCTCCAGAAAAATTGCGATTTTGAACCTCAGTGTCATGGGTTCGATTCCGGAGGGCCCCAAAGTCCCGATTTTTCCCGTTTAAATGTATTGCTTTGATTTTCGGGAATTAAAAAAAAATACTTCCCGGATAGGTAGAGAATCAAAACTCAAGGAGCTTACATATATGGTCATGATCTATCGAAAACATATATGAGTTTTACGGAAAATATCCTGGGTTCGATGCTAGGTCGGGATAAAAATCGGCCGTTTAAAATGCATTGTGGCGATTTTTAAGATTTTTTTTGGACCTTTTCCCGATGGCATGGAAACTTGAAACTCGGCATGGAGTTGGAGATCATAAATATATTTAATAATTAAATTTTATATATTCGCTGATGGTCCTTGGTTCGATCCCAGAGGGCCATTTGCACTCCATAGTGCATTTCTTATGGGGATAACGGAAACACATTTTAGGTACTTCCCGGTATGATATCGACTTCAAACTTTGTATGAAATTAGATCAAGTCCTAGCAAGTCATTTTGTGCATTTACAGCTTCCAATACGTCCAGGGTTCGACACCAGGCGTCTCTACAATCAGTAAATTATCCGATTTTTAAGAATTAATTTAAATCCCTTCCAAATAATATTAAAACATGAAATTAGGTATATAGAGAGAGAACGTAGATACATTTCAAGAACATATTTTATATTTCCTAGATCGTCCTTGGTTCGAATCCAGAGAGCAATTTACATTATTGAAAAGTAGGACGTCGTTTGAGGCAGTTGGAGCCAATATATCTGCTTGAATTTTCACACAAAGTAAGAGATGGTGATTTTCTGTTGTGCTGCATAGTAAGTTCACAATTAAGACCCAGGTTGGATGCCAGACGATTAAATTAAAGTGAATTTTAAGAATATTTTCAATCCTTTTTTTTCTCTTTTGACGGCCTTCCCGATATGATGCCGACATGAAATTAGTGTCTCGATCTGCTTGCAGTATGCAAGCTACATTTTACTCGTTAAATCTAAAAATGTAAGCTGCCCTGAGGAAGTAACGTTTAATAAGTCCCAATTCTCGTCTTCCTCGCGCTATGGAGTGTGACGATTTTTCTCGTAGAAGAGAGTTCACTCCAGTGGGAATCTTCGTGGAGTTTAAAATAGAGATGCTGGTTCGTACGTTGGAAGTTAATGCTCACGTAGATTCTGGAATGGGAGGGAATTTATGCTGGCTGGAATTAATTTTTTGACACCAAAAGAAGCTCTGTTTTTTCATTAGATTTCCGTTCTAATTTTTCCTTAAGCTTCAAGCAAACGGTACTTCCGGGTTTGAGTTAATAGCTAATATAATTTAAGTAAGCTCAGTACGAATATTTTTATAGTCAGCGAAGAATCTAGTTGAATCGTGAGAGTTCATAATTTATTCAGTTTTATATCAACGTGGTAACAATAAATTCCTACTACCATGCGATCGTTAATGGGACATTTTTCGTTTGTCTACTGGTATAGAATGAGGAAAAAGATATCATAAATAACTTCTGTCAGTTTACTTACTATCTGTGAGGGAATGAGTGATGATGTGTGTGCTCTAAGAAGAGCCCTTAATAGTGGCATTTAATTTAGTCAATGCTTTTAGGTTGCTTTGCAAACTTTATGCTTTCAATTATTGTACAGCACTTTATTTGTTCATTTTTAACCAAAACATTCTGGTCGAGTACGGAAAGCAGAAGAAAACTATATCATTCCTCCTAATAATCCTAATTCCCCTCCACTATATCTCGTTAGCTAACGTCACAGAGAGGAATTAGCTTTGTGGTGGAATACACTACAGTCAGATATTTAATACAGCAGATATCTTGATAGCTAATGTCACATGGAATGAAATTCCAATCTGCCATCCGGTGGAATTCATTACGGACAGATATTTGAGACATCCTCAGAAATCTTACATAAGTAAATGAGTAATCCAAGTGTCTGCAGATTCAAGTGTCCTGCTCCTTATTCAATGCTATTTATTTTTTTTCCTTATAACTAACCTCACCATTTATGTCATCCAACTTATTTTGTCTTTGTATTCCGATCAGTATTTTCCCTGCCTCAATGACATTTTTTCGCAGTCCCTCATATAGCATTAATAAAATAACGAATTATATAGTATTTTTTATATTGGGTAAGAAAAATCTGTACCCATTCTGTTAAAAGATAAATCGAAAAATCAATAATATGTAAAGCGATCGAAAGATGTACATTTGCTTCTGCAGCTTGTACTTAGTTTCTTGTAAAAAAATTACCTTCACACTTTCCGGTCAAAATTTGGAAGAAGTAGCATCGGATTTTTTTTTTCTACTGTCAAGACTTTGAAGGTGTTATATATGAGCAGAAAATCTGAAGATCATAATTTATCTTGAACGGCGAGTCATAAAACCTGCTCTTGGAATTATATACTGCAGCCTTTTAGCCTAAATCAAGTTAGCGAGCGAGCGATATGAATGAATTTTAGAAAAAAAAAAACAACAAAAAAGCGACGTGATCCCACTTGGACTCACTGGACAGTAAAGGGTCAAATTTCAATTTCAGCATACAGGAATCAATCGCAAAAAAATATGCACTATGTA
Source organism: Sympetrum striolatum (assembly GCA_947579665.1). NCBI lineage: Eukaryota > Metazoa > Arthropoda > Insecta > Odonata > Libellulidae > Sympetrum > Sympetrum striolatum. The sequence goes on along the minus strand of OX388348.1, from coordinate 13,974,207 downwards.
ATGGAAAGAAAGAAATAAAATTCCTTTGCAATACATCACCCATTCCCTTTGAAGTGAAATAAAATTTCCTGGAAATGGCAAAAGGACTATTCCTCGTAATACCCACTTGCCTCGATCAATGGCGAAATCGTGTAATACACCGAGTTCAGAGGTTAATTCCAAAACATGGCCCACATTCGCCGCCTATGAAGCGAGCCGTGCGCATGATCTTCTCGGTAGACGCTCATTTCAAATAAACTCCGCTTCGCAGAAATTATTCAGGAGTGGGCAGGTCGCGGACGTCTTTGTGAGACGCATTGCTTGGCCATCCGATAGAGGAACTGGGTCTCTCCTTTGTAGCACACGAGAGCCACTTTAAATGGCTCTTTCGAAAGGGTGAGCCCTCCGACCCCGCTGCTAACCTTAGACCCGCATTCTGTGCATAGGACAATGGTGCACATGGTCAAGTGCGCGACCCTAGAGCGGTCCCTTTCGGCAAGGTCAACTTGGGGAACCATACCCTTACGACAGCTATTTAAATAACGCCCCTTTTTATCGGCAAGTGCTCCATTATTTTCCCCGGTTAATGGAAGATATCTGGGGGTTTCACCGTTACTTTTTCGTAGAAATTTGAGGTAGAAATTTGGAGGGTCTCTCTGCTAATCCGAACCTTTAGCTTGCCTTCACAGGTACTGAGCGACCTTCCCAATAGGGGGACCATAAAAAAACTCACTGCGTGGAATACGATTTAAAAAGTTATAAACAATTCAAATGAGCAACAGTTTATTATCTTCGTCTCACTAGTCCAAATAGATATACAAGCGTTGGGTTGGTTGGGTTGGGGGGAGGGATTTCTAGCAAAAATCTAATGATCTAGAAATTCTCCCGCAACCCAACCCATCCCCGGGGCAAAGTTGCCGTGTGTCAGTGGGTCATTTCTAGCTACATCACGAAAAATCTCAATTTTCATCGTAGAACGTCGATCAAAAGACGCTCAAACGGTGAAACCCCCAGATATCTACCTTTTCCCCAATTCTGATCGTCTGTTTAGAGGCCAAGTTGCTAAGCATAAGAGCCACCACACCGCTTAATTAGCACCGTAAGAGGTATACATCTGCAGTATTCATGATCAATTTGATTAGGAACTAGCCTTTACGATCGTAGTGTCAAAAAATGGAAATGGACATGCATAGAAGATTGCCCTACCTTTCGGCTGGTTCATACGCCTTAATATTCCCTATTCAATCCCATTTCTTTTTCTTTTCAGTAGCTTACTCCACCCTTTATGTCATATAACATCTTTTGCCTTTGTAGAAGATGAATACCAGGTATATATGAGGAAATGTAGATCGCTTTGAGAAGGTGAATAAACAAAGTTCCATAAAGTGCAGCTTTAGATGAGTAGCCGCAAAAAGATAGGGACTTCCATTACAGTAATTTTTCCCCTATTTTTTATCCACGTTTGACATTTTTTGTTTCCTCGGGTCATATTAATTCCGTTTTCCTAATATTTTACTCTTCTACGACACATACTTAACATCGGTCAATCATTCCTTCAGAAAGCTTCATAAATTGCAAGAATAATTTGTCAGAGTTATTTCATTTGAAATCGTAACATTATCGACAGATAAGTAACTGTTCCACTAATTAAATCTTTCTTTTAGCATCTCAACGTTATAAAATAAAGTTACAGATTAATATTGGTATACGTTTTAGTCAAATTTAATCACTGATTAAACTTAAAAACTTCAGTTTTTCACTTGCTTGCTAGCTGAAGTTATCCCTATTTCTAGGTATACTAAACTTTCCCAAATAAAATAGTCTTATCGTAAATATTTTTTCTTGTACTAATTCAAGCATTCACTTAATTGCTAAGAGTGTTAAACAAGTTATCCAGTAGCATCACATACTAAAATAAGTAAAATATATTTTCGTTCAAGTCTCGAGAGTCAGTGAATCATTTTAAAAGTATTGATTGCAGCGTTGACCTATTGTTATGGAAACACGGTAATTGAAATGGAAAAAATCTGATGTGGCCAGCACATGACTTTCTCCATATATATAAGATGTAAATATTTATCTACGACAGTATTTTCAAACTCTATATTCAATCGAAACTTAGAAGATAAGTGATTAATTTCTTTCATATTATCTTTTACGTCACAAACATTATAAATAATGTTTTTCAGGACATGTTCGATGAAAAACGATGAAATTGGCCTTTCGCCCCAGCGCCCAGAGCGCCCACAACGTACATAATCTGCAACTTCCGGTTCATCAGTATTTCACAAATAACTCCTACACAATAAGTGATAAAAAAATATGTTTCGTACAAAAGTTAGAGTAAATTAAATTTGCTAAAACTTTTATAAAAACAATATATACCTAAATATCATATTTATGGAGATATTTTGAATACCGGAAATGAGCATTGAAGACTGAAGATCGACTTCCGGTTAACTGATTTACTCCAAAAACTAATCAACTCTAACGACATCAACCAAAATACTATATATGAAATTTGGTGTTGATTTGACAAATAGTTTTTATGATAGAGCGCCCACAAAGTACACAATCAGCTACTTCCGGTTTATAAGTTTTTCACGAATAACTCCTAATCAACCGGTGATACAAAAATATGTTAAATACAAAAGTTATAGTAAATTACATTATCTAAAACTTTTATACGGTATACAAACTACCTATATATCATATTTATGGAGATATTTTGAAAACCGGAAATGAGCATTGATGAATGAAGCTCGACTTCCGGTTTACCGATTTACTTGAAAAACTAATCAACTCTGACAGCAAAAACTACAGTACTATATATGAATTTTGGTATTGATACGGCTAATAGTTTTCACGTTAGAGCGCCCACTGTCACACACACACACACACACACACACACACACATACACACAGACATCATTCCGAAAATGGTCAAAACGTGTTCTAGGGACCCCAAAACATGTATTTCCGTTGAAATCTCGAATTCTCTATACTTCGTATATGGAGAAAGTAAAAATGGGTCGTTTTTAATGTTTTTAATACATCAATGAGCCAAAAGTTATGTTTCTTACAATTCTGTTTTCTAATTTAATTAATTACTTGAGTCGTTGGTTTGAACACACTACATATTTGACAGAAACTTCTCTTCAAGAGAATGGTCACCACACTCATAAAGAAAGGAATCAATGTAATTTCGACGATCCAAATTTAAGCCTGATTTTTAACCCTTAGTTTAAGCATACTAGTATATTAAAGTAGAGAAATGCCTTTCCAAATCCGAGCCATCGTTTTCTTGAAACAGGAAATCCATTTTCTTCAAAGAGATAATCAGGCCGACGCTTTCGCATTTATTGATTTTCAATTTCCGCGTGAACAGCCCAAAATTGTATTGTTTCTGCATCAGTGTATGAATGGGAATATTACTCCCTCGACAGTGATTCAAAGCGAACAATCCAACATTGGTGATAAAGCTCGCCGTCTCCATCACTGAAGCTCGTATCCTGTGTAAAAGGCACTTTTGGTGGACTGATTTCAATTCTGCGATGGGTGAGTTCCAGGATTTCAATATCCTTACTTTGTTTTGAATAAACTTACTTGATCATGTGCCTAATAGGCTATATGGATATGAATTTCTGATTTTTTTTTCTATGCATCATCAAGAGCTTCTGAATTGTTTCACATCAGTGATTCCCAACTTTTTGTCTTCAACGGCGCAATTATGGTTTATTTAACAGTTTGTACATATAAAATTCGAGGAAGAATATATTACTATGCGTGGAGAAAATAATTTTAGAAATTTCATCGAATAATTTCATTGAAAGACAAAATATCTGATAGCAAACTGCGAATACGTTACACGAAGCTTATTCTAGGATATAACATCTTAAATTCACGAAATGTATACATGACCGAATGGTTTGCCAATTAAATCTAAATTCAAAAAGGTTTTACAATTTTTAAAAGTTCATTAAAACCTTTAAAAGGAGTTTCATCTCTTAAATATTCTTTCTATAAATGCCTGAATTCAACATGTATTCTTAAAGAAATATGCCCGAACTTGTTTAAAACCATCCCTTTGGTCATGAAAGGAACTGATTGCTGAAATATGCAACAGTAATTATTAATTTTCCACTAATTTAATTCAAATTTTATGAAGCTCATTCAGAGCAACCTACACTCAAATCTGCTTCTGTTACTTCAATAAAATTCGCAAAAAAATAAGTCAATCAATAGAATGTTGTTCGTGGTATGAGTTAAAATTAAAACTTTCCGGTTAGAATAACAGGAGAACTACTAGCATCACATGCCAATAAAGATCTTTTAACAAACTCAACAAATCAACCACCACCGTGACCATGCGACACATTTACACGTGCTAAATGTCACTTTGGTGAACCTGGGGACATAAAAACAATGAAATCCTCAAAATAGACACATTTTCCACATCCACACGCTTTCTTTCAGGTCTCCGCGTCAAAAGCGCCCCCTTTTACACACTCCGGAAAACACCCGAGTCAAAACCTTCCTCTCCTTGTCTCAAGCCTTCTCGCCAACGCGAAACCATAATCCAGCGAGCGCCATGATATTGTCCCATCCCAATTTCGACGTCGTCAGGGACGTTCGGGTCGTAAACATTTTTCGAAAAAAGCGGGAAAAAAGCACGGGAAAAGAGGTCGAAATTGGCGGGAAAAAAAACCCGGACAGAGATGCTAATTAATCCGGGTCCGGAGTCTCGGAACAGAATTATGAGACAATAAGTCAAGGGAGGAAATAAAAAAGGGTTCCGGGGGCATAAAACGTTTGATTCGAAAGCGAGACGGGCTGGAGATGAGAGGGTTGAGATGGGATGGGGTCCAGGGGGCGGAAGATGCTGCAGACGGACTCTGAATAAAATATGGCTGGTCGGAGACGCTTTGGTGTAGTAAGATGGAAGGGGACTGATAAGAATGCTTGCGAAATTGAGCAGAGAGGGATAAAAAGAGAAGGGGTGAGTGAGGGATACGGGGTGGGGGATGAGGGGTCGGAGGTATAAGGGCAGATTTAAGTGGGGTGAGAAGTGAAGGGCGGTGGGTTGGGATAAGGAGCATGGATGGGGTACGAAATTGGTTTCATTCTGACGGGGATGGGGTCCGAAGCGGGTCACGTGGGATGTCTGGAGAGCCAATGGGAGGCGACGGATCCGACGAAAGGGGGTGGGGGAGTTGGAGATATGCGGTTTGACATTGTTGAAATGGATCTGGACGCAGTACTTCGCTAGGAAAAAGGGGAGAGGGGCGCTGTTTCCACAGTAAACGGAGTGAATCGGATGGCAACGGGAAAAGAAATCCTAAATTGCCAAATTAACGTCGGGTTGGAAGGTGTAATTAATGGCTCGGTACTTCTCCTAATTTGCCGCGGGTGATGGATGTGAAATACGGGCTTTTGATCGTACATCTCCTACATCGACTTCTTCTTTGATTCCTCTATGAATGCTCACATCTTTCTCATGGAAACTCTGGCATAAACAATGAAAATAAAACTCCTATATAATTACTTGACCCATATTGCTTTTGCTCTTCCTCTCAACGCATGCTTTCTCTATCTTTGTACATAACCATTCTCATCTACTTTTTTCTCTCTAATTAGAGTTACCTTAATACGTTTATGCAGTATTTACTATTTTATACTGTGTGTGTTGTATCATTAATGTATTATATATTATGTATTTATTCTGTCTATAGCTGTACCTTTTGGATGCAAGTCCACGTACTTTTCTCCCCTTTCTTCTTCTTGTTTTTTATTCGTTTTATGTTCATACCATATATTATGAAGATACCATTTATTTAAATGCATACTATTCTTATTTATGTATAGCATGCATCTACTGAATAGTAGTACATTTTTGTATTTTGTCGGTATCGGTAGGTTTGCGCAGATTTTCCACAGCCCCTTCGTGGGTGTTTTCCTGCAGTGGGTTATTTTTTTCCTAAGAATCTCTTAGTATTTTTACATCCAAAATTTTTCTCATAATATTCTCTTTACTTAAATTATTCTGTAATTACAGACTATGGGTTACATGGATGGAGAGACTTTTAGTCTCATTCTCTCACAAATAAAGACGATCATCATCATTATTATTACATCTCCCGAAATAAAAATCACTTTAAAAAATTTACATTTCTCCTGCTAGACGTTTTCACCGGAAAAAATAAGTTCAGGAACTTTTTGAACGTAGTAGCATAAAATAAAATGTATTAATAATTATGTATGAAGATACTGAATACTGACTATGAAAACCGGTATCGAAAACAAGCACCGAATACCGGTAATGAAATCTGGAACCGAAAACCGACACGAATCGCTTCATAAGCCAATTATTCTTGCAATCGCTATATTTTTATAGCGAATCCGTAGCATCTGCGCAAAAATATTTGTCAGAAATCTGCTTCCATTCAAACGCGGAACATTGTCTTGCGTGGGCGTCTTCTTCTCGCGTCCACTCCTGGAATATTGAAACCCAAAATGTATCTCTCCCCCTCCTATGCGAAAAGGGTTCGCAGAAACCTTTCCATTTCGACAACATGATTGAAAAGCATTCGATGATCTTGCTTTTAATATGAAAGCACCTTAAACGAGATTGGAGGTTTACCGCGATGAGTGAAAACCCTGGGCTGTTGACCACTTCGTCTACACCCTGGATTGCGGACCTAAATTACCAGTTACACTTGCATTTGCTGTCCTTAGAAATTTTTATACTGTGAAAATATTTAATGAAGTAACATAAAAAAGAAGTAAAGACAATATCTTTTCCATATATGTTAGCACGTACGACCAGTTTCATACATCACATTGTCGTAAGGTATACGGCCCAAATGTCGGTTGCTACCTCATCCCCTCTGGTATAAGCTACTAAGAGCTTGCAGAGAGGAATGAGGTAGTTTGCCATTGCTTTCCTCACTGAGCCTGAATGCTATAAGCGGAGCATATCTACATGCAAGTGAGGCAAAGGGACCTTTGAATTATGCACTGTCTAAAATTAGGTATTAGGATTTATCGGTTGTAAATATAGGAATTAAACATCTCTTAACAACTCGGTAAGCAATATTCCATTTATTAATAGTAAATTAGTGGCTTGATTTTCCACAAGAAAACTTTTTCAATGGATCAAAATATTTTGCTATTGAGTGGAGAAAAAATTGATTTCAAGCAACTATCATTCAGTACTTTCACAATATGATTCAGCTCAAATATAAATGTAAAATTGTGCTAATTTTCCTGCACAACTCCTTCAAGAATTAATTAAAATTACTTTACTAAACTAGTCTTAATACCATTATATTGTCAGACTTATACTGCCATATTACGGTTTCAATATCGTGTTTCAATATGGGAGTTCTGATTTAATTTAATAAGCGATTCCTAATATTCTTCAAAATATTATTTCATTTTTTACCAAGTAAAAGGCGGAGATAATTTCAAAGATACATATCCGATTAATGATGCATAAAAGTTCCTACAACCATGCTTTTACGGATGGACTAATTTTCATTTGTCTTAAAGCTCGGAATCATTCCATTGCTATTGTCTTAGTTTGGTTCATGGCAATGCTAAGGTATAAGTGAGGCTTAGTAAAGGCATTAATTAATTAAGTAACTCCTTATTAGATTATATGTGAATTGTTATTAGAGAGGTTATTATGCAGCACTTTCGTCTACTTGCTCAACCAATAGTATTGTCTCAAGAGGAACACAAGGACAATCTACCTCATTCTTAATCTTGACTTCTAAGAAGCCTCAATCACCAAAACACCTGGCAGGACATTGTAAGAGGATTTAGGTATAAACTAGTCAGCGGAGTAGAATAATTCAGCAACAGACACTGGAACGATAGCAGATCAAATAGATTTGGAAGGCAGTTTCATCAGTGCTCCTTGAATGGATTACGTCGAAATTCACATCGCAAGACCTCTCCTAATGACATAAGTTTTTCATAGATGGTAATGCAAGCAATTAGATATGTGTATTTTGAAGAGGTGCTCTATGAAAAATATGATATCCTATAGTTTTCCAATGTGAAATTAGGGAGAGAAAAATAACCCGTATTTAACTGTTAGAAATTTCAGCGAAATAAAAATGTTCACCGAGGATTATATATAGGAAAACCATTACAATCAGATACTTGTAGGAATATATTATGATGTTTTGACATACACATATACTAGTCTTAAAGAATATTGATCTTTTACTGACTGCACACCCTGCCTGCCCACCGATCGCATATGCTTCATTGACGTTTTTCATCAGAGAATAAAAAATTAACTTTGGGCCATCTACAAGAAATCTGTAAAATACCAGACATATGAAAATAAAAGACATATCTCATATATAGCACTCAGTTATTACTAATTCATTTAAAGCTTTTAGTTTTAGTACCATTGATAATTATTTCTGATAAAATTAAGGGCTGAATCACTTAAAAGTTTGTCAATTGCTCTCACAATTTTATATTCCAAATTATTTTCGATTACCATCACCTTTTCTACGGTTTCTATTGCTTATCTATTCAATCAAATCAAGCTATTTTTCCACCTTTATCAACCATCTATTTCCGCCGATAGAGCCACTTCCATTTGTCTCTCTTATTCACGGGCTAACCGATGGACAAGCAGATAGCGAATATATACCCTTCCCAGCTTGACGAACGACTTAAAAGGAACCCACCTCTCCCGAACCCACAAGATAAAAAAGGACTCGGAATCTATCGCCACAACATTTTATTCAATCTCACACAAGTGGCCACCTTGCTTCCTCAACCCTTAACCTCCTGGTAACTCCTCCTTACCCTCTTAAACCTCTACATGGTCTGAAAACCCCGCGCGATAAGAAGTTACACCCTAGGAAAAAAATCCACCTCGCAGGGGGGTTAGAGTAACCTTCCTCAAGAAGATGTGGAAATTGAAAAAAATCGGGCAACATAACACGGAACTCGATTCCCGTTGATTTTCGACGCCATCTCGAGCGTTTTCATCTCTGGACCATTTCATCGACTGCTCGACATCTCTGCGTCGGAGGGAACTCTCTCGGACAAGGCGACCGGATTAATTGACAGGGATCGCCGCATTGCCAGAGGTGAGATATCCACTCCCCTGCGTTCCATTCCCCGTTCCATCCGACAACTTCAATCCTCCCCTTCTCTCTCCCATTTGCCGTCCTTTTCCGGATTACACCTCCGCTCTCCTTAACATTACCGCCTCCTCTTTTTCCGTCCCATCGATCCGCGACCGATCCGAAAAACAGAAGCAAAAAATCTGATGTGGCCAGCACATGACTTTCTCCATACATAAGATGTAAATGTTTATCTACGACAGTATTTTCGAACTATATTAAATCTAAACTTGGAAGATGAGTGATTAATTTATATCATATTATCTTTTACGTCACAAACATTATAAATAATGTTTATCGGGACATGTTCGATGGAAAACGATGAAATGGCCTTTCGCTCCAGCGCCAGCGCCCAGAGCGCCCGCAACGTACATGATCAGCAACTTCCGGTTTATCAGTATTTCACAAATAACTCCTACACAATCAGTGATAAAAAATATTTTTCATACAAAAGCTATAGTAAATTACATCTTATAAAACTTTTATAAATAATAGTTTCTACCTTAATATAATATTTATGGAGATATTCTGAAAATAGTTTTCTCGTTAGAGCGCCCACTATCACACACACACATACACACACACACACACACACACACACACACACACACACACACACGCATACACACAGACATCATTCCGAAAATGGTCAAAACGTGTTCTAGGGACCCCAAAACATGTATATCTGTTGAAATCTCGAAGTCGATTTTTTTCATGAAAACAATAATTTCCCTATACTTCGTATATGGAGAAAGTAAAAACCGAGAATGGAAACAGACCGGAATAAATAAACTGGGACAGAAAACCTTCCGAGTTTCCATAATTGCTTCGGTACCCAGTTTTCATTATCGGTTATTATTAACGGTTATTATGACCAGCCATTGTAACCGGTTATTATTACCGGTCATTATTTTCGGTCATTGATACTGGTTACTATTAACGGTTACTATTTCCAGTTATTATTACCAGTTATTAGGACATGTTATGATTACCGGTTTTGGTGCCTTTTTCCGATAGCGGTTTTCGGTGCTGGTATTCAGCATCTGATTTAGACCAATTTAATCCACACAATAATTTTATCAATAAAAACCGAGCAATTTTTTAAATGTTAACCGTAAACCGGTTTTTCGTAACTTGTTATCTATAGCAGTTTTCAGTACCAACTGGTGTCAGTATCGGATTTCAATAAAACTTAATCTACTCATTCATTTCACCAATGAACAAACCTCTCAATTTATTGAATTTTAGCCGCAAAATTAAAATAAACTTATACGGAGAACTGTACTGGAATTCGTTATTTATTCTGGTCCTATTTTGGGTAACTGCTTCACTAAAGAAATGTTCTCTAAGGATCTACTTATCTTATGTAAAAGCCACTCTCATGCATTACTCCCTAATTAAACATAAATTTTCAATGACTGGTTTCATCATTGGAATATAATGCTAATATCACTGGTTTTACTTTGTAATCTAATCAAATATGACCTTATGTTTTCCTGTAGTATCTCTTGATCAGTGCACAAATAGTGCTCTAAAAGTGTTTTAGTTGAAGGACCAACAATCTGCATCCTTTTGAAATAAACTAAACGATTTAGCTGAGAAGGTGACTTAATGTTTTATTATTAATTCTAAAATAGTCTCAATTAAACATGTTTTAATAGTTACAGACGACACACAATCATTCTCCAAGAGGATTACTCTATAAATCGGGACCTTGTGGTTTAGCCTTAGTACTCAAAGCAAACTGTTAACAAAGCCGGTAAACTTTTATTTTTAAATAAGGAAAAACATAAATTAATCAAGGAAGCAAATTTAGAAATTTCATATGATTTTCCCCGCTATTTTTCCATTCCTGGGCTAAATATTTGACCCAACCCAACAACAAGGATGACGTGACGTCGGTGACCAATGCAGAACCTTCCGAAATCTAACGCTAGACCAAAGATGTAGCTAGGTCCATTTATCGTCTAAGTTGAGCGTCCATTGATTCAGTCCCTCACTTTGACGCTCTTCTGTTTCTTTTTGAGGGGATGCTTGTTATCGTTCCGTTCCGTTGACGTCCGCAAAGGGCTCCGCCCAAGGTCATCCGGCGCCCAGAAGACGGAACGCTTTTTGGCACCCTCGCAGTCAAATTTCTTTCATTTGCCTCGATGTTTTTCTTTCGGGGGAAACCCAATTTGACGCAATTGTCCCCGAGTCTCCACCGATTAAACAACGACTCCAATTGCGTGGGCGCCACGGCCCCTTTAAAGAGATTTCTTTCCAATGGATTGGTTTCGAATCCCACGCAACAGTATTCCTTCCTTTTTTATCATTTCGGGATGCCAATGGGAAACCGATCTAATGCAGTTTTCTATCCGCGTGGGTGAGATATACAGGATTAATGGGGTTAAGGACTTAGGTAGAATTTAAATAAAGGAGAAATTTCCAGTTGAACCGTTCCTTGGCAAAAAAATCGATTTGTATATTTTAGTATACGTATGGGCCAATTTTTTGCATATAATCTAGTTAAGGTGGGTGTATTATAATATAAAAAGGTTTCAACCTGAATAATTTCATCTTTGAAATGGCTGACATTTAAAGTATATTCTCAGAAGTACAAGAGTGGGCATAATTCTGCCCTGTGTTAGTTTCCGCTAAATTATCAAATTAATTTCATTTTTGCGACGGAAATGAAAACAAAATCGGGAGTTCAATAAGAAATTTTAGTAGTTTTACAGTATAGAATTATTTAGATTACGAATTGCGATATCATAAGAGCCAAATCCATTTCTATTTATTCAACCTATAGGTTGAATAAATAAAGTTACTTAAATATATAGTTATATTTTAGTAACTTTCTTCCTTCTTATATTTTCTTGTCTATTACGTCATTTCTCACACTGATAATATGGACTTTCTATCACATGTAACAATTTACGTGCCAATCAAATCGTTGATTTTCCTTTAGTAAATATTCTAACAATATTGATAAGGATTACGTATTGTAGCGCTCCAATGTCTAAAACAATCAATAGTAATCGTTCTTTTTTTATTATTTAAAAATTATATTAAGTTATCTTTAATAACGGATTGATGCCTATTATTTGCATACGCACTCGATGTGTAGGTGGGTGCATCAAATATTAATATCTTCAGCTTCAGTAATTTTATATCTAAAATAATTCGCATTTTAAATGCATTCTCGGAATTTTCAGACTATAAATACTTTTGTTTTACAGTAGGTTCCATGAATATAAAATTTTAATTTATCTTATGAGGACCTACAAGTGATCCTAATAATAAGTGATCCTTAATTTAGAATTCCGTAATTAAAATCGGTTCAAAAATCTCCATTCCTTTTAGTGTTAGACAGAACGGAAGAGACTTCTGGTATCAGAGTGTCGCATATGTACCAATACGAGCAACTTTTTCTATGAAATTTTTTGTATAATGGCGTTGTTTTCTTTATCATGAAGCAGCCATGTCAATGATTTACTGCCTAAACTGTCCTGTCCTCTGTACCCTATCTATACCGTATCTAATTACCCTTTTGAAAACTAAATACTTTTCTAAATCCAAATGCTGCCAATTTTAAATGGACGCTATATCTTCTAATTTATAGGGTTAATTATTTCAGTACAAAAGAAGTTGTTTTGAAATTTAATAGTAAAATAACATCACATTTTAAACACTTGGTCATACAAAGTCATGCATAGAAGCAAGGTTTAATACCAAAATATGTCTAACGACGTCCACTGAAGTTTAAATGTCCATTAAACTTTCATTCTATACGAAATGTAATCCTGCATACTTTAAAGAATCCAACCGAGATCTTGTATGTTGCTAAAAGTCATTTTTATCTCACTTAGAGATAAACTTTCAGTACATCTTATGAATTTTTTGATCGACGATGGCTTCTTTAAATTTCATGAATTAAGCAATAAGATAGGTACTCACTTAATAAATCATACGTCTTCAATAAAAGTACAATAGTTTAAAATTTCTTCAAATAGTTTCTATCGGAAGTCTAAGATTTCCCTCAGTGAATACATCATTTAAGTTTGTGCGACCTGACCTGTCCTTCGTTAAAATGTTATTCTATAAGAACTGTAATCCTGCATAATTTCAAGCATCCAAACTAGATCTTTTCTGCTGCTTCAACGCATTTTTAAACCAAAGGTGTAACGTATCTAAAGTTTCTGCCGTAGGGTTAGAGCTCATCTCATACTTCCATACCGCGCCTCTGAATCTAACTGTTGGAGCAAATAGACCGTTCCTAAGTCACTTTACGTACGTACAAGTCTTGCTCCAACTCCACGCGACCACAGGAGCGACTAGAGCCTCGAGTAACTTCGCAGACTCCACAAAAACGGATTAGCCCCACGATATAGCCTTACTCCATTTCCACCTGAATTTAAACCTGCGAAATTGCTCTTGAATCTCACTTTCGTCTGAATGGAGCATTCACGCGATCCTCTCTTTTTCTACTAAACGCTTCCTCCAATTCTTCCTAATCTTGTGCACCAGTCTCGCCGTGTTCTTGTCTATCTCTTCCACTTAATGTTATTCCTCGGCGAGTTTCTCTCCCTTTCTATCTCAATAAAAGCGTAGGAAACTTAATAAATCGCGCATTTAATCTCAGAGGCCATAATTTTGGGTATTTCACTACTATGAAGTACGATACGTTACTCATGAGAGCATAAAATGAGTAATGAATCGGCAATTAAGAGGAAATCAGTACCCAGTAGAAATAATATGATATTGGGAAAGTGCTCCGTAACTCTAATGATATCTCATTACCCGTGTTTACAAGCACTTGTTACTGTTAAACGGTCAATAATCAGCCCTAAAGCCACCTAATGTAATCCTTTATTATGAATAAACTATTCATGTAAATCATATTAAAAATATGAATGGTAACACTTGTATTTCTTCCAATGCTTATCATTTCTTTAAAATAGGAAAATTATTATTTGCGATAAAAGGTAAACATTGATATTTTTCACTACAGTCATGAAAGCGGTATTAATGAGTCTATGAAAATGATATTTGTAATGGAAATTTATTAATTTAATGCAGCTTTCGCTCATCGCTCAGATATCCATTATACGGCATTTCGCTTACTTATAAGGACCAGTAAGGGAACATATATTACAAAAACTTTTATAAATCACTGTTACAAGTGAAGAATCAATGCACAAGATTGACGCCTAATTGAAAATATAAGGATTTAGTTATTTTTTTTGTTTCTCTACTTATCTTGAAGGCTAAAACTGGAATATATTTTTGAGAGTGAAATTCGATGGCAATGCAATCATATGATGACAGTATGAGTGTTACTCATAGCACTTTTCATAACTATCGGTAATGGGTATTCAATATATATCCCATTATTTTTCATTAATCATACTTCATTAGCTACCTTATCAAAATAAACAAAGTTAAGACAAAATTATATGAAACTTAAATTTTCATATATCTTTTACCACTTGATAAGTGGTAAATATTGCATTCGTTATTGTATGGTAACACAAACAGTATTTATGACTATGTGGAAAAATGAAAGCAATTTCATCGTAAAGCATAGAGTACCTAATCTTCCCTACGAAAATTTTTGCTCTTTCTTGTTATTCAAATCCACCCCAAACATCACAAATTTCTTGCATACAGGAGCTGACACAACAGAGTGGATGTCTCAATTTCATCCCAAATGGAGTCATTTGTCTGTCTGTCCTCGGTGTGCATTTTCGCATCCTGTCTCCAACTTCGCAGACACTACATTCCACTCCTGCCTTCAGCATGTTGTTACACTCCGATCCCATTCATTTACTTTACATTTACATCCTCCTTCCAATCATTATCTGCCACCTATTCAATAAGTAAAACTCTTATCCACCCCTCTATCTTATCTCCTTTTCTTCAGGAGTTAAAAAAAATAGCAACACCTCTTTGACGGGACTATACGGCTGAAGAATTTGTTACGAATTACTCAATATAATTCAAATAAAACTTAATCTGATAAATTTATATATTTACATGCAAACCCTACTGAAAGTATATCGGTGTTGCAGCTCAAATCGAACTAAGTTTGGGGATATGATATTAAGTATGAGTTTTCAAGTACTAAACAAAACGGAATGGTTAACAAAATATTGAGAACTAAGTATTGAGTTGCTCTAGTGGGCATGTTTTTCTAACGCTGGGTGACAAAAATGAACTTCATCAGAATCAGAAACAGTTTTTTTAAGCTACCATTTCACTGCTATTTTTCAAAATCCACACCTCGAACTAAAATATTATTAGAATATAAAAAAATGACCTAAAGGTGAAATGAAACAATAGGCAAGAAGAAATCCGCTTTTTGGAGTACAATTTAAATTTTTTCTATATTTAAAGAGCGACAATATTTTAATATCAGTAAAATATATAAGTAAATAATAAAAACCTTCGGCCATAGAATAGTAAAAATAGAGTCCTCCATTTCATTCCCGACACTAATGATAGTAACAATAATTAAGGATTAACTTGTTGAAACGTTAATCGAAAGGGAAAATGTCAACACTTGTCCGATTAATTCATCTCGCACCAGCAACATATCTGAAGCAAGGGCTGTTAAGATCAAGTTATAATAATCACATTCAATTCCATTTACCTTCCTATAACAATAATTTACTGTTAGATACATTCCTGATCTTAAATCTCCTCTCTAAAATTTACGTTCGGTGAAGTCAATTAAAACAGATTTTCTGCAAAATATACAATTAAATAAGATTTTTCCCGTAGCTTCAGTTTATTTAGACTCTTTTTTTGCTATTCCATCTCTGCAGATATCCCCTTCAAGCATCTTTATATCCCTCCTCCACTTCTTTATCCGTATCACGGACTCTCCAACTGTAGATACCGTCGACCCCTTAGGAAACTTATACACCAGTTATGGACCCCCATCAAGTTATCCCTAATCAATAACAGACCTAAAATCAATCACACTCTCCCTTATTTTGTTTCATAGGATTTAACAGAAAAAAATTGTAGGTTTTCCTAAATACTTGAAAGTTGCTCCCAATTTTTAAAAAATTAACATAATAGGAAATTCAAGTAATAACTCATCTTGCTGCATCTTTTCAAAAGACTCCTCAAACATCGCGGTCTAACAGTGCAGCATCTTATGGAACTAATTGAGAATACCGATCGTTTGCTGTTTCCATTTTTTTATTTCACTATGCCATTTTCCATAGAGATCCACATTGTCATCTGCGTTAATAGCATGATAGATGAGCAAAAAATAGACACAATGAGGAGGGATCAATAAGATTTACATCTTGTTCTCCAGAATTTTAAAATTCAGCTTAACACTTTCACTATTTGATTGCTGTTTGATTATCTATATAAGATAATCAATTAAGATTTTTTGGCACACGCAAATATATCCCAAATGATAAGAGTTGACGTGTTGCTGATGTAAGAATCTCAATGAAACTTATACAAAATATAGAGCCCTTTATATAGAGAAGGACCTTCAAATCTGAGTTTTCCGGCACTAAAGGAGTTAAGAATCCCAAGAAAAAGGCATCAGCCCAAGAACCGGTAGATCCACTTAACCATTAGCCACCCAAATTACTAAAGATAGAATATGCAATAACGCTTAATGGAATTTGAAAACATTAAGGAGAAAAATCCAGTGCCAAAACAATATTAATTGAAGTTACAGAATTTTAGGAATCGGCCGAGAACCGCTGTTTCACTTCAGCACACATCAGACCCACATACACATACAAACGCAGATCGATATCATTGCACTTAGTCCGTCTTCCATCTTCCCTTTATCATCCTCTCTTTCTGAAGAACATTGGTCCACCTCCATCCCACCCCTCTTTTCTTAATACGGATCTTTTTCTAACCCCTCCAATTCCATTCAAGTACAATTCCTTACCCCTCAGATATTCCTCCCCCTTAAAATGCCCTTCCCCTCCGAGGTCTCACCCCTTCCATCATTTTCCACCTACTATAGCCCTTCCCTTCAATTGTATAACTCTTCCTTCTGTCTCACCTCTTACATATCAATCCCCCTAAAACTTTCCACCTCATTCTATTGCCCATTAGAATTACTCCTACTCTATTTCCCTCCACCTCCAAAATTCCACCCACTCCCCCCCCCAATGTCATTACCCTCCCCCTTTCCATTCCCTTCATCTTCCTTTCCTCTTCCATTTCCCTCCCCTCTGATATCCCACCCACTCCAACTTCCCCCCTCAGTTTTCTCACCTTCTTCTAAACTCCCCTCTCCCTCCATCTCCTTTCCTTCGAATGTACAACTCTTCCCAATGTTTCACTCCTCCGATCCTCCCTCCAATGGTCCTCCCACTCCGATACCACACTCATATAAACTTCCCTTCCCTGCATTGGCTCTCTACAAACGTCCAACTCTTTCTAAATTCTCACCCTCTTTAATTTCCCTCCCTCTCCAACTTTCTTCCTCCTTCTATTTCTCCTTAAATTTCCTTCTAGTCTACTCCTCTCCCACTCCGATGTCAAACTCCCATCAATCCACTCCTCCAATAACCCTCCCCATCCGATGTCCCTCCCACGTCCCTCCCCCTACAAACTCCCACTCCCATGAACTTCCCTCCCCCTCCGACGTTCCTCCACCTCCGATGTCTTCCCCTCTCCAACGGCCGTCCCCCTCCAATCTCCCACTCCCATAAACTTCCCTCCGATGTCCCTCCCCCTCAATTCCCCCCCCCCCATCTGGAGGGCAGCATCGACCACCAAAACCATATCGCATTTCTAGCGACATCCCCCTCCACCCATCCCTTTGCGTGTTCCATATGCTGAGATTCCCAGAGAACGGCGCCCAGAGATGCGTGGGTGGAGGCGCCCTTTCCGATGGATATGCCGGCGCCGCAGTCCTCTCCCCCATTGTTCCCCCGCCCTAATAGAAATGTTTGGTTTTCCCGAAATGCGACGGCTATTCACTCGTACGCACCCCGGAAAAGGGGAATTTTTGTGTTTCCCCCCCATTCTCTCTCTCTCCCCTTTCCGAAGAGCCGTCGCGCGCCCTCTGCCGCGATTAGTCACGTTGAAGGCGTCGGAATGAACGGTTTCCGTCAAGCCGTGGCGTTTTATAAAAGCGCGAGAACGCATGGGAAGTGCTCTTTCGAAGCCTTTCGTCTTATCCAGCGATGCGATGTGTGGGAAAACATGGCCAATTTGGGCGAGGCCGCGGAAGAGATTTGGAGGGGTTTTAGAGAGGGAATTTCGGTCCGATAATGGGTGAGAGGTGTGAGATTAGTTAGTATCAATAGGTTAAAACGCTTAGAAGCCTATTGATGCTGTGTGTTTACTTGATGATTAGATAAAGACTATGTGTAGGGATTAAAATCTAATGAGCAAAGCATGGAATCTAAAAATGGAACTAAACTAAACAACGGAAATATAATAAAGTCCAATTACTGTACCAAACAACTGAATAGGAATGATGAGCGAAGAGTCATAAAAGAAAAACGAATGCAGAGTCCTGGCTAATCTTACTGCGACGCCTTACTGTAATCGGAAATTGAAATTGAACCTACTAGCATATGCATTTCTAATAATACCTATATGATTTTCAAAAAGAAATGCCACTTTTGAATAGGAAGATACAATCGAAGTCTGAGGCAAAGTTAGTTCACAATAACAGATACACTTTCCTAAAAGATATTAAACTTCAATTTACTTAAATAATTAAAAAGCACCTTTCTATAAGGTATAGAAATAGTTATAATGTGGAGTGATTACATAGGAGAAAATACATTTTAGATGCTTACAGCAATTAAAAACGAACGATACTGTGTTGTTTGTCTTCAAAATTTATAGAATGGAAATAACAGAGAGCAAAAATAGTATTTATATGCTATATCTGGCCAAACAAAAAACAATTAATTTTATCGAACCGTGATGATTCCTATGAAGAGGAAAACCTTTGTATGTATCGTATATTGATTTTAATTACCTCCATGTTATCAACTTTGATTTTAAGTTACTTAGAAAAAAGTATCAAATTCCTTTTCCCTTTTTTGTTTGAATGATCAATCACCTTCAAGGAGCCTAAACAAAGGTTTGACTCATAACATACTAATATGATTTACTTAAACTCATCACAATCATAATTCATAAAATTGAAACAGATCACGACGGAATTCCGCTATTAGGCGGTACTAATTAATTATACACGGTATCTTCCCTTTTTAGTTCATTTAAGTCCATTATCTAGGTGCATAATTTCTTTGTTTTTCTCTTTAGTGTATTTACGAAATGAGCGTTTTTAGCTCACTCAGAATCTGAGGAATGTATTTTTGACGGTCGTTGGAAACTGCTGACCCATTTCCACTATGAGCCCCTTGCCAGGGGTTGTCATGGTGATTCCGGTTGAATGCCCTCTCCTCTCAGATCTGTAAGCGATACAATAGTATGATAGCCTCTCCTGCATAAGTCCCAAGCGTCTTTATTTCTCCAGAACAGTCACGAAGTAACATACATTGAGCCCAAAATTCATTTTGACTTTTAAATCCTGTTTGATTTTTACTTTTCTTATCGCCATGACGGATTTCGTATTTCCATTCAAGAAAATAAATTCTGTTCTTTTAAAATAAATCAAAAAAGTACAAAAATAACACCTACGTACCTACGCCTCTTTAATAGCTTCTGTGACTGAAATAAGTGAATGCGGTTTCGGTTGCTTATGCTTAGCAAACAATTCTTAGGAAACTATTCCATGAAGAAATATCTTTGCATTGTTCACACTAGTAACCTGACTGCCATTGTTAGACTTTAAAAAATATATTATTTATTTAAGCTCACGATGAATTGAGTAATCTATTCGGCGACAAGATTGCTTTTTGGAATTTTGGTTTCATACGTTTTCCACAACGGTGGCTCTTTCTGGGATGTAATCTCTGATATATTTGGGTAAGGTTTTTTTTTCTAATCAGAATTTAGAATAATTAATCGTAGTTATCGCATTTATTTAATTTAGAGATTAGCTGTCAGTACGGTTTTGAAACGTTTTCTTCGATGGCTGTATTATATGTCAATGAAATCTGCAATTAGATAATCATTAAATAAATAAACCATCAATGAAAGGTAAAGCATTTCTATCTGAAATGTACAATTTCTCTCAATTAAATGTGTGCGGTATCACTTGTCTATTTATATATCCTTAATTTAACAGTAAAAGGGCATTATCAAATATTTAAGTTCAGATAATACGTTTTGTTTCCTGCTCTACTTCATATCACTTACGCTGTCAATGTCATGATTTTATTTTATTATTTTGTACGGATATTTTCAATTCAAACTAATAAATATGTCTCTATATACCCATCAGTTTTTCTGTAATCTCTCGAACAATTTGTTTTTTCTTTAAATCATTCATTTTTATATTTCAATTGTAGCTAACCCTTCTTTCACAAAATTTTTAATGTCAGTTCTTGTTTAGATCCCGTATGTTCCCAAGTTTAGCAATAAAAATTATGAGAGATAATAAAAAAAACTAAGATTGACTAAGGAATCAATACCATCATATGTTATTAAGTTCCAGAAATATAATCCTTATGCGAAATGAGGGTTTATGAAAAAAAAGTAAGCAAATCCTCAAAAACTTTCCCCATCAAATAAACAGCCTACCTTACCACGCCTGGTATTCACACCACTACGAAACCGAATCGTAACCACAATGGAGTCCATTGGCAACCACAATGCGCAGTAAACTGCAAGATATACTCCCTCAGTACGTCACATCCAAAGTGTGGATGAATATTTAACTTCGCACTTGGGCTTCCGACTGAATATTAGGCTTAATAAGCGGGTGCTAGAAATTTTCGGAAGAAAAGCAACAAACTGCCCGTAAAATACAACGCGTGAAAAAAGGGTGGGCAGGCGAGGGGAAAATGCGAGTCTTCCGACCAGAAGGATTCGTTTCCGGTTGTGAAAATACACAGGCGCCTGTGACAACGGGGCGGCGGCACTTCCCTCATATTTCATTCTGGCTCATTTCTCTGCAAAAACGACGCGAAATTTCCATTCGCAAGTTATTAACTCCTGGAGCCCCTTCCCTCGCTCTGCGAATCTTTTGACGCTATCGGTTCGTCCCTTCCACGCAGCGAATACGAGAGGAATTTTCGAGGGGAGCGAATTATGTTTTGGGCGTGAAAAGTGTCGCGTTAACTGTTTTTTTTTTGTCTTCTAAATGAGTGATTTATGCAATTTAAGATAAATTTGGAAAAATAAATGAGCTTCTTTGTGGCGAGATTGAGCGGAGATGTCTGTTTTTTCTATCCAATCCGTCGTCATGGTTACTAAAATCCCAAAAGAAAACCAAAATGAAGAGATGACATAGAAGGTTATCAGAGATTGTGAGCTCAAACAATTTAGATGAATAGGACAAATACAGGAAGAAATAGTCAGAGTAGAAAATTACCCAAAAATAAAATGGAAGTAGGAAACACGTAAACTGACTCTTTGAGATAGCATGCTTTATTTTCCATAGCATTGGTTCCCCAGCTATTTTCAATACAACTCCCTGAATGCAAATTCAAAATAAAATACATCGTAAATTCGAAAAATATACTATTTCAATTGCAGCGTAGTTGGAAAGAAGCAGCATATCTCGGCTGTCTGGTTGTGTTGCGCGTAAAATTTGTGGTCCCCTGGATCTTACACAACTCGCAGAACGTTAGCGATTTCTTTTGAATATAGCTTCAAAATTAATTTACCATTAATTTAGTCTGTTCTTTTAAATATTGTGATAGGATATTGAAAGGAATCGATGGATAATCTAGAGGATGACATTCGGTCGTATCAAATAAATATACTGGCAAAATGGTTAACACAAGGTCGGTTAACACGAAATAGCGGACAGTATTTTCAGTTAAAATTAATTCGTTTACGCGAAATGGTTGACCGAAACAGCTGTAAACACAAAAACATTTTATTGGCTACGGTGTAACTATTTCCACAAAATTCTTTAGATAACACACAACAACATGCTGTGATTTCCATCAAGATAACAATTATCATTCTGTATTTTAAATGTGTTTGAATATTTTAGGTGGATTCTAAAATCATTTGAGATATAACTTAGTTTACGTGATTGAGTACTTTTGACCCAATGATTATAAGATGTAAACGTACTTACGAAACCGGTCGCGAATTCAAATGTAAGTTGGAAAATGCTAAGTTTCTTTTTATTTACGATATGTCTTTCCACAAAGACTAGCATTCTAATATCGGCTACATCATTGATTATAAGTAAATTCATTTAACGAATTTAAACTTGTCATTCTTTTTAAGGTAAATTACACCAAATATACCTGTAAATAAAACTTAAAAGAGCGGGTTACGTTGCAAAGAATTCGATTAATACGCGATTCGGTTAACACGAGATACATAGGTTATTTCTCTAGACCTTGAATTAACCTATTTCCACCGAATCTTTACCGAAAATCTGATTTTACTTCAAAATCTTATCTCCTCTACATCAAAATCCCCTTTATAGTTGAGAGAATCGCATCCTCAGCTACGCAAATATTCGCATCTCCCTTATCTAACCTTTTCACCCACACAAGCCAATTTATTTCGCCTCAAAAGATAAGGAGTTCGTTTTGCATCCAAAATCCCCATCTTGCGGTACCCTCCCTTCAACTAGCAAGGGATAGCCACTCGATCAATCCCAGATAATTACAAAACTCCGCTTGATTAACCCCCCGACACCCCACCCGCCCCCGGATATCTTTACGAGAAACATTTACCTAAAGCAGTAACTTATTCGCGCTTTTAACCTCCCTTATTATCGCACGATCTCGCCCAAAAATAATGTGAAACGGATACATCCAACTCCGGGAGCGGGCGCTTTCGCCCCGCGGAAACGGCGGGGGATACACGAAAGTGCCAACATATTATTTCAGCTTGTTTGGAAATTTGGAGGGGCGCGCGATGGTATTGCGGCTTTAAAGGGGAAACGGAGTGTGAGAGAGAGAGAGAGACAGGGGTTAAGGGAAGGCCCCTCAACGCGCGCGTTATCTAACTGCACCGCTAAAACAAGAAGGACGGGAGTTTCACTCTACCTAATTGTTTCCAAATAACGTATTTCTCTATGGAGTAAAATAATAAAAGTGAAAAATATCACCGAGGTTTACGTAATGATTTTTTCAACCGACTAATTTAAGGTAGGGGAGACGGGTAGTTTTTTTATATGTTTTAAATTTTTATGAAACTTCAGCTATGAAATATAACCAAAATCAGACTTTCGTTTAAACATGGTTATATCATTAAAATAACCCATATTCCTTGCTGTATAGTCAGTAAATAACCACGACAGCGCCGACCACCACTACCCCAAGGTCGGGGTAGTACCGGTAAAGCTGATATTTGACTTATTTCGTCATTAAAGTTTATTGTTTCGTTTTAATTCAATATTAAATGATTAGTTCTTAGGAAAGAGTATAAGTATACTATTAGGCGTTGCAGTGTTTCAAACAAATAAAAATCATAATTTTTATAAACTTTTCCCCTTACGTGACTGCCATTACCCCAGTCTACCCTAATTCAACAAATATGGACTATGTTGCGTCATTGTGAGAATATACTTTGTCTACCAAGGAAAGGATCCATAACGAGGAATCAGCGATGGGAATTATAGATATTACTCTTCCTACGCTGAGCTCTGTCAATGTAAATCACGAAATGAAGGATACATTTATTAATGGCTTGAACCTCCAAGATTGACATAATCCGTGATATATTATTTCACGAGTATTATTAACTTACTTACTGATTATCACAGACAAGATTAAGGCATAAATTCACTTCCTTTATGAAAATATTGAGTTTAGAAATACTTCAACAGGAGAAAAAAGGAAGTTTCGTTCTACCTAGACGGACGGGAAGTGATAATTTGACCACTTCGCTCCTCAATACCTAATTTATTACTTTTTTACAATTTGAAGGTGTTTCATTGCTTATTTTAGGCATATCTATATACTTATATCAACATTAAATTAATGGAAAAGGGTTGTGTCGTTGATTAAATTACTGCTTTTCCATCGATCGATAGTTTAAAAAAAAAACCTCTAGATACAGCGAAGAGTTCGTTATTTTCACTGCATAAGGCTTTGAATAATTATCACTACTCAAGTTTCTTTGATACATCATTTACGTATTTATTAATGTAATAAATTTTTCAAATATAAATATCTGCAGGGAAAAAATTAAAAAAACGTAAATATATAGCTTAAAAAGAGAAAGTGGTAAAATGGCCACTAGCTGACAGTATAGCAGTATAGCAGTAGCTGTAGGTATAGCATAATGTAAAAAATTACCACATTAGTATTAGAAAAATTTAATTCGTTCATACTAAATTTGGGATGGCATCAAACAAAGTAAATGAGGTTGAAAATTTGAAAAATATGTAACTAAAACTTAAATGAAATTTTTGAAGTAAAAGGCTGAAAAGTTGTGAAATGACCACCGCGGCCCTTCTAGTGTTAAAGGGGACGGGGAGTGGGAGACAGGGGTTAAGAGATGGAAGGCTCCTCGACGCGTGCGTTATCTAACTGCGCCGCTGCATTAAAAAATAATCCCCGCTCCGCTGCATCAAAGAGAAGATCGGTCACGGATGGACCATTTTGCTTTGCTCTCCCATTCACTGATCAAAGCTATTCCTCTTGGGCCCTCCCAAATATATTCACGGGGAAGGGGATTTATCTCCCTTGCGCGAAATGCTGGACCGCAGATGAAAAACGATACCCAATCTCTGGGTTTCGGCACCCGCGGGTTCTCAATAGCGCGGTGTTTTATTGCCTAGTTGGAATATGATGCTTCTAGATTTGATCAATTAGAATCAACAAATCATTTTGGGTTCCATGAATTGATGATTAACTTTAAGGGAGCAGTGCAGCCAACTTCTACCAATTATAAGCGTAGAATATTCCGTATAATTTTCTGGCAACAATTCTGTATAATTTTCTGGATTATAATCAAATCATGTATCCTAAAACTGGGATACATGATTTGATTATAAACTTTAAGGAAGCAGGCTAGCTAATTTCTATAAATTATGTGTATAAAGAATGCGATATAATCTTCAAGTAGATATAGGCCAATAAACTCTGAGTTCTTGAGAGAGTGAGCTCTTATTTTTATTCCTTATAATAGAGCAGGGCTTTAAACTCTAGCTAAAATGGTTTCCAAATTTTTCTCCATATTCTATATTTATTTCCAAGAAGTGGAAGGGAAGGATTAGTTTAGCCCCCTTATTAATTGTTTACAGAACAACGTAATCCATGGAAAATATTGTCCAATCCAGTTGGGTCCTAACCACTACATGGATCAGACCTCACATTACTCGGAGATCGGAAGGTCGAAATTGCGTATGAGTATTTTAAGAATACAAACTCAATCTATGCTTAAATCAATAAGCAATCGGAGATCAAATTTTAGGGGTTGTTAGAGAAGCCAATGTTTTTTTTAAAGAAACGTATGTATCTCACAACCTTTACGAGAAGGGAATATCATTATTTAACTTTAGCTACCTTTTCCACCATAAATTCAATGAATTGGTTGTCTGGAAGTGATTAAAGGTATCAATCATTGAATCAGAAATGAATTATCAGAAAACATATAAAATTTCCAAAGAAATAGTAAAGCCAAGGGCCCTCTTTAATAGTTCGTCCACTCTTGACAATACCCTCAGAGAAAGCCCAGAAAAACTACTGTGGTTCCATAAGGTAGAATCTGATGACTTATGAATAAATTTCAGCAGAGATAAATATCTACTTAATTTACTTCATCCTATATGATACATACTACCACTGAAAAACAAAATTAGATAAGAGTTGATAAGGTTCAGCTACTCCATTTTTTACCTGAATGCATGTACTAGCTTTTGTAATCTACGAAGGCAGTCGAGATGATGTGGATGTCCATGGCATCAAATAAAAGAGATGGGTACTTTCCCACAAAAAAATTAACTTTTACAGACCAATGGCAAAGAAAGAAGCTAAGCTACACCGATAATTCGAAACTCCTACCGTTTTATGATTAAGACAACAAATACGTTCGCGGGCCAGATTTTGCCCGCAGGCCGAAGTATGTGCGCCTCTGATCTACGCGATGGCAGGTAATGCCTCTCGTCGATTCAGCTCCGTCTGAGTTAACATTTCGGCCCGTTAGGTCATGCAGGATTCCGCGGGCGGTAATCTCTTGAGCGCGGGCACCGCCGTTATTTTGTCGTAAAAGCTCTGATTTCTGATTGACTGAGTGACAGTCAATTAGAAGACGCAAGATTGGGACCTCAAATTACGCGCAATTCCTCCATCGAGGGATGCGGCTCACCATTATCATCGACATGAAGAGGATAAACTCCGTGCAGAGCTATAATTCAGCACTACTCAGAAGTATCACCAATTTCAAGCATTTTAAGGAATTAGAAGTGATAAGTAGATTTAGAACAGTTACACCGTTTTCTTCTAAGGTTGTGGGAGAACAAATCAAAGGAAAGGCATTCTGGAAAATATTAGACAAGGATCGATAATCGGGTGTTTATATCCTGTGTACTAGAGTGTCCCAAAAAAATAGAAGTAATTTTCTTCGAACGCATACCCTCTATTTTTTTCTATTTGGCCTTATAAACTTATCCAATAAATATTATTGTGATTGGATTATGTTAACCCGTGCCGACTTGATGCTAAACAATTTTGAAAAATGAAAATTTGTACCGACAAGGGGGACACCAGGTTAATGGGTAATTAACTAACGGATTCCCACGAATCTTTCAAAGCACGTTCTTTACTTAAAAATATTGGACATTTGGTGGCTGTTTAACTCAAAGAGCTTTTGTTTATAAAAAATAGCAACTGAATATCGGAGCTAGGGAACCATGCCATACACCTATATTGCTAAATAGCTCTTGAGTTAATAGGAATTTATTTTCTTCCATTTCTTTCCCTGATAACTTATCTTTTTGCGATTAAATATCATCTTGATACCCTCCAAGATTTCTTTAATTTAAGTTTATATTTATTCTATTATATATAACTTCGTACAGTGGGCTAGAATCCAAAAAAGCTGGCCAAAAATAAAAAAAAGGTTGATTTTGTTTGTGCGAACTTTGATACTTCACATAGTTAATGCTGAATAAATTCCATGTACAGCCATTACTATTATTACGAGTAAAATGTTGCTTGCATACTGCAAGCACATCGATAACACTAATTTTAAGTCGGCATCATATAGAGTGAGTCCTCAAAAGAAAAAAAAATGGATTGAAAATATTCTGATTATTCGCTTCAATTTATTCGTCCGGCATCGAACTTGGGTCTTCCCGGTGACACTTACTATGCAGCACCATAGAAGATCACCATCTCTAACTATGTGTGAAAATTCAAGAAGAAATATTGGCTCCAACTGCCTCAAACGAAGTCCTACTTTTCAATAATGTAAATGGCTCTCTGGATTCGAACCAAGGACGATCTAGGAAATCTAAAACATGTTTTTGAAATTTATATATTTTCTCTATCTATATGCCTAATTTCATGTTTTAATATTATTGGGAAGGGGTTTAAATTAATTCTTAAAAATCGGATAATTTACTGATTGTAGAGACGCCTGGTGCCGAACCCAGGAAATATTGGTAGCTGTGAATGCACAGTATGACTTATTGGGACTTTATCCTATTTTATACAAAGTTTGAAGTCGATATCATGCCGGGAAGTACCTAAAACTTTTTTCTGTTATCTCCATAAGAAATGCATTGAGGAATGGCTCTCTGGGATCGAACCAAGGACCATCAGCGAATATATAAAATTTGATTTTGAAATATATTTATGATATCTAAACCCGTGCCGAATTTCAAGTTTCCATGCTATCGGGGAGGGGTCCAAAAAATCTTAAAAATAGCCACAATGCATTTTAAACGGCCGATTTTTGCCTCAACCTAGCATCGAACCCAGGATATTTTCCGTAAAACTCATTTATGTTTTCGATAGATCATAACCATATATAAAGGCTCCTTGAGTTTTGATTCTCTACCTATCCGGAAAGTATTTTTTTTTTATTCCCGAAAATCAAAGCAATGCATTTAAATGGGAAAAATCGGGAGTTTGGGGCCCTCTGGAATCGAATCCATGACAGTGAGGTTCAAAATCGCAATTTTTCTGGAAGTTACACGTTATGGCCAATATGTCGTAAAAATTTAAAGCCAATGACGCTTGTGGTTTAGCCTGTGAATTATATATATGAATGAATCCGCAGAAGCATCTATATATAATAGATTAAGTAAATTACTTTGATTCCTACACATTCAATTTACATAGGGGGTTGAAGTCGACCTAATTTTCCGAAATATTCCGGTCGTAGATTTTTTGAAAAATTCTTAGTCAAAACCGCAAGCACCATTTACGAATAGGAAGCCTTTTTTATGGGCGCCAGCTATCAAATCTTAAATATCGAGTCCAAGTATCACTGGTTCGATCTCGTATAAGAATCTGCTCACAGATATTACCATAGACACCTTTTAAATGTTCAAAGTTCAACTGTGTTCCTCCTTAACACGCGGTTCATTGTATGGTAAGTTAAATAAATATGGTAGTTGTTTTTTCAGTTTTCTGTTTAGATCATAATTTTGTCAACTGACTTTCTCTTGTTTTATTTAAGAGTAAATCATCTACAACTTCATTTCAGTCAGAAGCAAGTCATAATTTGATCGTCTTAAAATTGACGAGTGTTCACCTCGAATGTCCTACTGCATGGTCAAATAATGCTTTATTTAAAGAAGTCAGAAAGAAGGTTTCAACGCTGACGGGAATGAACAATACAGCTGAAAGAGCGATCAAGTTGATGCAAGACTGTCATGGTTTAATCACGGTAGAGGAGGAACAAGAGTATTGTTTATTACGCTGCGTACAAGAACGCCGGAAGATTTATCCTGACAGCAAAAAGGGAACTTTAAAAAGAAAATTTGAAGAATAATGTTTTTACATTTTAGATAGTAAATATACACTATTTGGGAATATTGCTGTTTTATTTACTAAATAAACAATGAGTTCTGGAATCCTTTATTAGAATGCGATTGTAAATAAACACACAGAAGATCTTAAGAATCTATTTATTGGTAATCTGCACCATAAACAAAAGATTACTATCTACAGAAGCACAAAGGCCGTCTAGAGCACACGCGAACGTGAGGAGAAGTGATGCTTCTGCCGGAGGGCGTACAGATCGTGCGGCCAGAAAAGGAACTATAAGCAATACAATATGATATACCCTGAGGATTGCCATGCACCCATACTTAATTTACTCAATATCCTTCCATACTAAATCAGTACAAAGTTTCATTTCTCATCTTTGGAATCGAGTCGGCACAGGTTGGCATATCTTTTACACAAAAAACACTTTTTCCACCCCCTTCCCTTCACTTTCTCTGTGAGATAGGAACGCGCCACAAAACAAGGATAAAAAAATTCTACATGGACAATGGCAGTAATTTTTCATTATAAAAATTATCAAATTCGTCAACAGTGCGTGTATGCGGTGCCTACGGCACTTTGCTATTTTCATTATTTAACAACCTACGAGAAATTTTATCTTTGATAAGTGCATATGTTGAAGCAGAACCTCGTTACTATTTATTTACTATCTAAAAATTTTGTATAAAGAAAACTCTGCTATTTTCGTTATTTAACGACCTACAAGAAATTTTAGAGTTTTCTTTATCAAAAATTTTTGGATAGTAAATAAATAGTAACGAGGTTCTGCTTCAGCATATGCATTAAAAAAAAATGATCTTGCATTTTTTGAAGTCTCATGTTGATAACTTGAGAAGTTTTTGAAAAATTAGCGTTCAAAGTGGAGCTACCGTTTTCTGAGCGCTAAAAACCGTGCTCTTTTTTATACAAAGAGAAATTAAAAATGTGTTGCTACGGTAAAAACCACTGATGGTATTCACAAAACGTAGAAATGAATTTTCTTTCATTTTCAGTTTATTTTATTGTTATCGATGAATAGGTTACTAAGATACAATACTTCAAACAAGAGTATCTAGACTTTTTGCATAGACAGTAGTTACTGCGAAGTTTAATAAAACACTTAGTTAAAGAGAAGAACGAATCATCAGCTTTGAAATGTAAAATATATTCAAATAAAACTAAACTGAAATGTAAAACGAATGTAAAAATATATATTGCCAATCTAAACTATCTAAATATATTTGAAATTTTTTGTTTCTAAAAAAGAAACCAATAGATTATCTAAATCGATGAAATTAATGGAATTGATAAACCGTTTATTCCGTTTTAGAAAGTCAAAATAACATATTCATACGAATTCATTAGCAGTATTTTTAATTAACCTAATGTAAAAGCTACTTTCGATAAGCTTAATTTAGAATTGCAATACCTCTATGAAACATAAACTGCTTCCTTACTAAATGGTATGGATATATTTAAATTTACCTTTTAAATTCATTGGACTGATTCGAAAAGCATAATTTTGTAAGGGTGTATCCCAAGAGAGTTTCATTAGGGGAAAACACAGAAAGGGTGGTTATTTATGTAAGAGTTTTGGGGAATAAATTTATTTTTAATCGGATTCGTCTCCACGTAACTGAACTTCTAATTATTAGTAATCCCATTAAACCTCAATCCTACTTTCATGTAAAATATGCGGAAAATTTGCTTTAATATTATATGTTCTATTTTAAGTAGCGCAAACCTGTAAGCAGGCATACGAAAAAGGTTGAAAATTTATTTGTTTATGCCTAACTGTAGGTTCATATGTTTATGCCTATCTGATAGTGATGGAGAAAAAATAATCTTAATGGCCTTTGAGTGTAGGATACAGAGATGTTATTAAAGAGAGATTTATTGTATCTCATTACGTTTTAATGTGAAAGTAGTAATGACAGAGATGGATAAATGGGGTGTATTGGGGGTATTAAAGGTTTTATTGCATGTATTTTCATCTTCCAGAACAAAAACGTCCTTTCCAGATAAATTTCTCGTGCAATAGAATTTTCAACTTTCTTATGAATATTAAATTATTAATAACATTAATTAATACTATTTCATTAAAATAATCTGGGATATCGCCAAACATTTCTATAGGCTGTTACGGATTCTTTAAATGACATTGACTAAGAAATGCGCAAAGAAGCAATTGTGATTTTAAATCCATTTTATAATATTTAATTTAATAATTGTTAGTGGACAATTACAAAACAAAAACTTCACTTACTGGTTGTTTATCAGCAATCTTGTCTTCACTCCAAAATTTAATTGGTGGTGATCAAGTTTGGACGATCAGAATTCTTTGACCTGACATCAAGAATAACTATTTTACGAACATATTACCATACTCTGTATCGTAAAATGGCACACATGCATTAAAATCTCTCAACGAAATTAAATTAACCAATTTCTACTGTTGGAAAACAGAGTTCAATTCACTCATATAATAGAAATAATCTTCGTCATTTTGGCGAGATTGAGACTTAAAATTCTTATATTATTATTAATAATTATAAAATAATTAAACTCAAGAAAATAGATGAGAAAAATGCGAGAAGAATTCTGTGTGAAAAAACATAACAGATTCTTAGGAAAAATTTATCCACTACAGGAAAACACCCACAAAGAAGGGGAGTGTGAAAAACCTACGCAAACCTACCGATAGCAATAACGGACTTATCTAAACCTACCGATTTTAATACATGGACTCAACTAAAAATATTGCCCAAATCCAATCAAAAGAAAGCATAAGAAAGTGAGAAAAATTATTTTAGGAACCAATTCCTATACTTTCCATTGTAAACTAGCACACATCAATGTAAAATCTCACATAGAAATTTAATTTTGGAGAAAGAGTCCAGTTAACTCATTAATGGACTTATCCAAACATTTCGCGGGTATCCAACTAGAAGCAAGAAAGCGCACAGTCACATTCGCAGAGGGGAGTAGACGGACCCGACTCAGAAGAGGGGGAAGTCGAAGTTTCCCGAACTATCAAAACCTCCTTTCCACCACCCACCACCTGGCTAAATGCCTCCTTAATTTTAGAAGTAGATGATTTCACGGAAAGATTACCCTTGGGCGTCTTCAAACGGGAACGAATTTCAAAAGAACAAATTCATAATTTCCGAGAAGACGAGTCAGAGATAGAGGGAGCGCTCCCAAATTTTCACATTGGTCATAATTTGATGTAACTTCCCTTCCCCCAACACTTGATTCCCCTTCCCAACCCTTAACCCCAACCCCAAGAAAAAAGAGCCATGAGGATAAATTAGCAATGGGAATTATAAAATTATCACTTTTCCTATGCTGAAATCTGTATATATAAATCTGCGTCTATTTTCAAATAGTACTTATCAGCATTGACCTTGCTGGCTTAAAATAATAACAACTATGAAAACCATTGAGATAATAGTCATCAAAAAATACGTATTTCTCTGAAGTATAACATGATAAAAGTGTAATATATCATCGAGATTTACGCATTAATTTTTGAGTTAATTCAAAAAATGTGGACTATGCAGCGTCATAGTGAGAAAATACTTTATCTACCAAGGAAAGTAGCTACAAGGGGAAATTAACGATGGGAATCACCAAAAAAATCACTTCACACTGAGCTATGTAAATGTAGAGCTCTCGAACTTCAGTTTTAAGTGGTACAAAGGAGCGAACTTCTTAAGAAAATTTACTTCTGAAATGAACAATCAAATTTATCAATGGCTTGAGTCTCAATGATTGACACAATCGGTGATTAAATTCATGGCTGAAAAAATATTCTACGAGTATGATTCACTTGTTTACTGAGAAATACAGTTCAAGATTAAGGCATAAATAGGTCATTCACATTCCTCTATGAAGCGTTTGAGCTCAAAAATACTTTAAAATATAAAAACAGATATCTAATATAATTATTTTGTTTCTTATTATAAACTCCTAAAGATTGTAAACCTGAAAGAGACAATACCTTGTACTATGTACCGTGTTACTTTATTAAAAGTGGACAAAGAAATTTAAGTGTATTATTCCTAATTTTATTTAATGAATTACCTAAAGAACTTAAAAGCCATCTAAGAAATTAAAGCGAAATGTAAAAAACTTACTGGAAAACTGTAATTGATTTAACAAGACAATTAAAATGTATTTTGATTGTTACCACAATTTTAAGTCATTATGTATGAAATTTAGTAATATGAATTTGTAATATTTTGTCTACTGATCGATTTTTGTTGGGTTAATGAGGACAAGTCTATGACTTAGCAGGACCTGAAAGTTTTATTTTCTTCTTTTCTTTATATTCAATATTTCATTCTTTTTATGTATGTAAACCTAATTATTGTAAACCATGTTAACCAATAAATATTTGTTTATGAATGATTATTAATTTATTTTATTATATTTTATGCTATTTATGAACTATTGTTCACTGTTGTTCTTTGTATGTTCTTAGCTGACAGTTTAAGTCCAAGGAAAATAAATATTTTTCCTGTTTTCCTATATTTAAATCCTCTCCTGCATCGATAAAGAAATTATTATTACTAATACTACTGGATACCTTAAGAAAATGGTCATAATTTGATGGAACTTCCCTCCCCCAGCACGATTCCCCCTCCGAAACCTTATCCCCAACCCCTTTCCAACTCCTGCACCCCTTCATCCCGCTTATCTCTCTTTTCCATCATCCCATTTACTTCCACATCCCTCCGACGTCATTCAACTCCCTCTTTATCTACCAACCCTCCTCTCTAAAAACTCCATCAAACCCTCCCTGTTTCGCCCCCCCTCTGGAATACCCACTCCTCCAAGAACCCCATCACCAACCCCTTGTTATGACTTCCCCTTCCCAGTTCTCACCACCGACTGCAAATACGCGAGGAACAGATGGAGACACGAGAAGGGGAGTGACTAAGAAAACGAGTTTTAAATCGACTGAAAAAACACCCCCTGCCGGAATGGGATTGAAGTTCGATTTCCTCTTTTTTTTTACTCCGTCGGCCCGCCGTGAAGACGGGTATGATAATTAACATCGCTTCCCAATCATAGCAGTGTACCCTCGAAGACTAACCAAACTTTATCTCCCCTCTATGAAGGCTGCGAAGGAGGAGGCTTGATGGGATGCAGGAAAATTCTTCGAAGACGAATTCTTGGAACGATCGACTCTTCGATACCCATTCTTGCATCGAAACCTGATTCTTTGTAACAAATTCTTCGAAAATGAATTCTTCGAATTATCGCAACTTCGTAAAAATTCCACAAGCACAATAAAGTTCCACAATAAAGTTTTATGAAAAAATAAACTTTAATAAATGGGTAAGTAAATCATACTAAAGCCAACGGATATTACAGCACATTGAATAAACCGATTCTCTATAAAAAAAAGCTCAAAACTCACGAAATTTCCTCTGTGTCATCTTTTAAAATTGAGGCTAGGTAATTCCACATGCAATTCCCACACGCAACCAAAACTAACTTTGGTTGAATTTCATTTTAAAAAACTAATGTAAACTAAATATGAGTTTAAGGTATGTTTGAGCGCGAGGAAAAAAATCGGTTAAAGGCAAATTGTTCGAAAACGAGTTCCTCGAAAGCAAATTCTTTGAAATAAATACCAAAGTAAAAATGTCACATGCACAAAAAACCCAACCATCAGGAATGTTCATAATTTTACCGAATAGCTTTCAACTCTGAATGAATTCCTTTAATATAAATAAAAGTCACTTCAGATTCGTTAGAGTAGTATGTTTACAAAGAATTTGTCATTCAAAGAATTATCGTTTGAAGAATTTGCCTTCGAAGAATTTTCTTTTGAAAAATTCGGTTATTGGCAAATTCTTCGAAAACAATCCCTCAGTAAAAATGATAATAACAATACCTACACCCAGCCAAACCGTCAAGGAGGTTCGTAGATTTACTGAATAGATTTAAACTACGAATCGATACCTTCAATATAAATAAATACATTTCCAGATTCATTCGATTAGTCTATTCTCGAAGAATCTTTCGTTCGAAGAATTGATCGTTTGCACAATTCGTTTTCAAAGAATTTGCTTTCAAAGTAAACGTTTTCGAAGAATTTGTATGCTCCCTTGATGTATAGGATTCTGAATTCAGCTCGAGGAGGATATGTCGGCGCTGGGCTAGCGGCCAGAAAATATATTCAGGACGCTCTCTGTGACCTCCTAAAACCGTGGGCAAAGATGTAAACAGCGCGATATAAAGCATTCCGTTTTATGGAGCTTTTCCTATAAAAGTTACTGTCTTTGGAATGATAAATTGCGAAAAATGGGATATTTTTCCGGGAATGCGTTTATGCAATTGAACGACGCTGTGGATTTCCGCGTTTGGCGTACGTATTTGAGAAATCATGTCGTCAACAACGGAAAATGCCCCGCTGTATCTTCACATATATTTTACGCATGCGCATTCAGATGGAGTTAATGCCGTCGTCAACCCTTATTACATCAAGAGGATATGAGGAGATAGACCCTTCCTTAAGCAAAGAAACAAAGACAGGTTTAGACCATATTCAGGCGACATCTGTCCCACAGTTTTGGTAAAATTATACTTTTTATCATAGAGGACAATTTATTTCATGAATGTGGTATTTGAGTATTCTTAAAATAATTCTGTTATCTACGAAGAATTATGCCCGGAGATCTTTTGGAACCTCAACTCCATTAAATATAATCCTTCCAATACTACTTAGAGGTATTCACAACGTGAGAAAAGGAATAAGACATTGTGGAATAGATTTAATGGAGTAACGCCTAATACGTAACTATTGAGACAAAAGTAATCGAATGATAAATAATTCTCTATCCTGTAACACAATACAGGCAAAAATACAGAAGAGAGACACTCACTGGACGTTTTTGATCAATTAATTTAAGGTAAATCAACTGAGACAGACTATCTAGTTCTGTGATGAGAAAATGCTATAATGAAAGATCTGGTGCTTCCCAGGTTGATAAGTTGCAGGAACATTCCTCGGGTTCTCAACCGGGTCGTAGAGTGGAGCGGGTCCGACGTTCCCTCGCCACTCCTTGAGAATGACTGCAGAGACGGCAGTCGAAACGTCGGACCAGCTCCACTCTACGACCCAGTTGAGAACCCTTGAAATGTTCCTGCAGAAAATGCGATACTTTATATATCAAGGCAAAGGAGCCACAAGAAAAAAATTGCAACGAGAATTCCATTTTAAGATGCTGAACTCAAATATAAATCTGAGATTAGAATTTTCTTCTACGAATTAATTGCAAATTTCTAAATAAGTTCACTCGAACATTTAAATATCGATTTACAGCTAAAAGCTTCGCCAGAGTATCAAGTACTTCACGAAATGAAAAATTAAATTTACGAAAGGCTTGGACCTGGAAGCTTCACACAATCTGTTATAATAACTTTACCGTCTGAAGCATTATTTAACGAGAATTATCACTTGTTAACTGATAATCAAAGATCAGTTTATAAACAGGTCATTCACATTCCTCTTCGAAGAATTTGAGCACTAAAATACTCTTAAATACAATATCAGATATCGAATCATATTTGACACCTTAAGGTTATGTCTGTGTTAGCTTGGCATGAATTAATTGCGCAATAGATTTTCTCTCCACAGAATAATTTTTATTGGATAATCAAGTCAGGATCATATTAAACGAAGCTAATTTTAAATTCTTGGATTATAAATAGCACGAAATTAGCAGATTAACAATTAAATCATAGCACTAATAACATATGTTTCTGTGATGATGCAAATGGTATCAAATTATAAATTAAAATTTAGAATACAAAATTGAGAATAATGAAACGAGTGATAATAAGTAAATACTAATAAATTATAGAGGATTAAGATTAACAAACCATTATTTAAAACAGGAACAGGTAAAGTATGGAAGTTATCTGAAGCATGTACCTTAGCTAGAATGAGCAAATATCTTATCTTGTAAGTAGTTCTACAAAAGAGAGATCTAAATCATTCAGATCGAAAGAATTTCTTCTCGGTGTTTTCGTAATAACACTGCTTTGATAGGATACTGTAATGAGTCCTGTATCTTATTTCACTGCATAATTCATCTTTGAATGTCATTTGCATTTACGATTCCGGAGATGAGATGCTGTGAATTCCACGCCCACTTCA
Source organism: Sympetrum striolatum (assembly GCA_947579665.1). NCBI lineage: Eukaryota > Metazoa > Arthropoda > Insecta > Odonata > Libellulidae > Sympetrum > Sympetrum striolatum. The sequence goes on along the minus strand of OX388348.1, from coordinate 13,936,918 downwards.
TGAAAGACTTTATATCCATAACGTTCCAGCTGACGTAAATTGTGCCAAAAACAGAGGAAATAAGAAACAAATTATTTCTCTTCATCCGAGAAGGAAATGTCTATACCTCTCTTTGTGAGTACTCATCTTTGCTATCAACTGTATCTTAAGAAGCACGGCAAAGGTTCAAAGAGAAGGCAAAATTTAAATCAGACAAAGAAGGAGAAAATGGTACGTCCTGACTTTTTGGGAATAAGGAAACTAAGATGGCTTCGACTTGATGAAAGAACTCAGGTTCAAAATCAATGAAAAACATTGTATTTCGAGGAAAAAAATCGTCAGATTACCCGATATTCCGCAAAAAAACTCAATTTCCCTTCGCAGAGAGGGCTTTAAATGAAGGAATAGCAGGTTTATTTCTCTTCCATAGACATCTCAGAAAAGGTGATCGTTGTCTTCTCAAAGGAAAAGTTGAGAGAGTTGCAATGCGAGAATTTGAAATCTGAAGGAATTCAAGTAAAAACTGCGTTTATTTATCTTTCCTCTGATTTATTGCAGAAAGTATTGATTGGTTAAAAACTTCAATAAACCAAGCATAAAAAAATGTAGTTCTCTATGGAATTCATCTAAAAAATCACACTATGAAAATTTCCTAAAAGGAGTTAACGTTTATCTGAACATGGACTCGAAGAAAGGATTTTAATTTACTTAATGCAATGAGTCCTTAAGTATTTCTATAAAATAGTAATGTCCTTTTCGATATCCCTCGATTTTATCGATGTATATCGATATCTACACATCTAATAATGAAACTCTACGTGCAAATTCAAATTTTAACTCAATTATTTAACAGATGGTGCATTTTTCATTTGTTGGTTTGTTTTTAGCAGGAAGTGGGAAACTTTCTGTTTGAATATGTGTATCATTTGAATGCTTTGTTTGAGTGCGAAAGAAGAAAAGCGCTGTCAACCGAAAACATGTGTTTAGAAATAATATACTACAACACTAAAAGGTTGACGAACTTATTTTTTCCCACGGAAACTCCGAACAGGAGAAATGTAAAATTCTGGTGGTAGATAGGTAGATGTTAGATTGCTGTACCCACAATATGTTGCGCTATCTACCACCATAATTTGAAATTTCTCCTGCCCGGCGTTTTCGCGGGAATAAATTCCGGAACCTTTTGAACGCAGTAGTATAACGATTGGGGTACTAAATTAAATTGGGGAAAATACATTATTTAAATACGTGCATTTTCTTCGGGAAGTGACAAAAAGAATCCATTGGATTCCTCAAAGAGAACGCACGTGGTCTGATGTTCGCTCTATTTTGTCCAAACCTTCGTCGAGGGGGAAAAATCAAGGTACTTGAAACTCCCCCGAATCTATCATACTTAGCCACGGCTATAACGCACGGGGTCTTGTCGCTCAACAAGAAGGATTCGACGGAGAGCAAAAAATAAATTAAGTGGAAGAAGATAGAGAGCGGGTCGCAGCAGGTTGTACAGGAAGAAGGATGGCGCTATTTCGCGGAATGTCCTTTCGCAGGAAACAGTGATTTAGCCGAATGGGACGGCGTCCCATTGATTCAAATCGGAGGCTTTTCAAGAAAGCGACATAGAGTCTTTCGAATGTCCATCCTGCAGTCCTGATTGCCGTGCTACCAGTTACCCATGCACCGTGAATCGCATGGTGCACTGGGGTCGAAGCTTTGGTCGTCGCTTTTCAAGCATTAAGGCATGGCCGTGAAATTTCGAGGTGGAGTGACTTCCTCAATCTCCTCGTCGATGGGAGGCTGTTTTGAGCGATGGGATGATTCAAAACGAAAATCTCAGCAGCGAAAGATGGGTGGAAGGGAAAAAATATAAGACAGGTATTCGAAGGATAATATTCCACTTTTAAGACGTTTTACATTTCAACTTCTTTTTCTATCATAATTTAGTTTCGCTCCATTTTATATATGTTATTTAAATATAGCAGATTTATACACCTACGTAAAGGGTACTCAACCAAAGTCCTACTAATGAATTTTATGCGGTTCCTGTCATATCTACAGTATCCGTGAAGGCCTATCAGGAACCCTGAAAAATCTTGCACGATAAGTACAAGACAAGTAACGCAAATGCTGTTTAAGGTTATTTAAAATTCATACTGACTTAGCTAATTCAAAGCGGTGTTTTTCATTATTCATATATGTACAGTATATTTATTCTTTTGTATTTATTTATTTTTTATCACTTTTTATTTATGCGTGCTTATTTTGTATTTAGTTGGGTTTATTGTATGTATGCATGGTAATATTTTTTAATTTTTTAATTAATTGTTATATAAGTTGACTTCGCCACCAGTCCCTGTGACTAAACGCGGCGATTTTTTACAGTAAATAAATAAATATCTGCATCAATATCCTTCAGTTCAATATCAGTCTTTCAGCGATTATTGTGTTTTATATATACTCAAATATGTTGTATTATCATAAGTTTTTTCGTTTATTTTATATTTCTTGATTGATAATGTTATCTTTTCAGATTTTTACTTTCTCCATATACGAAGTATAGAGAAAGTATTGTTTTCATGAAAAAAATCGACTTCGAGATTTCAACGGAAATACATGTTTTGGGGTCCCTAGAACACGTTTTGACCATTTTCGGAATGATGTCTGTGTGTATGTGTGTGTGTGTGTGTGTGTGTGTGTGTGTGTGTGTGTATGTGTGTGTGTGACAGTGGGTGCTCTAACGTGAAAACTATTAATCGTATCAATACCAAAATTCATATATAGTACTGTGATGTGTGCTGTCAGAGTTGATTAGTTTTTCAAGTAAATCGGTAAACCGGAAGTCGAACTTCATTCATCAAAGCTCATTTCCGGTTTTCAAAATATCTCCATAAATATGATATATACGTAGATTGTATACCTTATAAAAGTTTTAGAAAATGTAAATTACTATAACTTTTGTATTTAACATATTTTTGTATCACCGGTTGATTAGGAGTTATTCGTGAAATACTGATAAACCGGAAGTAGCTGATTATGTACTTTGTGGGCGCTCTAACATGAAAAATAATTGTCAGATCAACACCAAATTTCAAATATGGTATTTTGTTTTGTGTCGGTAGAGTTGATTAGATTTTGGAGTAAATCAGTTATCCGGAAGTCGAGCTTCATTCATCAAAGCTCATTTCCGGTTTTCAAAATATCTCCATAAATATGATATTTAGGTATATACTATTATTTACAAAACTTTTAGAAAATGTAATTTACTATGACTTTTGTATGAAACATATTTTTGTATCACTGATTGTGTAGGAGTGATTCATGAAATACTGATAAACCGGAAGTTGCTGATTATGTACGTTGTGGGTGCTCTGAGCTCTATGGGCGAAAGGCCAATTTCATCTTTTTTCATCGAGCATGTCTCGAAAAACATCATTTATAATGTTTGTTATTACTTGGTTTTTTTTATGCACCATTCTCCTATACCAGTACAATGTTGCAACTTATTTCTTTTTCCTTTCATACTTAGCAGGTTTATCACACTCAGCATTTCTTTGCAGGATTTATTTTTGCGGTGGAACATTTTTTCTGCGATCTGATAATATCAAGATTTTCAGCCTCCGCAAAAACCATTCTTTTATTAATTTCCTATATTTTTTGGCTTAAAATATGATATAAAATTTATAAGCTACCTATTTAATTTATATTAATGTAATTAATTATGTCTGAAAATAGTCTAAGCGGAAATAGTCTAGTCTTGATATCGCCGAATAATGACGTTTTCACGTAGAAAATTAGGAAAACAGCGAAAGCAGCCTATGAATGCATCGCAAGCTGAATTCAACTGTACAAGAATCTAATATTTAAATCCTCAAATTAAGAGTTTTAGCAAAGATTCTTATCGTTTTATATTACTTATATTTGTTGCAGATTATTGAAAAAAGATGCAAGCTCCGAAATCGCAATATTTGTATTTCACATGAAGGACGTTCCAAATAGTCCGGCGTCGAGCCTTTCGAGTATTTCGCAGATACAGAGCTTGATTTATTCTATAAGAGGTAAGCATTTGATTCGTGAAATGTTGAAAAGGATTCCAGTGCTGACAATATTGGAAGAACATAAACATATATTTGCAAGCCAATTGATTGATTTATTTAAAGATGAAACTGATTAGTAGGGTATTAATGTAGATGTAGATTAGTGGTCTCTGAAAACTTCAAAAGGCCAATGTTGCCAATTTAACAAAAACAATTACACATAGATATAAAAAAGTGATCACATATATTAAAGCACCAAATATGATATTTTATCAAAATAATAGCTTAAGAATTTACATTTATAATAGAATAATCATTTTCCGGTTTGCAAGCCAATTATTTTTCAAGCTGTATTGACCTAACACGACCAAACAAGAAACTTAGGGTGGAGTAACACATTTAGAGGTGCGAATAGCTATCGGTTAACTTTTCGACCTGGACTTTGGAACAAAGGGCAATTTAAAAAAAATTAACAGTTCTCGAGTGTGTATTGACAAAACCAGCCGTCCATAAAAAGTGGCCAATCTCATAAAGTCGCTTCCGCATTTTTTTGGAATTTGTACTAAAAACTCGTTACGCAGAGCGCCGTAAAATAAATCTTGCGTACGAAAAGTTCACAGACACATAGCACAAAGACCTTATTTCCCTCTTGCACGGTCTGAAAATTGGGTTCAATAACCTTCGAATAGAATATTCGCGGGTCGAAACCTGGCACAAAGTAACAGTGCAATTTAAACCGTGGAAAACCTTACATCAAAGGGAATGATGTAGCAATCGCACCAGGTGAAATTCTTATCGCAGTTCTGAGGTTATTGCACCGCGAATGGAGCCTCCATTAACATCAAGATCTACTGTGAAGATACTCTTTTAACTTACAGAGCAATCAAGGGAAGTATCAAATCGATCTTGTCTTTCTTATAAATAAAATATAATGGCTTCTAAACAGAGAAAATTACAATCCAGAGTCATCAAATTGATGACATGGTGCTGATGATGATAGAAAATTCATCGTTTCCTAACAAACAGAAATTAAACAAACAATAGTTATAATTAAAATTTTACCTTTCCACCCTCCTTCCAAATTTGAAGCACTGAACAAAGAAAAATCAGGAAGTAGGACGTATTAAACTTGATATAACGATTGAAATCAGAATAAAATTCACAGAATCAGGCGAGATAGTGTGGAAATCCATCATGCAAAATGAAGGAGATAAATTGGTACTTTTTCCATGGAAAAAGTACCAATTTATCTTCTAGATTAAAATCAGCTTACAGGGGAACAATTTGTGAATATATTTGAAATGCAAATTCTAAATCTGCAAATTTACTTCCATGTAAAAGAATTGTCAAACACAGTAACAAGTACACAGAAATACCATTAAGTTAATTAGTTAGGCTATTATTCCCTTCTAATACAAATAATTACGTTTTTATCATTATTAGAAGTATCCCTTTATGCAATCAATGCTATATATATGATAAGTAATACTGATTTATTTTATAAATATAGATCATCCATTTATGAATTACATATTTTATGTATTTATTTCCAGCTACCTTGATTTCCCATAATTAATTGCCTTATTATCAGTTATATTTTGATATAATTTTCTGCTGCAATTTTAAATCAGGTACAAGTAAGACAATGATATTACAGATATATAAGTAAGAGTTTCATATGTCATACGGGAAGCTATAGGGGTACTTAGGAATTAATTTTAGTTTATATAGATTTTAATGCCCTGGTATAATAATTTCTGCCTAAAATCAGAGGTTTGAAGTCATAAACGTAGTTACAGAAGGAGAAGAAAATGCATCTAGTCTGGGTTAAATTGAACATAATGTAACTACGTCCAAAAATAAATATTTGCGAAAAGAAAATGCAATATATTTTTGAGAATTCTACCGCATACCGTAAATACATTTTTTGTAATAGCCAGATTTAATTAATAACAAAAATGTATATAAATACATGTTTAATTCGAATAAAATTTACGAACCACTGTCCTGAAATATTGGTGTCTTTCGAAGATTCACATCGGCCTCACAGCATATTGTTGCTATTCCATTCATCATACATACACTACATTTTTATGCAGTCTGAATTCTCTGGTGATTAGAACATAACATAAGCACATCGAAAGGCGGATTTCCTCGCGGTCAGAATGAATTTAAAAGCTCAATCAATCGCCGAACAGATTGACTCGGAGTTACTAAAACTCTGAAATGAGGCGCACGGAAAGTCATAATTCTGGACCGACTAAATTCCATCCAAATGTGAGAGAAGTTGGCAAAAGAGTGGATGTTACATTTCATTAGAACGCTCGCCCACTTTCATCACAAATCCAGAAAGAGCGAAAGCTTTCTCGCTCGTCAACTTCGCCCGGCTTTTAATTTAATTAAATATCTTCTAAAAACCTGACTCGCTTGGGAAATCTGTTTTTGAAAAGCCAACTGCTAAAAATCCTAGCGAAATTTCCCTCGATTCATTGACGCTTGCGATGAATTTGACGATCTTTACAGAAAAACCCACGTCTCTCGTGGTCCATTAAAACAAAACATACATCAATGTCCGATTCAATTTCATGTAATCTTGTTATGGCACTGATTTTCTGATTTTCATGTCATACATAGCTTTCCTTTGCATCTTTTAGCTTGTATTATCAGTTGATTTACGTAAGTTTTTCATATCCCCGTCTTTGTTGAGGTTTTCCAGCAGTGGATCTGTCTTCCTAAATAAAAATTATTTTTGATTTTTTTCATCCACTCTATCTACGATCTATCTTACCTTTATCTATCTATATATCTACTTTATCTCTATTCATCCATACATTATTTATGTTTTATATTATAGAGTTTTTTCAATTTAAATTTGGCCTTAATTAATGCCTTGTTGTTCTTAAAGATTTCAATGATGAACCACAGGCAAAAACTGGCCAGGTAATCACTAAAGCTCAAATACTCTTGTTTGATGCAATTTTGGATAGGTAGAGTATTCCAATTGAGAGAATAGTAGGCGTGTAATATAAATAATAATGGTTGATATTAAACCTATAGGTTAAACTAGAACTTTAAGCTAAATTTTATGAGGAAATTATTCGAAGAAGATGGCCTAGATGGTCTACAAGAAACCAATCATAGCGTTGGGAATCTCTATAAATACATCATCCTATACCTAATACCTATATATAGTTAACAAATAAAATTTTTACTAATTTGGGAATACCGATACATTCTCCGTACGGGGATTTACACGGGAAATGAACCTACATAAGAGTGCATACTGTCAACTAAATGTGAGATGATCAGTGGAATGTGTTTCTAGGCCTTACACAGACATCTTGATCAATGTATTTACCAAAGAAAACAGGATCACGAGTTTATTTTTCTTGGTGAAAAATTCATTCACCCTTAAATACTCACCAAAGCTACACTAAAAAATCATCTCAATGGTGATCAAATTCCGTTCATGCAGACATAAGAATATTGATAAATCAAAATGTTCATTTTTATTCAAGTAAACTCTCAATAAATTATATTAGCAATTATAACCAAGTCATTATTTCGTTATATTTTTACCTACCAATGGAGCTACTCTATATCTATTTAGTTTATAACTCTATACATCTCTATCTGCATTGTAAGCTATCAGAAATGCATCTGCAACTCCTGTAATGTGCTATTAACACAGTGATATTGCGGAAATCCACCCGAACTAAGCAAACTCCAGAAATTATTTTCGTTAAGAAAGATCAATTCTTTTCAACTTCGTTTCTACAGTTTCAAAGTTCCACAGGTAATAAATATCACAAGACTAATTTCTAGGCAATTTAAGGCATAAAAAGGGAAAATAGGTAAAGGTTATTTTTCATAATATGGCGTGCAACCAGGAAAAAAGGAAGAATAGACTTGAAAAAATTCAATCAAAAAAATTAAATTCCTGGTCCAGTTGGACTTTTTTCAAGTCTATCTTACCTTGGGAATTTTAGACATCTTAATCACTGCGTAATGCAAAAATAATAAATTCAAAAGGTTACTTTCCTATTGCAAAAATTCGATTCGTACTTAAAAACTCCCCAAAAAGCATCTCAATCCTAACAAAATCCCGTTTATGTGAACTTGGAGGGATCAAAACGTTCATTTATACCTTCGAGTGAAGTTCAACTCCGAAGCAGTTAGATTAGCAATCCGAGGATAGACCTCCGTGATAAAAGCATCCAGATTGCGAATCGAGCACCCTCGAAAGAAAGAGACCTTAAAATAGTTGGTCATTTAAACACGAACGTAACTCTAATAGCCCCCATATTTTAAACTCCCCTTGATCAAACACGAGTACCTCGGACCCTGCGGATAAGGCGACCCAAGGAGCGAATGTAACTAGAAAAAAAACCACCCCGAGAGAGAGAAAAAACTAAACTCGAGAAAAAATCTTGAGAGGAATGAGAAATAGAGTGTCGAGGAGGGAAAGGTGAGAGGAGAACTTTACCCCCAGGAAAGCACGCCCTCTCCGGCGATGAAAAACAAAAGAAATTCGCGTAGTTAAAAAAAAGCGTGGAGGAGGGCAAAGGAATGAAGTGCCTCCCACGCTTCCTTCAACGCCGTGAAGCTCTTTTTGGCGGGATATTATTTTTTTCCGGAGAAAAAGGGGATCTTTCTAAGGAGAGGAATCGCTACTGGGGAAGGGGGGCACTTGACCCTTGGGGGAGCGGGAAAGGGTCGAGTAAAGGCGGAGGGAGATTTTTTAAGGGGCGCAAAAGGACAAGGGCCAGGAGAGGACGAGGTTTATGTGGATACTTATTAGCATTGCCCTTAAAATGAGGCGGCCAACCATTCCGTCCACAGCTCCGCGCATTAGAAATCGCGGTCGCCATTCTCCCTTTTTCTTCCTCCTTCTGCTTCCCCTCTTTGTCCTCCCATTTCTCACCGAGTCCCCTGTTTGTCTTCCATTGTCCTCTCTCTTTAACCCCATCTTTGCCTTTCTCCCTTTGTCACTGTGTTTCTAAGCCTCGTAATCCTATTCGATGCCCTATTTGTAATTCTCCACTGTTTTAACCCCTCTTTGGTTTCTACCTTCATCCTACCCTTCCTTACCTCATGTTTGTATGTTTGACTCGGTTACTGTTGTTTCCATTTCTGCCTCTCCATTCTCTTACATTTACATCCACTTCTTTACCAAGCCACTGTTGCATGTGGCAGAGGGTGTACTAATACTATGGCTATATAGGAATAACTTCGATTTCAGTAGAATAATGTCTATAAGGTCTTTATTAGGGAGAGATTGAGACTGAAACGTCTCTTCTTCCTTCTAATCTTTTGTCAATGATATTATATGCATAAAAAGGTTTGTGTAGGTGAATAAAAATAGAGAAGAACATTCAGAAGAGCTGGATGTAAAAAAACCAAGGCGTTTTCTTAGGAAAAAGTTCCACAGCAGGAAAACACCTATAAAGAAGGGGGCGTGAAAAACCTACGCAAACCTACTAATAGTACATGCTAAAAGATGTAAAGGAAAGTTGTGTGTAACATGGAAATTACAAAAGCAGTACTATAAAAAAATTACAAATAAGATGGTAATATCAAAAAAGAAAAAAAATGAAAGATTACATTAGTACACATTGAGAAAATAATAAATATGACATATGACCGCGGTACCACTGTTTCGACCTCTCTTTACTTTCTACCTTCATCCTACCCTTCCTTACCTCATGCTCGTATATTTGTCATGGTTGCTGTTGTTTCCATTCCTGTCCCTCCATTCTCTTACAGTTACATCAGCATGTTCATCAAGAAAGCCGCTGTAGCTGGTGGCAGGGGGTGTATTAACACCATCTCTAACTAACTCAAAATTCTAGTAGGTCTCTTTTGGGTTTAAACGACCTAACTCAAATATCTATCACACTGTTCCTTACTTTTAATGCTTTATCTATCACATACGTCTTTTTAACTCTAGGAAAAACGACTTAAATCAAATATCCGTTGCAGCTCTTCTTTTCTTGGAATGCTCTTTCTTTGTCATGCGGAGTTCTTATGAACTCGTACTTGGATTACTCAGCCAATTACTTTGTCGAAGACTTATAATGAATTTTCTGAGCAAACTCCGTTTGTTATCTGATCTACTTCCCTGAACCGAATCCCACTTGGGAGATACATCTAAGGCGAGATACTGCTTGAAATCTCTGCTAACAAGTTGATATGATTGGACCAACTATAAACTTGAGATCAAAGATACTTCGTGTGGATCAATATCAGGCAGGTATATTCGTGAAAGGGTAGAATAGGAGAAACTTATGCTTTTTCCTTGGATGTTTTCAACAGCCAAAACCAGCAGTTAGTATCAAATGCTCACGTGCTTTCAAATTTTTCGAAGCCTACCAAATGTAGATTAATAAAAGAAATATTAAACGTTGAACAAACGCATAAATGTATGCCTGGTGACGGTGATTGAGATTTAATTCAAGGAAGAAGTCCAAAACTGTGATGAATTTTCGGTCTAAAAATAGCATAAGAAAAGAAACCGGAACAAAATTTAATGTAAGAAGTAGAAAGCTTGAATTAAAAACCTAGCAATACGGTAATTTTTAGAACATTAGTTCAGCAATGGATATTAAGGCAAGGAAATAAATAGCAATGAAGGTTATGAACAAAAATAAAAGGTTTCTTTGCGGGCGATTAGATTAGGAGACTAGGAAAAGATCTGTGAAAACCTTAATTTTGAATGCGCTATTACGCAGATAATAGCTATGGACTAGGTAAAAACATGAGTAGTTAAGTATTTAAAATTTTAGCGGATGGTAATAGAAAATATTCTGGACGGATTGCGCTTTTATTATGTAAGTATATTACGTAATAAGAAGGCAATGAAGAGAATGGGAGAAGGAGACCGAATTCAAGATACAATTGAATAGAGAAATCGACACCAGACGGGGCACTGCGTTGAGAGAATATTTTTTATGGTCAGATGAAGGAGTGGTGAATAGAAATCGGGATAAAAGACACAAGGGATACCAGATGATGAACTGAACAATATCAAGATGGAGTGAAAATATAGGAGGGTGAAGAGAGTGACATAACATGAAGGCGTGGAGACCTACCATTTGAAGGCCTGACCGAAAGGGAAAATAGAGTGACAGTAACACAAATTCTCGAATCGTATCAAAGCAATATTTCTAAAACGGTCAGAAAAAATAGTCAAAATATCACCAAAGGGAATAACTTAAACAGTATAGGATGGGATAAATATACTATGAAACAATTTTAGGCTATATTTAGCACTACGAATATGTTTAACATTACGAAATTACAAACATTCGCAATAAGTAATCTACCAAGAAGGGTTTTTTATGTTCTCTAAACTTAGGTGATGAATACTGAATCAGCTAAGGAGCAACAAGAAGAGAACAAATTCATGCCTCTGTGATATATAACATAAATTATCAAATATAAAATTTGAGCAAAATTGCATAGCAAGCAACCTTGCTAACAATTTCTTTTCATTGACTGAAGATTTATATTCATTTTACAGTCTATGTCACCATAAAAACAGCGACCTAGTCTACTTTTTCCGAGGAATAACCGCTCGTTACACAATTAGTATTTGCTTTACGTTGCATATTATGTAGAAGTTATATTAATTGTTTTAGTACATAATCATAGTATATTGATGTGTAACATTTTAATATTAGTGTGCATTATAAAATTGTAGGTATTAGTGTTCTCTTACGTAATGCATATAACGTATATCTCTGTGAGATCCTCATCGCGTCGGCGGGTTGGATTCTGAAACCCTTTCACAAATAACTTTAGAATCTCTAGAGAGGGAATGATGTTTAATGGACAAAATGAGGGATGAGGTAGTTTGCTCGTTGCTATTAGGCTGAAATTCTGTGAATGATAAAAGGCTATGAAGAAACAGAGCAATCGCCTTATGATAAATCCTTCTCATAGAATTCAACGGGAGACTAGGAAATGTACTAAGGATTTCATGTTATCGTGGCCATTAACATGACTGACAATTGGACAAAATAAATGAAAGATACATTCCCCTTAACCAGTACCTAAAGAGAAACGAAAAACATTCCATTAAAGATATTCTACAGTGCACCTATTATCTTCAATGCCTTACATAAAACATAATATTGTTATATAATTAAATCAAAAACTATTCAATACCGGAAATTTTCCAAATCGTTTCATTACTTATTGCATTCTGTATCTCTTCCATTTTGTGGACTATTTCCACCGTTTCCTTTCATTCCTCTCGTTCATCTCTCATTATCGCATTCTCTTCTTTGTATCACTCGTAACTTCCTCTTCCCCTCCTTTTCCCACTCTCTGTTCCCTGTTCTCTCTCCCTTTTCTTTTCTTTTTCCTCTTTTATTTATCGTTCTGTTTTGGTTCTCACAGTCAGTTTATAATAGTATTTCCCTGAGTTTTCTTTTCCATCCCCCTTTGTCTTTCTACATTTGTACATTGTTCTCGTTTTCTCGTTATTTTCCCTTCTCCGAACTTGCTGTTCTTTTTCTCGTCGTTATCTTTTTCTTCTTCGCTGTTCCTCCTTCGTTCGTAATGGTTCTAAACTCCGATGCTCCTCTTCTGTATCTCTGGGACATCTTATTTAAAATTGTAATAAGACGCCCGGGATTGGGAGGGTTGTCATCAGCACTACCCCTCCATGCCACTAGATAAAATTCAAGTAGAACTTTTTTCGAGAGCCTCCTTTCCCACCTTTAAAATCCTCAACTGTCTTACTCAGTTTTTTATTTTTATATCTTCACTTACCATCCGCTTCGTATGTTTAGCGTTCAGAGGCCGTATAAATTTATGAGGTTTTAAAATCGTTTCTTTTTTCATGAATTCATTAGTTCTCTTCCTGATGTTACTCAAGTCTTTGATAGTGTCTAAACGTGTTCTTCTTTAAATATTTCCTCATATTTCTTTGTAGAAATACATCGATTAAGAATAAATGTATTATTGAAACCAAAATATTTCAGTTTTCCTATTTCATCTCTATCATCAACTTTTCTTCAATGACACAACATTTATCATATTCTTAAATTCCTCCATCACCAATCATCAAAAGAATTTACTTTACTTACTTCTTCTTATGTTACCCAAATACGTGACTCCACCTTTTAAGCGAAGGCACTAACTAGAACTATACAATTTCATAGACGCAAACCACTCTTCGCGGATGTCACATTATGATAAACCTTTATCGAGGAACATCGAATTACTATTTAATGCAAATATTGATCCATTATACTGTTGGTAATTTTTGGCTCTAGCAGCTACTAATTCGTAAAATCAATGCCGATGTTCTCGTAAACTAAGCTCCGATTTCGTTTCAGTAATCAGCTCATATAAACTTTATCTTTCTGGTTTTAGGTTTGAATCGTTTAAAAACATTAGATACGTTCATATTTTTCCGTACTATAGAGGAGTACATATAAAATTAAAGCAATATTAATGTAAAATAAACTTTAAAGAACTGTAAAATAAATATAAATTGACCATAAATAAATTTAACGTGAAACAAATGAACAATAAGAGTAAAATTTGCAAAACATTATAAATTTATTTGAAAAAAGTTGTAAAATGATTGTAAATCGATTCTAAGATAATATTACACTATTTGCTCTATAATAATAAATTATTGTAATCGACTATAAAAATTCTTAAATGGTTGAAAATGTTCATTAAATAATCCTAAAACTATTGAGGGATAGAACTTTTGCTATTTTTAAATTGTAGTAAAAATGAAACTAATTGTCGATTTCCATTTACAATGAAAAGTAATATTTTGTCACCAACTTAAGTTCGTCCGCTGCCTATTCTCTGTAGTTATCTTTCATTATTGGCCCTATTCTGACAATAATTACTCTTTCCTTTCACAATTCACAGCAATACTTCATTCTACGGACCACTCTCCTCCTTTATTATTTTCATTTTCCCTCTACCTGCTCTCTTCCTTCCACATAAATCTCTTTTCCCTCTATTCCATATACGTATATTCCATCTTTTTCTCTCCCTTCGTCATCCCACTCACCCTGCTTCTTGTCATATCCTTGTCGGTTGTCGACAGAATCTCATTTAGTCTTGAAAACGGCTTTGAAGACAGAAGGATAGACTTTGAGAGAAATAAAATATTTTTTCCGTGATGATATTCACCTTGCAAGAGTTACTTTTTTGAATTCCTCCTTATTATTTCTATTCCAAGGGCTTTTCGGGCAAGACGAACTCCGGGATTCATTTTTTCCACTCATTTTTGTGCGAAGATATTTTTTCGACGAGCGTTTTATACCGTGCCCAGTACAAGAAGTTATTAGACCGTGCAGAGTTGTCACCTTCCCTCTCAGTCACGTCTGCCTCACCGGAACGGTTTTATTGGCCAGCGAAATATATTAAAGCTTCCTCGAAGGCTTTAAAGGGGTCGTAGCAGTCCTTCGATCCTTCCCCGCTCGTTTCATTATCGCGGATTGCTTTTCCTTAACGAAGATTGATTTTTTCCCGTCCCATTTACCTTCCAGTGAGCATCTCATTGTATTTTCCATGTGTAGTCGTGCGTCCCGTTTGCTTGCGAGCCTCACAGTTTCTGTCCCCTTTTTTATTCTGGGTGGTTATGACGAACATTCAACGCTAGCGAAATTCGAAATATTTCGGGACTGGCATGAAATACGGATGAATTCGCATTTGTTCCGTTATGTTTCCTTCTAGCTCTTCGACAAGTTAGGCTCTTTACATAACTAGCATTTCGAATCATTCGTGAGCATTGCTTTGGGAATCCTGTGGTGCACTAATTTAACGAGATTTATTCGTTTCCCGTCCCTGATACTATATCTTGCTCGATTGATGAAATATCTTTCATTCTTTTCTCAGTATAGAATAGAAAAAATATATATTCCTTCAGGTTTGACTAAGTCTTGTTTATGATAATAATGATACGAAAGCTACCGAGTTACGATTATGAGTAATTGCATTAATCTTGTTCACTATTTATGAAATGTTATAAAAATACATTCATCCATCTACTGCCTCACTGAACTTGTACGTTTTCCCCTCAACGCACTCATAGAGGATATAGCTCCAATAATGGTATGCTAGTACGATATAAGAATGCTTTATGACTTAGTGCATATGGTAATTCCATATTTCTTTTAGTCTTTTCTTAGTTAAAAAAACTAAGAAATTGGGATATACATCCACAGGCTGAATTCACAGTTTTATTTTTTTTAGAATGGCATTCAATCAGATTTCATTTGAGACTGTTAGTTATTTAATACATTTATTCATTCAATTTTGTGTTCTTCTCCAACTTTTTCTATTTCCTGGTTATGCAAATGTCAAGCGAATTCAGGCGTTCACTGGAACTTCATTAATAATATTTTGATTGACTTAAAATTACCATATCTAAAAACGCATAATAAAGACTTATATTCATTAAATTAAAATTCAGTCAGTCCTCCAAATAACGAGCAGATAAAAAAGCGAAAAAATTATTTTGCATATTAATACTTAAAAATTGCGTGCTTTAAAATTATTTTAGGTTAAGCTGAACGAGTAAAAGTTTGGGAAGCATCATCATTTTCTTGTATAAATTGTATATATGAATTGTAAAATTGACTATTACTATACTAAATTCAAATAAGAGTACCTAAGCATATTACAAGGTCAAATGATACATTTGTCAATGATAAATACACAAGAAATTACTTATATAACTCGCCTATTACCAGGATGCAACAATTATGCATTTATTGATATTATGACATCTTCAGTCTCCTATCTATACATATATTTAACACAGATATCATTCTAATAAAGTCCATACACAAAAAAATTGCAATAATATACTTTTATTTAATTCCTTGATATTGTGAGTTTATGTGCAGTAATTATAGTTTATTTTCATGTTTTTGTATTCAATAAAATATTTGTATAATATATGTATGCTATGATGTTTGTAATCCATGTTGCAATATTTCATACTATACTCTTTTACGTATCGTATAAAATGTATAAATTCCTTTGTATTTCTTTATTTTCTGATGTATAGATACGTTGTGATGTACTTTTGTGATATTCTATTTTGTTGTTTCTTTACGTATACTACAAAATGTATGTATTCTCTTATGTATCCAACAGAAAGAGGGCAATTTCATGCCCGTTTGTTAAATCTAATCTAATCTGTGAGTGATAAGATCTTCCCTCCTAAAACGCTCTATTTACTGTGTTCCGCTTTGAGCGCAAAGAAAACGACGGAACAAGCCACGGTACCAGTGCATGAAAACGTTTCTACATGCCTCCTGGCACGCACTCGTAAATCTACCGCATGATATTTCACGGATAGTGAGTGCCGCAAAATAAATGCTTTAATGAATGAGGATAGGCATTTTAGTGGAACGGTTTATTCGAGATTAGTTACCGAAACGTTTCCGATCTGAAGTGCCGTCACGGAAGAACTGTTTCGGAAGCTAAATTTACAAGCAGTTCTTTTCAATTGCATTTTGGAGTTATATCTGTTTCACGAACAGAATTACCAGAATTTCTCTGAAATATTCCGAGGGAATGAAGATTGCAGAAGTACCTCACTCTGTATATTTAGTCATTGCCTCATTCCCTCTCTAAATATTCTCGTAACTAAAGGAAGGAAGAGCAATCATGATTCACTAGAGTCGAAATCGTTAGAGTATATTTTTTTTACAAAAATTACGAAGCGTATCTTATTTCATTTGACCAGCTATTGAGTTTGGGACTTCACAGACAAATATAGATTCATGCGAGGAAAATATTTCGAAGTCCTCTCGCAGAAATTTATAAACATAAGATAAAACGGATTAAATTAAAATAATTCAATACAAATTAAAAATAATTTTAAAGGTCCTTTTCAAGGCGAGATTGAGACTAAAAAGTCTCTTCTCCCGTCCAACCTTTAGTCAATGATATTTTACACACAAAACGTTTTCTGCGAGTGAATATAAATAAACAGTAAAACTTTACTAGTGGAAAGTAAAAAAAAACCTAAAGTGATATCTTAGGAAAAAAAACCACTGCAGGAAAACAACCACGAAGAAGGGGGATGTGATAAACCAGCGCAAACCTAGTAATAGTACAGTATAACAGATGTGAAAGAAAGCTGTCTATAACATTGAAATTATAAAAGTACTACTACAACTTCTTGTCCACGATGATGGAAAATAAATGATCTCGTTAGAGAAATATTTCTCATTGCCCGACATTTTTTCAGCTCTATTTGAAGCGAGAACTGGTAAATTATATGAGTTAAAAGAATTAAATGTGACATTTTCTCCGAATTCAGTTTAATTCCCTTTGAGTTCTACGTATGTAACTATGAACTTCCTCATGAACCGGAAAATGAGATTCTTACTGAAAGCAGGATAAACAACTTGTTTTTATAGAAAAAAACAACACTGAATGAAAAATTAAGCAGTGACCAAGACTAAATTCAAAAATAGGACAAAGCTTCTTCCTCCTCAGATTTAATCTCCTCAACCTTAATTAAAAGTAGTTAAAACTACAAACACAGAACAACTTGAAATTTCAAAGAAAAATGTGTGAATAATGATACAATAAGATTCCTATAATAACTTTATCGTTAGCTAAAGTTGTCATTGGGATTTTAGCAAATAAAAATAACATTCAATCCTATAATAGCAATAATAGCAATAATGCTTTCGAGGAAAATACCTTTTCAATTTTATTTCATCTACCTCACTTTGATATACGTTTTATATTGAAAATAATTTCATAAGGTATTATTCCTTGAAAAAGGACAGTTTGTGCTATCAAATCACATGAAATTGCAACTAATGTGGCTGGATATCAAAAAAATTCCTAATTGGGCACTCAATGGTCAAAATTAACAACGTTAATAATATCATCCAACTACATTAATCATTGATTTATTGTGCCTTATAAATTTAACAAGGGGAAATGCTGTTTACAGAATCATGGTAATTGTAAAGCCACGAAAAATTTATCATCCATAGATTTAGGTAACCAGCGATAAGGAAAAATAATTAGATGAAAACAGATCTGATACGATTTACGATTTTGCTTCATAAATTATGAAAATTGGTCTTAGAATTTATTAGTCAACAGAATATAACTTATAATGCTCGCAAAATGGAAGCAAGGAGCAACTAAATGTGATTCATTCTTTTAAAAAGGAAGATAAGAGAATGCGTCAAAAAGTTTTAAAATTCTGTACTTCATCAAAGCTATATATCCTCGTAAATGGTACTCAAAATTATTGCACTCTTCTACTGGTGCGTACACCGGCGGATTGATGCGGCGTATATTTCATAGCCTTACGTAGTAGTAGCAGACGTTAGTTGAAAGTATTTTGGGCATCCGAGGCACGCAAATGTTTGCTATATCATACATTTTTACATGGTACCTATGCAATAAATATAATAAAAGCGCCTTGACAAATGAACGAAGTCATCTTGTATAGATGCACCAAGAAAATTGCTAATAAATCTTACTAAATCGATTCATTAATATTATATTATAATATTATTTATGAATCATTATCACTGCGTGGAAAAGTAAATATAATAGATTAAATTCCATCTTGTGAATAAGTTGTTTTCAAAGAAAAAAGTCTTGGATAAGATATGAAATATTCTGAGCAACGAAACTTGGGAAATAGGGAAATCATTCGAGATTTCGTGACCTTGATAAGGTTGTGACTCATTTTCAAACAACCGCTACGGAATTAACAGCGATATAAAATAAGCGACGTTTTCTATGTGAATAATTGAATGTGGGAGCCTTCTTCATGACAAACTTTGAGCCAATATAACCACTTTAAATTGCGTAACGGATGTTTGAAAATTTATCACATCACATTATTATTTATTTAATGGACTTGACCATGTTCACTCTACATTTCAGGATGCAAATATTGACTTATTATTTACTTGAAAGGAAAAGCTATGTTTAGTCAATAATATGAGATACAAGGAAGAACAGACTTAAAAAAAGTCCAACGGGACCGGGAATCGAACTCGGGTCCCCCAATTGCCGATCAGGTGCTCTGTACGTTGAGGTATCCTCAGTTAACATCCAGTTCTGGCGGAATAGGACAGAGCATCTGACCGGCAATCAGGAGACCCGGGTTCGATTCCCGGTCCTGTCGGACTTATTTCAAGTCTATTCCTCCTTGGAATTTTCCCGGTTGTATGCCATCTCTTGCAAAATAACCTTTACCTATTTTCCAATATGAATTAGCTTTTGATAAAGAAAGGTATCTCAAAGCTAACCGTAAATATTTCTTAGGATGAGCGATACTCAAAAGATACCCTGTACTTAAAAGGATGATAAAAAAGTTACTAAGGTTAGATGTACCTTAAAAATTTATAATATGCGAGTCGAATGGATGAATAAGGTAGAAGAGACGCAAAAAAGGATTTCAGGAGGAATATATGACGTTAAAAGAGCGGAAGAGTCTTTGAAAACGTAGGAGATTCCTATCATCCTCTTCGGTCAAAAAAATGTTTACGGCGGAAATAATTGAAGCAAAAGTAGGTGAGATGGTAGATACGACTCGTCAAACGGGGAAAAATCCTCCAGTGCCATCTCGGCTGAAGTTGATAATACGGAAACTTGAATTACTGCCCGTCAGATCTGATCTGAAATCAATACGCCTGTGTTTTCCCTGCTCTTCCCTTCATAAATTGTCTAATTTCCTTCGGCCCTTTCTGTCTCTTTTCCGCCTACCTACATTTCATCCATCTCGTTTTACGATCTTTGGATACCGTTTATTTCTCACCGGATATTCTTTTTCTTTCCGACATTTCTGAGATTTCTATTTCCATCGCAGCACCGGCTTTCCTCCTTTGAAAGAAATAAAGCTATTTTAAGATTTGCGTTGAGTTTCATGGCTGATCGATGGAAAATCTGTGATCCAATGAATTTGACATCTCTGGCTTTTACTCTATTTACTAGTACAGTAAGTGGAAACGAAAGTATTAATTCAGAATCACTCACCTTAAGATTAATTTTATTTAAATATAAAAATAGAGATATAAGAGAAGAGCAACAGATGTAGTCCATAGGTAAGCGCTTATAAATAGAATATATGTGACTGAGACACAAACCCAGTTGTTTCGCTCTCCAAAAACATACTGAGGCATCCCAGTTGAAAGTGACTCGAGAGAAAATTAGTGAACAAATGAGATCACATTGATTGTTTCCACTGGCCAGATCCATGTCTGAAGCGTATAATGAGTATATTAATATTACTGGTAATCGATATCATAAAGTAAATTAAAGAGAGTCGTTGAATTTTTTCCACAAAAATACTTACTTCAATGAAGAAACATGAGTAAGTTTCGACGACTAATCGTCATTACCAGGTAACATTGCAATACTTGTAAACATATTTAAGATACAGCAAGGCTAGCAGATCATGTAGGTATCAACAATCGGATCTTTTGGATAATAAGTGGATTTTTATCATGAATTTATTCTGAATATTGCTATTAATTGGAAAATAATTTAATTCGTTAAAACAATCGCATATGTTAAATATCTTAGAAAAGAAATAAACTAGTTGAAGGCAATTATTGGCGTTTAAGATCTCGAAAAGTGGATTTCCAGATGAAAATTTCTTTTCATTCATTATATCCTCCGATTTTGAAAAGGATGAATATATCAAATATCTTCATGTTTAAAATAAGGCCATGATAACATAACTATGTTAACCAGAGATTACGCATACTTTGGGAAAGGTGGATAACTAAGAAAAACACCCCCGGACCACTTGACGCACTGCGAGGTAAATCTCGTGCAAAAATTGTAACGCGCAAGTTCTGATGGAACAGGGCCTAATCAACGATGATGGGATCGGATCAGAGTAAAACGAGTCCCCGATCCTCGGTAAATGAGGCGAAGATGGAGAGTCAATGATGAATTTTAGAAAATTGAATATTCGTTGTAACCTACTTCTTTAGGACAAGTGGTAATGGGACTCTTGGCAAGGGGAAAAAGCAATTTCTTTTGGAGTGATTAGAATGCTAAAGGAATGGAGGGCTCGACAAAAGCTTTAGTGATGCGTAGCATTTCTTTTATTATCCCGAATAAACAATGCCATAGCATTAATTATAAAACGTAGAAGATCATTACTCTAATGGATAGCGGCTTTGGGAAACTAACCTCGAGCTCGTTATAAATGTATTGATGAATGTGAACCGGAGATACAATACGAAAAAATAAACTAAAAATTGAACGACAAATGACACCTGATGAATACAATTTTGGAAAGATAACGAGCATGAAAGACAATGGAGCATTGTTAGACAAAAAGAAATTACCTGAAAACCAAGACATTCGTTAGAATCCAAATTTCTCTCAATCTTATGAATCAAATCAGATAATAATTACTTGAAAAAAATCAAATTAATTATTTGCTCCCTTTCCAATTCATTTAGAGTTAACATAAAAAGATTGTTGTATTTTCTCAAGATAAGGTTATCACTTTGGAGCAGAAGCTACACTGAATATTTGTTCATTGAGATTAATCTTCATTAGAATATTAGTGTTGGTATGTGTTTCTGACAATGGGTCTTATACTACGATATTATTACTAATAATGTTGAAATGGTAATTAATTTTTCCCAATGATTATCGTTAAAACTTAAAAATATATTGTTTCCATCGTTATTGATCTATTTTAGTAGTACCACTCTATTGCTACTATTGTTTTATTATCCTATTGTAGCGATAGTACTCACATTGTTGCGATAGGACGATATTTTATTTTATTAATTTAATATATTAGTAGCAATTTTGAAAATACTTTTTCTTCAGTATATACTTTGGCCATCTCGTTATAACTTAGGAAGAGCGAGGTATAAAAGAGAGAATGTATCTTTTTCATACGAAATATGATTGAAACAAACAGGTCAATATGCCTGACGAATACGATTTTTTGTAATTTCTGTTTCGAATGTATTGGAAACTATTCGCATGAATCTGAATCTAACATCCCTAGCTCATATTATCTCAATAGTAAAAATTAATATTTATTGAGCATCCTGATGAAGCTATATCGTTGTTTATAAATCAATTTTCATATTGAAAATACAATCTGGAACAAAAGTGAAAACCAACATTTACATATTCTGAGATATAGTATAAGTTGGTTTTCACTTTTGTTCCTGATCGATCCATACCAAGAAGTCACGGCCCAAGCTGTTGATTCGAAAATATGAATGTATTTATATTTTAATTATATTCATATTTAGTATATATACATTTCTATTGGTCTTTCTGAATCCACAAGAGTTTGTCATTAACAGAAATGCATATGTTTTCTTTCTGCAGAGAATATAAAAGCAATTAAAATCGCTAACAACTTATACCTTTCCCTTTATTTTTAGCCTCTTAATTCAAGCATCTAAGTGAGCAGCGGTGACGCAGAACTCCTCCCACGTAATCCCAGAAATCTTTCTCTGAAACACAAATCCAGAATTGAATAATCCTTCCGTTTAATGGACTTCATCGTAGATGTGAAATTTAAAACACTTTTCTCGTTATTGGAATAATACAAATCATAAAAAGGATTAATAATAAACAAACCTACAATTTCTTTCAATTCAACAAAATAATATATTCTTTCAGGTGTCCTTCAATTATAAAACCCACATCGAAAACAATTTGGTACACACATTCAGTTCAAATCCATAGGAAATCATGCAAATTTGTTGGAATAGGAAAGTAACATTTCTAGCTCAAGTTGTCTTAATTGTCAAAAATCAATATTTATTGAGTATCATCGTAATGAACGGAAACTCCTCTTCAAATAGGTAAAATCTGCTTACCTTTAGGAGGATGAAATGATGATCCACTGGCAAATATCTCCTGTCAGAACAGAAAGCTATTGATTTAAGGAGATAACATTTGTTGATTGCATACACACATGTACGCAGATCCGGGACCTCTTTAAGGATTGAAGTTAAAACATCGGTTAGTTACGTATTTCTCTTTCAACATATTCTTAAATTCTGTTCAATTTAAATTGACATTTTAATAAAATTCTCCACAGAGCATCAGTCAATTAGGCTGGATGCAATCACTGAGAATTTCACAATTAGTTCTTGCGGAAATCAGAGGTGGATGAATCCTTAAGTTTTACTTATGTACGGATACGACCACAAACTTGTTCTCTAGCTAAAATTGCAAGGAATACAATTTGCTGAAGAAGACCGATGTGTAATTCGGATGCTTATCAAATGTTAATCAATCAAGATCGGATGTCGAAACCACGGAGGTAGTTTTAGTACTATATACCACACTTCCACTAAAAGTTTGGTTTTACCCTGAGGCATGGACATTGTTCCGTGATTGTTTAAAAATTACCGAGTCCAGACATTTAGCGGAATAACCGTGTTTTGATTGGTTTAACACCTATTCAACAAGTAAGAAAACGATATTGAGTCTCATTGCTCATTAATTTAAAGGTGAAGAATGGCTCTTTAAAAATGTATAACGTGTTCAAATATAACTCCATATTTTATGTACTCGAGAGCCACTCTTCTAGCTTACTCTCACCTAGGTAAGAAGCATTCTCCTCCAGATAAGACCTCCACCCTCTAAGGAACCTAAGGTGATGGAACAGTAGTACCGACTGACTACTCACAAAAAACTCAGAAATTTTATCGTAGCTTTCGTTAACTCATAATTTGGTACGATTTCAGTTCTTCATCAAACCATTAACTGTTAAGATAAGTACTGTCTACAGGAGGTTTTAGAAAGGGTTCCCTTCCTGTCCTGGTGCGAATGCCGGACAAATCGATTATTATTTAACTGTATCTCCATTAACAGTCGTCACCTGGAACTTTTACCACATTACAGCTATTAAATATAATATGTTTATTTTTTAATACAGTTACGGATAAAATATAATAAATTTATTTTTGAAACTAGATAACTATGCTGAAGAATATGCTATGTATGCAATATATAGTAAGAGTTTGTTGGGACAAGAAAAATATATCACATAAAAACTTTTACACCTCGTTTTGGTTGTAATATTTCTTTTGAAATTTTCGTCCCTAAAATGTACATGAGAGTTGATCTTGAATAGTAAGTACCTACGAAGGAGCAACGTTTTTTCTAGTCAGTAATAAATGCAAATTCGACACGATTCATTCCTTACTGCACATAAGCCTGCATGTTAGACCTATATATTTTTGTAAGTTTTTCCTTCGCTTATCCTTTCTACCCCAACCTTAGTTAAAATTACAGATTTTCTTCAGTTTTCAAACATGTAGACTTAAATGTTTCACTATTACGAATTTAGTGATGGCACTTGACAATAAAGCGTTTTCTCACTTGGTAACAAGCTAAGAAAAAATTGCCTAATTCTCAGCGCTACAACTCTAATCGTTCCGCTAAATTTCAAGGCATTATTTTCCGTGAGGGGATTAATCTCCATAAAAGTTAATGTCTTCTGCCGTAGATTGAACCGGTGAAGAGCACTGGCGATGTAGCGGTTTTAATTTCAGACGGAGGAACAAGAGATTCAGACGAAAATACTTCGCTGAGATTATTAATGAGAACTAGTTAAACATGGAAATTCCCTCGTATTTACAACTACCAGATTTAATCTCGTGAAAAGAGCGCGATCGTCTGAAATGAAATGTGTTGAGGGCTACGAAAGTTAGGATAGGAATCTCAAATACTGGAGTAAATTATCACTTTCAACACACTAACCATACGATATAAACTTGTTCCTTGTAATAATAATCATTCAACCATATCAAGAAATATCATGATAAATTCATTTGTGTTTTAGTGCAGGAGGTATAAAATATGTTTAATTTCAAAATCAATCGTGGGCCTTAATTTTGTGAAGCTTCATATTTAAAACACAAATTTGACATTCAGAGGTTTAAATCTCCAATAGCCGTCTTTTTCGGCCTTGGATTTAACCCTTCATCATAAATTATAGAATAATTAAATTAAAGAGAAACTTAAGAAATTCTTAGGAAATAATCCTCATCGGTAAAACACCCGCAAAGGAGGGGGTGTGAAAAACCTGCAGAAACCTAGCGATAGTAATAAATAAAAGATGAGAAAAAGATCAAGACAGAATTAAAAATACACTACCAGCAAGTATATGTATGCGGTACATCGATAAGAATATTCAGTTGACATTTAAAGAAATAGTATCAATAAAGATAAATACATAAAACAAACAAAATTATGAAAAAATGAAAAACAGAAAATATATGAAATATATATACGGAAGGTAAGGATTATATTTCTAAACACAAGGGCTGTTAGCTTAGCTACAACAAAATTCGATTTCCATGTTTGTAAATATTCAAAGTATTAAAAGCCAAATATAAACACGGCTGAGCTCTCCATTCCCTGCATGAAATTCACCTTGGGTTTTAGAAAGAAAATCTCTCGCATCCCCAGTGATTACAGAGAGTTTTAACAACACACTCAACTAATCTGGATCGAGCAATAAATCAAGCCGTCCTTGCATGAAAGAATACCGGGAGGAGCCTCCGATAGGTATTAATACGCAAAACCGTCGAGTAAACGGCATTTGTTATTTTAATAGCAGAATCGATAAATCAGTTTTAATTGCATGGGAATGTTATACGCGCACTTGATTTTTCTTCGGCTCCTAAACAAACCGCATTATATTGCCATTGCGCGAGCTCCTACCTTGATTTACGTGCTGGCGTTTTAAAATTCAGACGGTTATTAATGGCGAGTTAAATTTGATTGAATACCCTAATCCCGAGTTCGGAAAGAATGGTTTTTCTTATTATCCACTCCAATATATACGGCTATTTCTGGGTGGTAAAAATCTATTCTTTCCTCTTCTAATAACTTTTTTAAGCGCTAGATCATTTGTTTTCCAAAGGATTGGAAATCATTCCATTTTATTTATGGATGCCATAATTTTCAGTTTTGTTAAAAAATAATTATCTAATATGTATATGGATTATTTGATTACATTAAATTCCCGTTTATCCGAAATGATCGGGATGGCGGCCGGTTCGGATAACGAAAATTTCGGATAAACCTAAGTTCCCACGATTAACAGGCATTTATTTGAGACTTGAACGATTTAACATTTCATTAACTAGATGAACTTACAGTAATACTGCCAAAAACAACATTATTTATTAAATTTTTTAGCTAGTAGTGTTATAAAAGACGAGTGTTACGAAAGACGAGGAAAGTGGTGCCGAGGGCACGGCGCCACTTTCCTTCCTATTTTTCACAGTTAAATTAAACATTTTAGACTACGTAATGTATAATTAGGTCTTTAACCTATGCTATGCAGAAAAAACCATGCTGAAATTAATTTAGAGCTGTAAATACAAGACAGAATATAAATGCTACTTGCTACTAGTATGACGTGCGCTCTCTATTCGGGCTGAATCTCGAAAATAACTGAGCTGATCTAATTTATATTTTACGAAAATCACTGTTAATGTCTAATAACGTATTGATAAAAAAAATAAAACGAGTTAAATTATGGAAAGACTCCCTAATCACCTGTGATGACCGAAAAATGGCCAAAAATTTTGAAAGATATGAACTTTAAGGGCGATGCGGCACGTCTTTCCGTTTTCCGATTTAAATAATATTTTACACAATTTATTTTCCAACCATATGAAACAACTTTACGGGGTATCCCGAAAGAATTTTTCTAAAATATTTTTTCCATATAAATAAGAACCACCCTAATGTACACTCCTGGCCAAAATTAACGCAGCACCTCCCTAGCGATCCTTACGACCGGTGCTGCGTTAATTTTGGCCAGGATTGTACATATATGAAGAGGTGTCAAGAGCAAATAAGTAATGGGTCGCGATGGTATTCGGTGGGTGGGGGTAGGTTAGGTGCATTCGGAAAAGTTTGTTCGGATAAAGCGGATTTCGGATAAACGCGATTCGGACAAACGAGAGTTTACTGTATATAATATACTGTGAATTCCAAACAAATATTTTTGCCTGCTGTCAATGTATTTCATACACTTTATTGACAATTCATATTCATACATTTACGAAAAACGATACATGAGACTTCCCTTTTCTTTTCGATACTCTAACCTAACCTTTTTGCAATAGAAAAGGCCAAGCAGTAAACCAGAAAAAATGTATAATATTTAAGAAAACTAGGCGGATGTAATTTATGCATGTATTTATGTATTAATTTATTTTTAGATGAGAAAATTCATTAAATGTACAGGAGGTATCTGTAATGCAATGCTGTCTTTCTTTGACTGAGGGATATTTGCATCCTTGTTGGGTTATTTATAATGTGTTAATGGATAAGTGGAAATTAGGTAACTGTAATGTGGAGGTAGGTGATAATAATTGATAAATGTAGTTTTAATAAGGTGGTAATATTATCGTGGTGGATTCGCTAATGGTGGATGATGTATGCATGTAGTATTGTAGTCACTAACACTGTATTGTTGCAGTTAGAGTTGATTTGCTGTGTTAAAGGGTACTGAAGTTAAAATTATGTAATGTGATTATTAATTATATTGTTATTGCTACTACCAGGCTAAAAGTCCAATTGCAGGATATGAATAAAAATGAATAATTCAAACATAAGCACTCTACTTTACCTTAATTCCGTTCCAGTATTACTATTTCTATGTATTTATTGACCCTAATAAATTAAATATAGCCAATTTATTTTGTTATACAAAATCATGAGTACTTTAATTGAGGCAACGATCAATTATGTGTCTGCTTAGATTTCTTGTTATTTAATGAGTTGAGAAGCGTATTTTACTTTTGTGCCATTGCAGTTTCTTTCCCAATTCTGACGTAGGTAATTTTCTACAACACTTTTTTCTAGTTTCTTATATTCTACAAGGATGCGTTTAATTTATTTCTATATATAGTATTGACGGTGAATTTTTAATTTTAATTTTGATATTCGCAATGCTGAAAATGCCGCCTTTTAAAGGTGTTTTCCATTACACTAAATGGTTCGACAGAAATATTCTAAATACCCTTCTTTGTGCTCTTTGTCTCTGTGAGTACTCTTTTTTCCAAAAGATTTACTTCGATTTTTTTATTCCCTATTTCATACGTTTTCTTATTACATCCCTTTTCAAATTAATCTCTATTTATAGAATAAGTTAGGAATGATAATCTGTTAGATCGAAAGGAAGACACTCAAGTCTCAACTTTTTCCGCATAAAGAAGCTACTTAGTTATTTTTCGAAATAAGTAATTTTTAAATTTCAAGTTATGCGCTGAGAAACGTAAATTTAAGCACAGAATGAAATTTTCAGGGAGTTTTAATGTTCTCCCGCTGAGAGCAAAGCGGTCAAGCAAGTTAATGAGCCCAAGCACGGGATTAAAAATCCCTTTTGACACAATTCTGTTAGGGTCAAGCGATTTCTCTTTTAAGGCACTTTGCAATGGAAATATATAAATACATTATAGTAGAAGGTCAGCTTCATTAATACAAAAGGTAGAGTCCATCTCATTTAGATAGGTATAAAAGAAGCTTATTTATATACTTGATAGAAAGCAAATATCAAATGTGCCATTATGGAGCATCAATAATAAATAGGAAATAAAATAACTGTCTGCGTCCACAATTTTATTTTAAAAAATACGACCGGTTTCGGGTTCAACCCATCATCAGGTAACCAGAAGACAATAATCACAGAGTATATATACAACTGAAAACCAAGGGAGGGGCAAAGAGAGTGAAGGGGCTAGCAGGAAGAATGTGGGGGAGGGGGCGGGAGGTGAGGAAGAATAGACCTAAAAATGGCGGAATTATTTTCGCTGAAGATTTTTAGGTCTATTCTTCCTCACCTCCCGCCCCCTCCCCCACATTCTTCCTGCTAGCCCCTTCACTCTCTTTGCCCCTCCCTTGGTTTTCAGTTGTATATATACTCTGTGATTATTGTCTTCTGGTTACCTGATGATGGGTTGAACCCGAAACCGGTCGTATTTTTTAAAATAAAATTGTGGACGCAGACAGTTATTTTATTTCCTATTTATTATGGAAAAGTTCCACCAAATATCGCCAGAAAGCATCAACTATATGGAGCATCAATATTTCAATTCAGAGTTTCAGATTGCTATGTTCTTCAACAGGACGATTAGATGATAATGAATCACCCAGGCTTGATTCCGAAGGAATTCATTGGCATTCAGTTTCTCAGTAATTGCTTTGCCAAAAGATTTAAATTAGTATTTATTCAGGTGACTTTCGTTGATTTATAATCTGAATAATGATCTGAGTATGGTGAATCACGATCATAACTTCATTTTTTAGGTACGTAAAATGTTCAATTTAAACTTCGTATTATTGACTACAGTTTTAACTCTAAAGTCAAGTGACGGGAGGAAATAATTGGTCAATCGCCGAAGGCACGATTCGTTCCTTAGTACAGAATAACAGCCTCCCTGCGATTATAAGTTGAGGAAGAAATAAATTTTAATTTTTCTTTCAGCAGAGGGTAGATAAAAATGTCTTTAATTTACTTTTAATTCTGAATTACTCTTGGCTGTGATGATATGAAAGCTACCAATGCATAATTCATCCTGAATATTAATTTTATTAATTACTTTTTCATTTCTTGTGATCTCTTTTCATTGATGATTATACAAGTTCTACTTCATTGGATGATTGATCTACACATACATGGGTTAGTTCCATTCGTAGTATTTTTTTATATCGAGAAAACAAGGAACATACTGTTTCACTTCTCATCATGCCTAGTCTGAATGCAAATACAGGCAAATAAAAATACAAAAAAGTGTGCTATGACGGCATTTACAAACAAAAAGGTATATGAAATATATTTTTCTATATCCTGTCCCTTGAAATATGCATTTAAAAATAGCCTTTCCATCACGGTAGTAGTAGTTAAAAACTTTCCATTTTTTGCAATAAAATTATTGAAATTGCCAAATTGGACCCTTTAAAAAACAAAGCAGAAGAACCCATGACAAATATGAAAATAAAAGAGAAATTCCGAAGAATATATTCAATTTATATAAAGTGAAAAACTTATCAGATAGTACGACGAAAAATGAAATATTTACAGATAACCGGAATAGACAAGATGCGAATAGCGTCAAATACAAGAAGAACGACAAATAATTATTATTATAATTAGCAAGTATTATTATTAAATTATAATTTGCAAGTTCGCTAATTTTTTTGGATGGAGCATTCGCTTGAAAGTCAATATTAGCAATCATAGTTCGAGTGAGCCATTTGAAACTTAAAGGAGCGCTTTGCATAAACTCCATTCCCAACCGAGGGCCCACTTTCACCGTTTTGCCAACGAAAGCGGTCGAAATTTCGCTCGGATCAATCGGAAGTGAAAGGGCGTCGAAAATCGGAGATGAATTCCACCGCTGTTGAGTCATCTGCGGGAGTTTTCATGTCTTCGCGTCTGCAAACGGCGCAGAGAGATCGTTAAAAAAGTATTCGAGGGGCGTTTGGAGGGGCGAAAATATTTTCATTAATAGCGCAACGGCGGTGGAGAGAGAGAGAAAAAGTCCTTTTCGGAAAAGAGGAAGTTTTTAGCAACAGGCACTGGAATTATGCGCTACTTGATGATTTCTCGCGAGCGATCGCGGGGAAAAGCGTTCCGTTTTTAATGCGCCGGTGGCGTCGCGCCGTAACACACCGACGCCGGCGTCAGTTTTCAGAGTGTTCGGAACTTCAGGTACTAAACTCCCTTTGGTTCTACATTTTCCCTCCATAGGTCAAGGTTCCTCGATATCGTTGATATGTTCGGTCACGGTTGATCCGCAAAAAATGGAGATTTTTTTATACTCTATTGTTCCCTGGGCTAGGAATTTACAACTTGACTGTAGATAACATTTTACCGCAACTACAGATGAGGGAAGAACGCAGCGTTTTGGAAATCGCAATATTTTTTGGACTTGCGATTTGCTGAATGTTCCTAGAGAATTCATATTTTAGGTTTTACTAAACCCTATGTGAGCATTTTAAACGTATATTATGATTTTTGTGGAACAACTGTGTAAATGACCTCGTTTGACCGTGAAGTCTGCTTCGAAATTAAATTATAAGCTTTATAAATTAATTTTAGAAGCTTATAATTTTATATAAAATTAATATTATAATATATATGACAAAAATAGTAATAATATACTGATATTGTAAAAAATATCAATTTCAATAAAGTTTTCGTAGAACATTCTTTACCCGTGTACATTTAAAATAAAATTAAATCTTGATTATTAAACTAGCTGCCCCAAAAACTTCTGCAAAATTTATTCCGTAACTTGCACAATTATTCGCTGATTTTTACACGAAACAGTTTAAAGCAACATTTGTATTTTGTAATGGATCTGAGAATTAAGTAATCCTCAACTTATCTTAATACGATCTATTCACAGGAAAATTTCATTTAATCGCGTCGAGAGCCAAAGCCTTCTTTAAATTCACTGATATTGTCGAGTTTTGGAACATAATAACTCCAAATTGATATCGGAAACATTGAAAGGATTTCAACTAAACGAGGCGAAGATGAAGCGCTGTCGATCAAATGTGGTGTCGCGAGTTCGTGTGACGGTCAATGGATCAATCATTCTTTGTTTTACCATTTGAACAACCGTACTCGCTGTGATCTCTCTATTTATATTCTGTTATTTCCTAGCCGCATAGGGTTATGAACTAGAAGATCTTCACATGCATCAATGGCATAACAGGTTTCGAATATTCGTGTTATTTATTAATATATTTGAAAATAACCAGGTTTCTTTCTTGAACTTTATCTACTTTCATTTAGCTGTGGTGACTTCGTAATGATCTGGAGTAAGACAATAACTAGGTCTAATTTTCCACATGCAATATTTACTTTTTGGGATTAACACGCTATGATTATGACGCTAGAAAGCATAGCAATGCATTTTTCAGGTTTAATTTCACTATATTTCATTTCATATCATTTGGTAAACCAAGTAATATTTTTAATCATATTTTAAGATATTTATCAAGAATTATAAGCTGATATCTGTTGCTGAAATGTATTCAGGGTAATAGTACTAAGAATGTATATTTATATGTTGTAATATTTATAAACCGATATTTTTGCCATATAAATGTCTTGGAGGCACACACAAATAAACAACAGAAACAGCAGTGATTGTAGACCCATAAGGAAAATTCAACACTTTAGACAGCTAGTTCATATTGCTAAAAGCGGCCATTCAAGTCACCTTCAGCGTTATACTTATTGTTCGCTTCACACCAAAACCAACACACGACTTTTCTTATCAAACACATCCCGAGCTCACGAACTCTTTCCAAAGCAGTACCACCGGAAAATAGTACGTGGTGTTAAAGATGAACGCAACATCCAGTAATAGTTCGTGAGTTCCTGTCGATGGAAGTACAGTGAGAGAAGATACTCTGGATAAGAGCGACAAAAATGGACAAGCAGAGGAAGGAATATGCCCTGGTGTGGATGGGAAAAGGGTCAGCTGAAACTGAAATTTGATGGGAAACCGCAAGGGTTGCATTTCATACAACGAAAATCTATCAGTGCCCTTAGAGATCTTTGGAAGCTAGTCTTATGTGGAGTAGATCGCAGGACATCCTACTTGTCACGTGACTCAGATACAAAGGATCTCCAAAACTTAATTCTCTCTTGCCTGAAGCGTGTCCTTTGTGGGACCCCAAAGAAATTAACCATATTATAATTCTTTGACTCTCCTGATTAATCTATTCAGTATTGAGTGACCCAATGGTTCATTATACCTTTTGCTTGGTTTTCTTGATGTATGGTTCATTAGTTAATGTACTTTTCATTTATCATCAACCTTATGTCATTAAAAACCTTTTCATTTGCTTTCCTCTGATCTTTTCCATCACATTTAATCTCAATTATTTAGTAATACTTTCTTCTCAGTATTTGACCCGCTTTATCGTCGATTCATCACTTCAATAAAAATAATAGAATCTAATTATTCGGCCTCGACTTCATTTCCTTGATTATAAAAAAAGAAGTGATCCTTTCATTATTCCTTCCAAAAAATACTCCAACAAAAAAGATAAAATCATACAAAATGGGAGTTTGGATAACATGTAAAATTTGTATTTTTATTCGGCGTTCATTTTAAGTTTTACCCTTCCAACGAGTGCCAAGGTGCTTTAACATATATTACTTTTTGTTAAAAAAGATTTAAAGGAATGCCTTCCGTATATAAAATGTTTATGAATCTATGACCATGGTTTCCATTCCATCATATGGTGGACAGGACAGGGAAAGAGAAAGAGTTCTGATTTTATGAAAAACCAGGATTTGGAACCGTAGGTGTATAATTTAATAAAAATATTCTGGGGTAAAGGCAGATATTAACCCTACTTTATGAATCTTTAAAATTCAGAAAGTTTCAGACTTTCTGAATCTTAAAGAACTTCAGAAAGTTGAGGCTAAATTGCTAGATTTGATGATAACCGACAAATCATAAAGAATAGGAGTTGGGATAAGATATATAATCTTATCTTATCTTATCTTATATATATATATATATAAAAATGGATGTTTGTTTGTATGTTTGTATGTTTGTATATTTGTATGTTTTTATGTTCCAGTTGCCTGTATGTGTGTATGTATATTCCACGTAATCTCAAAAACCAGACGTTGCACGATGTTCTAACTTTAAACATCATTAAATGTCTTGCCGGGGATGATCAAGTGGTACTTTAAATTTGCCTAAGGTCCACGGTTCGAGCCCAGACGACTAAAACATTTTTTTCATAAGAAATACATGCAAAGATCATTTTTTCGTTGCAGGCTTCAATTCTATTGAAAATATTAATTAGAAAGAACGGTCGTAAGGAGTCGAAACGAGCATCAAAAGAAGGGAAATAGAATAAAGATTCTTATTTTGGTCAAGAAATATCGTTTTCGATTCGAAATTGCGAGAATTTCGATAAAATATACGAAAATTTTGACTAAATTACCATGTGTAAACAAACCCATTCCCTTGACGATATAAATTTTTAAAAATTCGAATTTTGTTGACGAGTCTGTAGCAACCAAGTTTTATTTACATCAACTTAATTGTTTACTGCCTATTTCGTAAAATGAAATGAGTTTCATGCAGTGGTTTAAAGTAAATGGATTTCTATCGATCAATTCAACTATTGCGTACAAATATCCTGGTATGTTGAGGATGTTCAGAATATATTCTTCTGAATTAAGTATTAAATATAATCTATTTGCTTTGATGTATATTTAGCAAATTACGGAAATGGAGTTTGCGAAGAAAGAAAAGAATTCCCAGATTCGTAGTTTGTAATCCTTGAAGAGTTGAACGGCAAGTTGTTAAGTTGTAGCAGACCTCCAGCATCCTATGATAGATCAAAAAGGTAAAGCAATTTTAATTTTGTTAAACGCAGGATGCAAAAATTGATTTATTCCTTGTTTTTAAGTGCTTCCACTCCATATTCATTTACTATCCTTCTGTTATTGGTGTTTAATTTTTGTTTCTATTTCGACATTGCGATTACTTTTGTGGTTCGTGTTTATGTTACACATTTTAAGATTGAGATACCAGTCAGTTCCAAAATACATTTACTTTCCGTGTAGAATATTCATCGTTGGTTATTTGAGTGAAATGTAATTTATTTCTGTCATTTACGTTTAATGCTTGATTCATTTAGCCCCTTTGTACTTGTATGAAAATGTAACATTAAACGTGGTACTGCTTATCCTAATGTGATCTTAGAATATATTTATATATATAGATATTTCAAAACAAGGGAAATAGAATAAAGATTCCTACTTTGGCTGAGAAATATAGTATGCGATTTGAAATTGAGAGTATTTTGATAAAATATACGAAAATTTCGTCTAAATGTTCATGTTGTAAACAAACCCATTCCCTTGACGATCAAGGCGATTATTGATTCCGAACTCATGTGTAATTCTATAAGAAGACATGGCGGATCAATGGCCAGTTATAATAAATTTTGAAAATAAGAGTTGAAGATTTTATGATGAAGAAAAAATAAAATGGCATTTTAAAATTTGTTGTGACAAACCTGTGAAGAAACGCACGTTGAAAGGTTTTCCATTGATTTTTTCAATATTCTTTAAGTAAACTAACGTATTACTTTGGATATTAATTTACCAGTAATTTCCAACCACAACTCACTGAAGTTCTTCGCAGTGAGCCAAACAGAGCAACGCTTTAAAGTGCAGAATAGTGGTAGAGATGTAATCAACGGTAATAAGGATGGGATCAGGCATTAAATGTAGTAAATGTGTTTGGACGACATGTTTCCCCAAGTTCATAATCTGATATTTCGATGCTACATGTAAGTGCAGAAATGCGCGCTGAAATTTTTCACCGAATTTACTCCCGCGCAATATTCGCTCAGCGTTTCATCAAACGCATTAAACGCCAGAACTAAACTTCCAATTGCTCGCAGGAGCCGCGGGAAAATAGAGCGCGGGAAAACTATAAGGCGGGAAAACTAGAGGCGGGAAAACCAGAGGCGGGATAACTAGAAGGCGGGAAAACTATAAGGCGGGAAAACTAGAGGCGGGAAAACAAGAGGCGGGAAAACTAGAGGCGGGAAAACTAGAAGGCGGGAAAACTAGAGGCGGGAAAACTAGAGGCGGGAAAACTAGAAGGCGGGAAAACTAGAAGGCGGGAAAACTAGAGGCGGGAAAGCTAGAGGCGGGAAAACTAGAAGGCGGGAAAACTAGAAGGCGGGAAAACTAGAGGCGGGAAAACTAGAAGGCGGGAAAACTAGAGGCGGGAAAACTGGAAGGCGGGAAAACTAGAGGCGGGAAAACTAGAGGCGGGAAAACTAGAAGGCGGGAAAACTAGAGCGCGGAAAAAATAGAGGCGGGAAAACCAGAGGCGGGAAAACTAGAAGGCGGGAAAACTAGAAGGCGGGAAAACTAGAAGGCGGGAAAACAAGAGGCGGGAAAACTAGAAGGCGGGAAAACTAGAGGCGGGAAAACCAGAGGCGGGAAAACTAGAAGGCGGGAAAACTAGAGGCGGGAAAACTAGAGGCGGGAAAACTAGAGGCGGGAAAACTAGAAGGCGGGAAAACTAGAGGCGGGAAAACTAGAGGCGGGAAAACTAGAAGGCGGGAAAACTAGAGGCGGGAAAACTAGAGGCGGGAAAACTAGAAGGCGGGAAAACTAGAAGGCGGGAAAACTAGAGGCGGGAAAACCAGAGGCGGTAAAACTAGAAGGCGGGAAAACTAGAAGGCGGGAAAACTAGAGGCGGGAAAACTAGAGGCGGGAAAACTAGAAGGCGGGAAAACTAGAGCGCGGAAAAAATAGAGAGCGGGAAAAGAGAGCGCGGGAAAATTAGAGTCCCGTTCTACTGGATGTCCTTATGCATTTCTTATGAAGATAACTTAAACAAATTTTAATTACTTCCCGGCATGATATCGACTTCAAACTATGCATCAAATAAAATCAAGTCTTAATAAGTCTTTCGGTCTATTCACAGCTAACAATAAGTCCTGGGTTCAGGGGTCTCTAAAATTAATAATTGTTACGATGTTTAAGAATTTTTTGAACCTCTTCCCGATAATATAAAAACTTATAACTTGTCATATAAATAAATATCATAGATACATTTCAAATACGTGTTTTAAGATTCCTTGATCGTCCTTGGTTCGATTCCAGAAAGCCATTTACATTGCCCTATGCATTTCAGACGGGGATAATGGAGTCTTATTTCAGGACCTTCCCGGTATGATATGGACTTCGAACTTAGCATTTACGAAGATCAGGTCCTATCAAGTTATAATAGCCCATTTGCATCCGCTAATAAGTCCTGGGTTCGACACCAGGCGTCTACAAAATTAGAAATTGCTAATATTTAAAAAAATATTTTAATCTCTTCCCAATGACATTGAAACTCAAAACGTGCAATGTGAATGAAGATTATAAATACATTTCATATTCTTGCAATATGCAAGTAACTTTTACTCGTATATAGATACCCAGATAGGATACTAATTCACAGGCTAAACCACAAACGTCAATGATATGAAATTTTTACAGCGTATTATATGTGAAAATTCAAGCAGACATATTGGCTGCAACTGCCTAAAACGACGTTCTGCTTTTCACATATATTCCTTATGTGAGAAATATTAATGTGCTCTGGCATCGAGAGCAGGAAGTCTATGGTTTTATTAAAATTGTTTTCTTAAACCGTGACTTAATATACATCTTCCAGGTAAGAGAGAACTTCCTATCGTTTCAATAAATGCACCAAAAAATATTAAAAAGTACCCCATGTATTTTTAATTGGAGATGTTTGCATCGTCCTCGCATCGAACCCAGGACATTTTCTATAAAAGCAATTTATGGTTTCGATAGATAATGTCCATATCTGTGTGCTCCTTAAATTTTGATTCTCTACCTATCCGGGAGGTATTTTTTAGAAATTTCCGAACATCATTTAAATGGAAAAAAATCGGGATATTGTAACCTTCTGTCATCGAACCCATGTCACTGACGTTCAAAGTCACCTTTTTTTCTGGGGGTTTCACGTTAGGGCCTATTAGAATATATTTCTGTTATTTGAGTTTAATTATCGTTTCCGAGAACCATTTTTCCCTTTCAGAAAATGTCTACGAGAAGGTGGTGCTGCTTATCCTAATGTGATCATCGAATATATTTTATAATCTTTTAATCATTTTTGACATCATCGAAGAAAGTGTTCATTTAAAGAATATGAGATTAAATCTTTAGTTGACATTGTAGACATAATTATAATTTTATTTGCTTTTTTAATTGGTTTGGAAAATATTATAGCCTGGAATCAGCCATCCACCTAAAATTATGAGGCAAGTGTTACGATCAAGACTGTACCAAGAGTAATTATTAATTGGGATTTCCCCGTTGAGAATCAACGGGCACTTCTGCTAGTCTTATATATTAATACGCGAAGGGAATAATTTGTATCCCTTTTTAGCGTATTGCATACGGAGGAGAGTGGGAATCGGCGTGGTTAAAGTTTATATAGAGGAGGAGAGGCGAATGCTAATGTCTTTGTCCAAATTATCCTTGATTCGACTCTGGACGACTCTAATCGTCTGTCATAAGAAATTTACGTAAAATTCATTTTGATCTATCGCAGAATTTTTTTTTATTTTGCAGAATTAAAACATAAACAATGTTAGTTAGAAAACGAGATAAATACCAAAAGAAAATAAATTGCATACAAATTCCTATTTTAGTCGTAGAATATCGTATTCGAGTAGAAATTGAGAGAATTCAGACAAAAATGACGAAAAATTTGTGTTATTTTGTGGGCATAAAAAATTCCCAAAGGACAAAGGTAATTGTTGTACTCAACTCTCATACCAATAAATGCGAGAGATAGCCTCATTAGAAATTTATTGGGAGGAAAAATCGACATTTAATGGCAAGAAAACCATAAGTGAATTTTGGAAATTGAAATCCAGCATTATATTTTTATAAGTAATATCACCTTCTATAATGTAGGTTTATCATTTGGCTTCGTGAATATATTTCAAACTATTCGTGTTTTCGTTCTCAAAAGCATGGAATATTTTGCCGTCAAAATCAATCGAAAGGCTTCAATGTATTCAAAGGCGTTATTGTTCTAGCAACCAAATAAACAAATACAGTAATACTAGTTCATATAATTGTTCAACGTTCATTTCATGTCTGACTCCGCTCAAGAGCGTCAACACAGTTCGTCTGCCCCCATTCATGAGAACCTTCCATGCAATTAAGCCCGGACGTTCAATCCCCACCCGAATTTCTCTATCTTCAGCGCCTCCCTAGCCCTGTTTTTTCGCGGCTCGCGCGTTGTTCAGCTTCCGTCGAGGAAGTAGTTGTTGTGAGGAGAAGTCTTTCTGGGTTAATTGGTTGACCTCGTTAATTTCGCGCGACATGGCTCCGGGGGGGGGGGGGGGGGGGATGGGGAGGAAAAGATTCGCGAATAACGTAATTCACGCAAAACATCTAAATAATTTCCCGTTCCTTATCGCGTCATCTTTGTCGCAGACACTTCCATGCGAAGAGACCCCAACCCGTTCCGCTCGGGTTATTATCGGAAAACGAGGAAGCGGCGGTGCGGATGGAAACGCTTCCCTAATTAGAGCTCGCGACTCCATGGCAACGGGGAGGATCGGAATAGGACAAACTCGGTCTTTTGTAGGGGCTAAATTTGCCTTGATGCCGGGGTGGTTTTTCTTGACCGGCGCTTCCTCAGGGAGGACTGCTTTGTGAGGCGATTCTGGGACTGTGGTCAGCGGCTTCCTTTGAGGATGGTCGCAGAGCCCGCGTGGGTGGTCCTCGACGCATTTCGCGTTCTTTCGACGGGCTTGATTAACATTAAACGCTACATTAAGTGCGATTTTTACCAGGATTTGACCCCTGTAAAACTGGAATCATATCAAAGAGGCCTCCTTTATGGGTTTGGGAAATGTCGGGTGGAAATTCACATCAGTTCTAGGTACAAACATATACAAACTACCTCTTCCACCTATTGCTACGATCAAATGCCCTCCAAAGTATCCTTTTAACACTTCCTGCTAGGAAACAAACATCTATCATTCAACCTATATTTCCCCTAACCTGTATTTTCCTCGCACCCTAACTTCAGTTACCTAATTTAGTGATCCATCCTATTTCAACATTCAAATTAAGCACAGCGAACTATTTTCGACTGATGCAAGCCTTTATATACTGTCTTTATTTATTTATGGGCGAATTTTAGCCTTTGAAGGCCATTCTACCAATTAACCCTTTTTTAACATTTTCCTTTTTAATAATGAACAGTTTCACACACAAAATACACAGACAACCATTATTATCAACCAAGTAGAATCCGATTAGCCAGGATTCGAACCCGGAACAGGGAGAACGCGCTAGCACGCTAACCACTCCGCCACCACGGCCGGTAGATAAACAGAAGGAGGAATTACTGAATATGTCTTCATTACGAAAATTTAGTTGAATTTACTCAACTAATATAATATATATATGTACACGAATTAGAGTTCTACAACTTGCTATGATCAAGTGCACTGAGGTTATTCTGAATACTCTCCTTTTAAAATTTCCTGTTAAGAAACCGACCATTTATATCATACAAGGTATGTATTCCCATCTGTATTTTCCTCGTATTCTATCTTTGTATATCTTCTTTAGTGATCAATTCTCATTAAACATTCAAACTAAGCACTGCCAAATATTTCCTATTGACAAAAGCTCTCAAAATGAGGTACGATCTACACAAGATGTCTTCATAATGAAAACTTGTTGATTTTACTCAATTATCATTAAATTTACGTAAAATTCCTCCCCTTCCGTAGGTTCATATGCTTCGTATACGTAATATAGTAATTTTCCCAAAATGAATACCGTATAACATTTACTGCTTAGGTCAGCTACTTTGATTTTCCCCCTGTATTTAACTCTCAAATACTGTATTCATCAGTCTCTCTTCCCTTAATTTTTGACCTACAGCTATTCTATATCTACGATTAATTACTTCAATTAAAATCTTTTCATCCCCGACCATCCGTTTTTGTTTTTCTTATCCATCCACCTCACTCCATTCTACGCCACACCCACATCTCGAAGTCCTCCACAAGCGTTTGATACCCTCTTTTTTGAGAGCCAATTTTCACACCCATATAGCAAAAAATCCATACCAAAGATTTTAGCAGTATCATCCAGAATCCTTATACGGGACCTCTGTTTCCTTGGCCAAAGCTTTTCTATTTAAAATCTTCCTTTTCTTCCCCACCATCCCCGAAGAAGGAACACTTCCACAGTAAGGTACCTATTTAATTACTATGAAATCGCAAATACGATGTTATAATTTGGGAACGCAATGTAGTGACTAATAATAATCAATTGATTTAATGATCTGATTGGACGATCACGCGGTAATGGATATCCTAAACAATCAAGCTAGTTTTATAAAGTAAAAAATAGACGACATTTTAATATTCTTCGACAATCGATGGGATTCCATCCACGTTGAAGTATGATCTCGGCAGGATTACTTTGTTGTTTCACGTGCCTTTAAATATATATTCAACCCTTTTACCTCCAATTTCCTTGCTTCTTTGTAGGAACACCCTCCACACAAATCATACGACAACTTCTTCCTTGTTCTCCTCTCTTTTCCCTTGCACTTTAGCATCTATTATTTACTTTAACAACTCCTCGCTTCTCAACATCTGACCCACCCACTTCCTCTGCATCCATTCTTCGATCGAAGCCCTTTTCTCTCCCCTTTCTGTTCATTACTTCCGCATTTAGTTTATCTTTCTTTTCGACGCTTTATTTCCATTTTAAGTAAATGACTGAAACAAGGAATATAAACTCTATCTCACTTGCTCAGGATATGATCATGTGCCTCAATATTCCCTATTCAACGCCATTAACTATGTTTCACAGTAACTTTCCACAACCTTAATATCATGTAGCATTTTCTGCCTTGATCAGCCTCTTTATTTTAACTTATCTAAAACTATACTACTTTTCTGTCGGCGTATTTGTATATGAATGAGTGAAATACGAAATTGGTGAGGGCATATCCTGCGGCGAGAAAAAACAATAACCTATGGCCGTCAGTCCGCTTCTTTTTTATTAACTTCTAAATATCGCGAAAAAGCCAAGAGTACGTATTTTAGAGTAAGGTTAAGATAAAGATTAAATATTCTTTCACAGTAAGTAAAATTGTCAATCTGTACAAGCGATATTTTTTAATAGAACTTTAAATTAATTTCAATTCCATGTAAAGACAATCAAAATACGTCTCACAGGAAGCCTGCTGTAAAGTCGCAAAACCTAAGGACATAATTTTAAATCTGACCATAGGTATGATCTGTTTTATTGAAAGTATACTGAATTAATGAATAGTATTTTTCTGGATACATTGCTTCGTTGATGTATAAATTACAAGTTAAAGTTCAATAGAAAAAGAGAAGAAAAGAATAGAGAAAATAGACAGATATCGAACTTAAGAAGAATTCATATTAACGTGTGAGGGCATCGCTTGATAAGTTACGGGAATAACCAGAGTTTTCTGCACTCTCTGTTCTACTGTGCTGTCCGCGCTCATCTCCTCTGGAAAGCTTTCCTTTCCTTTTTAAGCTTATACGTTTCCTGAAATACCCAGCCTTTTATTAATCTCCTGTCCTGTGACTTCCATCACATCTCTTCCCACGCATTCTTCTCTCGGATAATCTCCATCAAGCCTTTTCTTTCCCTCATCTCACCAATAAGCCTCCTTATTTATCCAACTTTTCCTAATGTCTTCCCATTACTGATCACATGTGTCCTCACTGACTGCAGCATACCTCTGTTTCGGCCATTTTTGTGATCTCCG
The DNA here is from genome assembly GCA_947579665.1 of Sympetrum striolatum. NCBI lineage: Eukaryota > Metazoa > Arthropoda > Insecta > Odonata > Libellulidae > Sympetrum > Sympetrum striolatum. The sequence goes on along the minus strand of OX388348.1, from coordinate 13,894,527 downwards.
TAAAGGCAATGGCACCAGATTAAATTATAAGCCGCTGGGTCATCCTGAGAGTTAAAACTCTTTGTAATCTTCTCGTGGAAGGGTGCTTATTCCCTTGTTTTATTTAATTAAACATATATTTTACCGTTTCCTAAATTAAGAATGACTCTAAAGCAGGAAAATGGGACGGTTTCCATTTGGGAGTAGGGACAAACGGGGATAATTTGAAAGCACGATTTTCGAAATAAGTTTATAGTTTTTTATTTATTTTATATTATTTATTGTACATATTTAAACTTATGAAATTATTACAACATTTTAGATACATTCTTACTGAATCTGGATGGTAATTATTAAACTTGAAAATATGAGTTAAAATTAAAAAATATAACAATAACTGGATGTATGTCGAGTGGGCCAATCAGAGCGTACATCGGGGTAAGTTGGCCCAGAGGCTGGAGCACGTTGACCCATACAATCTTTTGATAAGTTAAACTAGTATAACTTTAGGAAATCAAAATAAAACTAATGGTTATCAGTAAAGACCTTAAAAGGCTACAGGATTAGGCAAGCAAAAGTGGAAGCATAAAATATAAATACATTGCCACATCTAATAATAAATCAAAAGCTTTATGGAAAGTAATCAAGGCTGAGACTCAACTTAAGTCTGAAAGCTGCTTAACAAATATGTCACCTGATGTCTTTAATGATTACTTCACCAATGTAATTGAAAAGTTAATTGAAGGCTCTAACATAAAACAGCACAATATATTATAGTATAATATATTTAATAGTTTAATTACTCCAACTCAAAGTCATTTTACTTAGCACCTGTAACTGGAAAATAAATATTCAATATAATTGCCTCGTTAAAAACCAGTAACTGCTATGATATATATAGCATGAATTCAAAGCTGTTAAAAGGAATAGCACATGCTATAGCATATCCTCTAACCAAAGTTATTAATCAGATATTTTAAACTGGAAATTATCCAGAACAATTAAAAATCACAAAAGTTATCCCAATACACAAAAAGGTGAGAAAAATGACCCTTCAAGCTACATGCCCGTATCAATAATTCCTGTCTTTTCTAAAATAATAGAGAAAGCATCATTTTCAAGAATATGTAATTACTTTGAAAAGAACAATCTAATAAGTCCCGCACAATTTGGTTTCCTGAAAGGCAGAGGTGCCATAGAATGTGTCATGTCAATGATCAGTGATATACACTGTTCCTTTGAAAGCAATTAAACTACTCTAGTTTCCTTCAGCGACTTGTGTAAGGCATTCGACAGTGTTTCCCATAAGAAACTTCTTTCAAAATTATACTCCTATGGAATAAGGACTACTCCTTTGAGACTCTTAGAAATTTAATTGAGAGGCAGATATCAGTGTGTGTCCATAACCAACAAGCTATGTAGTAAAAAAACTAGCAAAAATGGAAATTAATATAATGCGAAAGGAAGAAAATAATTTAACAATGACTCAAAGCAACTAACCGTGGAAGACTGCCCTTCGTTGAAGGTTGGCAGTTTAGGCCAATTGTCGATCGATTATGACTTTGATGCAACCTCGACCTTTCGAAAACGGTTAAGAACAATTTTTTTGCTGTATCATTAATACTCATACTCTAATGTATGTTATAATGTGATTATAATGTAATGTTTGACTGTGTTGTGTTGATCTGATTGATTGTATATTATTGACATGTCTTATACATGCATATATATGTCTTTGGATAAATAAAAATTATTATTATTATTTAAGATTATAAAAAAATTTACAGGTTCGTGTTTTCTTTTGAAATGCTTTTTATCTCGTGATTTTGACGATCTTTTGACCTCTGTAACGAATCAAAATATGTTTAACTTCGAAAATTATATTAATAATTGAATAAGCTAGACGAATTATACATATTATTATCATTAAAATTAACCTTTCATCGAGTTTAAAAAAATATATAGGACGGGGCAGGTTGGCCCGGGTGGCCATCATGCCCCGTCGTTTCTGGGGCAACCAGCCCCATCGCCATGTTTACAATAAATTATATTAGTGACAAAAACCAATGAAGCTATTTCGAATGTATGCCATACAGAAATAATCCTTAAACTATGACCTTTAATTATACAATTCACCTGTTGCGCCTAAAGTAAGCAAAAGTTAAATAAAACACATTTAACCAACGAGTAGAATTTTACTGAAGCACGCACAAAAACAATCACTACAACTTGTCCAAAACTGCTCCGCCGGCAATATTGGTCATGTAGATGGAGTGGGACAGTACTAACAACCTACTGATTGATTCCTAGCACGATCTAGCGTTTATTGAATTAATTAACTCGACTGGGCCAACCAGCCCCGGTTTCCTCTACGTAGTATAGAGAAAGTATTGTATTCGCAAAAAAATTCGACCTCCAGATTTAAAGGGTAATAGATGTTTTGGGGCCCATAGAGTTCGTTTTCGCTATTTTCCCGAACATGTCTGTCTGTGTGTGTGTGTCTGTCTGTGGTAAAGACGTTTGTGGGCGCTCTATCTTAAAAAGTAATTATCCGATCATTTCCAAAATTCACATTTAGTATTTTCCTAACAACGCCAAGAGTTGATTAGTTGCTGATGAATATCGCTTAACCGAAAGTTGCGGTATATCCCGAACAAAATTTTGTTTCTTAAATATCTCTGCCAGAATGCAATATAGGTATATACAATTACACACAAAAGTTATAGATAATTTACTTTACTACAAATTTTAATTGAAACATTTTTCGTAACACTGATTGTTTAGGAGTTATTATTCAATAATGGTTAACCGAAAGTTGTTGTTTATCCATAAATGGATGTTTTTCATACATATCTTTGTCAGAATGCAATTTAGGTATATACAATTACATACAAAATTTATAGATAATGTACATTACAACAATATTTGTTTGAAACATTTTTTCGTAAGACTGATTGCTTAGGAGTTATTAGTGAATACTCGCTAACCGTCATTTGCTTTTTATCCAAAAATTGTAGTTTTTCTTAAATATCTCGTACAGAATGTGATGTGTTTATATACAATTTGTACAAAAGTTATAGAGAACGCATTTTACTACAACTTTTATTTGAAACATTTTTCTGTAGCACTCATTGTTTTGGAGTTATTTATATATTACCGGCATAGGCTTCTGTTTTCAATAAATATGGACAAAGTCATGTGTTGGTCACATCAGATTTTTTGGTTACTATTTGATCCTGTGCTGAAAAAATTTTCAGCGGTGAATCAAAATTAAAAAGACTGTCTTACGATCAATTCAAGTTCAATTACTTTCAATAGTCTGAATTAATTTAATATCTCATTGTGAGAAAAACAGAAAGGAGGACAACCTTAAGCAAACAACGAAGTTTAGATAAAATGGAAAACTCCGATTAAAAACAGTTGCATTTCACAAACTATTTTTTTTTGAGCATATATAATTTATTAAACTTAAAATTCCACTGTATGAGCATTATGACATTAAAATATAAAGTAAATGAACATGATTAAACTTAAAATGATCTACGACTCAGCGGGATATATCATATTAATAATTAGAGGTTTGATAAACAACTACGTCAATAATAATAGATTTAGTATGCCAATAATGATAAAAAATGAACTACCTACCTATCACCTTTTACATATTGATTGATTATTTCACAACTATTCTCCAAAACAAATATTTAATTTTAAACAAATAGAATACATAACGAAATTTCCTTGTACTAGTACTACTAGACTTTCTTTAAAAATTCTGATTGAGAATCATAGAATAATCTTGGTAGAGGAGACCTGGATTTAGAGGAATTCTTCAATTTAAATAGCAAGGAAATAATTTCTTCATGGTGAAAGTATGGAAATTGACAGGCAATGCTAAACAACGAATAAAATAATGCGCTGAAACCGGTAGTCTTAAAAAAATTATGTGGAAAGCACAAAGATTTTTGATGCATAAATATTAGAATTTAGGGGAACAAACAGGGAAAACAAAGACAGAAGATGTTGCATGACATAAGGGGTGAGATTAACGGAAATGAAGGAGATGGCGTTTAATAGGGATTATTGATTTTAAATGATCCTACTGAAAGATATAGTACCCATGAATGATAAATATTTTTATATACATATTTCCTTGGGAATTTTCCCGGTTGCACTTCCTTTTGTGCAAATTTACCTTAACCCTTTTCCAGATATTTTTTATCTAATTCATTGAGTCTTTCCACGAAGTACTGTTAGAAATGATTGATTTTAAACATTGCTGAGGTTATTTATTTCTAGTTTTCATTTAACTAGGATTCTATACGTAACTTAGCGGTACGGTTCCTGCTCTCTTAATGCAATGAATCCCTCTACCATTCCAATGAAATAAAACCGCTTGCAAACATGTAGATTTCACTCGGTCGGAGTGATACGAATCGATTTTTACTCCCAACGTAACCATAGTTGCATTCTCTATTACATCGCAATCTCGGTGGAGAGCTGGAGGAGCCAAACGCTGCACTTTTCACCGAAATAATACCCCTTTCGAAGCAACTCGAAAAATATTTCCTCGATCGCTAGAGAATCGCAACTGGGAGCGAGAGACAAAAAAAAAAAACCAAGAGAGACTGTTGAAGCAGTGCACGAAATAATTGGAATGGATATAGTATATATATAACGGTCCTCTGATTTCGGCAGTGTTCTTACCTGGTGAGTTCTAAAGAGGGGAAAAAAGTCATTAGGGACAGCAACACGGCGAAAGACCCCGGGTGAGTATGAGAGAAATGATGACGGAGGATGTGGGAAAGGATATTAGGAACAAGGCCAGGGGAGAAACCCTTTCAAATCCTCTGAGATGTAGGCACGGCGCAGATTGGAGGAGGTTAGCTGCACGGAGGGAAAAACAAATAAGGTGGTATTAAATTTTCCGGCCGAGGAGAGGGTATTGATTGATAAAGTTGAAGAGGTGAGGCGGAGAGAGAGTGGGTCAAATTATGAGAGGAAATGGAATGCTGAATAAAAAATCAGCGAATCGAAAAAGGTCGGAGGGTGGGGAAGGAGAAAATGCCTCTAGATTTCATTAAGGAGGGAATAATTAACGGAATGTAAAGGAGAAGAATAGAGAATACTTTATAGAGGAAGAATAAATGAGTATACGGTAGAACACGTTGAGTTGAGCTGCAGCGTACATTTTTCCCGCTGTGAATAACTGCTTAAGTAAAGCGATGAATTATTGATCTCGATAGTATTGATTCTCTGTTTCATGCTGTTTATCTTGCGCTGTTATTTATCAAAGCCAAAATTTAAATTTATATTTATTGTTTTGCTTTATTATTCAAAGCTTTCGATAAACTATGCACCATGTGCAGCTATTGTGTTCTATATCCTGATGTATGGAATATTTTCTATTTAACTTTCGGTAAAGAATGAGAAAAAATTTTCTTTTGATTCTCTTCTGCCATGGCCTTAATTTTGGCTGAAATAATAGGAAAATATTTGCAGCTTTACTGATAATGAATAATGCCATATTGGTTTCCTTCATTTAAGTCTTCTAAAAGTGTCTTTCACCATTGAAATATACACGTTTTTTTAAATTTTTTGAAACGAGACGAAAGCAATATTAAGAGAAAACACACAACCCAACTTGCAATATAAGCCTTACTCCATCTCCAAAGCTTCTAGTAAGTACTCGTACTGGTGAAGACAATTAGGATCCAACAATGATATACAATAGCGATATTATTTAGAAAATCGATAAGTAATATTCTGATACCCCTGACGATATCCTAAATGGTCGAATGTATGGTCGTGTAGTATTGAAAATATTGTGATAAAGGAATTAAAGGCCCCGTTTTGTCATTTATTATTCTTGGATATCTTAATGTTATTGCCTGTTTGAAATCGGTGAGTTCGTGATACATCTTCAAAAATTCGATACAAAATTTACAGTTGATACATTGGCTCAAACAGTGGGATAAGGAAGGCTCTTGAATTCACTTCTCCACATAAAGAGCGTGACTGAACTGTAAATTGCGTAACAACTGTTTGAAAGTTCATCACAAGCTTACCATTTTCATGAAATTACCAAGATGTTTCCCCTATCTGAAAATTGAGAAAGAAATTAAGTTGCCTATAACTGTTCTACTTTATCTAATATCTATTTTTGAAAGATATTCATGAAGTCATAAAAAAACTTCGAATTTTATAAAAGAACTTCGAATGAATTGCGAGAAACCAGATTCAAGTTCCGACGGAATATTTTCCATCCAAGATGCATCACGTCTACGGCTCTCCATCGATGGAGGAACAATTACGGAATACGCGTCAGCTGCATCGATTGGGGAACTATCCCGCTCATTTCGAACCTTAATGAGACGCTCGAAAAATCGAGGAATTCATCGCAAATAATATCGCAGTCTCGCTCGTCCACGTACACGCTCTATCCACAAGGAGCGTGTTTGCATTGTATATCATAGTGAGATTGAAGATGGACTATTTAAACGTACTTTTGAGGAGCATCAGGAGCAGTGATGGATACGGAATGAATAGGGAGTACTAAAGTCATTTGCTTTCTCCTAATGACAGCCTACTTTCAGTGGGGATTGGAAGCGGAAGAGTTAAGAACTTAAAATTGTAATCAGATGAACTTCTCCGTAATACAACCCCGGGAAAGTGAAGGGCTCATACGGTTTACTATAAAGCTCATATAAGAAGCAGATGAACAGAGTTCCAGAAAATCGAGGCGGTTATTTTGGGTGTTCATAATTATATCCAACCCGATAATACGTATCAGCATAAACGTAGGATGGAATTGAAATTTAATCACAAAAGCTTTGTTGTGAGTAAATGCTTAAGTGAAATAAAACGTAATTCCATGCTTACATTCTACAAAATATTTTACTAGAACTTACACCAATTATATCTATTATAGTTTTACATTTAGAAAGTTATTCCCAAATCTACATTTACATTTGCATTTAAACCCTGCAATCAGCCAGTGGAGCGTGGCAGGGGGTGTAAGACACCGAAATACCTATCTAATCTGGAGATCTATTAGCTTCTCTAATACTTCGCGGAAAAAATGGCCAAAAGTAGCTATCTGTCCTGGCAACTACTTCCCTGTATCGCTTTTTTGTTTTCTCTCGAAGGTCGCGTAGGAATATAGCTGGGATGACAATATCTGTTATCTCCTCCCAGAAATCGGTAGAGATAAATTTATCAAAAAGCTTCCGTCGATATTCACGTCTTCTATCACTAAGAGAGTTCCAACCGAGGGATTCTATCATAGCCGAAACACTGCTGTTGAATCTGAAATCTCCCTTGACGAACCTTGCTGCTCTACGTTGAACCATGTCGAGATCAGAAATTAATCCTACTTTGTGAGGATCCCAAATCGCACAGCAATACTCAAGTAGAGGTCGAATTAGGGAAAAGTACGCTATTTCTTTTACTCTCGATGAACATCCCCTAAGAATTCTGCTGGCTAACCTTTGCATTCTATTCGCCTTTCCTACTACGCCTCGAATATGCTCTTTGAAGGAAATATTACTGCTGAGCGTAATTCCTAGATCTACTTTTGATCTTAACATGCGAGTATACTTATTTCTTCAATAATTTAATTTCCTCACTCTAAAACTGATGGCGACGATGATTAGTTCAAATGGGTTGAAGTATTGTTTCGAATAAATGTAGTGGTAATTCTATACAATGGTACTTCTTTGAAACCCATTCGTATGGCAAGTTTTCTGAACGACTTAAGTCGATAACAAAGCTCGGACAGTGAAAACGAAACTGATAATTGGGTGTACCTTTAACTATAATCAGAGCACCCTGGGCACTGCACACACACAACAGATTATGTGCCGCCCAATTATTTGATCGAGCGATTTATTGGAAAATTTGAAAGCCTTATCTACTTATCACAGATGCGTTAATGATTTTCCATATCATGAATTGTATAATTCGATTGTTTGTGCATATCTTCATTTAAAAGAAGAGGATCAGAAAACTGCAACTTAAAACTACTCCTTGGCTATTGTTGCGCAGCTCCTTCCACTATTTCTCCCCCAAAATATGCTTTAGAAAGATTAGAGGGAAGTATTTCAACGACTCTTAGCAACGGGCTAAATGTCCAACGTTAAACGTAATTTACGATGGACATTCTCATTCGCTTACATCCAAATGCGCATTAAAATGAGATTAAGTAAGAGAGATACAGCCGGAAAACAATCTATCTATATAAATTCCACAGGTATGCCAAAAATATATCTTATGAGCTCAACCACTGGTCCAAGTATTACAAAAACTTAGGTCAATGCAAAACATTTCACCACGATGTATTTTACAGAGTGTCAAATATATCTTATTCACAAAAATTTCATATCAAACACTGACTTTTTCTGGAGTATTTTCAGTAGGATATCTGGAAAAGGAATTTCTCGATGTTAGCAATACTCAGAATTCTGAATATGAGCGGTATCAACCAATAAAACTTTTATCGTCCCCGATGACGACTTACAAGTAATATTAATGAATTGGATACTAGGAAAATTTTAGATTTGGATTGGAAATGTTCTCGAATCTCTAATGACTTGCACAGAGTATCAAAAGTTAATCAATCTATTAGAATGAATATGGCGAACTATAAATTGATGAATAATTAGTCTAACGAAAAACCGATAATCAACAGTGGGCATACGATTATGTCATTCATTATGGAAAGGTTAAGACCTTAATTTAATTCTAATATACAACAATACATGATTCCATTATTACTTATTAAAGAATAATATCAATTAATTTTAAAATATAGAGATTCTAATTTGTATCCCAAGGAAACGGCAAACGTATCAAATGACCTTGAGAAAACAGCTTATTGGATAACCTCGAGAAGTTTGTTGGGCAAATTAGGGAGAACAGGTAACATAAATGAGAATAACACGTTTAAAAGAATCTAGTCCCGAATTTGTTCGCTCCGCCTATCGAAGGGAAAAGAAGCAATAGAAGTTTTTTAACAATATAAAATCTCTTCGAATATCTACTCACACAGGGAAGCAACGGTAAAGTGAATTTACATTCCATTCTGGTAAAAAGCGTGATTCCAGCTGATTTAGCATAGAAATAAGTTGATGAATAGCATTCAGCTTAACTAGGTGGAATTTAACTATAGAAGAATCTTTAGTATCAAAACTTGTACAAACAAAAGATTTTGTAAAAGTTTTGATTGTAAAGATTCGTCTTAGATTAAGCTATATTAACAGTACCGATCCACATGTGACCCTGGATGTTCATCCCCTTTAGGAGTAGCTACTAGGGCTTCGAAGAGGTCTACTGGACGAGATGAGTAGGAAAATACTTAGCTATCCTTGTACAGCCCTTTCTTCCGACAATATACATCTTATCTTAGCCTTTCATACATTGTTTATTTTTGATATTGAATAACTGACGTAATTTTATTTTTCTTCGATTTATTCCGAATCAAACAAGTAACTAAAACTAATACGATTGTGAAATTGGTGATAAATCATGGAATATCTGTAGCTAAATTGCAGCAAGCTATCAGCAGAACTTTCAAAATGCTATTGCTGCCTACTGAAACTATGAGCTCCATTACCCTTTGTCTACAAATACCATTTTAATCATCAACCTGATGGCTCTTTGGATCCTAAACAACTTCTTCAGTAGCCACCAAGATAGAGAAAATGAGGAAATAGCTGATCGGATAACCTCGAGAAGTTTGATGGGAAAATTAGCGAGAACAGGCTACATAAATGAGAATAACGCGTTAAAAAGAAACTAGTCCCAAATTTGTTCCCTCCGCCTATCGAAGGGAAGAGAACCACTCCGCATCCATTCATAATTGACCACTCCATCACCGGCCCGAAATCTGTCATGCCCCTGGTCCTCAAAACTGCCTCCCTTTTCTGTGCGTGCGTCCGTCCTCGAGGACTTTCTGAATCATCTGCGAGAAGTGAGAGAAAACGCGTCTCGATCAATCGCCTCGATTTGCTTTCCGTAAATGCACGCGAGCACGAAAATACGTGACTAATTGCTGAAGAAAAGCGAACGACAAAATTTGTCCTGCAGGGAAATTTATTTCAGCTTTAGGCTGAAAATTGATTTCAATCGAGCCTTCGAAAAAGGGTTATGTACAAGATGGATACCGAATTATTTTTATCGTTAGGCTTGCTGTGACTAAGCCAGAGGATACAATACAATGAGAGACTATCTGTGAATAGAAAACAAACAAATCGTAAAATACAAAGAGTGATTTTTGACTAACAGCAACAATATTAAAAAGAAAGAGATTGCTAAAGAACACTTAATGAAGTAAACATTTTATCAATCTCGTGTTTTTAAATAAAGTTCCTAAAAGTTCTTAATTCCGTTGAAATTGTAATGTAGCTTATATTTCGGTAAAAGAATGGATTTATTTTAAACTATCGGTTACGCAGTATAAAATGATAGATAGATAAATAGCACATTATGGCCAACTTCATCTAATCTTTGTAGTTTCTATGTCAAGGTAGTACTTTAATAAATCTATAATATGAAATGGAGTGTGTGTGTGTGTGTATGTATGTTGTATGTATGATCGCTAAAAACTCGAGATAAGAAAGATAGAACGATAGATAGAAAGAAAGAACATAAGAAATACATGTAGAGGCCATTTTTTCGTAGCAAGGTTCATTTCTTTTGCAAAATTACTAGAAATACGAATCAAACAGCAAAATATAGAAAATAGAATACGAGTTTTTAATTTCGTCGTAGAATATCGTTTTTCATTCGAATTTCCGCACATTTTGATAACGTTCGTGAATATTTTATCGACATTTTTAGAGCGTAATCAATCCACCTCCCTAACGATCAAGGTGATTGTTGAGTCCCCAGCTCATGAACTTATCCGGAAGAACACATTAAGAAAATATGCCTACTTCAAATTAATGTTAAAAATAAGTGATAGATTGAATGAAGAGGGAAAAATTTAAGGAGATATTAGTAACTTCAGCTATGAACGATGTACTGTGAAGAATGGAGTGTACAAACATACGAATACCAGTATTTAAGAAAGATTCTAAATTTTATGGAAGCGTCTGTAGCAACCAAGTTTTATTTATATCGACGTAATTGTTTACTGACTATTTCGTGGGATAAAAAGGTTTATAGTAGTTTGTTAGATGAAACTGCTTTCTCTCGATCAATACAACTGACTGCGTATGAAAAACCGGGTAAGTTTTTATGTTTTTAATATAATCTTCTGCACTAGGTATTATCGAATTACATTGATAAATTTTTAGCTATTGATGGAAATGGACTTGGTTAATATCGTAAAGATTTCCCAGTTTCAGTTAAGGACAGGAGTTAAACGGCGATTTGTAAAGCTGTAGCAAATCTCCAATATCGTATCCCTCAATCGAAAAGGTAAAGCACGTTTACGTTTTGTTATACGCAGAATAAAAAAAGTTATTTATTGTGGTTTTTTTAAGTGCGTCCAATTCTTATACATTTACTATCATTCTGTTATCGGTGTTCAATCTCGGTTGTTTCAGAGTGACATAAAATACATTTTGGTTGTGTTTGATAATTGTTTCCGATAACCACTTTTTCCCTTTCTGAAAATGTCTCCTTAAACGTGTTGCTGCTTATCCTAATGTTATCTTCAAATATAATATTTATAATCCTTAAACAAATGTTGTCTTCATCGAAGAATTGTTCATTCTAATATTTACGTGACTTTGCAGATTTTATTACAACTTTATTTTGTTTGTTTATTGGTTTGGAAATGATGATAGCCTGGCATTTGCTATCTACCTAAAATTATGAGGAATGTGTTACGATCAAGCCTGTAACAAAAATATTTATTAATTTTTATTTTTCCCAGTTGAGAATTAACGGGCACTTCAGCTAGTAGGATATAATTTAAAAAATAAAATCGACTATTTGTAAACTGCTTAATTTCCTTTTGAAAACAGACGCATCTCAACTTTAGGTTAAAAACGATTAAATGGTAATATTCGATGGAAAATTACAAGCATGATGACAGCAACAAAAATCTAATTTTCGCTGATATTATAGCTGATGACGGAGATTATAATGAACAATGAATCGATAGGTACAACGTTTAAGATTCTTGTAGGTGTATGACCCTTAATAAGTTTCCATTTCTTAACTAAGGAAAACGACTTAGATTAAATGCCCTGATTATAAACGACAATATATTCATCACAATTCACCCAGGGAGTTGCCTGATGCCAATTGCGCAGTGAAAATTTGCCTCTCTCATAAAGGATAGTTGAATAACTATGGAAAACTTAGTTGTGTAGATGCTCACGGATTTTATTATTCTAGTAAATTACGTCCGGGAACTTTACCTACATAAAAACGTGCAGAGGTTCCTTACACGCTCTACCCCTCCTTCCCACTCATATTATGTACTCGCAGAAATTTTTAAGAGATAACTTTTGAACGAATATTACTCCAAATGTACCAATAATTTTCTCTCACTCAGTCCATTCTAAATAATTCTCGGGATGCTACAGTGCATAAATCCAACATTCGAGCGGAAAACAATTTAAATTTTCCGGCATTCCGCTATTCCGTACGCTTTCATCGATTACATGGATGAAAATTGCGTCATTGCGTGGACGCGCATGCGCGCAGAATCCTTCGGGGCGTCGTCATGGCAACGCGGAGCCAAAGCCGAGTCGCTGGAGGCTAACGCTGGAGCTATTCCATTTCCTCAACAGAGGGCAGGAGTGGTTCAAAAATTATTCCACCCTTTCCCCGCATAGAGAAAAACCCTTAAGGTAAACGATGAAATAGTTTACCGAGTACCGGATGAGTATGTGTAAGATAGAAGGAAAAAGGTTGACGGAGAGTGAAAATGTTTGAGGGAGAAATGATTTTCCGATCCGCAAACGGATGAGAGAAGATCGGAGAGAAGATGATAAAGACAGAGAGGGGCTGGGTTTCTCTGAATGCGGAGAACTGAAGCAATGGGAAGAAAGGGAAATGAAGCCAGTAAGGGTGAATGGCTTGAAATGATATCGTGAATTAGCAAGAGAGTCATGCAGAATTATGCTCAAAATCTCAGAGCATTATATAATCGATGTGAAAAGACATAAATTTGTAGAATACCATAGAAAAAAGAAATCAACTTCGTAATTCCCACATAAATTGTATTTAAGCACAACCAGGTGAACTTGACGTGCAGTAAAAATTAATCCATACTATACAAATAGTATATTGGAAATAAGAATTATCTTACAATTCTACACCCTTCCGCGAAGCATTTAAACAAGCAGAGCTTCGTAATATTCTAAAACCACAACAGGAAAGCAATGGTTAAGTGATTCTAGTACATTATTTTCCTGTGAAAAACGAGGTTCCAGCTGATTTAGCATAAAATAGCTTATTATTAACGTTCCAGATCCGCCTGTGACCCTGGATGTTTATCCTCTTTACGAGTAGCTACTAAGGGCTTCGAAGAGGTCTACTGGACCAGATGAGGAGTAAAGTACTATGATATCCTTCTATGGCCTTTCCTTCCAAGAAAATACATCTTTAAGTAACCTTTCACAGATTGTTTTCATTTGCGACATCTTGCTGGCGAATATAACACGAATTTTTCGTCTTATTAATTGTAGCGAATTAAGCCAGGAAAGTGTAAGTAAAACTGATTTTGGTGGTGTATTTTAGATAAATCACGAAATTTCGGCAGACAAACTGAAGTAAGCTATCCCGGATCTATGTGGATCCAGACACCTTCCCAAATGCTAGTGATGACCACTGAAACTATGAGCTCGATTGCCCCCAATCTACACACTACATCTGCTTACTCATCAATCATCATGGCTCATTTGAAACTCATTTCCTTCAGCAACAGCCCCCAAGAGCTTCGAACGGGAATCAGGAGTGAGGCACTATAACCATGCTACAGTGAGTATTAGTGAACCAGATTGCCAGAAACAGGAAATATTCAAATTTTGCAGTAATAACCTATTAGAAACATTATGCATAGCGTTTAATAAGAAGTGGTAGGAATTCCTCTTCAAAAACTGAAAACAAAATATATCGAACTGAAAAAAGTATGACCCAGCACACGCCCAGGCTTCAAGAAACCTTACGACTTAGCTAACAAAATTCGAGAGAAACATTAAATTTTAGTAAATGATTGGAGGACTTAAATAACCTCCTAGTAGAAATAGTTTCATAAAAATATTATCATTATCCCAACGAGAAATCATTACATAAATTTTGTGCTTAAGTTTCAATATATCCCTATTGCAGTTGTAAAATAATGCTAAATGTGAATAATTTTAAATTCACCTTATCAATAGACACAGGTTTCTTAGGTCTACGTTCAATAAATAAGATTTTAAGAGCATTACCTTAGATTATAGTACACACTGTTATGTTAGTCAACCCTGATGAAGAAGTTACACAAGGGGCCAATAAAAGGTTATTTTTATTTTTCATATGAAATGTGTTCGAGGAAATCTAGTTCAGCTGCTGTCAAACAATTTACATTTTAAATTCTTAGATACACACCCCTGCGAGTCACCAGTTATGTATGGCAGGGGGTGACACCAACACCCTTAACTAATCCACCCAGTTAGCTTCTCTAATGGTTTACTCAAACAAAGACATGGCATAGGATAGTTTGCAAATTAAAATTCCTAGCTATGCAATAGCAAACTCTGAAAAATATAACGATGGTGTCGTAATTTATTTAGAGAAGCACGCTGTCTAAGGACGCGTTACATAAAAAACGGACTAAAAGGCGTAGCACGTCTTTCTGTGGAGGCAATGCGATGCTTTTGAGTTTCGCTATAAATCAGCCATGTCGTTAACAAAAGGAGATGGCGGAGGAACAAAAACCGCGTGGTAAACCGTCTCCGTCAATCCCCCCTATTGGCAACAGCGGCGGCGTCTTTCGGTTAAAGGATGAAATGAACCGTGTAACAGTTCGAGGGCTTCAGAAAAGTATCAGGCGGGGCGCCAAGTCGCACGCCGCATCTCAGGGTGGAAGGCCGTGGCAAATCCTAAATAGATCGGAGATACACGCAGGAATTCCAATAGGTTTCCAAGACACTACGGATTAGTTCCACTCATGTTTTTAACAACTCTCAACTCGTTCCTAATATTTCATGGGAAGAGCCATTTTTCTTGATTTTAAAGTGGTGTGGAGCCCAAGCACGAGTCACGACAGAAAGAATGAGACGGACGGGTTTGAGTTTTTTTTAATGTCTAAAAATGAACTTAATTGAAAAACCTCATAATTTTCAATGTGAATGACCATGATGATTAGATCTCAAGGTAGTAAAACCAGCACAATACTGTAATACCAGTTAGGTAGCACTTTTGATAAACGGTTTGAAAATTCACTAATTGTGATAATTTTAATTACCGTATATTTTCGCAGATAAGACAATAATTGAATCTTAAAAAAGGCTCCCAAAATCCAGGGTCGTCTTATATGAAAGATACAAATTTAATCAGTACGAATGTTTGCAGCTATTGCAGGACAATGCTACCAGATACAAGAAAATATTTTTTTTTCATTCAAAAACTTACTAGTAAGACAATTTAATACTGTACAGTATTACCAATGGAATGTAAAAATATGCGGCATACATAATTAAATACAAAGCACTCATTAACTCCAAATACTAAAAAACATCTACCTGGTTATGCGTCGGACCAAAATAATTATTAAATGCCTTTTAAGGAGGATTGCTACTCTAAATGTATAAAATAGTAAAGTCCGATGTAATTTCTATCTTAAATTTCCAGGACTACGAGTAAGCTAGACATTTCTAAACGGAAGTGAGACAGTGTTTAAAATTGTGACTGCATTGCCGAATTCTGGACTTATATTTATTCTAGTTATTGCTAATATAAAATACTAAATCACCTAAGGCAGGACATGATGCTATCCAATAACACACATATTTTGTAAGAACAACATATTCATTCATCATTATGACACAATCTACAAACATATATACAATTTCAATAACAGAATAAAAAATCTGATATGGCCAGCACAAGACTTTCTCCATATATAAGAAGCAAATATTTATCTACGACAGTATTTTCGAAGTCTATATTCAATCTAAACTTGAAAGATAAGTGATTAATTTATATCATATTATATTTTACGTCACAAACATTATAAATAATGTTTTTCGGGACATGTTCGATGAAAAACGATGAAATTGGTCTTTCGCCCGCAGCGCACAGATCGCCCACAAAGTACATGATCAGCAACTTCCGGTTTATCAGTATTTCATGAATAACTCCTAAACAATCAGTTATACAAAAATATGTTAAATTCAACAGTTATAGTAAATTTTATTCTCTAAAACTTTTATAAATAATAGTATATACCTATGTATGATATTCATGGAAATATTTTGCAAAAAATGGAAATTTGCTTCGAAGAATAAAGCTCGACTTTCGGTTAATCGATTTACTCCAAAAACTAATCAACTCTGACAACTTACATCACAGTACTATATATGAGGTTTGGTATCGATAAAACATACTTTTTACGTTAGAGCGCCCACAAGCACACACACACACACATGCATCAGACATCATCATGCACACAAACATGTATTTCCGTCGAAATCTCGAAGTCGATTTTTTTCATGAAAACAATACTTTCTCTTTACTTCGTATATGGAGAAAGTAAAATTGATAAATTCACCTGTACGCTAATTCAAGCTCAAAAAAAGCTGTAAAGATTATATATTATACGTAAGGCGTATCGTTTCCACCTGTTTAGGCCAAATGATGACAATCACTCGTAGGAACCGGTCGTACGATTATATAATTTAAAATTAGTCTCTGTAGAAAAAGTACCATTTTCGAGATTATATCTCACTTTAAGACGGCAATTTTATCGTTGAAATATGCACACGTTCATGCCATATATGATGATTCCTCTCTATAATATAAGATGGAGTACACAAGGAGATTTTATCGGTAGGGGTACCTAATGATAAATCGAGTACTTAAGTGTGGAACGAGCAAGTATTCATCCCGTGGGACTATGAAATTTGATGAGTTATTGATTCAATCATCTGCTACCTATAACCAGCTTTAATACGGGTGAGACTGTAAATATCTCTTCCTTTAATGGTTGTACTTTATGAACATGGCAATGTCTAAACCAAGATTGATTATAGATATAAACAAGATTCAAATACATTAATACACAGCAAGCCTTAGTTCAACGTTAGGAGGAGTTACAAACACCGAGCGTTCAACTACTACTTCATTTTGTTGTTATCGCGTATTATTCGCGGAAAAACAAATTATTTAAAGAGGCTCATCTTTGTGAATATTTATCATATTTTAAGCTCACTGTTGGCTCGGCCAAAGTGCCATGGTGGTACCGTATATAACACCGATTACTTATTCTACAAATGAATTTTCTCTGCATTTATAAAGCAATACATATCATACATGTATCATTTTGATTTTAAATGCCTAAAATTCGTAATAATGCGATCCAAAATGTAGAAGTAAATCGTAAAAATACTTACCAGGCTGCATGAATAAGCCCTGGAATATCTGTGGACAGGACGTGGGCCCTTCCACAGGAATACTGCAATTTGAATCAATATTGGAATAAATACAGGAAAAACTTAATTGTTAAAAAAAAATTACTGGCGACATTAATGAGAAATTTCCAAATGAGGTTATTTTTCAGATAACTATTTCTCCTAGGTTAAGCTGCTTAATCTTTTCGAATTATTCCAAAATTACATTCGTCAGAAATATGACTGCAATATGTTCATTAATAATTATCCATAAATTTTAGATTTTATTATTAAATCAGTGTTTTAAGGCAGAATCATTTCCGAGGGGTGATATCTGGTAATTTTCCGTCGAACAGAATATAAGTTATATACAGGGTATCCTGGTGAAACGTATAATAATGCAAAATGTAATAACTTGAGAGTAAATTAAGATATTTATAGGCAGTTTGTTTCTAGAAATATAGTAGCTCAAAATGTATTTACACAGTTAATACACCTCGATATGTTTATTTATTTATTTAAGTTCACGTTGCAAGCTGGCCTTCAGGCCAGGTGGCACGTTAGAGTAGCATTAGTGGCAGAAAGATATCAAAATCTGTATTGTATTCTTTCCAAGTGTTTTGCAGCATTGCAGTCGTAACATTTGTAACAACTGCAGGACTTCGATAGCACAGTTCTGGTAGATCACGAACTGGTGTATGGTAAACTTGATTCTTGATAAACACCCACAGAAAAAAATCAAGTGGACTCATGTCTGGGTTTCTAGGCGGCCAAGCAATCGATGGACTACCTCTCCCAATCAAGTGATCTGGGAACTCATTATCCAAGAGATCCCTCACAAATACTGCATAATGGCATGATGTGCCATCATCAAGAAAACGTAGAAAACATTTTGAGTTACCTAACTAGTAGAAGCAAACAGCTAAAAAATATATCAATTACTTCTCAAGTTTTTACATTTTGTATTTTTTTACGTTTAACCAGGACACCCCGTATATTGTTCAGATACATGATAGTGTAATAATTACTTTTTGCTACCATCAGGAATCAGGAAGAACCAATATTTAATATCTAGAAAAGTAAACTTAAGAAGGTAGTAAGCTAGAAGTTGTAGACGGGATTAGAGAAGTAGATGGCGCAGTGGAAATAGAAATGGTTCACCAAACAGGTTAAATGTACTTTACTGTAAGATTTTTTATCATAGTGCTCGCATTTGATTTATGTTCCGTGATCCTCAATGGGGAAGTTTACTGGTAATAAATAAGTCTGAAAAAGATTAATTTCGAAAAAATATTGCGGAAAATATTACTGATTATCCATACACTATGAATGAATCCCAATTTCCTTGTTCACAAAAGTCTTACTGACTTATTCTTATCATATATTTTGTTCGTTTTCCTTTCCCCCATGCATATTCAAAATAAATTATCTTCCTTGTAACGTTCCCAACCCTTAATGAACATACAAGGAAACCGCCTTGCGGACAACCTTCGGCTGACTCAAGATTTTCGGAACGTTTAGGTTACCAAATGATACAATAAGCGGATTCCCTGACAGAGCAAGTTCCCAAACAAGAGAGCTTTTTAAGGGATACGGTAGGGTAACCTTGACAACAGGAATTCCCCACAGTTAAGGGAGTCATGACAACCAAATTTTTTTTCCATGAGAAAGAAGAGGAAGATATCGGCACCCTCAGACAGTCAGCCACCCTCCGTCTGGTTGCTCCCGAAAATCCCGTCATGCTCTTCTGTACCTTCCCCTTCAGAAACAAAGACGTAATTCTTTCTAATGAGGCCTATTAAGGATACTGATTTTCTGTATCCCCAAACTGAGTCCTTGGTTACCCAAGAGAGAGCCCGAGATATCATTAGCTCTTTCCGGATGCTGATATATATTTATGCTCCCAATTGCAGTACATTCTGACAAGCTAACAGCGGCTTGGAAAATTAATTTTTCTCAGTAATGCAAATAAATTCACTTTTCCTTATTGATCATTTTATCTAGCTGAAAGGAGGTGATACTGTACAATAAGAAGACGCTGCACATTTTTTTCCTTGTACTAAGTATGCAAAGTGGTATGATTTTTGTAAGCAAATAGAAGCGGGAAAGTTAAAATGTATACTCGAAAGTGAGCTAAAACTATAAATGTGATTTATATTATTTTATTTGTGTTTTTTGGTAGATTTGGGAGTGATTCATTTAGAAATCTTCGAGTATCGAGAACTAAAACGTCATCTAAAAAGTCGTATCATGATTTACATTACGGGGATTACATTTACGTTTTAGGTTGTATTGGTAAGCTCTTTGTTTCATTTGCAATGAGAGAAACGAGCCTTCAAATTACCACAGCAATAGCTGTTTGCATATGCATTTTTCCAACAAGGAAAGTATATGTATGCAATGTATTCTAACATGTCCGATTCGATTTCATAAAATATTAGTGACGGTAAATAGCTTTTATTAATATTAAATAATGAAATAGATAGAAACAGTGGCTAGAGATTCACCATACTTATCATTTTTCACATTATTAATAGCTTTCTGAATAATATTTTTCATCCATAAATCACCTTATCCCTTCAAAATACAAAGAAGATTTAATCAGCAAAATTCAAAGTGATCATTGAAGTAAGGGAGAATATTTTAAGATTTTATCTTTAAAATTAATTGTTTCGATCACATATGTGTGATATTGTGTATATCTCAAGAGTATAACACTTTAAGTTACGCTTTTATTGATCACATATTTTCATCATTATAAAACTTAATAAAATGCATATATAGCGTCAATATGATTCTCTTCATTATAACTCATGACGTAAGTTACATTCCTTAGTGATATGTGAATAAATTAAACTCTAGCATGTTTCCAATCAATAGAAAAAGTATTTTCATCCATAGATGATTATTCTTTAAGTGATCTTTCTCTAATAATTATCTCAATTACTTCTTAAGTTATATCATTTTTAATTGTTAGAAGTTTAACCTGGACACACTGTATAACAAGCTTTGCGAATTATGACCCCTGGAATCTAGTTTAGCATTTATACACACATTAACAGTTACAAGTTTATGTAAAATAAGATAACTCTTTACTGTTCTCAAATGAACATAGCGAAAATAAATGTAATTTGCTGTCTACAATTACTCCACAGTAAATTCCTCAAATTTCAAGATTACACGTTACAATTACGACTACCTCACAAAGTTTCGAACGATGATCAACACGGACTCAGCGGTTACGTGAATCGATATGCTCCCTTTGCATCGAGAATGAGCCAATCATTTTGCTCCCAAACTAAAGGGTTAATTCTGGCGAAAGAGGTCGCGTATGAGGATTTCGGAGGGAAACAAAGAAGGTCAAAAGGACCCCTTGAAGTGCATAAAGGCAACAGATACTCATCGCGAGATAAAAGCGGAAGGTGCTCTAAATTTCCAAAAGACGAGCCCCGGACCGCCCTGGGCTAGAATACTCTACCTAAACTTGCATCCTTTCTGGGAAGTGAAGAATTTATCAGGCGTGGGTCCTCGGGCGTGCAACCGACGGTTTGCAATCCGCATTCGACCCTGGGGATGGTTAAATGCGGCCCGCCTTGTAAATAAACAAGAGCGATTGGCTGGAGCTGACGCGAAAACTTTGCCACAGTTTTCCGCAAATAAATCCCTCGGTGACCCGCTATGAATCACGATTATGGACGCATTTCCTCACGGGCGCATGCATTCTTCACGAAAAATGCTTTTAAACTTTCCAGGAATTCGCAAGGCATATGCCTTCATAAGAGAATGTACGAACCTTAGGCTTGCAAATATTTTGTTAAGCCTAGCAAAAAAATGTGTACTCTAAAAAGAATGCTTGACAGTGATATCTGGTGGAATTTCACATTAAAACAAACATTTGATAACAACATTGATACATCTTTCACAAAATAATTACATGTAACTGGTTAACTCGTCTATTACGGAGGAGTTTAGTTAAAATTCAACAGTCTACCCGAAAAGTACAAAAATCTTAGTCATGTAGATGAAAGAAAGAGAAAAATAAAACAGTGGCTAAATAATGCCTAACAAATGTGAAGAAAAAGTTGTGCTACTAAAATTGTATACTCTTACATCAAAATATTTATAATATTAGTATTTAAGTGGTGATTCCATACATAATATTGTTGTATATTCACGTTAATTTGTTTTTATGTATATGTTGTCTTTAAAATGATATGTAATCAAAATGTTATAATCATATAATACATATATCCTAATGAAATTACTCCTGATTGTCACTTGTATTATCATAATGTATTTTTGTATCGGCTTATATATATTTTTGGCTATTAGGATAATTGGAACTTGCTGACTAGCAGTATGTACTTAGCAGGATCTTCTTTGTATTCATATTGAATTTGACGATAGTAGTGATTATTAATTCTATATTTGTTTTTATTAAATTGATATTTGTGAATTCATAATTGATATCATGTATGTAAAGATGCACAATTGCATAGTATCTGCTTACCATTAAATTTATTACTTCAACCTATGCGTGAAATAGTTGCCCAAATTCAACCAATCAAATCTATCTGTGTGTATGTGATAATGTTCTACGAATTATTCTGTATGAGAACTGCTATAACTTCAATAGTAATCATCGCTAATAGCTTTGATCCAAACGTTTCCATCTATATATTTACATTTATCTTCCAAATAATTATTTTCAAACACTAAATGTCGTTTGGATATACCCGTTAATTATCCTTCTTCAACACGTATCTGAGGTACATTTCCTAATTCTTCGCATACTGCATATATGTATCACAACCATTCCCCAGTAAACCATTTACAATTCTGAACGAAAAGAAATAACAGCATACACGCATGACATATTTTAGCCCTTTGAATATATGTGTAGAGTTCAATTCATAAATGCTTAACTTCATTCATAGCTGACTCATATGAAGCATTTAAAACCAAAAATTGCTTCAAGGTGTACACCTCCTGCCGAGAGCCATGAAAAATGACTTGGGTCTGAAAATAAGTGTAATATAAAATAACTGCTTAGATAGCCATTCTGAGAGATAACGGGAGATATTTTATAGTGCCAGAATAGAAAATATATTTTCCTCGTAAATCCCAACAAACTCGCATATCTGCGAAACGGTGACAAATATTTTCTCAAGGATTTATGTAACGGCCAATTTTTTTTTGTCTAGCATAGAAACGCGGGTCCTACTGGACACCCTAATGTGAATATGTGTGCACTTTAAGTTAAATTAATTATCTGACTGATGACAAATTCACTTTGTAGGATTATACAAACCAACACACGTGAACTGTAACAGCTATTGCTAACAGCTCAGATTAATCATTTGAATTATCACCACAATTTTAAGGAGAAAAATCCGTAAATTTATAAAGATTCAATTCGTTGAAAAATTATAAATTCGTTTACAAGAAAATTATTAAGTTTTGCGATAATCCGAGAAGTACAACACAAGAAATATTCGGATTTTGTTTTAGATCACAGAACAAAATGAGCCCTATTTTTCAAGTGTATTATTATGAATTGAAAACATTGGAAGGAAATATAAAATTTAGTCGGAGTTCTCTCGGAATGGATTTTAAAATTTAAATGCAACGCCAATTTTTCATTCCATTGATTAATGAATAATCAATTCTCTTCCACTTTACCTAATACCTCATCATTTCTGACTATATTTGATCAACATATGGCCATCATTCTTCTTCTAACTCAAATTTCAAAAGCTCTTGAAATATACGCAGTACTGTAAATAATACCTTAGGATTAACTATATAATTATTACTTTAGGGTTAACTATAAGGAAATGAAGAAGATGGCGCTTAATAGGGAATTTTGATTGTACACCAATCTTCCTATAGGTAAAACACTCATGATAATGTAATTAATACACAATATAGAAGCTGATTTTTGGAAAAGTTACGAATACGATTACCGATGTATTCTTGTTACATTTTGGGAATGCAATCAATTGTAATGAATTCATCCACCTTGAACTGAAGGCCTAATCCAACAGACTCATGACAAAGAGGAAGATATGGGTAAAATATATTAGATATTATAAAATGTAGGATAGGACCGAAATAAAATTTGTTACATTAGAAAGTACTATGAATAGCATAACTTATTATCAATAACTTCAGGAATGATCATCATTGTAGAGATCAATAATATACTCCATAATATCGCCATCTATAACACAAAATTTTACCTAAGGATCACACATCGCAGTAATGTTAGATTAGGTGTCATTTTGTTCATCACATTAGGGCATTTTGTAGGTAGTAATGGAGCTAATAAACCTACTCAGATGCAGAATACATATGATTCAGCCAGCGTATAGTGCCTATAAGTAATTTATCTACACTCGATTAAAAATTATTAGTTCAAAATTAATTTAAATTAACTTAAAAATTATTACTACAACATCTGATGAAGGTAGTTTTCCAAAACAGTAAGTGTTTCTCGTAAACTTAGTGGGGTTTGCCTACATTTCTAATATGGTGTATATAATCAGTCACAACAAGTTAGTAGGAGAAGTTAATTTTAAGCGTTCGTAAATCAGTGAATACTATTTATATATAGCACAAAGCGAGTACCAAACTCAACACGTGATGAAGTTACTAAGTATCAAATAGCTAGCAAATAGGAGAGAATTTGGAGTACTGCAAACAAGGGTGATCGGGATTCTGCTTTACTGAGCTACCTCATAAGGGCTCTCGTAAGGGATATGATGAAGGGGCGTACCCCATTGTTTTCTGAGTAGGGTCTAGCAATGCGATAGGGGATTTTGTGGCAGGTTTTGCGAATGGCTATTCCTGTTATCGATGCTAAGCTGAAAATCCAATAAAAAATGAGGGTCCAGATTTCCATTGATGTGGACAGGGCAAAAAGAGCCAACGCACTATGACCACGATTGCTGAAAGCTCTCGCAAACAGATATTTGAGAGTTTATTTTAATATACCAAAAAGCAGTTATGTACACCAGAACTTCATCTTTTTTAAAAGAATGATCGAAGTCATCTATTCAAAATTTCATGGTTAATTGACATATTTGCCCCATAGAGAAAACGTACACAGCAAAATGTTATCGCATTTTATGCTCAACGACAGGTAAGTGTCTTGTACGCGTCGAACAGAGAAAGCAGAAAAAAATAGACGAAAACTATTTTTCTGGCGTGTAATATATAAAGTTGATAAATATCTTAAACTTAAGTATTATCAGCAAATCAGAATTCACATTGTTGAGCGATGAAGATATTTATTATTATTATTCCTAAAATCTTTCTGAAGTTATGAATGATTTTTAGAGGCCATGGAATATTTATTCACGGCTATTATTAAAATTATAATCTTGATAGATTTACCAATAAGCGGTGAGATATTTTTCTTTGCGATTTAGTCACAGAATTAAATTATTATTTATATTGCAACTATGGCAATTAGCGAATAAACTACTATAGCAATAAAATATATTAATCTATTATATTAAAGTAATCTAATGTTGTGACATGATCGTGGCTAAATAACTGTAGTACCTTATTTTAATCTTCATACGTCATATACCTAGCGGAACAACTGCAGTTCTTAATGTTATTTAACTGTGAATGTATTACATACCAATCCCTAAGTTTGTGACTACATAATTTTAGTACCTCGTTTTAATCTTACTGCACCATTAATATCCTCGGTTTTCGTTTGATTGATGTGTCCGACAAGGATGAAAATCTCGATATTTTTACAGCCTCAAGTAATACCGTATATCCAAAATATTTACGTGATTTTCCATCGTGTCAAAAGAAATATCGAAATCCGCTTCATAATTCAACAAATAGTTCAATCGATCATTTCGATTTAAATATATTACGTGAAGTAGTTGTCAGAGAACGATAACTATGATGCCTCGGCTTATATTTCTTGGTGAGAGTCAATAAAGAAAAAAAAGAAAATCTCCACTTCACCGCACGATACAGATCGACATCAAACGGCCAATGGTCTAGACGTGTGGCGTCATCATCACCTGAGGAAACTTCGCCTTTCTTTTTTTTCTTTCAAAGTTAAGGCAACAGTTGCTAGCGTCTAAGTGAGGTAAGATACGGAGTCATGACCAGAGGATTAAGCTTTCAGTTCTTAAAAACCTATATAGACACCCGCCTGTAAGGGACTCAATATTTCTTCCTCGGAGGGCACAAATATTTATGAACAAACAAATAACTAAGAACGCAATGAGATCAATACAAATATGTTCAGTCATGAACGAGTATCGACGATTTACATCCACAAACGTTGACGACGAGTACTCTCACGTACTTACATACAGATATAATGCGCAACCCAAATATTTGCGCTAACATTCATGAAAGCCAATGCGGGAAAAAAATAAGATAAATATGTGCGCGGTAAAACAGCTGCATGAAGGAAATGATTTGAAGTTTATATAACTAAAGATAATAAGAGCTTTGGTTTATAAACATCGACTTGACTTGAATCTAGCCTCAGTGTACGCTTCTCACTAAAAATAATTACAATGTATGAATTATTTTTAGTAAGAATTTCAGGCATTTTCCGAGAAACCATTCTCTTGCTCAGGGGGATCTTGCTATCAACGTAGGTACTATTATCTAGAATTCACAATTCGGTAGTTTTCAGAGAGTCTACGATATTTTCGTATTACGTGAAATTAATTAAAATGTATTGCGATAATATATATTTATACTTTGTATTTCTGTAATTAACTAAAAAATGTGTATTATAAATAAGCTACGAGTAACGCATAGCATTCTTGAGGTCAACGAAAAACTAAAAGAGAAAAGGGTTTGACAATAAACGGGTTTCGAACCAGGATCGCCAACTTTCGGGGGGGTTTATCTATCTTACATCCCCTTTCGACATCTTTTAAATTGATTAAATTACACTGGAGATATATGCAAATTCCGTTGGTAGCTCTAGTACGAAAAGTGAACTAATAAATATACATTCCTGATAAGGGAATCTAGGATTTAAAACTTCTATAATTCTGACCAATAGTAACTTTGCATTTCATTAGATAACCACTTGATTTATAAATGTATTTATTCTGTATCAATGAAAAATGTAATGCCTTAATGTGCTAAAATTAACTATGGCCCAATATAAGGGTCCATAACCCGTTTCCCCACTATGAATTCTATGCAGCCCTAGTCCTTGAGAAAAAAAATCTTTCCTCAGTGACTTACACACCAATTTTTTCCATGCAAGATTTATTGTTAATGCGGATAAAGAATATTTTCATTGAACTAAGCACAATGTGTAACTATTACAGACAAATGTCGTAAAATTAACGATGTATTATAACAAAATTCATAATTAAATTTCTGTAGGTAAAGCTGAATCATGCAATTTGAGCCCCCCGAATCGTTTAAAAATGCTACTGCTATATTTATGGGCTTAGGAGCCCTTACTCCAATGTATTAGTGTTGCTTTATTTTACGTATGGACGATAACTATGATAGGCCATTTTTATCAATCAGGTAAGAGATTGAAGGAAAAAATATGATCCTGTCTAATAAATAAGAAATGAATTTGGCCTAACGGTACCTATTATTTTTCTCTAAAAAGATTATACAAGAGAGATATCTGACACACTTTAGCATAAACAAAACATGTACAAAAGCGCCGTATTTTCTGAAAGATCCACCATTAAGTGTGAGAACTACTCTGCTCTTGAGACGAAAAAAACCTAAAGGAATCCATTAGGGACCTTAAAGAGACCGTGATTAATAATCGGAGATGCCCCTCCACAGCGCTAGGCCCTGAGCAATCCCTAATATCTTCCTCCCGCACGTTTATAGATATGTATCCCCGCAGAAATCGAGTTCCATTGATGGGCTTCCGATCGGTTTCTCTTCTAGAAATTTGGGAGCATATTTCTCAAACAAAGGATTCTCTTTTCCCCGTGTAATCCGGCCGGGGGATCCGCCCCCCGCTCGGAATGATCGGGTATTTGTTTTGAGTCCGCTTCCGCCTAATATATACGTCGTCCCGTTACAACCTTGTATATCCCAATTATTGATTGCGACTCGGAATTGCTCCCGGCTCTTTTACCTCCACGTCCCTGAGTCTCTCTCAATTGACGAGGATGTAAGGATTCGATTGCGACTTTGGTTTGGCGAGGTTCGGAGATTGTAAAAATGGTTTACCTGCTGCAAATTAAAATAAGCCGAACACATACTAGAGCTGTGCAAACGAAGTAAGCATGTGGTAAATTTCAACGAAAAATGTTCCAGACGAAATTTATCGAAAAATACCGTACATTTCTGTGGTACTTTTCGATAAATGTGTTCTGAACTACCTACGTACCTTCTTGGAAAAAAGTTTGAATGAATTTTCATGTAAATAAACTCTCATTTAAATAATTTTGTATTAAAATGCACTTTGAAATTATTGTTTCATTTTGTTGTTGTCATAGCTACTGTAACTAAAAATTATAAATAAAATAGCTTTAAAAGGCAACACAATAACTTTTACTAATCCACAGGTTTCTTTCTTCTATCCTTGAAGATGGCTATCATTAGCCGAAACTAGTTGCCAACGAATCTTTATGTGGATCATTAATAGTTGATTGTATTGCTTTTTAAAACTCTGTATTATTTAATAAGTTTTAGCAATGGCAGAATTCTACACAGCTACGGTACATTCCTCCGAGAATGTTATCTACAATCAATTTGTTGTTATTCTAAATTCAAAGTAAAATTTTAACCTTACTGCATTTCAATAATTTACATAAATACATTTTTGATGTCTGGAAGCCCTTACAACTATATCTATATGTTTACTCTACATACCACTTTCGGCGTGAGGCAGGTATTGAACGCACCACGACTCTTCTTCCATATTAACCGATTACTTTCACGTTCTTGGAAAAAAGAATTCTAGGAGCGACTCGTTCTAGCATCTATCTATTTTCCTTATCTTCCTCGCAGTGTCTGAACAGCCTATATAGCTGAGAGGATGCATAATATCGGCTACATCTTATGAGAACGTACTTTCTTTTAATTTGTTTATTAAATTGAATCTTTGTTTACATCTTATCTTCCAAAGATTCCGTATCTGTATCCTAAAACTTCTGAGTAACGCTGACAACTTTGCCGAAGCTATTCTTTTGGAATCTCTAGTTGTAAAACTCGTATTATATATTTCCATAACAATAGAGCTGTGGAATAATTTTGCATTAAAGATGTAGCTTAAAGCTACGCCCCCTTACTTCACTACAAACTTCGTTTCTTACTTCCAAGAAACTCAAGCTCTCTTATGCTTTTAGCATAAGAACTTTCGGTTGCGTTCATTAAAGCAAATGTTATCTCAAATATCAAAAATGACATCTGATAATATTAATACCAAAATACCCCAAAATTACCAAAAGTTACCATAAAGGACCACAACAATTGTTTAAAATGTGGTAACAAGATTTACGAGTGGCATGGCTACATAAATTTAGCAAATAGTAGTGATCACGGCTTCTAAAGCTAATGCAGTTCTTCACAGGAAATTGTTAGTCTGTAAAATATCAGCAAAAATAATGAGTTATGAAATGGATTTTTTTCAGAGCAAAAGTAAATGACTTCGGATTCGTGAAAACGTGATGTGCGTCATTGAGGTTACTGTTTGGAAACGAAATACTATTTAGTTATTCAACTCCAAATATTGGTAAGGAAAGATTAAGAAAAGACACTTTAATGAATCAATGTATTACATTTATTTAAAGTCTGCAAGTGATGAAATATATAATTCAAATTTAATTATTGAATTTAACTGCCTAATCTGTTTTAGTAAGTAGCTTATATTAATGTTGACAGATCTATAAGCGATTGATTACAAGAAACAATAAATTAATTTTTTCTTTCTTAATTTCTTTAATCATTTTTCCGATTCTAATGCTATCACATTCCACTTCTTCGAAAGTGGTACGGGCTATAGACTATTTTTGCCGTTGTACTACGTACACGTTGACATGACCGATTAATATCAGATTTAAAACAAACCATGATTTTATTCCCATCACTCGAGTATGATATAAAATCGGAATTCAAAATTCATCATTTGTAATCAGCAAATATTTACATACCACTCACAGCAGAGTATAAATTTGTCTTCGGAATTCAATTAACCCTGGGAATAAATACATGGTTTGTTTTAAATGCTCGCTTTTTTAATCAGCAGAATCAATGAGTAGGATTTGACCTGTAATGTTTTTAAATACACGCGGTTTTAGTTAAACTGATTTATTACCCTCTTTTTAAGGCCATTCTCTGTGATTATCATTACTCAATAACAACTTTCTGCTGGAAAATGTCTAATTTAAAATCATATTTGAAACAACATTAGATGCGTATTTTACGATCGGCAAGATAACTGCCTTTTAATAACCCTACATCATGCTTTATGTCCTAGTTAACATATTTGCTCCATAAAAGGCTTCAGAAAGCGATGCAGCCGCCTCGAGTTAGAGCAATAAAAGGGGAACCGATAATCGCCATCGGAGTGAAGCACGAGCATCTTGTTCTAAATATTCTGTTATTTTCTATGCATTCCTTCCAACAAAAATATACCAGTTAAGGGTGTAACTAATGAAGCAATTCTCACGTTTCTCGATAGTGTTTCTCAAGAGAAGAATAAAATATCTTGTTGGAGAGAATTTGGCAACTAGTGCATAGCTGTAACAATAATGGAAAATCATACACGATTGAAAAGGGAGATAATCAGTAACTAATGGTAAGTTTAAATATGAAAATTGTTACAAACAATCAATGAGGTAAAATATATTAAATTTTATGAAGAAATAAAATTAGCGATCAAATAAGAAAATGGAAAATATCGTCTCAATTCGCTCATTAATTTGAATGCTGCCCATACACGTTTTAAAGAATTCCCTCACATCCGTCAAACTACGTCAAAATTCCTATGTAACTTATATACCGTATTCTATCCTTTTTGGATTACATCATTATATATCATATTCAACATGTCAGATATTAAGGTATATCAATTCCATATTTGGAATACGGAGAAAAGGAAAGACTAGGAATGGCATTAAAACATACTTGCTTGGACTCGTTATCAGTTATACCGCTGATTTATTTTCTCCATCAACAGATTTTTAGGAAGGCAATTAGGAATAGAATGACTGAAAATGTAGATCTGTAAAATTACTCTTAATCGTTATATCTCACTTGAGTTGTAAGAAGAATGCTAAAGGTTTCACTCACAGAGGGCTGCACCACTTACAGTAAACTCGTCAGGAACCTTCAATACCTACTTTAATTGATCACAGTAATTAATATTTCCTTTCACCGATATTTCCTATGAACTGCAGAATTATTACAGAAGTACAACAGTAGAGGTAATGAAACGGTTTATCCATTTACACCCGGGTCTTATCTCTTATAGCTGTGATATATTGATTTTACAAACAACGGAGAAGATCTGAGGCAATGGAGATGCGGCACTACAGAAGAATAAATTTGACATGATCACGCTTGACATTGAAGAAAGGTGCCATATCCGAGGAGTGAACCTTTGTATTTCCAGAGATATTTTCTATTACTAGCTTCGTCTACACAAATACATCACCAGTCGGGTCACCAGAGAAATATTTTAGTAGGAATCAAAGACTGTTTCATATCGGAAAAGAATTTTGAAAATAAAATAAACAGACGACTGGTTAGCTAACGAATACGTCCTTTGAAATGCAAATACATAACAAATACCTTGAATATTTAAATAAATGACGAATTAAATTAAATAATGACGAAATAAATTAGACGAAAAAAAATGATCAGGCATACTTAAGACATGTCAGCTTCTTTAAGTCATTATTGTAAAGAATGATTGAAAGCAAATGTTGAGAAGAGAAAAACTTCAAATGAAGAAGAAAATCTCTTAAGATAATTCAGTATTTTTGGTTCACCTTTTCCACATAAGAGCAAAGAAATGTCGTATTGCATTGATACATCTGCGCCAGTATCTGTGAAATGCATGGAAAAGTTGACCTTACTGCAGAGGGGTAATATAGTACCATAAGGCATACTAGTAAATAGGAAAACTTCTAAGGGATAGCTATGCTATACAAAGAACAATATCAAAGGTTAGAGCAGCCGCCCAGCAGATCTTGGTTTGAGACCCTGTTTCGTTTTGTTCATTTTGTCTGGGCATCAAGCTTCAGGATTTGGGTTCAAGTTGAACCCCTACTTCACTCCAGATAAATACTTTAGTACAACTCAAAAACTATTACGTGTCTGATAAGAATTATGAAAATCAAATAAACAGATCAGGGGTAGCTAACGAATGAGTCCTTTGAAATGCAAATATATAACGAGTCTCTTGAATATTTAAATAAATGGTTCATAGAAGAAAGAAAATTACCGAGCATGTCAGCTTGTGGAATGCATAATTGTATATAATTATTAAAAACAAATGATGAGGAAAACCTGGGTAATATATCGGGAGGCAGGTTATTGTCAATGCTAAGGTTAGGACATTTGAGGGAATAAAGGAATTTAATTAACCTTAGATTGTAATCCCATAATGAGCTGTAATTTTCTTCATCAGTAAGTAGGCTATAATCAAATTCAAAGAACAATGTCAAAGTTTATAGCAGCCGCCCAGCAGATATGAGTTTGAGACCCTGTTTTGTAAGACCTAATTCTTGTCAGTTTTTTCTCGGAATCAAGCTCCGGGATCTGGGTATAAGTTGAACATCTCACAACTCACCCCAATTCCTCTGTCGGACTTATATGATGATTTATGAAATTTGCTAATTACCAGCTGATTAATCGGGCAAGAGCGTTGTGCGTAACAAGATATCTGCTCAAATGTGTACGCAGCAGACATATTAATCCTCGCAGGGGGACACTGAGGTTAGAGGTGCGTTTGAAGCCCCTGGAAGTTATGGAATGCTTAGAAACAACAAAAATTCAATATTTCACGCACTTCAAAGGGTCGCATTCCGAAGAAGAAGCGCCAGAAGACAAGGCGACAAAGGAACAAAGGGCAATATAATAGAACTTCCTGCAAATTTCTCAGCAATTCCCTTCTCATCATCATCCCCACTTTCACCTTCCCGTTTTATATTTATCCCCCCAACAACTAATATCACAACCTTTTCCATGCCTCATATTAAATGAAGTTTGAAGCATGACTTGTCTTCGGCGAAATATTCTGCGGTGACGTTCTAAGAACTCGCTGAACATCAATGTGCCACCAAGAACTAAAAGGAACTTCTACAACACCCCATGGGCATTGAGTATGGATCTACGTTTTTTATAGGTTTAATCCAATATGGAAACATTACTATGTTAGTTAAGAGAGATACGATTACACTGCTAAAATTAAAGATGAAATACTGCTCAGATCAAGGAATAAAGATGTATGCCATACCTATTTAAGCCTGGGAGAATAGATATATATTTTAGAGAGGGATTAGTGAAAGAGCTAAAACTAAAGATGAAATAATGTATGAATCAAGAAAGAAGGATGCATACCATGCCTAAAGGATGGATATGCGTACAAAAATAAGTGTTCTTTCTTTCCTTTCGGTAGAGTCATGTGCATTAAAGTTTAAATTCAATATCCCCTACCCATCGCCATCTCCTAAATTTCGTGTAACCCAACTCTTTAAATTATCTAATATCTGGAATAGATGTAACGAAATAAAATTACTCAGTTCTTATTCCACAAAAAAATTGTGTTATGGCAACCAGGTTTCGACTAATAATAATAATCCTCGTCTTGCCACGAATGAGAAAAGAGCCAGGCACAAAAATGACTTGGCAAAGAGGCGTTAGGGGAAGGAGAAACAGATGGAGGGATAAGGGAGTTGGGAAGGGAGGTTGACCGTTGACAGCAGCGGGAGGGGCTCATGGATTAGTGTGTGAAAGAGAGATCAATTTGTATGTGGTGTATGATCTCTATCAGAAATGAGGTTGATAAAATAATTAGAAGGACTGAGGGATCTCTACCTGAACTTAGCAAATGAGATCCTGTTTTATTGATCGCAACGTAGAAATTTATTTTACTTCGTAAACTTAAACGAAATCAATCATTTTCATAATGTTTCCTCGCTTTCATCTACAAATAATATCTATGAAATTCACTTTTTCGAGACACATATAATTCCGATATCTCTCCATTATCCATACTACCATTATGTCTAATCACTGTTTAAAAAAAGAAATAAGTCAGTAACGATCGAAAATTTCTGATATTTTTACAAAGTTACTGACAAAAGGCAGATAAATACATAAATTTATCTTTATAAATGCTTACACAATGTTGATTTTTATAATAGATTATGAATCGCGTCATTTTTTTAGCATTTAAATAACTGCGATAATACAGCAAAACAACTTGGTTGTTACAGAAAAACAACTCTGGTCGTTATATTGTGAGGCAGTTGTCTCCTTTTGTCTACTGCCTAATGCACCCAGGAGAGTGAAAATTATCTTAACAGAAGTTCACCTTTTGTTCCAACCCTAAACTCAACCGCATCTTAAGGCCAACACCCAACCTTCCGCATCCCTTTTCCTAAGGTTTCCCCATTCAAGTTAAAACAGTTTCCCAAACACACTCTCCGCCTAAATCACTACTTCTCTCAAGAATAGACTCCACAGTCCTTCATCTTACTATCAAGTAATTCTTTAATTACATTTCCAGAGGGGGGCGTGATTTCTTTAGCATCAAGACATCCTCAGTAAGCGATGAACGAAGGAGTCCGCAGTCGGAAGAAATTCAGACACCTCACTCACTATCCAGGAGACAAATGTACTCGGTCGGTTTTCATAAATGGAGACAAATGAAGAACCAACCCCTTTGCCAATTAAGGACCGGTCCTTTCCCAGCCATTCACACTCGCCCCCAGACGTCGTCTTCCTATTTTAGGCTGACCCCTAATTAACGCCATAATGGAAAGGACAGTCAAGTCTTGCCAACTTCCGTATTCATTCACTCTCTTAGCAGCCAATATTCAGGGATACTAGGTCTTTTGATAACTGTACGAGATGTATATATATTACTCGCCAAAAAACCTTGCTTGTGATTTCTAACCCTTCATGTTTCACTAAATATGTAAGTATGCTCAATGACTACTATCAGTTTATGGGTGCAAGAAATACAGCTTCGTTCATAATTTAGTTCTTCTATCACATGACCATTACTTTTATTAATTTCATTTAAAAAATTAATTGACATTCGCTTATTTAATTTTAAGAATTTAGGGAAATTAATTGCATGGAATATGTATTAATATTTGATCATCTTCCAAAATTTTAATCGTTTCATCATTTAATTTTTAATTTATAATATGTTTTTTATGTTTATGTATGAATCGCAACATCAAAATCCATCTACTCATATAACTCTCAGAATATTACACTGAAATTAATAAAACAAGGAAAAGGGGCTTTTTCGCATTACAGTGGACCATGTCGATACTAATTTGATAAGTTTTATAATTCCAACTCAAATACAGTTCATTACTGAATTTTCCCTAATGGTTTATTTTGCCCTAACCACTCCATATCAATGATTTTTATTTCTTTCTTGATATCTATCATTCCCTTTTAAAGATGGTTAGAACAATATTCCCTTTACCTCATAAACTTTATACTGAAAATCACTTAAAAAAGGGAATGTCGAAATTACGAGTTATGTATAATGTAGTTTCAGGTTACCAAATGGGTCTATGTGTGCAATGTATGCTACAGATAGTTGGCCGCAATCAATCACTAACACTTTACCATTAGCTATGAAAATAACGGAAGAGGAAGTTGCTATTTAAAAATAAACAACGAAATCGTCTGAGTACAAGCAGTGATTTGAGAGTAGCTCCAAGCAAGAGCCTAAGTCCCAGAATTCCTCAGCTTGTCAAAAATATTCGTACAAAAAAGTCAAATCTAAAAAATTAGGTAAATTTTCATCGATATTTTTCATTACTGTTATTTTTCATATAATTCGTTTCTCTTTTAATATTGGGCAACAAATAAAAAATAACGAGAGAATTTCGGAGACTCAAATTTTTTAAAAAAATAAAGCTTGAATATATGCAATACACTGCTATTTTGGATATTATTGACTACATTCCTTACGATGTTGCATAAAAACTTATTGTTTATAATTATGATGACCTCATTGATAAAATGTAACACTCCAATTTGTAACAAAGTGCGAAATAAATTTATTCTAAGTTAACATTTAGCTTACTATGCAAAATGATGAGTGAGGTAGAGTCTATTCTCGTCGAGCAACGTACTATCCGTGTAAAACATTCTTCTAAATGCAGCACAATGACTGTGTCTAATAATTTTGATAGCAATTGATAGAGAATGATCGATTTAAAACTCAGACTTTAGCAGTTTAAAATTATCTAGGCCAAGAATAGGACTTACAGTAAGACAGAAATGAATTAAGGATATATTTTGCCCCAACCATAACCAAAGGAAAAATGGATGATTAACAAACAGTTGACGGGCTTGGATTCTCACCGGCTGTAGGGATGAATACTTAGCAGACAGACAAACGGTGTGTCAAGATCTTGGGCTTGTAAGCCAGACTCTCCATTCCTCACTCCATCAATCCTCATCAAGTTTTTTCTCAAACAACCATTGATTACGAAAGTGAAGGAACAGATATCGTCAAATTAATGCATATTTGAATAAATGCATAAAAATCTGAGAATTAAATATTGCATGGTATGATTCAATCGTGGCAAATCTGTCTTTGGCAATTAAAATATAAATCAGGAAATTACAAAGGATTTGCCTTGCTCTCTAATATTTATAGAACACAAACTACATAATTCCAAATTATCTATGCACCTACGCTAACATATTTTAGTTATCAGAACTTTTGGAATGCTGAATTAAGTCCAGAGTAATCATATGAGATGGTAATCACATAACCCAGGTCACTTCAATTATGCAAGTAACTGAATGAATACGCAATGCAGTGAGCTTCAAATACAGTTTCCTATTTTCAATGAATGAATTAGTGGATTATATTAACTTTGGCAGAATTTTTAACACGTATTCATGTATGGCATATCATTATATACATACACTCCACCCACGGAGTGGTTAGCTTGCTTGCAATATATATATATATATATATATATATATATATATATATATATATATATATATATATATATATATATATATATATATATATATAATAAAACGAATATGACTGGGGGAACCTGTTTCCGTTATAGAATTAATCAATCAATTATATTGAACGCTCATGTCCTCCGAAAACAGAGAGGCAATATGAATTTCGTTTATTGATATCATCTTAATCAAAAATAGATCTTAAATATTTTATAGATATCATCTAGATCTACGCTCATCCCCTTTAAGTTGCGGAGAGGCATATAGAAAGGGGTTATCAGTTAAGAATCAAGTATCAAATAAGAACCAAACTGTTTTAAAATACATTTATCGGATCTTCTTCGAAGTACAATATCAACGTTTGTATTTCCAAGAAGATACATCCATAGATTAACTAATCGTCGACATAAATGGATGCAACTTAGGTTTATGTTTTTATAATTTGAAAGAGGAGCTTAATAGCTCGATCTCAACGCAAGTCACAATAGTGGACACATTGTACGCAATCACAATAAAACATTTTAAGCAACAACATTCCTGTACAAACCTTCAATTTAAAATTATTAATAAATTAAAACGGTGCTTAAAAAGTGCTTGATATTATCATTATATAACTCATATAAAGCTTGCTCAAATATATAATATGTCATCACAGAACAAAGAAAAAGGCAGCTCATTAAAACCTGAAACGGTACTCCGCAAAATTTCGCTGCACGAGTAACATTCACTTCAAAATAAATTCCCCTTCACCGAATTAAATATGAAATGGGCCGAACGTAAAATCTTCGAAATATGAATATTGCGGGTACCGGAATTTCCATAAATACCTAAATAATTCGGAAAATTAAATGCGTAAACTCTTATTAAGCCGGCATGTGCGTGCTTTTGCATATAACAAGCCAGACGATTACGCCCGTATCGGATTCACTAATCCGCCTCGTTGTCAGTGAAAAGCTCTCCAACAGCAAAAAGTTTCTCGCGGAGTTTTGGGTTCGTTAACAAAATATCTATATATTATTTCGGAAGAAATAAGCACACATAATATCGATATCTTGAACCCGAGAATAAGTCCACCCTTTAATGGACAGATCCAAAAAAATTGTCTCTAACTTGTCATATCTTTCAGGGGCTAAGCTTTTGCCATATTGGGTAGGAAGCAACCGATCTCTAATAGGACAAAAGAAACCTACAATCCCCCATAAATTCTACATGGAACTTCATTCATTGGTAGAATGATAATATATAATGCACGGAGTGGATAGGGGATGACGAAACGACGACAGCAAATCGTCATCGACCAAGGCCAAGGAATCCTTTCAAACGAAGTTCAAATGTAAATGTAATTCAGTTTCACAACAAAGGCCGAATATAAAACGATCAGGCTACTCGTGTTGGTTATACTAACCAAATTAAACATCGAAATTTCATATGACAAACCGAATTTAATAAACTAAACTAATAACTATTTAACTAAATTGAAAGAGAATAGTTTCCACATTATTTTTCAATTGGCGTAATGTGGTATATTTGCAGACAAATATATTTAACCCTCCAAGGCCGGAATTATATTTTTTATAATTATTTTAAATTTCTTAAGTATTTCGCTTTGTGATTGTCTGAAAACAATACCCATTAAATATTTTACATAAACGACACATAAAACCAGCCAAGCAAACACAAAATTGCAACATTGTCATCGAGCTCTCCTATTCTGTGATACAAAATGAAATAATAGTAGGTGTCGGATGATGCCATGTGGCATCCCTAGTCCGTCGCGGGTTAATATAGATATTTTTCAGAAGGAGATATTAAGGAAAGATTGAATGCCAAAACGACCACAAGTCTCCCACCTCTGTCCCTGACTTTTGATCGGTGTGTCCACTATTAATTAAACAAAAAATGCGGACCAGCGAAATCTTAAGCTGGACTGCCCACATTTTGAGTAAATCAATTTGTAAAAATTTTCATTGGGATTTTTAAAGAGCAAGCTCATATATGTAGATACTATAAGCAGAAAGATTTTTATATATGTAAAATGTGATAAGTGAATTTATCTCGAAAGTTCTAGTCAGAAGCAAAGAAATTATATTCAGAATACGAGTTGATAAAATTCGTAGTAATTGATGCAAGGTGAATTTTAAGGATACTATGCATAAGATTTGTAATTAATTACAAAAAAGCAATGCAATTCGTTCGTAATTCGATTTGAAAATTTTGTAAGGATGACTCTTAATGACTTTCAGCGGGTTGGAACCTAGTCTCGTGATCCCATTTTATTGAACTCAGCTAATAATCCGAAGAGCAGATCATAAGCATTATTTCTCATACTATTTGAAAAGGTTCTCTCTTCTTTGTGCCATAAACATGACATAAAGGGTGCGTATTTCCTTCTCAATCTTTATACAAGAGATTAAATTGAAAATCTCGAAAAATACGAATCTACCAATAAAACTACAGTCCTAGAAATAGGCCCACTTTACTTCCTCATAATCAAATAATTGGCTTTAATACACTGACGGATTGGAGAAGAAAGGAGGAAAGACTTCCTTGTCAATTACTAGCGTATCTCCATATAGAGCTGTAATACTGAAAACATTAACTGACTATGGGAGTTTCATATTCCTCTGCTCTGAGAGTTGCTTCTTTGATAAATACGACGTGGTAAATATATCATGGACCCCTTCAGCATTCACTGATCCTAGAGAGTGCCTCCCGTTTTAATTTCCCCAATATATCTTTCAGATAGGAGAGAAAATTGTAGTTTCATTTACGCAGAACTTCTATATTAGCCCTTTCATGAGAAGGATGGCGTTTGTATGAGTACATGCTTTCTGGATCCTTTTTAAAGGGACGAGTATACACTTTGAAAGGCAGATTCATTCGAGATACATCTAATTCAAAATATAAGCTCGGATTTCATCCGTTTCAGCAGCTTTCCAGTTCTTTATTCTTTTAATTGCATGTTTTCCTTGGTCGGGTAATATCGCTGAAATATCTTTCTAAAGGTAATAGCACGCTATCAGTTCCGCGAAATATACCCACGGCAATTATACATATAATTCGATTTCGCGGAGGTTTTAACGTCAATTCTAATATCCTCGCCCTTATTAGTGAATACATACATTTTAATTACCAGGATGATTCATATTTCATACCTATACTGATATATCCGTAAATTATTCATTTTATGAAGATTAAAATTGTCCTCACTACGTAAGTACATGTAATGAGCATACTACGATATGACTCTAGACATCAGAAAAAATATGAATTGCAAAGATAAAATTGCTTTATTAAATCAGAGCAACCCCTGAAGAAAAGTTTAACAACTGCTTAAAACATTATGGAATTAAATATAGAATATGTTTGAAATTAACTAATTTCCACTGTAAGCTCTCTCTGGTTATTGTATTGTATTACAAGTAATTGTATTCGTGGAATAAAAGTGGAATCAAATTTAAGTATTCCCAATACGGACTTCCTGAATCCACGACAATATATGAAAAGTTTTACTTGTTAGATACTTCAGAAACCTGAAATACTTCATCCTATTGGTGTTCGAATCCTTTATTTCGAGTTATAAATATATTTAATGCAATTCTTATCAACTATACCACAACATGCATTCCAAATTTTCAACCTGTAGTTTTCATATTCTTTATGGTAATTTTAACGTGATTGGTCACTTTACTGTTCCGCTTGATACAGATAATCCTAGTAGGATCAGTGTGTGCTGCACTCTTGTTTAGCTCATTAGAAGATTCAGAATGTAAAACTTTTTCTACACAGCAAATATGTCTTCAAATAATTTTAAGAATCGAAGAAAAATTATGCCGACCTGAACTTTTGAATTCTAAATGTACGATCCCAGTTTTCCCTTTTTGTAATCAGCCTTAAAATTCGTGAGTACTTTGTTGTTTTTCAAAATGTTAGATACATTGACTAAAATATAAGCCAAAAGTCCATCCTTCTGAATTCACAGAATATGTACAAGCGGGAATCGGATATTCCGTTAGTATTACGCTTTAAAACAGCTAATTTCCGAGAATCCTTTCTGAAATGCAAATCTTGATTTGTTTGCACAGTTACAATAATAAATATGTCCTTGTTCCAATATGAGATTATCACATAGTAAATCCGCATGATAAAGTCGGCTTCTCTACATCAATATGAGATACGAATTAATCCTCTGATTTTCGATAAAAATCAATCATCTGAAGTTATATAGTCTGTTTTGAGTTCCATTTCAATTTGGCAAAACTCAATTTGACTAATTATTATCTATTCCTCAATTTTTCCCTAGTCTCAACTGGAGTAAGTACAATACATGATTAATCAAAGGATATAATAATTTA
Organism: Sympetrum striolatum; assembly: GCA_947579665.1. NCBI lineage: Eukaryota > Metazoa > Arthropoda > Insecta > Odonata > Libellulidae > Sympetrum > Sympetrum striolatum. The sequence goes on along the minus strand of OX388348.1, from coordinate 13,853,471 downwards.
ATCAGAATCGAAAACAGCAACAACGGACCGAATCGGAATCGAACCTGCAACTGGGATAAACGCAAATGAGCTAACCACCGCGAGTCATAGTTGGCAGCAATATCTCATCTCTCAGTCATCTACGGCTCGTAAATTTTCATCTGCTCTTTAATATCGTCAAATATTAGCCAATACCCTTTCGCCGCGGGGCATCGTTTATTAAAAGTAAACAAGTTGCGGATGTGTACATCGTGTCACAGATAGACAGGCTCGGCGCGATGAGGAATTCGAAGAACACGTTTTAATCTCGGGCGTTCGGCTCCTCCATCTGTTAATGCTTTAGAGACATCACTGTCGGCAATCTCTGTTTGCGCAAATTCCTCGCTAATGATTGATTTCCGTAGATGTGACAGCGGATTTAATCCGCGATGTTGGCAGCCCTGATCGATAAATCCCGCGAGAAGGAAAACGGTCCATCTCTCTCTCTCTCTCTTGTCCGTTTGATCTAATTCGAGAGATAGCCAATTGCTCAAAAAGAGAGAGTCAATTTTTCGGGAATTTCAATTTGTTATATTGCTGGCCTTGGGTATCCAGTACTGAAGATTTTTAATTTTCGGAGATTAATTCGCTGTACGTAAAACAATCCGGACATGAAAAACGTCGAGGGATACCTTCACTGCTGATTGGAAATGGAAATTTTTAAATTGAAAGACTTAATACGTACATCGGTGAGCTAGAGATTATATGCGTTGAATTTTTAGCGGGCCTTAACGATAAAACTGTAGTATGAAAATATACTTTACGCAGGGATGAACAATGCTTTGATCTGTTATTGGAGAGAAAGACATATATTTCTACGCATACATATCTATATTAATTAATCGGCTTCCGTCTATCATTCCTGATATTCATGAAGTATCGATGCTGAAGAACAGGATAACTCTGGATGATTCATTGGTAGTACATAGCAGGGAAAGTTAGAAATATAACAATCTGACAAACTGTATTTGACGTCATAAAATCGGTTATTAAAATATAGTTAATTGGTAAATAAATCTTTAGGAGGGAACCTCAAAAACATATACACTCGTATATTTCACATAAAAATAAGCAAATTTAAAATTAATATCATCAATCTTGACTTTGTGGAATGGTGCTCTAACCATTCCCAACGAAAAACAATTTTTAACTTCTACAATATATATAAGATGGCTAATCAAATCTTTTAAGTCATAGAGAGCATATGGAAGAAATATCAAATGTAATGGATTACTTCTGCCTTCACTTCCAGGAACATTCAAATATGATTTATGGTGAATGAACACTCCGAAATATTCTGTTTTCACATGAAAATTTTACTAATCATACTTTACCAGTAGAAACCAAAATATTTCGGAGTTTTTATTTACCATGGATGAAAATCAAATGCAAAGTACTTACATAATATCTACTGAATATATGATATGAAAAGAAAACATTATTATATTAAGAGACAAATTTTTAAATATACCAGTGTATGTTATGAATATATCTGCAATAGAGATAATTTTTAAGTTTAAAGTTTATTTTTCATTTACAGAAACTTTGGGCCTCACATAGATTTAAATAATCAAACACCAAAAATTAACTCTTGTTTGCGTCAGGATTTTCATGCATATATCTAGGAAATGAAAATCCTGCTCAAACGTTTTCTGTATGGATTTCTGAGTTTCGTAGACATGCAGCTATTCCAAGTAATGTCATACCTAATATTAGGTACTATTGAACAGCTAGAGCATACGCGCATGGTAATGGTCTTGACATAAGGTAGAAAGAGGAAAACAAACAACTTATTCTAGGAAGAATTTCATTCTAAAACGATACTGAGAGAACAAATAGCTCGCTATCTAGGGATTCAATATTTGTTCACCCAAAAATAACGAAAACTTTCATGTTTCAGGGTCACGAGATTGACATTTAGATACGAGTAAAGCAGAATGTCAACTGTAATTATGGAATCCACGGGATGGGACTTAATGGAATGTTAGTCATGTTCTAATTAAGAATACTTACCAGAATATGCAGCACATCTTTCTTCTATATACATGCAAATACCTGTTAAAAATCTTTCTATCCTGCAGTGAAATGTGAAACCGTAAGGGTTATTCTGCTACATTAACTCACAATCAGGGTACTAGGAAAGGAAAAGATTGGCTACTGGGATCCTCAACGTACCCTTGACACCCTTTCTGGAATTAATCTGAGAATACAATTCAGAGATAGCTAACGGCAAAAAGTATGAAAAACCTAAGGAACCATGAATTAGGAATTTTTTTTCATTGGAAGGCCGAATATTCTTCAGTTGTATATTATCGAGATAAAAGTAATTCAGTATTCAAAGTTTATGTAGGAAAAACTAGATTTTAAAAAATATTTCCAAAATAATTCTATTTGACTTGATATTTTGCTACTGAATATTTCAAAGTCTGAATCAGTTTAAAGAAGTCAAGTAAAGATTTCAATAAACGATCGAAAATGGTGGTAATGGTATATGATGCCTAGAAGATAGTATGCATTTTCTCAAGGCTATAAACATATCTATAATATCCTAATGCCCTAAACGTAAACCTATGAATTTCGGTATAACCATTGCATGTATTGTTTCCCTCTTTAATGTAGAGTTTCTTACAATGCTAAGACAATGCTACAATACCCTATGTAAAAGTAACTTCAACCTTAAGCATGAAAAATGTTATTATCAGTGGATGTTACCACAAAAAATATATGAATAATAAAAATATTGCTGTCAATTTATTTTATTGCTTAAAATAGAGAGGTTAATCCAAAAAATGTAATTCTATAAAAATTAATCATTTACCAAACCCAGAATTCTTTTACATACCTTGAGACTTATACTAAACCTTTAAGTAGATCAATAGAATTTTATCCTTTGAGCAATTTGAATTTTTAATACGCTTTAGCTACTCACGTGGTAATATCGAGAGAGAATTAAAAGTCATACTTTGAATAAGAACATTTCGCCAGAAAACCGCGAGCCGTATATTCCCATAGTCACCGTCAGGGGCATCGTAACAATAACCAAAATATAACCGCAAGGATAGCTTACTTTTACGTTTCTACCACCGAAAAAAGTTGGGAAGCGTTATATCCAACGCATGATTAGACCAAATTAGCAAAATTTCCCCATTCGGACGGCTGAGAGGTAATTTTCCCGAAACAAATGAACTTCGTTATGCGAAGGACTTTCCCTGCACCGAGTAGAATGGGCTCCCGGATCATTACAGCTCCCCACGTGCCCACTGGTCCACGATGTCCATCTTCCGAACGACCGGTTCTCCCGAAATGTCGCCTGACCCTTAATAATCAGATGCAGCAACGGTTTCCTTATCCTTACAGTGGACCCACCATGGACTCCTCTGATCCCATTTCACCCAAGACAACCAAGCGGACCTGCCCACCCTTAGAAAGTGGCGAATTAAACATGATATATAGGTATTTAAATCAATCCAATGAGCTAACTTTTTTTTAAATTCCACAACTAAATACAAAGAAATAAAATAACTTTTTCAAAGTTCCAGAACTTTTATCCCATATGGCTAACGGTTTCAACTAAGAACTAGACATCAAGAAAACAAGACAAGAAACCAGCATGAACCCTTTGGATACTAAGGTATTTTACAGCTTTCCTCTCCCAAGGGGGGAATCTGGCTTACTCCGAAATGATTTTGTCCCGAGTGTTTAGTTTCATGGTTAAGGCAATGACACTATTTATCTTAAAAATGAGATATTATAGATAGATAAGTGAGATTTGCTCTTAATAAATGTCTTTCTTGGCATATATAGTTAAATAACGATAAACTTCAAAACATCTTCCCCATGTGCCTTCCAAATGGTTAATCAACTTGAAAAAGTTAAAAAAGGCCATATTCTGAATAAATCTACAACTTCACTGAATCAGGCGAGGTGTTGTGGTAATCCATAATGGAAAGAATCTAAGAAAGATTTGTACTTTTACCATAAATTTATTTTTACAAATAACAGTAACACACTGTTACTATTAATGGTGTTAATGTTAATGATGTTACTGTTAATGGTGTTACTGTTATTTGTAAAAATAAATTGGAGATAAAAGTAAAAATCTTTCTTTGATTCTTTCCATGATTCTATAACATTTAGGAATTAATTCACAATAGGAGCACTTAGAGAAATAATGGTCTTGCTAGACATATAAGTTCCTATAATTTACCGCTTTACTCTCCGAGTACCGGTGTAATATGGGAAATATATACGAGAAACGCCCAAGATGTTACCAAAACCTTGTCGGCCTGTGTTATTATTGATTTTCTTCAGAAAATCGTTTTTTACATATGTATTCTTAAATTTGAATTTTGTCTAGATACGTATGAAAGTCACTATTACAAGTTATGTCTCTACATAAGTAATCCAGTACTTTTTGTATTATCTATTAATCATTATATATATATATATATACATATATATTTATTTATTTATATCCATCCGATTCGTGTTACGCTATTGATGTATCAGGTGACAAAAGGACACTTTTCAAGTTCCACTTCCGAGAGAAATTCTTTCCCTTTTTTGCAGAATATCCGCCGATAAATCCCGATGCTTTTTTAAAACCGACAGTCGACGCGGAAAAAAAGACGAAAGCGTTAAAGAGAAGAGTTTATTCCGAGGATATCGAATGAGGCTGAGGGAGTGGAAACTGGTGTTGACGCTGTTTATGTTTTTCTCTTTAAAAAAGTTGCGCTTTTGCCGTTCGAATCGAAAGGTTAATTCTCCTCGATCCTTCGCCGGGATGAATGGAGCGAACCTGACTTATCGTTTCTGCGGTGGGATTATGATTTATTTAGGAAATAATATCGAGTAAAATACTGCGAATAATCTGGAGAAAAATAGGGAAAAATCTGCGTAAAATTCCATAAGGAAAAAAGTATCGTTGAGGTTTTAAAATACTGCCAAAGCCGTCTTTGTCAGCATACCGTATCTAAGTTGCTATCGGTTCTGGAAACAACGGCAAATCCCGGATTACTGTCCTTCTAAATATATCCCAATGTATGTATGTAACAGAGTGTACTATGAGTAGAATGAATATTAGAAAATTTTCATACATCCTGTATATTCCACATAAAAACTCCGGATTCCACTTTTTGGATAGTTCCTGACTGGTTAAGAAGCAAATGCAATTTAAATTTAATAGTGAATTTTATTGTAGAATCCTAATCCTGAAAAAACATACGATAGACTAGATATCATCATTTAAAATATTCTTTTATGTTTCCTGATAATGTACGTTTTCCTTGTTTTTCTATTTTGTTTTTTATGTTACTTTGTATATTGCTATCTCTTTTTAAATGTTAACTTATTCTTATTTATGTATCGCATGTAAGTACTTATTGGTAGTGTATTTATTTATTTTTGAATGTTTTTCTCTTCTCTTATCTTTTAGCTATTACTATCGGTAGGTTTGCGCAGGTTTTTCAGCCCCCCCTTCCTTATGGGTGTTTCCCTGCAGTGGATTTTTTTTCCTAAGAATCTCTTATATATTTTACATCCACAATTCTTCTAATTTTTTCTACTTCTTATTTTATAATTAATGACGATGGGTTAGATGGAGGAAAAGGCTTTTAAGTCTCAATCTTGCCCAAATAAAGACGATTTATTATTATTATTATTATTATTATCATCTGGTAGTATTTACTACCATTTTAGTATAGACATATGAGTTATAAAGTTGAAATAAGAGTCTTCTTTCACATCTGGAAGTATATCCATAAGTCAGCGCGACATTTAGAAAATGCAGATCAAAGGCACTCTTTGTAGAATATATAGAAAAATGATCGTAAAACTACTATTTTTTTCTAATTCGTTATAATTCAGGAGTTCAATTATAATGCACAGTTACATAAGGGTGAAATCTTAACTTAAGAAAAGACAAAAAATTTTGCTTGGAAGACATGGAAAGGTGGATATAGAAAAGGATTCTAAAGGTTCATTTTCTAAAGGAGTTCACAAATATGGAATCCAACATTATCCAATGCCTACCCTAATATGATATCAATATTGATAAATTTGCCATCTGGTTTACACCTATTTGTAGATTTAATGTAATAACGATGGTATATTTCTTTTCCTTCCACTCAGGGAATCGAAGCCTGTATTTCTCGTTCCAGTTTATATTCAGCTCGCAATCAGTGAAAACTTCTTTTCTTCAAATCCGGTTTCCAGTTTATTAGTGACTCTTAAACTGGCTCTTACCACTATTCGATAATTTTCAAATAATATCAAAATTTTTAATTCTTTGAGTGGTCCCTCTCTAAATAGACTGCACTAATTTATATTTATGAACAAAAAATGTGACCTCAAGTTATTAATAATCAAAACATGAGGACGACTACTTAAATGTAAATTTAAAGAACTTGTTTTAAATAATAGAAAGGCATAATCAACGATGTTTCCTACCTATCCACTTAAGCGAACATGTCCATTTACATTGGTAATGCTGCAAGCTGCTTATCGGCATTTACGGTAGTGACAGTTTGGCTTGAATTGAAAATTAATTTTTGAGAATCGAGTATCTAAAAAGGCTATTAGGCTACGGAGAGCAATTAATATGATTTAATTACATACACCCAGACTTTCTCTTCGAGCGCAATATCCTTATCAAAGAGAGTGCCAACATGATACAAAGCGGTGAAAGTAAATAAGATATCCTATATTTAGAGGAAAATTTTCATAAGTGTTTATTTTGTCAACATTATTTATTTTTAATGTGCATTTCTATATTAATGGTTAAAACTCGTGTTATTTTATTTGCTGTTGAGATATGATATTACCACATTCACAATATCTCTCCTTAATTTATCGTAGTTTAACGCAGTTACACATTCTTGCTATGACACGAAAGCACCCCAATAATAAGCATGCTTCTCTTATCTTCTCAAATGAACACCGTAAGTCCCTCTGAAGATTTTAGGCATTATAGGCTAGATGAGTGGTAAAGAATTCTGTTCTCGCTTTCCTCACTGAGCCAATGCACTTACAATAAAAAATAACCATAAAATTTGAAGCAAAATGGCCCCAAGAGAATTGCTTTTCGTCTTAAACCCTATGTAAATTCTTGGAAGTATTTACTCGATTTCTAGAGAAAAATCACCAATCAACATATAATTCAATTAAAAGTAGCGTTGTTTTTCTCTCTAAGCCTTATTCCCATATATTCTTTGTAAGGTCGGATGATGATGAGGATAGTTTTTGCGATGATATGACTTTTACAGTAGGATACCCTTCCTGCCGCCAACCCTGAACGGGAAAGTAAGACAAACACACACAACCATTCCCTGATCAGAAAAATCCTGATCAGCCGGAGTTCGAATTCGAACCCTTGGGGTTGGAGCGATAGCGCTTCGCAAGCTAAACACTCGGCCACCAAGGTCAAAGCAATTAAAAGTAGCGTTTTTATATTAAATTGAAAAATCTATATGAACTGAACGATATATATATACGAGTAAAATGTAGCTTGCATACTGCAAGCAGATCGACAACACTATTTTCATGTCGGCATCATATCGGGACGGCCATCAAAAGAAAAAAATGGATTGAAATTTTTCATAAAATTCGCTGAAATTCCATCGTCTGGCATCGAACCCGGGTCTTTACTGTGAACTTACTATGCAGCACAATAGAACATCACCATCTCTAACTATGTGTGAAAATTCAAGCAGAAATATGGGCTACAACTGCCTCAAAAGACGTTCTAATTTTCACGAATTTAAATGGCTCTCTGGATTCGAACCAAGGATGATCTTGGAAATCTAAAATATGTTTCTGAAATTTATTTATGATCTCTATCTATATGCCGAATTTGAAGTTTCTATATTATTGGTAAAGGTTTCAAAATAATTCCTAAAAATCGGATCAACTTCTGATTGCAGAGACACCTGGTGTCAAACCCAGGACACATTGATAGCTGTGAATGCACTGTTTGATTTGTATGTACTTGATTTTTCCATATGCGAAGTTTGAAGTTGATATCGTGCCGGGAAGTACCTAAAATTTGTTTCCGTTATCTCTGTAAGAAATGCATTGAGGAATTTAAATGTCCCTCTGGGATCGAACCAAGGACCATCAGCGAATATGTAAAATTTGATTATGAAATATAATTATGATATCTAACGCCATGCCGAATTTCAAGGTTCTATGACATCGGAAAAGGGTTCAAAATAAATCTTAAAAATCGCCGCAATACATTTTAAACGGCCGATTTTTGCCCCGACCTAGCATCGAACCAAGGATAATATTCGTAGAAGTCTTTATGGTTTCCTTTTGATATGCGCGGCATCTAGCGATCCCTCGAGTTTCAACTCTCTCCTTTTCCGGGAAGTGCCTCAAAGAAATTTTCGAAAATCCCCGCCATGTAATCTTATGGGGGAAATCGCGACTTTGGGGCCTTCTGGAATCGAACCCATGACACCGAAGTTCAAAGTCGGCTTTTTCCGGGAGGTTACACGTTATGGCCAATATGTCGTAAAAATTTCAAGCCATTGGCACTTGTGGAACATGGTTAGAATTTTGATCCCCTATGAATGTATATATATATCTATTATATATAGATGCTTCTCCGGATTCATTCATATATATAGCCATATAGCTATATAGCTATACGAGTAAAATGTAGCTTGCATACTGCAAGCAGATCGACAACACTAATTTTATATCGGCATCATATCGGGTCGGTCCTTAATAGAAAAAAAAAAGGATTGAAATATTTCTTCAAATTCGCTGAAATTTCATCGTCTGGCAATGAACCCGGGTCTCTCTGGTGAACTTACTATGCAGCACAATAGAAGATCACCGATTCTAACTATGTGTGAAAATTCAAGCAGAAATATTTGGCTACAACTGCCTCAAAAGACGTTTTAATTTTCACGAATGTAAATGGCTCTCTGGATTCGAACCAAGGACGATCTTGGAAATCTAAAACATGTTTCTAAAAGTTATTTATGATCTCTATCTATATGCTAAATTTCAAGTTTCTATATTGTTGGGAAAGGTTTGAAAATAATTCCTAAAAATCGGATCAATTTCTGAATGCAGAGACACCTGGTGTCGAAGCCAGGAAATACTGTAAGCTGTGAATGCAAAGTTTGATTTGTAAGGACTGGCTTTTCTATCATGCAAAGTTTGATGTCGATAGCATTCCGGGAAGTACCTTAATTTTGTTTCCGTTATCTCCGTAAGAAATGCATTGAGAAGTGCAAATGGCCCTCTGGGATCGAACCAAGGACCATTAGCGAACATCTAAAATTTAATTATGATATATATTCATGATATCTATCGACGTGCCGAGTTTCAAGTATCCATGTTATCGGGAAAGGATCCAAAAAAAATCTTAAAAATCGCCGCAATGCATTTTAAACGGCCGATTTTTGCACCGACCTAGCATCGAACCATGGACAAAATTTGAAGATGTATTTTTGATTTTCGTTGGATATGCACGGCTTCTAGCGGTCCCTCGAATTTCAATTCTCTCCTTTTCCGGAAAGGGCCTCAAAAAAATTTTGGAAAATCCCCGCCATGTATTCTTATGGGGAAAATCGCGACTTTGGGGCCTTCTGGAATCGAACCCATGGCACCGAGGTTCAAAATTACATTTTTTCTGGCGGTTACACGTTATGGCCAATACGTCGTAAAAATTTCAAGTCAATCACGCTTGTGGTTTAGGCTGTGAATTAGTATCCTATCTATCTATCTAGGTATATACATGAATGAATCCGGAGAAGCATCTATATATAATAGATAGCTATATAGCTATATAGATAGGATACAAATTCACAGGCTAAACTACAAGCGTCATTGCCTTGAAATTTTTATGACGTATTGGCCATAACGTGAAACCCCCAGGAAAAAAGCGACTTTGATCCTCAGTGTCATAGGTTCGATTCCAGAGGGGCCCAAAGTCCCGATTTTCCCGTTTAAATGCATTGCCGTGATTTTCGGGAATTAAAAAAAAATATTTTCCGGATAGGTAGAGGAATAAAACTCAAGGTGCCTATACTTATGGTCTTGGATTTTCGAAAACATCAATGACTTTCACAAAAAATATCCTGGGTTCGATGCTAGGTCGATGCAAAGATCTGCCCTTTAAAATACATGGGACCTTTTTTTCATTATTTTTTTTGATGCACTTCTCGAAATAATAGGAAGTTAGTGCTTAGCCGGAAAGTGTAAGGTAAGAATTGGTTTAAGAAAAAAAAATTTCATAAGACCGTACTATTCCTGGGTTCGATGCCAGAGCACATTAACATTTCTCTCATAAGGAATATAAGGGAAAAGTAAGACTTCGATTGAGGCAGTTGCAGCCAATATATCTGCTTGAATTTTCGCACATAGTTGAAGATTAATATCTTCTATTATGTTGCATAGGAAGTATTACCAGAAAGACCCGGGTTCGATGCCGGGCGGTAAATATGTCTCCCGTTTAAAATACATAGGGTTAGTATTTCATTATTTTTTTGATGCACTTATCGATATGATATGAAGTTCGTGCTTGGCTGGAAGATGCATGGTTATAAGTGGTTTAACAAAACAGTTTTCAGAAGACCGAACTATTCCTGGGTTCGATGCCAGAGCACATTAACATTTCTCACATAAGAAATAAAAGGGAAAAGTAGGACGTCGTTTGAGGCAGTTGCAATATTTCTGATTGAATTTTCACAGATAGTTAGAGATGGTGATCTTCTATTGTGCTGCATAGTAAGTATCACCAGGAAGACCCGGGTTCGATGCCGGACGAATACATTGCATCGAATAATCAGAATATTTTCAATCCATTTTTTTTTTCTTTTTACGGCCTTCCCGATATGATGCCGACATGAAATTAGTATTGTCTATCTGCTTGCAGTATGCAAGCTACATTTTACTCGTATATATATAGGTATATCCGGAGAAGCGTCTATATATAATAGATATATATCACAAGAGTGATTGAGCTGAAATTTATACGGCGTATTGGCCATTACGTGTAACCACCAGAAAAATTGCGATTTTGAACCTCAGTGTCATGGGTTCGATTCCAGAGGGCCCCAAAGTCCCGATTTTTCCCGTTTAAACGCATTGCTTAGATTTTCGGGAATTTTTAAAAAATACTTCCCGGGTAGGTAGAGAATCGAAACTCTAGGAGCCTATATATATGATCATGATCTATCGAAAACATAAATGAGTTTTACGGAAAATATCCTGGGTTCGATGCTAGGTCGGGGCAAAAATCGGCCGTTTAAAATGCATTGTGGCAATTTTTAAGATTTTTTTTGGACCCTTTCCCGATGGCATGGAAACTTGAAATTCGGTATGGGGTTAGATATCATAAATATATTTCATAATCGAGTTTTATGTTTTCCCTGATGTTCCTTGGTTCGATCCCAGAGGGCCATTTACATTTCTCAATGCATTTCTTATGGAGATAACGGAAACAAGTTTAAGGTACTTCCCGGCATGTTATCTCCGTAAAACTTAGCATGATAGAAGAACCAGTCTTAACAAATCAAACTATGCATTCATAGCTATCATTGTGTCCTGGGTTCGACACCAGGTGTCTCTGCAATCAGAAGTTGATCCGAATTTTAGGAATTATTTTGAAACCTTTCCCAATAATATAGAAACTTGCAATTTGGCATATAGATTGAGATCAATAATAACTTTCTGAAACATTTTTTAAATTTCCAAGATCGTCCTTGGTTCGATTCCCGAGAGCCATTTACATTCGTGAACGTTAGAGCGTCTTTTGAGGCAGTTGTAGCCAATATTTCTGCTTGAATTTTTACACATAGTTAGAGATGGTGATCTTCTATTGTGTTTCATAGTAGGTTTTGAGTAAGACCCGGGTTCGATTCCAGACGATGAAATTTCAGCGAATTTTAAGAAAATATTAAATCCCTTTTTTTTCTTAAGAGGACCTTCCCGATGTGATGCCGATATAAATTAATTATTGCCGATCTGCTTGCAGTATGCAAGCTACATTTTACTCGTATATATATAGGTATATCCGGAGAAGCGTCTATATATAATAGATATTTGACTGATTCACCACAATTCATTCCTATTTAAATTAAAAAAACTCTCTAAATTCTTCATTATATGCCTTAAAAATAATGATTAAATTCCAGAGAATATTGATATTCCTGAGATAAATGAAATAAAAATAGAGGATAATTTTTGTAATACATTTAGCAGTTTTTTTAATAATTAGTTTTGCAACAAAATTACAAAAATTTGAAAATTGCAGCATCGAAATAATTTTAAGCAGTAGAATTATAATAAAACACGACGTTTTAACATAAAATTAGGTATACATTTCATATTTTTCAATTTTTAACAAACGCACTCTTTAAGCATGCAAAAAAAATTCTAGCTAAAATAATGGAGCAAAATGTTTCGTGTAATATCCTCGTAATATACTATGATTGGCCAAAAACGTTTTAGAGTAAATTCAACGTTTGCCTGGTATAAATGAAGTAAGGGTTTTCTAATACAAAATTTATCACTCCCATAAATCTGCACAGGTTTTAAAATTCGAGAATAAATATTTATGGAATTCACTGCAAATCCTTCTTAAAAATAAATAACGCTGTCATTTTGCAGTTTTCCGATCATTTTTCAATCCTCAAACTCCATACCATACAATTCAGCACGTAGAGTACTTAAAATAACTCGTCCAACGATGCATTTTACACACAAATCGTGGGATAGGGAAATTACTGAAATATATTAAAAACCACCCCGGCCACAGTTTGATGCGAAAATAATTCGCAGAGCGAAAATTTGATCACGTATACATTAAGTTCGTCGCGCTTCCGAAAAAATGATTAATATACATCGAAACATTCTAAATTACGGTATGAATTTAAATTAAACCAACTCTCGCGGCCACAATAGAGATGTTTACACGCTAAAAAATAATTTCGTTGAGGTCGCGACGAGTCGAGTAATTATGCGAATATTTTATAGAGCACCGAATCGGATATAAAAAAATGGGCCGATGTATAGAATAACTGCAAAAGCGGCATCTACCTGCAAAACTGAAAAACATCGATTTCGTAACTAAAATTTAAGCTATGATTCTCTCAACCGACGGTGCTTTTTCCGAATCTGTTGATCTCTCACTTTGCTATGATAACGATAGTAAAAGCAACGATAATAATTAAAATCGTTCCTTGGATCGAAATAGAGACAAATGCGTTACTATTTAAAAACGTTTAAGTCTTAAAAGTAAGAGTTTATCATAATTTTTTTATCTCACTGTAGGTAAACAATTATGATAAACTCCTTATTTTCACGATAGGTTCATGTGCCCTAATATTCCCTCCTTAATGCCACAATTTTATTTATTGGTAATAAAACTACCAATTACGTTATCTAATATTTTTCACCTTTGATTCCCGCTCATTAATTTCTCTTGCTTTTAACCATGAATCACTTTCTTTTGCAATACCTCTCATCTCAATATCTTAGCCACCCATTTCCGCTACAAACGTCTAATTACTTCAATTTAAGTCTTCTCCTCTCCAACTATCTTTAGCACTCACGTGTGGGCCAAACAGAAATCTCTAAGACCTCAATCTTTTGATATCGCTTTTTCCAAATGTCCATGTTTCACGCCCATGCTGAAAAATACTCTGCACCAAGGATTCAGCTTACCTCTTTCCTGATTCCTCACCATTTTCCTTTATTTCGTGAAAGCTTTCTTGTCTACTTATACTCTTCTATACTCATCCATAGATAATCGATCTAGTGAGGGAATAAAACCCACAATTAATAAAATTAATCCACCTGTTCTTTCTTTTCCCCATCAAATCTGATCGTGAACTCAGTTATCTTTCACATATTTAATGTCCTCCCTCTAGTTTCTTTGACATTCCATTTTCTATGTAAACTTTCCTCCTTTATTTAGTTGTTTAGAAAGAGATGACTGAAATATAAACTAAAATAATAAAACTGAAATAAATATAAACTGTGAAAATAAAGTGGCGAGATGATAACTTCTCTATTGGTACAGAATACAAAGTCTGGTTCTTCCTAGAAATAAATATAACTCTAAAAAAGAGTACCTACAGGAGGAGAGATATGAAACAGATTCAATATCAACTTATATATCATTCTGAATTGAAAAGGAAAGTCGTGTGTGATGAACCCGGAAGTTACTAGATGTAGCAAATAATGTATAAAATTTCGCCCTTCTTGGAGTATTTAGCTCGGAGGCCGGATCAAACCTCACCCCCCTACCATCAGCTTACGGCGAGTGCCAAGTAAAGAGAATAGGGCTTTCTAAGCGATAGAGATATTCATGGTATTTCGCCTTTAAATATCCTCACTCAGCAATATTACTATGTTAGGAAATATTTATGTAATTTTTGTTAACGAGTTTTAACAAGAATGAATTTACCTCGAAGGAAAAATCAAAACAAAAAGAGCTGATAAAAGTAAAGTATTATAAGTCATACCTACGTCAATATGAAAATCATTATTATATAAGAAATCATATATATTGTGTATCTGCAATTAATATTATGAATTATTATATATCTAAGTTTGTTTTTAAAAGTGATTCTCTAATGTAGACCTATTTTTATGACTTATCTTTTTGACTTATTTTTAGGACTAATATTTACACTCTATATTTATATTAATATATTCCTTATATTATGGTTTTTATTTCACTTCATGTATGGGTTTGCAACATCGAAAAAATTGGTCTTTCGTTTAATTCTGCCTTAAATAATATTTCTTTGTAAAATGTAAGAGAGCATATGATAGTAATAATTTACCATTATTACCATCATCATTAGTGATCGCAATGTTCGCAAAAAGTAAACAAGCGGCGCCGATATTTTCCTTCCCTAATGGCGCCGTTTTTCCGAATCATCTCACCGATCCGTTGCCTCGACAACGAGGCTGTCTTTCGGCGAACAGCGGCAGTAATTTCCCGAGTACTGTCATCGGGAGGCATCGTTAAAAGCGACCGTAATTCGAAGGAAGCTACACGGGCGGAGTTCGAAAATCATATAGAGACGATTTAGCAATTCAAATGCACCGACGAATTAATTCGAGCGCGCTGTAAAACAACCGGCAATAAGAAGGGCTAAAAGGTTCAGAAGTGGAGGGGTTTAACGAATCGCCACGGACTACGAGGACTGCGCAGAAGTGCTCGTGTGCACCGGTAGACTGCGAACTATGGCTTCGAACCGGAACCGAATCAAAAACCGAAAATAAAATCGTATAAAGGTAAAAAAGACGAAATGAAAAACTTGAATTAACATAAAAAATGTTTTAATTGAAAGCCAAAAAAGAAACCGAAAACAAAAATGAAGAACAAAAACTAAAACAACAAATAAAAAGGGATAATTGAAAGAAACCTTATTACTGCCGGAATTAAAACCTAAACCAAAATAGACGTAATCAAACGTTATTATTTCCTGATCAATCGCAACCGGAAAGAAACAGAAAAATACAGTTACTCTCACCGAAGGAAAAAATGAACCGAGAAACTGAAATTCTTGGGCACAATCCGAAACGGAAAACCGTTATATTAATTACACCATTAAGTTCCAAATTTCGGTTCCAAACAGTGCCATTTCTCTTTCATTATTCATTCATTCATTATAAAAATCCTTGCAAATAGGCCGCAAGCCTGATGGCAAGGTCAAACAAAGACAAAACGTTAGCCAGCTGATACATATCAATTATTACATTTACACAGTCAAAATTACATTATCAACTCGTCAACTGAGAACAGGATCATTAAGTACGTAATTTACACAGACTGGTTTTAACCTTGGTTTTAAATTGTTGAGACTTGACAGGAAATGGCCCAAAAACGTCCGAGGGTAAACATAAACACTCTTATGTGAATGGAAGAAGATTCACTAATTCTTAACATCTACTTGCAACCGATCAAAATGATTTTTTTATAATGAAGTTATCTCATCCAATATAGTGATAATTATGTTTTATATTATTATTATTGCGCTTCGTAATTACCACAAATGTATTATTAATTCGTGGAAGTTACGAAGTAGAGTGTTTGTCTTACTAGTAATATCATGGCTTTCCACAATATACGGCAAACTCACATTGATTATATAATCTTTAATATTGCTAGTATCATTCTAAAATCAATTGAAACATATGTAATAAATAACAGAACTGTAAGTTCGGTATATAGTAAAAAAACTCCCATAAATCGAAGGTGATGAGTTGATTTGGATGGTCGGGGTGGAGATAGTTTTAATGGTAAAAATTAAACCTAGGTAGACAAAATGAGTGTGTCAAATATTGATATGAGGGAAAGAGCTACTGCAACTATACTGAAGAGTGTAACTGAGGCTAGATTGCAAGGAAAATTACCGATGGGAAGACTGAGGCAAAAGACGTTAGATAGCGTAAAGGTTGGGGTAGATTAAAATGTAACGAAAAAATTGTAGAACATAGAAAACAAGAAGGCACACATCATAAATAATTGGAAAGTAAACTAGATTTTTATATCCGGAGTGATAAAACTGGTTCGACGTTGGTATACGAAGAAAAAACGGAGCTGAACCGAAATTTTTACTGAACCTACGAGACAACCGTAAGAAAAAAAATACTATGGTTCGATGGCAATGTTCAAACAGAAGGTCAAACATGGCGAACTTGCGGGAAAGGACACGAGGCACCCTTGCGGTCCAGTCCTTCTTTTGGATGCTGGATATTAAGTCCCTTTGCAGCTGAGAGTTGATACGAAGACAAGACGCTAGTTGCATCAAAAACCTCATAATTTTGAGGGTCCCTTTGTGAAGCGGACGACGGGAGTAAATGCTTCACGAGAAGGCTGGATATGAGTATAATTTCTGCTGTTGAGGTAAACTGCACCGAGCGCTTGAGTTTCCCTTTAGAGAGGCAGGGAAATTGTGAACACGGATTCTTACGGGAGAACCGTAGAAAACAAACTCCCTTTTTGGAAGAATATGTCACGAAAGTTTAGCCAGAACAAACGCGGAAAACGAAAATTTGGCCGTAAGTTAACCTAAAAAAAATTCGTTTCGTTGAATGTTTACAAGAGTCAGTGAAAATAAAAAAATAAAAATTTCCTACTACCCTAATGTCCCGTTACTAATTTATGTTGTTTAATGCTGTGTAATATATAGTAGTAATTTATGGACCTCTGGAAAAGTGAGGTATTACATGACAGGGTGATGCACGGTGGCGTTCTACCCAGTGATCGCAACGGTAGCCGATAAGGCCTGCCATGAACCCCGAAAATCCAGTAAAAACAGTTACAAATAATATTATAAATTCATTATTTAGTTGTAAGTAAAATATAATATATATATATGGAATAATTCTGTGAGAATATTATGTTTATTATGCATGTATTTTATATTTATTATGTTATAGCTGGTATAAAGGTATGTATGTATATATAGTAAAAACTACCACAAGGCTTACAGCCTACCTGCAGTTTGTGTAATAATTGTAATAATTTACGTGGTCATGTGTACCTAGAATTATTGTAATTACTGTTATTAAGTAATATAAATGTTATTAAACGGGAGCTACAGAAAGTTAAAAATATTATAATTTGTGAAGAACGAAAATTTAGGAACACGGTTGTTGAAGAATTGGAGGTTAAAAATCTCCAATAGCCGTCTTTGTCGGCGAGGCTTCACTCCTGAGGAAGATAGAATCGCCCTTTAAATTTCCATTGAGTGTTATTAAAATGCGGTGTCCGCAATTTTTTTCTCTAAACACCGGCGTATGAGACGAGTATTGCCGACAAAGACGGCTATTGGATGTTTTAAATCTCTTATCGTTATTTTTCGTTATAAATTTTACCATATGGAGAGTAGATACATTGAAAATTCTTCGCAGTATATCATATTTACGATGAAACTGTGATTGATTTATATAGTTCGAGTATTCTTATATAATATACAAATTTGAAATCATTTGTGGTTGAGACATAAGGTGTTTAAGTCTAATAAACGAGTCCATTTGGACGAACTACCGAAAAAAGACAATACAAAGCAAGAAATTATATGATGAAATCTTTAACAATATACTTTTGCTGAATGACAAAGAACTTAAGATTTCGGAGCATTGGCGGTGCTAGGCTACACATTTAAATATATATAACTATTTTTCAGAGTAAATAAAACTTAGACATGATTTCAGATAAAGAAACCAGTATTTCGTTTTCGTTTAATCTTTTCCACAGCATAAATGCTTGATCGAAAGAACCCTATTCTACATGGGTATAAAAATGTACAACAAAATTCCAAAGATATTTCCGAAAAAATATAACAAGAATGAACTAAGATTTCTGGACAACCACAAAAAAAATAATGACCATAAATGTTATTACTCGGTTGATGAATACCTTCAAGACAATGATTTATCCTGTTGGATGTAATAACGATTTAGGCTGGTATTGGTTTGAGATAATGTACTTGTAGATATTTGTATTGGTTCCAACAATGTAGTTCCAATGGTTGAAATCATTCTCATATTCTCTATGTAAAATTCTGTAGTCTTTGTGTAATTACATTTATGTATATTAGATTTCCTGTATTAACTGACATTTACCAATTCACAGAAGAATTTGCTCTGTGCACATGAATGTTTTATGACGAAATAATAATTATTATTATTGTTATCTTTATGCGTCAAGAAGTCCATAATGGTTAACTTAAGGTGCTCCCTTAATAGTACGTTTTCATTAGTAACTACAACACTCCGTTGCTATAGCATTGCGCCTGAGGAGCATAACCGTGGGAAACATGTAAACAAATAAACTCAATCAAAAAATACGAATACCACAAAACACACAAATTTTTGTACTTAGAAAAATAGAATTGAATTACGGGAGGATTCGAAGGAAGAGGTTCGGAGAATCGTAGCTCTTTCGCTGATAAATTGCCCTTCGGAAGATACAAAGCAGGGAATTGTACGAAAAGACGACATCATTGTTTTTGGATGGTTACGGAAAGAAAAGGATTTTGATAACGATTCCTAAAAAAAATCCATAAGTATCGTGATATATAACGATGCGGAATGTCTCTGTTTTTCCTGAGAGGGCTCATGGGAAAAAGTCAGATAACGAAAGGGAAAAGAATAAGGGAAAAAAGAAAATTTTCTTCGCTCCCAAAATGAGTGCGGGAGGAAAGCGAGAGAGGGGTTTGAGTGGAATAGGATGAAAGAAATATACAATATAAAAGGAGAAATAGGCATGGTGATGGACAGATAAGATTTTTATTCGAGGGAAATTGAGATAAGAAAGTATTTCCTTCCGCCGAGCCTTTTGTCAGGTAATAAAATGGAGAAATATAATGGCAGTGTGTAATACAGTTCAGAGGAAGGGATGAAAAATGTTTGCATACCACACCTACGGTAAAGGCCCGTAAAAGAAAAATGACATAAAAGATACACACAAAGCTCTGAAGAAGAAAGGAAGTTGTGCAGACGGAAGATATATCCGAGCACATATTTGTTATTTAAATAAATGATTTAGACTAATATGTCATCTAGATAAATAATCATCGTAAAGGTACATTCCATAATCAAACTTCTGCGTCATTTCAGAGAAGATTTTAAACTTCAAAAATTGTGTTATCTGTATTTGAATTGTATTTTAAACATACACGTTCTTATATATTTTTCTATGAATAAAAGATATAAATCCTAATATCTTTGGCATCCTTCTATCCAAATAGCTTTAAAAGAAATATTTTCTCTACAAATATATCTGTACAAATATGCTTCTGCAAATGGTTGCTTTCCATCTAGGGCTTGTTTTTGCGAGGCCAAGTATTAGAATAATTTTCGAAGATTCTAATTTTAAATAGGGAAGAAAACTTTATAAAACCTCTAAGTCTGAGTAAAGTGGTGGAAGGGAAATGATAAATACGAATAATGAAATTTATCACTAATGACAACAGAAATTAATGAAAGAATCCTAACTGAATTTCTTGATAAGATGTTTGGATAATTAAGGGATGAATATATTTAATATGAAAAGGAAATCATCATGGTAAAATGAAAATAAATAAATCAATAATAATTTAACAATTTTTAGTGTAATAATAATTACATGAATACTTTCTTTTTTACCACCCCATCATGCAAAGTAATCTCAAATTTAGAACTGAACACTGGTAATAGCTCTAATTTAAAACAAATATGGAAAAATTCAGACTTAATTAATAGCTGTAAATCAAAAGGAACCCTAGAGATACAACCAATAAGCGTTATAAATTGTTAAGTATATTACAAATATTGGTAGAATTTCATGAAGAATTTAAGTTGAATTCTAGCTGCTCAATTGCTGATAGATTATCATCTTGAAGTATGCCCGATATTTGACTTCTCAAAATGTACGTATATTGAAAGATTAAGATAATGAGAACAAAAATGGAGAAATACAAGCACTTCTTGACTTAGGGAGCAGAACAAAACGATGTCGCCATCTTCTTTGAGATAGTCTATAAAGCGAAATTTTAATTTATATCTTCGCCCCTCTTTCTTACCCCTTGCCCTTTCAGAAAGCGAAAGGTTTTGGCCCATAAAAAACGAATAGCTCAGAGATGACGGGTCTATGAATGATCTACTTCCATAGCCATCTAGTATTTCTTTATTACTAGTACTGCATTTCTCCCCGCATTGCTCGATAAAAATTTGACATGTTTCTTTCTCCAATTTACGTCATCCCGAAGAAAAATGTTCTAAGGACCTTAAAATTTTATAGTCCTATTCATTACATATATTTATATTCTTAGTCTATGAATTTATTTATCATAGGTAATGTATTGAGAAAGTGTAGTCAATACATAGTGAAAGGACCTACGGTCTGCACACTAAGCTATACAGTATTTTAGCTCGTAAGAATTTTCTTTTATGCAAGGAATCATCAATAAAACATAGTTTAATAACTATAACTAAACTGACTTAAGTGACTATATAGAAACATTTATAATTAATCTCTTGCTGACTAGATTACAATCAAAACATATTTATGCAATTCTAAGAGATTTATTTTTTGGTATCAATAACCTTTCAACTCGTAAAAAATTCATGGTAACAACTTTTACTAGACCACTATTTTTAATGTCTGAAAAAACACGACCTAGGTTTCGTAGCGTCGCTACATCATCAGGTCTACTCGGTTACAGATTTATGGTTCTAACAAAATATATTAATGTAGACCGTATATGGCATAGATACCTAACTTAAATAAGGAATAAGGCAAACAGGTGTTCACTGTTGGCCTTATTCCTTATGATAGATTTTAACAACATCATGGCCGCCTCCATTCATTTTAACTTAAATTAATTCTTCATGGGCGCTTAATTTATAGGATAAAGTGCATAATACCTGTTTCATACAGTATTTAAGCACACCTAAACAGAATTTCCCCTCAATTACAAGACCTTGAATCTCTTGCACGCTGATTAGATATCCCGAGATAGTGAATAAATACAACTCAATCCACTATGCATCACTTCCATCGAAATGAACAGGTTTATTTGAGCAAAATATCTCCGATAGCCATACAAAATCGCCTTGGTTATTTGCATCCCAATTTCCCTGATCAGGCTTTCGCTTAGGCGATGGGCATTAATCGACTGAGGCATTGTTGATGAATCCAAATCATTGCCTTTATGTATGCATAGAAATGTACATACTTGCGCATAGTTACCTCTACTAATAGACGTGGAACGTCTAACAAAAAGAAAGGCTTCCGATTGATGATTTGCCCTATTCCAAGCTCTCACTGAGTTACAGTGGAGAGGATGGATGTACTCCATCGAGTGATTTAGATGTTTTGAATTGGAGTGATGATTAATAATTATAACATAACGTTTATAACTAATATATAATTAAAATATTACTATTTATTACCCTGCATGTAATATATATATAATATTATATGTATAAGAGACATATATTTTTCAAAAAGCGTTTGATAATGTCCTACATCATATATAATTATACAAATCATCGACGGAGAAGTAATAAAGTGATTAAAAGAATTTTTACCCAACCAAGATCAACGAATAATATCGGATGGTTTAATTTTTATCATGGTTCTAAAATACCTCGGGAGTCCCACGGGGTAATGTAATAGGTCCATTACTATTATATTATTCATAAATTGTTCAAAAATCGCAATGATAGCAAAGCAATAATGTGTGTGGACTGTATGATAGCTTACAGGGAAATAAGAAGCGGAAAGAACGGATAACCTTGTCCAAATATTAAGATAAAATTACGAAATGGTGCGATGGTTGGTAATTAGAGCTTAACCCTTTCAGACCATGCTTGCAACGTATTAGACACCATATTTAGTGCTTATTATATATTGTTCATATCAATTAATATTTATTTTGTATTGCTTTGCTTCTTTTATTTTAATATTATGTTAATTCTGTTTCGAAGGAGTCTCATAATACGATTTTATTGCTTTTTGAATTATCGATTACATTCAAACAGTTTTTTCTTCATAAAAAAACTTCAGGTCTGAAAGGGTTAATATAAGCTATAGCATATTTATTCACATTTCTGTACACATGAAATAGAATTATATACTATTGCTTACTCTTAATTCCAAATTCAAATATTTCAAGCTTCTCTTTGATAACATCACTAATCCTTCTTAAAGTGAAAGTTTTCCAATTCCTGCTCTAATTGCCCAAGGTAAAGTATTTCATACCTGCATACTTCGAATTAATCAAAGCATCATAACAGAGAGGAAGTGTCTGATATAAGATAATGGAATGTTGCGAAGAAAAATATGAGAGGCATTTAGTTCCCAGGTGAAAGTCCCTTCTAAGAAACGATGATGGATTGACTGAGTAAAATGGGCCATTTTTATACCTCTGATACTTAGAAAACGAGGAAAACTCTTCTGCGTTAATGAAATTCCTTACCTTAAGCGATTGATACGGAATCCACGTCCTAGACTATAAAAGAGTTCTCAGAATTACATTTTTTATTCAGTAGAAGGAGAGGAATTTGTTGGGTCTAAAAGAGGATTTGTTATGTGTAAATCTTCTTTAACAATTCTCAATCAAAATCAGGGGAAATATTTTTATAATTTCTTATCGCAATGACCTTTCTACACGTATAATATTTAACACGTGGGAAAATACATTTGACTACTTTGATCAAAATTAACGCAGATTCGGACTGATCGATTGACAGAGGGATAGTGCAAGTATGTACTGTCAATTCTGATCAGTAATTAATAATAGTAAGGTTTTGATCCTTAACTACATAAAATATGTGAGGTTATATCCGAAGTGTAAAATTTCACATAATATTTTTACTATTTGGTTATAACAGTAGAAATTCCAAACCTTTCCTTTCCTTCCCAAAATTGTCTTTTTTAATTGCATTTGTCATCGTATCACTTTCATTATATCATCTCAGTTTCATTAGACTTATTCCATGATACTGTTTGATCCGATAGAGATATACTGGTCAAGACAAATTATGTATAATGTTTTAAATCTGTTTTTCCGCTTTATATTCTCAGATCTTATCGTATATAGCATCAAATTTACTCTTTGAAATAAACTACTTGCCCCTTTTTTAAATTTTACAACACTCTACCAAAAGCGGATACTGGACTTTCATGAATGCAGGTATTCGAATGCTTACACTGTTATATCGTACCTAAATTATTGTGACCTGAAAATTTTCAGATACTATTGTATAAGCAGAAATGTATGCAAACGATAACATAGTAGATGAAATAAAATTCGGGTACAAAATTATCGATCACAATAAACGTAACATAAAAGAAACATATATAAAACAAGGACTTGCAAACACGCCTTGTTGCTATTTGGTAACAAGGCGTTGTGGTTGTGGAAAGGTATGTTTAAATCGATTTACCTGCTTCGATCCACTAACATAGACCCGTTTATTCCCATTGCATATATGACTCGACCAAAAAGAGAGTTTTCCAGCGAAGAAACATAAATTTCTATATTTATCCGAGGCTCGCGTTTCATCGCATCTCTATGTTTACGATTCAGCAAACAGCGATTCTGAAAATGAAGTGGCTGCGGGCGCATTTCCTGGGACTGCTCGCGCGTATTTATTTACGGCTT
Organism: Sympetrum striolatum; assembly: GCA_947579665.1. Classification (NCBI taxonomy): domain Eukaryota; kingdom Metazoa; phylum Arthropoda; class Insecta; order Odonata; family Libellulidae; genus Sympetrum; species Sympetrum striolatum. Next base: position 13,829,322 of record OX388348.1, on the reverse strand, counting down.
ATACAAATTCTCTTTTATTTTCACCCTTATAGAACAGAAGTTTAAAAAAAATGGCAAACCCTTCACAAGGAATAATTCTGCCGAAATGCGAACGTCACAATACATTCAATAGAAAGAGCATTCGATGGAAAGTTAACCAAAGACTATGCAGAGAGGAGTAGCTGTGTGTGCCTGCTTTCATGTAGCATACCACGTAAAACAACAGCTGATTTGTTTAAATATGTCTACTTTTGAGTGGAGAATCACGTAAAAAGACAGAACATGACAGTGGTAACTTATCCTAGTTTGAATATCGAGAATTATGGACATTACAAATTAAACAAATAATTTTACTTGTAAGACCGTATTGATCTTGATAAAGGAATCAGGAAAGGATTGGTAAAATCCTTGGTGTAGAGTGTTTTGCTTTATGGGTGTGAAACGTAGGCATTTAAAAAGAAGGAAGGGAAACGGAGAATGTAAAAAGTATGTTTGGTGGATAGGAAAACAAACGCGGAGGTGATGGAGACGGTTAGGGAGAAGAGGGCTTCAATGGAAGTGATTAAGCATCTACAAAGGAAATAGGTGGGTCCAATATTGAGGGGATAGAGACTGCTCAAGAAAGTAATCGAGGGTAGAATTCAAGAATAAAACAGTGCGAAATGCAAGCATAAAGGTTGTTAGATGACATAAGGTTCGAGGTAAGGTAGAGGGAAGTGAAGGATATGGCGTTTAATAGGGATTTTTGATGCACATGAACCAACCAAAAGGTAGTACACTCATGTATGTATCTATACCAACACCCAAGAGTGGCTCTAGTTACTTAGGTGACCAGATGCATAGTCCTTTGAAGGTCTCCCTTGTTCATCTTTCCGCGCGAATGGTAAAGGAAATCGTACCCAGAGCGTCTCAAACGCCCTGACGCCCCCACGCTTTGCTTACCTCGCCTACCCAACTAGTGACCGTGCAGTGCAGCATTCGTCCCTTAATTTCATAGTAGTTCGGCAACAGCTATGATCTATCCGCTATAACATGCCCCAAGTAAAAATATAGCCATCCATACCATTCAAATCTGAATAACAATACCTTTTCGAAGGAATTTTTATTTCTATAAGGAAGATATCAGATAGTTAAATATACTGTCCAAAAGCTGCTTGAAACCTTGCTTCCGTAAATATTAACAGGAGCTATAGTCTGTTCACTGAATGTTTGCGGGTTAGAGAGAGAGGGCGACAATCGCATTTTATCTCTCTCTCTTTTCGTGGGAGCCAATAGGAATAAAGGTGGAGTCCCGCATCCCGAATCAAATCTTATAATAAAATTCTGCTATGTTGCAATATAAGTATGAAAATACGAAGTTTGTCAAAATCGTTTAAAACTTTGTCAGTATGGAGTAGAAGTAATTTTGGACATAGAAGTACGATTTTTTTAGGGTTAATTACTACCATCATCGCAGAAAAAAAAACAAAAAAGTAACATTTCAGAGAATTTCTTGATTTTTTTCTGGTTTCGTTTGAACGAGTACCTTCAGCTCTCATATTGAAGGAACATGGAATTTTTACATCCAATTCTGCTTCAATTCATTCTCTTCACGCTCGTGTTATTAATTTGGCAGAAAAACGTTTTCGAGGTAAATATTTAATAGAAACTAATGAGGAGATGGAGAATTTTTGGTAAAATGCAGTGAATAAAGTAGTCAGCAGCTATTTTTCGTCTTGTTTGCTCTAAGGAAAACTTCCAGCGAGAAAGTTTCTAAGAAAATAGCGAATTTAATTTATGTGCTGATACCAAATATCCAAGTTCATAAATAACATAAGATAAAAGAATTTGATTACGGAGGTAATGAATTACACGGCGCGGCCCGCGATTGTTTCGTTGCTGATAAAATGCTTCGTAGGTGATGTGTTTTGATTTGATTTTGTCATATTTTCGGACAAAAACATTGGCTTTCTCTTTTACTTCATTGGTAATTATTCTTCAAAGAATTGATATTGTGTACAACATATTTACAAGCTTTTCTTCATTCAAAGAATTTCATTGAGGTAATAACATGGCCTTAATTTTAAAACGTGTCTATTTCACTATTTCCTAACGAAAGTATTTTTCTCTTTTATATCAATCTCAAGGGGTTTTCTTCGTATATTCTTCGTAAAATCTGGAAATGAACGAATTAGAGCTACATTGGATTCGAATCAAAGTCAAAATAAATCTGAAATGTATACTCACAATTCTATTGACTATGTAAGTCACATGATTTGAAGTAGTTTGAAGCCTACGCGCTACAAAATGCCTTCTGTCGTAGCATAGTCCATCTATTCGATATTAAGAAGATGTAATGGGCCTTGAAAGATTTTGCATTATTTCCAAATAATGTCGTACATTGTATTATCCGTAAAATTGCTGTCAGTTAATTACCATAAAATCATGAAAATTGGCTATTATGCGAAATCCATTCTACGGGCACCTGAGTGAGACATACATATATACCAACAAAGTTTTTACCGACATCATACGACATTTTTTCCTCCCAATGCACTTGAATGCACAAATCACTTGAACCTGAGCGGAAATTCACATATTCCTAATATATTGGCGTAAGAATATTAATGTTATTGACAGTTTTAACAGACATCCTTTGGAAATCATAGGAAACACTACGCATCATTAGCATCACGATCAATATAATTCTGTTATCCTTCACTTCATTGCTCACTTAAACCAATGCAATTATAATAAAATGTATTTTAATTAAAAAAATTAGTTTCACTACCCGTTTTCAGTACATTACGACATTCCATTACCTTGGCCTTTTTCGATTCATTCTTCATGGCATTGTAATTTTCACAATATCTACAGCGAAGCTCCAGGTCACAGGCTTACACAGTAATATTACACTTCAATCAATACGGACAAAAATTTCTCTCACAGCTTCATGATAAAAAAAGACCATGGGGAAAAAAAAACAAAACATACCTTCTACTTCCATGTTAAACTATTACTTATTTTATTTTGTAGATATTCTTCATAAAAACAATAGCTTGAACTCGTCCTCAGTAAAATTACGTTTTCCTTTCTTATTTATTCCCTAAATCGAACAATCACCTACTGAAAGATATCTTCTCAGCAATAACCAGTTTGGCGCGGCATATGTCCGCGTGGAACGAAGAAAATAAGTTCCTTTGGGAGGGAAAAGCAAGAGGGAAAAATATATGTCTTGTATACTTCATTTTCATACGCACATACATTGTAATACATTGTTACCAAAAAGCTCATACGGCCATCTAAACCCGTCGCTTCATTCATTTTCCCAAGATCTCTTATACAATAATGATGGCCAGACATACGCCATGCATGGCATTATTCATAATGAATGGTCAACCCAGTAAAAATAGCTTCATTACAGAGTTAAAATTGCCTATAAAGTAAAAGAGAAAGCCACTTTTTTTGTCCGAAAATATGACAAAATCAAATCAAAAGACACCTACGAAGCATTTTATCTGCAACGAAACAATCGCGGGCCGCGCCGTGTAATTCATTACCTCCGCAATTAAATTCGTTTATCTTATGTTATTTATGAACTTGGATATTTGGTATTAGCACATAAATTAAATTCGCTATTTTCTTAGAAACTTTCTCGCTGGAAGTTTTCCTTAGAGCGAAAAAGGCGAATAATAGCTGCCGACTACTTTATTCACTGCATTTTACCAAAATTTCTCGACCTCCTCAATAATTTCTATTAAATATTTACCTCGAAATCGTTTTTCTGCCAAATTAAAAAACGAGCGTGAAGAGAATGAATTGAAGCAGAATTTGATGTAAAAATTCCATGTTCCTTCAATATGAGAGCTGAATGTACTCGTTCAAACGAAACCAGAAAAAAATCAAGAATTTCTCCTAAATGTTAATTTTTTTGTTTTTTCTGCGATGATGGTAGTAATTATACCCTAAAAAAATCATACTGCTGTTTTCAGCATTACTTTCACTCTATAATGAAAAAGTTTTAAACGATTTTTACAAACTTCGTATTTTAATGCTTATATTGCAACATAGCAGATTTTTATTATAAGATTTGATTCGGGAGGCGGGACTCCACCATTATTCCTATTGGCTCCCACGAAAAGAGAGAGAGATAAAATGCGATTGTCGCCCTCTCTCTCTAACCCGCAAACATTCAGTGAACAGACTATAGTAGCGATGAATGAGGCTTACTAGAAAAGGTGAGGAGTGAGTTATTATCTTATTGTTCTCCTCGCAAAACGAAAATACAATAATAGAAGCATTATCAATCATCGAGTTATACTTTTCTTAGTATTCCATGAAGAGAGTCTAATTAGTTCCATTATGCAATATCACTCACCCCACAGGAAGTTGGAATAAGACAGTTTTGTCACAACATATGACAGTTAACTGATTGTTAAACCATTGAGACGAAAGTGACAAAAGCGAATGATAGATATATTTTTAATTATCCTGTACCAAAACACAAATTAAAAATATTATATTCCTCAAGATATGGTAGTATGAACACCAATTGGTGTAAAGATTGACATTAATAATCGAAACAAATTTAATTAGGACAAGAATTTTGTCCCACTTGCCGAACATGATAAGAATTTTTCGTGTAGATTAATAATTGTATGAACTTGTAACTACTTAGTACTAACTTTTATTGATAACTAATTAGTGTAAAATGTCGTTTAATAGATCTAATTGTATATTTAAACAATTTTTCCACATGTAAATTTCTGCGTTCTTGAAATAGTGTTCACTGCAAGTAATGCTCACCGATTAAAGCATAGTAGGTGGATGAGACGTATTACTCTGAACTTAGTTACCTCTGCTCATAATGCTTACGCAAAGAGTTTGAGACCCCCAAAAGAAACTCGAGGGGAGCGAAAGAAAACCATGAGAGTGGCACTACAGGGGTAGAGAGATACAGCGGAAAAGGAGGCTGAAAGAGATAAATGAGATCTTAATGAAACAGACGTACGGAGTGTAAGGCATAAAAGGTGATGTATGAACAGCTGTAAGGGCGTCTGAGGCGACGTATACAAGGTTGGGAAATTACGCAGTAATATTGTGAATTAGAGTACGTAATTAGCGTGCTTACCCTGAGAGGGTAATAATCTACATCTAAGCATGTACCCTTTAGGAGTGTGGCAGGGAGTGTAAGCACAGACATAATATTGTATGAAAGGATAGTAAATAATTTTGATGTAGCTATGAGCAAATGAAACATTAAAAATGTGGATGGATGTTAACGATAGAGAAGATTGAGCTATAATTATGACAATTTTTATTTCACACAAGGAGAAATCACACAAATATGGATAAGTTATAAGTGAGTGAAATATAGGCATCCAAGAAGAAAACGTGTATGCGAATTACTTTCACTTAATATGACAGTGATTGTTCGACAGTAGAAAATTAATTACAAATAAAAAACCAATTGGGCACAATAACAAAATAAATAAAACTGAGACAAATACAAGTAGAAGTAAATACAAACAAATATAAACAAATTAGTAGTAGTGGTAGTAGAATTGGATTTTGGATGGTGACTCGACAGCTAAGGTCATTTGCACCAATACACAAATAAATATATTTCATGTTTAGTGATGAGTAAATAGTATAAAAAATAAAGCAAGAAATTTTAAGGTTACATATGCAAAAGTTGCTTTAAATAGTTAACCCATTGGCATATTAGCATAATAAACATACATGAAATGAACTGAGATAATATAAACGACAAAAAAACATTAATAAATTGAAATAATATTCAAAAATACAATAATCGATTTGAGATTTATCAAATTGATAAACAACAATTTTCAATCACATTATTATTGAAAAGCCAAGATTTATGGCTTCTTGAAAATTTAATATCATTATTAAAGCAGTTTCTTAAGGTAATTTTGCAAAATCTTTGACGTCGCATATTTAATTATCATCACTGTTAAGAAAGCAGAGTAAGGAAATTTAGATTATTGAAAGCCTTTATGAAGCAAATGGAATTGACGACCAAAGGTCTTGACAAAGTAATCAGGAAGATATTGGTGAAATCCTTGGTGTGGAGTGTGTTGCTATATGGGCGCGAAACGTGGACTTCAAGAAAGGAGGAAGTCAAACGATTGGAGACATTCGAAATGTGGGTATGGCGTAGAATGGATAAAGTAAGTTGGATTGATAGGAAAGCAAACTCAGAGATCCTGGAGACGGTTGGGGAGGAGAGGGCTTTAATTGACGTGATTAAGCATCGACAGAACAAATGGGTGGGACAAATATGGAGGGGAGTGGGCTTGGCAATGATTGTTATTGAGGGGAGGATTCAGGGGAATAAACAGAGGGTGAGGCAGAGACAGAAGATGTTGGATGACATAAGGGGTAGGATTAACTATAAGGAAATGAAGGAGATGGCGCTTAATAGGGATTTTTGATTGTGCACGAACCTACCGAAAGGTATGTAGGTCATCATGCTATTCATTCATTCATGACTTCGTGATGAGGGAGACCAATCGAATGTGAGTAGATTAAAACGACTTATCTGTAAACTGAGAGTAGAGAGTTCTATGAGAAATCTATCTTTCACAAATCTGTCTTGCCACGTGTATGTGTATAGCGATATACTGATTTGTTGTTTTTATTACTTTAATGTGCTCCGTTAGTTTAGGTCATCTCGCACTTTGGCTCCCACCGGGAATCGAACCCGGTTCCGCTTTTATAGAAGCCAAAAGCGAAGCCCACTAGGCCATCCGAGCCCTATACTGATTTCATCATGAAGTTTACTACAAACACACAATATATTCGTACTGCAACTTATATTCCTGAAAAACCCGAGACGTTACTAATGCTAATTCTTTGTATCGATAAACTACCATTGACTTATGGCCGATTTAAAAACTCTACAAAATAATCTTGCTTGATTATCCATAAAGTTTGTACCGTTAAAGGTGAGGCTAGTGAAACTATTGCTACTATTTTGGTACTGCAACAATTGTTTAACTAATCAATCCCTATATTTAATTTTCCAATCAACAATGCTTCCAACATTTAAAAGTTTCGCGACAATGGCAATGGGGATAACGTAATATAAACGGCTTAATTTGAACACGGTAGCGTAGCATACATCTCGAAACTATTACCATTACCTCGGTACCGCAATCATTTTCACACCAATTGATCAAAAGTACCGAGACAAAGGCAGTACTATGGTAACATAGAATAGCATAATACTTGAAACTATTACAATTACCTCGTTACTGCAATTATTTTCATACCAATCGATCTCTTAAAGTCTCCTCAACAACGCGTCCAACAATAGAAAGTTTCGAAACAATGGAAGTACCTCGGTAGCATAGCATAGTATAATACTTGAAACTATAACAATTACCTCGGCAGAACAATATTTTCCATTCAAAAAAGTCTCCAATCAACAATGCGTCCAACAATAGAAAGTTTCGCGGATCGACAATGGCTGTAGGGATCGCGTGACACAAACAGGTTTATTAGGCCACGTTAGCGAAGTGGAAGAGACAACAAAGGAACTGTTGCAATTGGAAAGGAGTCGCTAAGGGTGAAGACACCGCATTGAGGACGATGCCGCTCGTTTGGAGATGGGCGTGCGATGGCCCGTGATGGACTCCGTGGAGGGGAAAATCCGTGCTTTGCCCATCGATGCCCTTTCGCGCCGCTCACGCCCGCGGGAGCACCAATGCACTAATCCACTAAGATGCATGAGCAAATACATATACATCACGATGTTTTGCTTGTGCTAATTTGAAGTGGTACTTATTGCCTCTAGGAAGCCAATAGTTAGTAGCTAGTACAAAGTGCATAAAGGAATACCATAAATACTGGGTTTCTCAATCGGTGGTACTACTGCGGGTTAATGGTTCCTGGCGTTATCTTCTGGATGTTCTTTATGATTATATAATAAATTTTACTTTAAAAATAAAATTGACTGTCTGAGCTTTTACTTGGTGGTATGCCATGACAACAGAAGATAATTTCTTGTGTTGTTAAAGTATAAATAAATTATTCCCTTGTCAGCTTGCTTCTGTTAAAAGTCACTTTGTTACTTTCACATGTACTTTTTATCTACTCGACCCATCACAGGTATAATTAAAGTATATGTGCAAGTAACAAAGTGACTTTTATTCTATAACTACTGAGGATGCCTATAAAAAGGATGAAAATTATCTGCAATGGTAATTTGTTGACTACTTAACAGCGTGAATAATAGAGTTAAGAATTTACTTTGGAAGGTATCGCGCAACGTGAAAGGATTTGTTAAATAATGCCCTTTGTGAAGCTAGAGTTGCAAATATGCTCTCATTGTCAGATGTAGGGTGGGAGTCTTTGCAAGAAAGGATATTAAAAGTTAGGCTGTGTTTGCCTGATAAGTTCAGGGAAATCAAGTTTGCAGAAGACGTACCTGGCATTGCTTGTATGTGACACATTGGTACTTCGGCTGATCCGATTATGAGCGTGTAGTAAGAAAAATAGAGTAAATCCTATCTTTCTACTAAAATATCCCATCTTTCCGCGAAAGATAAGAAATAGTGACAGACTAAAAAATAGTTTAAAAACTTGGTGTTTACACCTAACATATGCCGAAATACGGTTTTTAGGGCATTAATTTAGATGTAATGATATTTATTTGATTAAAGTATTTTGAAACGAAAAATATAAAATAGTCACGTCAAGTTAAACAACATAAAGCCATTTTATCAGTATCAAATGCGTTAGAATGGTATAATAGAATAGTAGCACAGATTATTTTCGCCAACGTTAATTCCATTGTCAAAGTCTCCTCAAATATCAATTGTAAGAATAATAACAAGACAATGTGTGGCCGAACAAGCAGCTACTTAATCTCCATACTTATGTACTCCAAAATACAAAAGTAATACAAGTTATAGAAAATTTTAACTTATAATTCGAGTAATAGTGTAAAATGTGTTGAGTGCTCTGCTGAACCTACATTCCATAACTACTCTGAAAAAAATCTTAAAATAGAATCTTCATCATATATATTTCCCCAAGTCTCTATTTGTTTTTGCTGACATATAAAATAGGAGACCTAATATGTATTACGTCTTCTGAAATAGTATTATGGCTGAAATCATTACCCTATCAAGGAAGCTAGCGAAAATTTCAAGCCCATCTTAATGCATCCTGCATGAGGAAATCCTCTCGAAAACAAAATTTCTCATAAAAGTCATACTGCGTCTGCATTTTCCCATTGCAGTGACTCTCGCGGATGTAATTTAATAACCTTCTTGGCGTAGTAAACATCTTGTAGTTGTATACTAGCAAAGAAGATTTCCAGTTTTTCTTACGGAAGGCGGAGCAGAGAAAATAAAGAAGTGATTTGCGAAATTCTTTTCTTAAAATATGAAATATAATCTGGAAATTTTGACATAGCATTAGATACAGAAGGGTATTTCCGTTTCTTACGTGCATTGTAACAGTTAGGAGACACGATATTTCAAGAATTGAATTTCTTCCCATTGCCGAGAAATGAGTTATCTTTGTAAGGAAAAAGTTCTTAGAATCACTGATAAGCAACTTTTCACCGGTAAGTAGGAACTGCATGCTACTTAAATTAGGCCAAATGAATCGTTTTGTAATCAGATATCAATATAAAATGTTGATCAACGTATGTTTCACGATTGAAATAGTTTTTTTTTCTGTAAATGGAATGGTTTTCTGAGAATAGTTTTATGCAACTTATGAAATGGGGTCTGGGTGTATTGTTTAGGATATTTTTAATTCTATAATATGTTAGTGTGGTGGTTGAGAAACATATAAAGTGACATGTGACTTACATAAGGAACAATGAAAAATGTGATTATATGGGAACAGTAATTATATCTGGTGTAGACGTATTCAGTGGAGTAATAGGGAGATATTTGCTGTATTTAGTCTTATTTGTTGGTAAAAGCGAAACCGTATCCTGTTTTGTCAATATAATGACCTTAATTAGGAATTTTAAATGTAAAAATTTAAGTTTGAAAGGGTTCGCAAATTAACAATGTTTGAGGCTAACACCTGACTTATGTCGAACTGTAGCAATAATAATAAATAATATGAAAATAAATAATTTTCTTAAGGCTTACGCCATTTATATCTGAATTGATAAGTACCACCAATTATATTAATCGAATGATTAATTTTTAGGAATCGTATAGGTCAATCCGCTAACCCTTTCACATGCAAAATAAAATAAAAGAATTTTAAAGAATACCTGCTCTATTCTGAAAATTTAATTTTCAATACAAGTGCTACATTTACGTCACAAAAAAACATTAATTTTGAAATTAAATTCTACAGCTACATTTAAAAATGAAATAGAGACATGGAAATGATGACGAGGATGTAAAAATCGAGTAAATGCAGGATTCTACGTTCATCCCACTGTTACTATTATGGGAAGACGATCACTAGTAGATGCATCGGAAGAGCCAATTTTGCACCAGATGTTGGCAAAATATGGCTGGAGCGGCAACAGATTTTAGACGGATTGGCCATAGCACTTTAGTGCTGCGGTATACATGTAGGCATCAGCTCGATAACGAACGCATCACAGATTGAAACAATGTCGTGTCAAGAGTACTTTCAGTACTATGTAGAAAATAAGATGGTAAACTTAAACCTTACAATGTCTAAAATCACAACTTAAAAATGATCCTTTAATAATTTTTAAAATACTCACAGATAATCAATGATGGCGAAGATGACTTTATGATAACATTTCTTTTTAGGCTGGTCTACCTCATTGGATTGAAAATTTCTTGATTGAAAGTTTGTTTGGATCTCTAGCTTGTAAGGCATTGTTGATACGTTATAATTCTAATGCGGTCGCAAATATTTAAGTGATAAAAGATTATTATAATTGGTGAATTGAAAATGCAGTTAACAAGTCTTTCGATGCATACATTTGAAATTGTTCATACGTAGATACACACAAGTATTAGTTAGTAACGGAATATCAAAATAATCATTTAGTGTCAACAAATCATGACCGTATTTAGTGGAAAGACATCGGGAAATAAACGAACACACCTTACAATTTTCCACGCAATGTGATTTATACTACCTTTTTTGAACGAAATTTCTATTAATTAACGAATTTATAGTTATAAATAAAATATGTATACAAAGTCATTGCTTTTCATACAGTATACAAGAATTATTTATTTCGGCCTACACCTACAGTTCTAGAAAAACGAACATTAAACAAGTTCTTCATAACAATGTCTCGATATTTATAACTAAAAACTGACTTTTGAAACAAAATAATGTTTACAGCCTATCGATGTATATACTTCAACTACAATTGATCCACGCAATATTCATGTTAACGAATTCATATTTATTTTTCTGAGATAACGTAAAAATACCTATGTTCCTCGAAATTCCTGCGGAGGGAAGACATTTAGACATTCACGATGGATACGTTTTTGTGGTGAATTTTCCCAATGTGCAGTCAACAAAATACAAGCGTAAAATATTAACGCCTGGTAAATTCAGGCATGAGATAGCAAAAATATTTATAACATGGTTGTTAAAAATACGGCCTCATTCCGCTGCCCTTGTAGAAAGAAAGGTCAGATCAAAATTGTCTCTAAGCTGAATAAAATAGGTTATTGGTGTATAAAACCGTAGATATATAAAAATATCTATCTATACTTAAACAAAACTTGTTAATTAATAATTTAGTAATGAATACTTGAATAAGTTTAAGTAATTAGTATTAATTAATCTGCCCAATCTTGAAGAGCGTTTTAATGACATATTACTACAAATAACTCCAAAATATGCATCGAAACTCTGAACTTTCCTCATCATCTATGCAGTAATTGTTGCTTCTTAATAAGGATATTGTGTGTGATTCTGTAAAGGTTGTGCAGATATTGGTAAATGCTCTTAACGATAAAGCAAGGGAGTTTAGAATGAAAATTAGAGTAAGTAAAACTGAAGTACTGAGGTTCACCAAGGGAAAGAAAGCTAAGTTAAGGATAAGGGTGGAATGGGAAAAATTAGAGTAGGTGGATACATTTTCTTACATGGGAAGTACTCTTTCGTGGGATAGAAGTTGTAAAGATGAAATTCGAAAATGAGTAGACTTGGCCAAGGTAGTCTTTACGAAGCGAAGGGAAATTTTGACCAAAGGTCTTGACAAAGAAATCAGGAAAAGGTTGGTGAAATCCCTGGTCTGGAGTGTGTAGCATTATGGGTGCGAAAGGTGGACAAACGTTTGGAAGCCTTCGAAATGTAGGTAGGGCGTGGAATGGAAAAAGTAAGTTGTGTTGAAAAGGAAAACAAACGCGGAGGTGCTAGAGATAGTTGGGGAGGAGAGGGTTTTAATCGAAGTGATTAAGTGTAGAGAGAATAAAAGGGTGGGTCAAATATTAAGGAGGGAAGGGGTTGGTGAAGACTGTAATAGAGGGTAGAATTCAGGGGGAAACAGAAGAGAAGACAAAGACAAAAGATGTTGGATGACATGAGGGGTAGGGTTAACTATAGGGAAATGAAAGAGACGGCCCTTTAAAAGGGATTTTTGATTGTTCATGAATCTACCGAAAAGTAGAACACACATGATAATAGGAAATAAAAGAAAGAAAAAATGGGAGATGGCTGTAAAGGAATTAGGGGTTTCTTAGGTACATCAGAGCTTGCACTTAGCACATTGACAGATATTATTCTTTGATAGAAATAAAAAAATATGTTTATCAAACTAATCCTCGAATATAAGCCGTAAAGGTTTTGCTTAAGCTAGGTTATTATCAATGAATGTGTTTCTCTTAATTGGGAATTTGAGGATTTCACAAAGCTCTATAATGTAAATGAGCAGTTATCAATGATTAATTATAGCGGAAGGATTTTCGTCCCTGAAATGAGTTATTTTGCCATATAAAATTTAGCAAAACATAAGGAGCAATTTTGTGGTCTTTAAACCAACCAAAATTGCCCCATACGCCAATAAGCAGTCATCTTGCTTCCCTCTTTAGAACACCTGGCGATGCAAAGATTGCCGCGAACAGAAAATTAAATCCCGCGGAGCAGCGTGCTCGGCAAGCAAGTTATTTTTAAAAGAAACATGAATGCGGAGAAAAATGTATGCATCCAATTTCGACGGTTCCGACGCTACGGTGAGCATAAGAACGAAACAACGAAACGGTATTGCTAAACGAAAAATTTATTTTTGTGCTAGCGTTGAATCTCCACTGATTCTCTATTGCCTTTAACTTCGCATTTTACCAGGAAAAAGATAGCAAATGGATTAAACTAGCAAATCTCTGATGTAAGACCGCTTCAACGTCTTTCATAACTATAAAATTTGATAGAGTTAGTAGGGAACCCACCACCTTCATGGCAGTTGTTTCTCCTACTGCGGTTAATTTTCATTTTAGAATGTTTTATTTATGATGTTTAGGTTTGTATTATATTCGCATTTGTTTGTAAATATTTGTTTTACGGCTTATCAATTTTTCTGTCTCTTTTAATTTGAAAATTGTTCCAGGAAAAATAATAGTAATAATAATAGAACGTCATTTATTTGGGCGAGATTGAGGTTAAGTAACTCTATGTTTACATCAAACCCTTCATCCTTTCAATTTTTAAGATTGAGTTCTTAGAAAAAATACTCAAAAGAATGACTATGAGTTTGAAAACAGAGGAATTTATTAGTGCCTATCTCAACCGAATATCAAAAGTAATTTTTACAATTCAAATCCTAACATCAAAAGATAACATAAGCATACTAATATTCACTTTATTGGAATATTGTATCCCAAATTTCGGTGATTGAATCCAAGCTTGTTGTCTTCTTAAAATTTATATACATATTTCTAGAGCTATTAAAGCTAATCATCGTTGAGTCAAACTTGCCGTGCCGCAAAAACCGAGAGGCTTTCTTCCAAATACAGAGAAAAAGCAACTTTGCAGGAAATTTGACAAATTATTTTGGCATTAAGGTTTATGCATATCAAATACCATATTAACTGATTTAGCAAATTAATTTGGCCAAAAAGTATCTTCCTTTTCATTTTCTATTATCAGAGGAATTGATCAAAATTTTACCCCGAAACGTATTAATCAATCATCGGTTTTCCATACGCAACACTTCCGGGAAGGTCATCGTGGCAGTTAATTAGTGTGAATTATCGGGATAGATATGCGCAATTAATATCAAAATGGAATGTCCCTCCAGTATCTGAAGAAAAATATGAAATTGGGCTGGAACGATATTTAACTGCTTTCGCCAACTCATCATCGGAACTCACAGATAAATTAACCAATATTAATAAGATTTTAAAATAAAAATCCCTAATTTCTTATTAGTAAGAATGTTTGTTCGTCTAAAAGTATGAACCTCCTGTATGATTATGAAAATGGTCAATGGACAATATATTGGCCTTGGCTTTCCCAGGGTTTCCCAGATTCAACTCTAATCTATTTGGATGGCTTTTCAGAAGATAAGTGTGGAGTGTGGATGACCATAATTATGAAAAGGAAATATTTTAAAGATTACGGTATTTAAGAAATAAAGTTTGGATTGTTTAAATTGCTCAAACACACATCATTACATTTTTTGGTGATTATAAATTATTGGGGCATTGATTAAAAATGTTGTTAAAAATCAATCGCCTCCATATGTCACAATAAGGCAACATGACCAAAAATGCATTTTCTTTTATAAAGGTACTGTAACTCTCTCGCGCTTCTTAGGAGCTCGCATGGAAACAAATTCATATCGGAAACAAAGGTTACAAATGATTGAATTCATAATAGTTAAAAAAAGGATTACAAGTAATATTATATATAGGCTTTCAATACTGGAATTTTAAAATTAACTTTATCTTACAGCCGCTGACGGCAAAAAATGTCTCTTACTGCTTAATATATCACAGCATGTATCATCAAATCAAACATTTTCTCAGATTACTCCGCGAAGAATGGAAAAGTCCGCACATATTTTACACCTTCCTAGCACCGCATACCTTAGTCGAGTTCCCGCCAACACCCATTTTTTGCGCATTTCATTTTCACTCGCGCGACAACGACCGCCGAAAATCCCGATGCATCACGGGATCGAAAACCATTGTCATAACCAGCAAAATGGCGCCAAAGCACCTTGCGACGCCAGCAAAAAGAAAACCCCGCCAAAAAAAAAGGCGCGCGCGGGAAGGGAAAAAATCGTGCCCTAACAATTTCCGGCGGTGGACAAAAGAAGGCCGGCGTGCGGTGCACGCGTCACGGCGCCCACCGTGGGCGCGGCATTCGGTGGGCGGGGAAGCGATCGAGGGAAGAGGGCAGAGGTCATCTGCAATGCATCACGGTCCATCCCGCCTACCGCTTTATCGCCCCCCATCGCACGCCTCGTTGAGAGTGGAGGGGGCGCCTTTATCGCCGCCGCTCGTGCTGAAGCACTTTGAACAATGGGCGAGCGCTACCCCGCGTCGACGGCGAGGGTTACATTTTTGGCGCCATTTCATCCTCATTGTTGTCGTCGGTCGCGTTAAAATAGAATTCGGTTTAGAATCCGCCGAGTGGAAACGTTCTGATGAGCGAGGTGTGGGGTCGAATGGGGGAGGTTGGGAATCGAATGGGGCTTTCCCTATGAGGCTTTGACAGCAAAATGGCGGGGTGCGTTTTTCTTTTTTTTCTGCCGCTCGTTTATTTTGCGAACCGGTTGCGCACTTAACGCTCGTCTTTTTTTCCGACGGGGTATCGCCCGGGCGTCGATCACTGCACGAATTGGTATCGAAAGCGGCTTTAAAGTGTTCCAAAATACGGTGACGCCCTCTCCAAATTGTTGGGCTGAAGCGGATAAGTAACTTGATGGTCACGATCTCCTACAAAGTATTCAATATTACTCACGCTGGAGTTGTTTACTGTCTCAAGGATACTACACGGCAGCGCTTCGCTTTTTATCGCCCACAATACTACTACAATGTAAAACCAATTTCTGCGGTAAAGAAACTACTCACTCCTCAGTTAAAGTATCCTCAAGTTATTATCAACTGAAAAAAAAGGTTTTAAAAAAATATTTCGCTAATATGTATAACTGAAGAAGGGAGTCGAAATGCTGTCAGAACAAACAGAGCAATCTATTCTTCCTCCATTTCCAATAAATCCATGTTTTTTCCCATGAGCCAAAAAGTAGCCACTCCTTTGATATAAGGGAGTTGAATTTAATTTTCATGAAAATTACGGTTGTTCTAACAAAATTCACGATTTGCAGCATGCAGCAAATATACCCTTTCCCTCAATCTTGGGTATTAAATCTGAGTCATCACTAGCAAATGTATGCCAGGAGAATGGAGAATTATCAGCTCTTCCTTCTGCTGTTTAATCTGCTAACACACATTTTTATTATAACTAATAAGTTTAAGCTTAAACAGTGTCTGCCTCTCGATATTCATAAAAACTAAATCATTTTTCCGCTAGAAATATATTCATTCCATTTGGAAATTAAAATTTATATTCTAGCACTGCAGCCGAATGCGTACTTGATTCAATAATACTTCTTTCTAAATACGTACTCAATACCAAATATATCTACAGACAAAGCCATATTTATGTTTAGGGTCCATTTCAGGAAACAAATGGCAAAATAACTTTTAAAATAGTTTCATTAAAACATTGCAAGTAAATTCTACCAAGTTCAATATCCTCTCCTGCAACTTCAGGGTACCTTATCTTCTTACCAGAGTCATACAGTCTCCATATTTTGTGGAAAAAATGCTGTTTTCCGTACATTTAGAAAGAATAACTATAAGAAAGACTGGCTTTGTGTTCCCTAAAAAAAAGATAGTAATAAAGTGATAGATTTTTTCTCATCGCCCAAAATTTGCTTAAATAAAAGTGTATGGTTGAAGAAAAATATTGAAACGGAGGCATGAAATAAAATCGTCTACTCTTAACTGAAACTAGAAAAAACAAACATTTACAAAGCATGAGTAATCTAAAATAAAGCCTGCTGATATAAAACGATATATTCTTTCCCTTATTTGAGATAAAACGAGCAATAGAACAATTGTTAAAGCAAATCAATGCATAGTTATCAAGGACTAGAATGAAGTGTTAATTAGCAAACATTTGTTCTCAAATAAGTTTTCGAAGAATTCCAACTTAAGCGTTCCCAGGAATCATCATTTATAGGATTTACTGCGAATCACACGGAAATTAAATTAATAACAAAAATTCCCATAATACTAATATCTGACAGCTTATGAGTTTCGTAGATACATAATGCCGATTGATATTATACTAATCCCTCTAAAGCTTATTTAAAAAAAGCGAAAATCATATTTCATACCATTCTACCTAAAGATTGTAGGGGCATGATGCAGTTATTTGATCGCATGTGAACAATTGAATCAATCCAAACAAATTTTGTTTGCCTTGATATATATACCGTTTCGAGGAATTATTGGATTCTTCTGAAGACTATGAGATATGATATCTCTATCAATCGAGGAAATAACGGGAATACGTCCCCTTCCGAACCAGGTTTCCGTTTGAACTTCCAGAAACCTGTTTCGTCGGCATTTTCTTCTCACAGCAAAGTAAGATATCCGGAGACATTTTTCGGAAAAATGGAAAACCCAAAATCAGAGGTTAAGGTATAACTGAATATATTGATTTGAGGAAACTAGGGCATTTTTTGAGAATGGGATTACACATCCGTATCCAAAGAAAATAATTGACAATCTGCTGCAATAGCCAATAACAACACTTATTCGCTGTGATCTATCTGCTTAATTCTTTCTAGCTTTTCGACTCACATTGTTATAATCTCAGACTCAATCACCTTCATAAAACTATTTTATTATTATATTTGACCACTTATTTTTCCTATAATGAATGCAATGATTAGGTGACTAATATATCGGACTAAACGGTAAGGAAATTTAAGATGATATAGTATTGAATTAAAAAACATGTTGATAATTAAATGCTATTATTCAATTAATGAATTTTTAAAATAAATTGATGGTAATGTATAGTTTATGTACTACGAGTTAATTGTACATAGCTTAGTACTTTCACTATATCCTATGTAAATTATGTAAGTTTTGGCATGAACAACGTATATGTATATATATAAAAGGTATATGTATAAATCAAAATATTAGCACATTTGTTAATGTATAGTAATGTTGTAATATTTCATGTATCGTTGTAATAATAATGCGATGTTGGTGTATGTTTATAGACCAACTGAAAGCATTATTTTGTTTACCTTTAATAAGGTAAATATTACTATAACGAGACAGCTGGTAAATTTCAGTGTTTTTATCTGAAAGTAACTGTGAATGTTTTATGTATATAAAGTACCGTTACATTGCGAAGGATTGGACATTTAGGGTATTGGTGAGTTGTGACCATATAGATTATAAGCTCATTATTTGATTAACATAATTATTCTCTGCTGCGATGTACATTTAATTGTCTTAATATAATTAAATTATGTAGAATTCGGATGAATAATGTATAATGTATAAGGGTAATTAGGGTAACGATTTACTATCACCTATTACCCTAAATGAAGCTATACGGTATTTATTATTAAATTTAGATTTAAATTACCCATATTGATTATAGAAGGGATAATTGTTGCGCTAATTTCGTTACAGCAATCACTAGAAGCATTAACTTCCGGTGCTGAATTCTTGCTTAATATTTCAAATCATTAATTAATTACACAATACTTTATTAATTTAGGTACGATCTCAGGGAAATGAGAGTGTATAAGATGAAAAAAATAAATAATGAATAAGGTAAGTTAAAGTATTATAAACACTGATTAAACTCCGGTAATTTATCAAATGGTAAAGAAAAGGGAATTAAAGTTTTTATAAAACATGAAACTTCAAACAGTTGGCTAAGTATGTTGATATACAATTTGTTTAAGCTCTCTTATAATTTTCTAATGCCCTATTCTGTAATGAAAAAGATCTTTCCTTGCCTCTTCCCATAATACTAGCATCAGCTCTTCAAATAAGGCTGCTTCCATTCATTTTCAACCAAGTTTTCGATTTTCTTCACCTCTCTCTCGATATCAATCAAACGCAAATTTCATATTAAAATCGCTTTTCAAAATATGCGATAAGAAATCGAGCTTCAAGTTACAAAGAGAGAATTGATCTTGAGAAAATATTTCCTTTCGAAATGAAGGAATTCATTTCGGGAGTCAAATTCGCAGACTCTTTATCTTTGTTCAGTTTTACGAAAAGATGATCGTTTCCATAGAAACGCTCCGATGGAAAGTAATCAAACACGCTCCCTTTCGGAAGAAATTTCGAGAAAAGTGAAGTCTGGGTGTATTTTCATGAGAAAAATGCAATCTTTGGTTTCCTTTCTCTAGAATAATAATTTTTAAAATCTGGTATTATTATCATGACCTATGACCTACTTTACCCCATGATATGTAGTATCTACAGCGACTGTTGAATAAATTGAAATATATATTTTAACTATAGTCTGTTTAAGCTTATGATCTCTAATTCATAGATATAGATTCGGAATGTAAATGTACTAATATATTATAGAATAATTTAGACTCACAGTTAATCATGAATCCAATAATGTATTCCTCCTGACAAAGAGTAAAAATCTGTCGTCCTAGTAATAATATATCTTTAAAGATGGAGAGTTTCAACTGTAACTCTAGATATCCCGCTCAACTATGTAATTAGATGCTGAAGAACATGCATGAAGTGGGGAATTGGAAGAAACTATGTAATATTTAATTATTGCAAGGAAGTAGTGCTCTTTGACAGTTGAAAACGTAATCGCCGGTACTAATTGCTCCAAAACATTTTATAAGCATAAATTCATAACGTAGTATATCCTGATTAAACCCTTATAAAAATGAATAGAAAAATCCTCATCTTGGGATAACTTAAAAGGAAATATTTTTTAACACGATGGCTATTTATTCATCTTTCAAACAACAGGGTTTGTATGATAACACTCTCTATTTAACTAATTTTAATTCCTTCTGATTTTAGACAGCAATCATCCAAGAATTTCAACGGATTTTCTATTTTTCGAAAAGCCTAGTCTACCATATAGGACATTTCTAAATATGCATATAGTGTAAAATCATCTAATTTTGTAATATATTGTAATTACATAGAGTTAAAATGAATTAAAACAATAAATAGAACCAAAATGCTTCTTATAAAATGTTTGCGACAATAATCGGGTGGAAATTGTTAGAAATAAATAAAACTGAATCACGCTAAATTTAGTCAATTAATAGATATCAAAGGTATATTTGGAAAAAGGAAAAGAGATTATATATCTCGCTCAAACTTTGTCAGGCAGTTAGATTGCATGGGTAAAATCAAGGAAATATTGGCTTCAATATATTTCTTTGGAGAGAGAAGTATACTGGCAATAGATAAAAAATGTAGTTAAAATATACTCTGCTGCTCGCGGGAACGTTTATTATGTGCGTAGATCATTTGCAAATATACATACTGAATAATGTGCGCCTAACTAAAGTACTCATTTGTAAAAACATAACAATAGTGCACCTGAGTGTCATAAAATAATGAATTCTGTGTAATTATTTGAAATAAAGAGGCGTAATCATTAACAGTGCTACAGCAATTTATAATGTAATGGTAGCTAAATGTAGTTAACATTGATTATGGTTTAGGTACTTAACTAATTATTCCCTACAGACTAATACGTTTTGTAGAAGCAATCAAAAGTCTCTCAGACAGCAATTTCGACATGTAAAGGAGTCGCTACTTTCAAGTCACACAGGGTATCATTCATTAAATACCCCGAAGCAGATATTAAGTAGAATATCCGAAGAATTCCTTCCCGTGAACTTCCGAAGTTTTGGAGCTAATTATTTCACAATTAACATTGTACAGCCATATCCTTTTTCTTTCCATATAGCTCGCTCTATTATATATTCCTATATAGGAACGAGCCCCACCACTTCTTATATCTCCCGCAAATTTCTTCAATTAATATTCCTTCCCCGTCAACCGCGTTTAATATATCCTCATTGGATTATCTCTCAATCCAATTAATTCTCCCATCTACTCCACTCGCAAAACCGCAAGAGCTTTTTCCTTCCCACCTTCACCTCCTTTGTGGAGGATCGATCACATGTAACAGCTCCTAGCACTGTAATGAGTTTAACTGGAGCCATATAATTCCAAAGAGCGATTTCTGAATTACTTCTCCATGCAAAATTCAGGTTAGATAGAGTATGAACGTGGGTCGAGAGTTTACTGCTTCAAAATGTAATTCCCGCGTGAATCTACTTTGCTTCTTTAATTTGTCATCCAAAAAAGTTCACATGCTCTAGTTGTTAAAAAGGTGAAAAGATCAAATTTTAAATCATCATTTCGTAATCTTAGTTGATTAATGTATTTCATTCAAATTAAAATGACTGCATAATTTGCAAACTCAACATACGTCACGCCGTAACAATGTTTAATGACATTAAAAATTAAATACATATTTATATTGAAATTTTAGTGTCATGTTTTAAGATTGTCCTCAATTTCCTGCTCATAGATATATTTGTGACTTTTATGTTTTACGATTATTTATTTGCGTTTTTGCTGGTTTTCCACTAATTATTTAGGGTTTCTTTACGTCTGATCCATAACCAAGATGATGTATTTGTAATTTATAAGTAATTAAACTTTATTAGTATCAAACACAATCTCACCATGTCCATAGTTAAATCAGATTGTGCTTAATTCTACTAATCATGGATAATTTTCACCACATAACGCCGGAATTGATTAATTGGCCGTGACCGCATCATTTTCCCCGTGAAAAACCTTTCTTCGGTTTCGATTTGGTTGTAAAATAAAATGAATGATTCGCCTTAGTAAGGGCGAGTCTTATTACATGTACATTCTCACTTATTGTATGCATAATAAATATTATCTTTAAATTCTACATCTGATCGCAGTTGAGTGTATTTTTTCTTTGTGTTTCCGACTTATTTTACTGCTAGAAATTCAAGGAAAAAATTTCAACAAATTTTGAGTAACCTATCGGTTCATTATATCTATAAAATTTGAACGATTAACACGGATCTAACACACATACACTCCTCACCTCAACTACCAAACTTTCCTTAAAGTCACTGCAGTGGTAACATAACTTGCGCTAATATTGACGGTTGAATATAGTTTGCAGCCAATTTGCTGCTTGCGCCGTGGCAGACGTAACTCGAACGTAGTTCGTGTAAACCACCAAATCAGTTCAGGCCTAGTTTGGAGTAACCATGATTAATGAGGGATTTAGCAATGAAATGAACATAGCCTAGCTCTGAGATGTTAGTGATTAACGATGAACCCCAATGGTGGGATACCAACGATTCAAAGAAATAGTGTTCATGTTGACCGTTCTCAGCCTCTCCTATAATAATACGTTGCGTTTTGAGATCTTCAGGAATTAGAACTGCTCTCCGATGTAGAGATGATTCTAATGTAGAGTAGAAAGGTTCGTTAACAGACATGACATGTTCGACAGAGTTGTTTCGGCTTTGATAAAGACCCAAAGAAGGGGTACGCTTTCCAGGAAAAGAGGTTGTGTGGAGATAGGACTATGAGCCACAGCTATTTCTCCTCGTATGTTACGTTTCACTTATTTATCGATGAATATAGTACCATACAGATTAGTGAGTGATTTCAACCAACCTTTTCGAATGCTTACAATTGTCTATTTGTAACCCATCCAACCCTCGAAAAGAGCCTTCGTTTTGAAAGAAATGCCACATTCATCGTACCATCACCATTGATATTCTTCTGGATTATATTTATTGAATCTCAACCAAACTACATACCGAAAGAAAAATCCCCAATTTTATAAATGTTATCAGTATTTTAGTTCCTCGAAAAATGTTGGCGGTGAAAAGTCACTCACAACGAATTAGCGGCGGTGATTCGTCCCATTCCCAATCACTTACTCTCGGTTATTTTATTTAAGGGTTTCTAAGTTTTAAAATCGTTGACGAAGTGATTTCATTTCAATTTAGAAACGATTGTGTGCTCCGCAAGAAGTCAATATTAATTAATTGTTGGTTGCAAAGTGACATATTTACGATTGATATTGTTTGTGTAAGTATGAGAATCGAAATCCTGAAGTAGCGAATACAGTGTATGAGAGAACTGAATACTCTTCTGTACTGTTGCCATTTAAGATCATTATTGGGGTTGCTGAATTGAAGCATCGACGGTAGAGGTTTTAGGTTACCATTTGGTTCCTCCTTTGCATTAAAGTGAGGTTTGATGTGAATAAATTTGTTATCACACTTGCTTTTACTGAATTATCTTATAGCTAGTGCTGGGATTATCTTGAGCATTGTTCTAATCACCAACATTTTACCGAACCAATTGGTGTTGTTGAACGTTATATTATCTTACGAATTGTTGGAATTGTCAATATAATCAGAGCGTTATTGGATACATCGACTGCATTCTACATTTTTCAAATATCTAATATCTTTGGAACATTGAAATGGGAACATGAAATCTTAAGGAAGATAAATACCGACTCAAGAAATATTAAATTATATGCAGTAAACTTTTCCACAAAACGATAAAGCAATCAATAAATTATCTTAATTAAATTGGAATAGTAAGTTAGAATTACCAATATGATTAGAGCGTTGTTGAATCCTTGATTTTCTATCTCCGTTTTTGAAGTCCCAAACATCTTCTGTGTATTGATGTGGGAACACGAATTTTAACCCAGGTAAATTTCGATGCAAATAGCGTTACATGGATAATTGCACGAAATCAAATTTTCCGCAGAGCGATAAAGCAGAGCAGGCATGATGCTTAAGCTAGCTAGATGTTTGATGCTGCTAAAGACTCTTGGATGCCGGGATTGACAGCCGAGTCCCCTGCAATCTGTTTTTCTACAAAACGCTTTCCAGACATTGCCCATTCATGAGGCTGCGTGTACGGCTTAAGGAGCATCGGATCCCCGTAACTAAGAGCTCAACCGACATTCTTAGAGGTGGCTTATTTAGTGTTTTCCGGCAGTAGATTGGGGACGGGATGAAAAATTCTTCCTCCGATAGAAAATCTCCTTGGAAACGTATGGGGCTGGGTGGGAGGGGAGTGGTGGCGCAAGAATATTTAATTTCCGGTATAGGAGCTGTCTTATAAGCGGATATCGCGTACCTTGTTAGTGGCAATCTTTTTGATGGGGGAAACTTTTAGTTTAAATTGAAAGGGAAAGAGAGATATGGATGGGGCTGAAGATAATAGAACGCTTCCGGGAAGAGTATCGTGGAGTAACGTGGCCCTTTTTACCAGTCGATGGAAACGGTGATGTTTTCGGAAATGGAAGATATTTTAATGTAAACTTAAAATTCGTCCCTGCCAGCGTATCTTCATGATTGAAATGTATCTCATATTTCTCTCGGTGGAAGATGGAGAAAAATGTCCTTCGTAGAGGATGAGGAAAATCTTCCTTTCATAGAAATAAAGGGGAAATAACTAACAAGAAATTTCACAAATTTTTGTTTATTGCCACCGGTTTCAACTATTCATACTTATTGTCAGGCTAAGTCAGAGTATAGATATCGATAAGCTGTATAGCAGAAACCAGTCATAACAAACCCAAATTTTGTAAAATTTCATCTTGGATATTTCCAAGGTTATTGAAATAATGGAGGATTCACCTTGTAATGGCTTCTTCAATTAATTCTTTCTTTAATAACTTCTTCAGCTATTTTCAAGGCTTTGTTTGTATGAACACCACTGAGGTATGAATAAGTTACATGATAGCATTTATCTATGTCACACTTCATCAAAAGATGTAAAAATGATATTCATGGGACGATTGTACTGCACTTTCATGGAGCAGTTCCACTATTAACAATCTTACTCAGTACGGACGCAAAGAAAACTACCTCATTCCTCATCTGCCTTCAGTATGCATCATATCTTCTATTTAAATTACAGATGGTCTGAGGTTCTTGCTATACTTAGGAGCATTTACTTTTCATAGGATCAGTTGTTTGCTCGGACAAAAGAAATAGAGAATACCTCACTCCTCATCTTGTCTAGTAAACCTCCATAGTATATCTTATTCCTTCTACATAAATTACAAAGAGTTTGAGGTTTTAACTGTCCATAGGATCATTTACATTATAAGTTATTTGTTTAGGCAGAAGGAAATGGCAAAATACCTCACTCCTAACCTTATCTAGTAAATCGCATTGCCTTCTAAAAGCTTATAGTGGTTATCGATGGAGAGGCAAAACTTCAAGCAGGTCTTTGAACAGACTACTTTAAAGATAAAGTAAAGGCCAAGTAACCTTTAAATGATTTTGCCCTAGAAATTGCATCAATCAATCTCCTTTAGCTATGAACTCGAAATTTTGCTTCACAGAACGCACGTTAGAATTGGAGATGGATATCGATTCGCAGTAATTATCTCCTTTCTCAACTCTCGTGACCTTTCGAACATTGCTGGAAAACATGTCTTCGATTCATGAATGAAAAGCCTCCTCCTGATGAATAGCAGTTGAACTGACAGGGGAAACTTCTCCAGAGTGTTGTATGCCTACCCTGGTATTTCGTTTCCGGGAACTGGAGGATTGGAAGACAATGGTAAGAAAACATTATCCCCGTAAAAATAACAGGAGCTAATATAATACGCAATGTCCTCCAGCTACATCTCTGAGGAGATGATAAACAAAAGGAGTAATTTCGAATTTATGCCCCGAAATTTTATAACGTACATCAATTTGGAACGATAAGGTATCGGAGGAAAACAAAGAGATTTTTATAAATTTGGGGGGACATGCATTAAAAGGAAACGATAACACTGTTATCTCTCTTATCCAAATATAATCTCTTATCGCTGATAATTATGCCTGTACTTAAATGCCTGTACAACAATGGATTTGAATATCTTATGAATAAAATCGCTTGCAAATTGTCTCTCGTAAAAATAAAGTATGCTCATTTGTTGCGACGAATTTTTACTATAACCATTGAAACTTGATAAACTATATAATGCAGATTATAGTCACTGATTGTTTTCACATTAAACTGAAAACAATCCATACTGGGGCAAATGGAATTTTATGGAATTAAAAATTAATTTGAAAAGTAAATGGATAATTAATAGGCCGTCGAAAGAGTCAGTTCACATTAACAGCGATATCATAATCCTCTTGGCTCTAACGTTTACGATCAGTTTGCCTCCCGAAATGAACTCAAATAAATAAGAAAATTAAGTTCGATAAAAGTATATATGTAATCGTTCAGATTCGTCTAAATTAATGACATGGTTTCAAGTGCTAAAGACTTTTATTAATTTCATCATCAATTTTCTGGAATTATGTTCCAATAATGCAAGAAATAATTCTATGATCCAACAATCAAACTCAAAATATTGACCATTTCTGAATAATGCTCTTGTTTCAACATACAGTTCCCATTAGTCTATTATTCCATGATTAATTGTAGTTCTATAGAATTAATAAATGCAATTAATTCGTAGAAGCTTTAGAAATTACAATTTATATGCTAAATCCCTTAAATACCAGGATATGATTACCTGCATTACATTCATTAATCTAAACCACATACTTGTTTCCATAAAATAAAGATATATGTGTTAAAACATATTCGTTTGATTTATCTAACTGATCTTGATTAGCTATCAGCGAAAAATTTGCGGAAACGGTAAAATAGTAACATACAAAAGGCAAATTATATTCGATGCTTTTAATTTCCAAGAGTCAAATAGATGGAAGACATTTTACATAATTGGAAATATCAAGCATATGAATGTCCGTGATCTAAGAACCAAGAAGTGCGAAAAGAGGAAATATTTTCCCGTGGACGCGACGGCCAATAACATAACTCCAATTCAATACTTTATTTCATTTTCTTATTTCCAAAATGAATAAATTTATAATTTTGATATGAGGATATAGAGTGCTTACAAGCTTGGCTCAAATTCTACAAATTCACGAGTGACAAACCTAGAGTCAATGGACGCAATTTAATCGAAATTGCCATATTCGAATTTGGAGCAAATCTCTTGGTAATTGGATTTTTAATAAAATTCCGCAGAGTTAAATTAAAAGGGTTTATCATTAACTTCCTCTGCAATAACGTAAGATTGAGGAAAAGAGAGATGAGATGTAGTTTACTATTTATAGAAATATTCCACCTTCATTTCCATCTCGCATAGGCTAAAAAGATATTGATCTTCGTTGTTGTAATAGTTATAATTCTTTTTCTCTATGAATGACACACTTCGATTGGTTACGACAGGCTTTGATAAAGGTCTTGCCGAATGGGAACTTATGCATACAATTTTTTAATAAACACGGGACAGATACTACCGAAAAATAATCAGATATTCATTAAAAGCTAAACAAGAGAATGAAAATATCAGGTTATAATTTCAAGTTATAATATTAGTTATCGATATCATATGAAACTAAGTTACTATTACTCAACAATAATTGAAGATACGGATTGTTGCTGATCATTAACCACGACAGGAAATACAAAATAAATATAACGCCAAGAAAAAAATCTTCTCCAAAACTGACGAAACAGAAAAATTAGTAGAATGTAAGAAATTAGAAATTTTGACACTGATAATGCCCTTGGTGACTATGATACACGAATCAAAGGTATCTAGTGAGGTATTAGAGATATCATCTACAACCATACAGCAAGGATAATAGAATAATAGGCAAATTATTACTGCTACTAACGTGTTGTTACGGAACAATAATTGCCGCCCTGGTTGATTGTTGCCGAAAGAGAAAGAATCAATAATTTAGACTGGAAATTCCCAATAATCACAACGCTATTTATAATAATGGGAGGTCGCTAATGGTTGCAATATAGAACGAACGAAGCACCAAAAAATATCAAAGAAGTGCTTGGTTTTTGGTGATTCGTTTACTCTACAACGCTATATAACAATACATATATTCATAAATATTATAGTCTTCATAGATTCATATATTGCAGTATTCCCTATTCACTACCATTTTGTTCCTTTCTTTGTAACTTAAAAATCAATAAACGGCGCCAAAATTGTGGAACCCTAAGTCCTATGCAGAAAAAGAACACAAAGAGAAAAAGAGACTGCGAAAATGTTCGCTACATTATCGATACCGGCGCCACCGCGTACCAAAAATAGCAACCTCCCCATTCGCGAACAATAACCCAGCGTAGACAATTAAGATTCCCAAAACCTTGGAGCTATAACCGCCTTTACGAGTCCCACTCTAAAAACGCAATACCTATCAAAATAGACGACGCCGCGGACGGCGACGCCTCTCGGCTAAGGTCCGCCGTCATTCCGATAATGGTGTTCTCCGAAAACAATAAAGGATTTTCATAACTCCTCGTGATTTTAATGCTGACCACATTTGGGGTGAGAGATGAAACAGAGGGAGCGCCGCAACAGGCGTCGGGGGGTCGCCTGTTGAATCCCAACTGTTTTACGCCCAAAACGCACTTATTAATGCCATCGATTAGCGAGCCGCGCCTTCCTCTCGCGACCACCGCCTGACAATACGGCGCACGCTAATTAAACACCCGAATATTTCCATTAGTCGGGAAGACGGTGGGGAAAAGACAAGTATCCTCCGTATTTACCACTGTGGTCATATTTCAAGATTCAAATATCTAAGCTATAAGATAAATTTCATTATGATTACGACTGCTGATGAGTTTAATCCACCTACGCTTAAAGATGTTACTCCTGAACTTCGGAATTCCCCGGCGTAGCTTTGAACTAACGATTAAGGCATATTGCGGAAGATTTATTACTAATATCAGATGTTTGGATTCGCATATGATCCTCAACTCCCTTAAATTGGCATTTGAATCAATAGATATAGATTCCAGAAAAAATAAAGTTAGGACACGGTAGTTAAGGAATTAGAGGTTTAAAATCTCCAATAGCCGCTTTTGTCGGCTTTCCTCTTTCATTTTCCGGTATTCCGAGAAAACAAGACAGGACACCGCACTTTTTGAGAGCACTGCTGATGGGAAATGCATCGCATTCGAAATACGTATTAATGAGTGCTCTCAAAAAGTGCGGTGTCCTGTCTTGTATTCTCGGAATACTGGGGAATGAGAAGAGGAACGCCGACAAAAACGGCTATTGAAGATTTTAAACCTATAAAGATATATTCCTTTTGGATATCATTTATGAAATATATGAAAACTAATCAGAATCTTAAATAAGTTTTTGCTAATTTGCCATTTTAAGTAACATTATTATCGCTTAATGATTCCTAAATGGTGCATATTGTAACTTTATCAAAAGGCGATCTAAATCAATGGAAGATACCTTGACTTTGTAGAACTTCGATAATGGAAGCGTGGTAAAAACTAAGCAGAATGCCACTGAAAATACTTTATTTTACCGATTTCAGCTCGTATGTTTGAGACCGGTCGCATAAAGTAATTTTGATAGAATTTTGGGTAGATATTTACCATGCCTTCAAATGACAAATTGGTCAGAAGAATCCTGCTAAACATTTCTTTGATTTTCCGAGATGTACCTCAATGGTTTTTATTTTACCATAATAAATAATCCTAAATCATTTTCACGTATTCTGAAATGGTGGAAGAGAGAGTTACGCATATAATTGAGTTTTAAGACTATACATTCATTTTTTAATGTTTGGGGTCATTTGAGTCCCTTTATCACACGAATTAATACCCTTGGTAGCTGGATAATTCAATATATTCTTCAATCTATACATTAAAACCGTCCCTAATGCATGAAGACAACAAATGTACTTATTTATTACGGAATGAGAATCCCCTACTTCCTTACTAACTTGCATTGCGCGGAGATTATAAGTATGGCTAAGCGATAGTTCATAAAGAAAAAAAATGTTACACAGGCTGTTAAAAAGTTTTATGCATGTACCAATAAATTTTCCTTGCAACTTTTAAGAACACAATTTAGTTTTTCCGTAACATTATTCTAAGTAGATGCAAAACTTAAGCTCGAGTCTTCCCGATTCTTCCAAAGCCGCTGCTATCTGCAGGAAGCGATATTTTTCTTTTTAATGAGTGCAGCGAATAACTAAAAGTTCCTTGGAAGTTCGTTCCCTCCTTAATTTGAACGCTCCCTTTTCCTCATTTGTTTTTTATCTTTGTATTCCACGCATTTTTGGTCTTCGATCTTCTGCAGTTGTGAGGCGTTCTGTTTTCGTGTTGGCGTCGCTCTATAAATAAATGCCAGGTGGCATAACCTCCCTTTCGCAGGTCGTTCCAAAGCCGTTCATTTGTTTTTTCACTTTTAGATCTCACGCTAACAAATTGCATCCTCCCGCAGTTCGTTATCCGACTCATCTGTTTGAATTCTAAAGATAAATGACCGATCCTAGCAATGTTGTCATGCTCGAGGTCATATTTCGGGTTGTAAATGAAAACTTGTCTATGTTAAATAATTGTTTATGGTAAATCAACGAAAGATTTTTGATTTTATCTGTTGTTGAATCATGTTAAAGATATGTTAATATACTTGTATGCGCGTTACGTCACTATTTAATGAGTTATCGAAATTTTTATCCACGATACGCAGTATCGTTTATTTACGTTTGGTATGCTAACTTTAAAGACTGATAATTGAGGATGAATAAGATGGCGTAAATGCACAAATAAATACTATTAAATAGTTTTTCTTCAATTATTTCGTTGATATTGAAGGAGTATGCCCCTGACATTTACTAATATTGCGGCTATACTTTATCTCCCTAAGAAGAAGCAAGGCGAAGACTTATGTCAAAGGCAAAGCTCATATTATTGACGATTGTAATTGTTTCGGAAACCATTGTATATTAAAGGAAACATTTCTTCGTTTCAGGAACTGGATAAATATATATATTTCATTAGCATTCGTCTCAGGCTTTAGCTATTGATAATGAATCAGTGAATTAACTGAGATAAAATTTTATAAGGTAAGATGTTGCCTGATGAGGCAAATGGTTATGCTAAATGATATTAATTATCCAGTAAAATCATAACTTAATCCAGTCAATAAATTGCTATAGTGTTATATTTATATATGTAGCTTTACTTATGTGGACTTTGGCATTGTGGGTCATGGATGAAGAAGTAAAAAAGAAGCAATATAAAGGCTACCTTCATCTTGACTTTTATCGTTTTTACTTTTTGAGAAAGAAGAGCATATACAAATGACGGAAATGCAATTTTACTTAGCACAGAAAAGCGTGCAACTTAACCCAAGGTTATATTCATATGGAATGAATTTAAAAATATGCACGATTATAGGACAATGTGGAATTGATAGCAGAAAAAATACCGTAAGATCTGACGACTAAATTACTAAAACAAGAAGACTTTTACATGAAACTAATGCGTTGGTACATGCAAAGGAAGCACAAATCAAACGAAAATCTCGCGATGAATGAATAAATCTATAGGACGATCAAAAGTGTCGAAATAAAATAAAATCCGCGGCAATTATCGCTATCAACGACAAGAGGGAACGATCCGCGACAATCAACATAATCCCCGAAAAATATTCTGCTCAAGAGGATCCATGTAGTGCGAAGGCATAAGCCTCGGTACACAAAAGCAAAGAGGATATTTATTCAGGATTTAAATTCGGGTCTCCTAGGGAAAAGGGACGTATCTCTCATCACGCAGATTTGAAACGATTGGTGTTTTTGCATATTTACGCAGAGGATTATCTCAGCGCCAAAGGTTCCACAGGGAGGAGCGGAATAATTTAACTGGTTAATTCTATTGAATTGGGAAAGGCCGATGAAAAAGTGTCCAATTCTGCGAAATCTGCAAATTTCCAGAATGTTATGCAACTCTTTGGACCGAACCTTGCGTGTGATGTATGTGCGAGCTGGTTCAATTACTCCGGTGCCAAAATTTTTGCTCTTGACCAAGAATACCAGGTATTTTCATTAACTCATTTAACTCTCAAACGGAATTCCTTGGGAAAACTATTGAAAATGAATTCACATCAATTTTATAAATTAACGGAATCTCTCCAAATATTTATTCATAATATATTTTAAATCGACTTATAATTATTTATTTACTGCGTGAATTGAAAGCTGACCTAATTTCCTGATTCATCTGCTCATAATTAAACTAAATAGTTAATTAATTGTATCTAACTCGATGATATTAACAGCATCTACGGAAGTTCAACTTACTATTGCTTAAGGGTTCCATAAATACAACATACATTTACTTATTTAACTCAGAAACAGAATTCTCCGGGAAAACCATTGAAATCTTATAAATTTTATAAATTAAATGAATTTATCACAATATTAATTTATTTAATATTTTTAATCAATCAGAATTATTTAGCTACTGCGTAATTTGAACCTCACCTCATTTCCTGATTCATTTACTGATATTCAAATTAAAAAGATAATTAATTCTACCCAACTTAACAGCATCTATATAACCTCAACCGTTGCCTTAGGACATCGTAAGTAAGACATTACAGAAACATATTTTTTAAATCAAGGGAAAGAATAAAATCGATGCGGCTTGGCATGGTATGTTTTAATACGATTTATAATTATTTATGTACACCGTAAATTGAATGCTGACCTAATTTCCTGATTCATCTATTCGCAATAAAATTAAAGAATTAATCAAATAAACCGGCCTTGGTGGCCGAGTGGATAGCATGCCATCTAAACTATCACTTCTTCCCCAAGGTTCCGGGTTCGAATCACGGCTGAGTCGGATTTTTCCGTTCAGGGAATGGTTGTGTGTGTTCGTAAGTTACTGTTGCCTCGGTGAAGATCCAACTGACAAGTTCATTAGAGCTTAGGAGGACTTCACCGGAGAAGGGCAACAGTATTTTTTTTAAATGTATCTCACTTGAGGATATTAACGAAATGTATTGAGCTTCAAGCGTTGAAAAGGGAAACCGTAGATACACATGCTAAAAAACGACTTTTTATACAATAAGGTAAAGAAAAAAAGGAGATATAGTTTGGCGTTACCTTATGGAAATGCATCGTACATAAGAAAGAAACTTAGTAACATCAAAACAAATGCTTTGCTGTGTTCATTTGTTCTATGCTTCTCTGTGGAAAAAGAAATTATTTAGGAAATAACAAACTAGTTATATTTTAAAAAGTTGTCGTAAATATTTGCTGAAGCGATCATAAAATTATAATCATAATCATGAATATTTAATTATCTTATAAAGCAGAATCACATACTAGAAATATACTATATGCATACATAATATTTTTTCCAAAGGAAACAAAATTGATAATAGATGAATTTAAAGCTATTATTAAGTTGTGAGCAAGATTAAAGATGGCGTTTGTAATAAATTGAATAGGAAGCCGGAATATCATGCCATTAGTAGATTATCAGGCGATAGTGTTAATTTATCGAAGACTTTCGTATGACTTTCCCCTAAACATAGCTCATCATTTAAATTCCTATCCATTAAGGTCCATCCTAACCAAGGATAGACAGATTTGTGTAACAATGCATGAAATCCAGAAACTAGAAAAGACTTTCCATTCTGCTTTTCATAAAGAATCAAATTAACTATACTCCGCATGATGGAACGTGTTGAAAGTGGAATCTCCACATGCGTGTGGGCTCGTTAGAAAGTGAGAGTTGATGTGAATGCCATCAGCGCACGCTACTTTCTGCGGCCGAAGAGAAAAATGTTGAAAGAAGCGTTGGGAGTGCATGAAAAAAATGTGACAAAGGCGAGAAAATAACTGCGGTCCGTGACATTAATGGATCCGTATTTGTCATGTGAGATATCACGGAGAAATTGGTTGGTCCTTTCGATGACGGGGGAGTAAATGGTAATGGGAAGAATTGGATTGGCGTCGATATGGGAAAAGGGTTGGTTTGTTTCCAATACATGGTTTGACCATAAATCTACTATCATTTATGCGTGAAAGTGTAAAGATGCGAACCGTGTGATCGATTTAGTTTATTATGAAGGAAGACACTTGGGTTTGACGAAGAATGCAAGAATAACGAGACAAATGGCATGTGTTACCTCATAAAATTCTTCCATAGAGGGAAAATGTAAACTTAGTAAAATTAAATTAATGAAATTATAAGAAAAAAAACATGTTTTGGGAAATTTGCCTCTGATTAGCGTCACGAATAACAACCAACTTGTAGCTTCAATATATCTAAGCACAACGATCTTAGGAATCAATATTCATTCATAACTTTAAACTATACCAACTATATAACATAAAATATTTCAATAAATTGATTGTGTATTCCACCTGCGCGGAGAACTTTAAAGATTAGAAATATCTTATTAGAGGTGATGATTTTGACGTAATGAGGTGCAAATTAAACATTACGCAAGGAATATACGACACACTAACAAATGTCTACAGCTACATATAAATAAAATTATAAACTTTAAATCTATAACATCTATAAATTGAATAGTGTTGATTAACTTGAAGAATAACTTCTTAAGCTCAAACGTAAGAAATCTATAACCAACCTTGTGATTTGGCAATTAAAAATTATCCTGAAAAAGCAAAGATTTGTGACAAAGGATAGAACTTTATGAATTCTTTTTTTATGAAGAGGAGGAGGATTTACAAAGAGTAATTAAATTAAATACATTTCAATTTGAAGATTAATTTACTCGTACCTTTGATTGTTATGTTAACATTTACTACTAGACTTAAATAATTGAATAGCCTACTTTCACGAGCTTATCTCACAAACCTCAAAGATATTTCACTTTTTTTAAATTTTTTTGTTGAAAGTCTTTTTAAAGTTATCATTTACAAAAACCCTTCACCAAGTAAAATTAATAATTTACGCAATAAAAACGTACAAGATGAGAATATAATGAATGAATAACGCGGAGACGGTCGTATTACCTCTAAAGATACTAACTCAACACGCCAATAAAATTAAATAAAAATTAGGATACGAAGAATCAAAATCGAACGCGGGACCAAAAATAGAGAATGCTCACCTCTCGTATATGTGCGTATCAGCCATTATTTTATACTTTTCTATATTCAAATGAACTGGATTTATCTGTATGAATGACTATTCAGTATACGAATGATTCGAAAAAATGTTTTTTTTTACAATTAGGAGTTTATCTATCTACTCATTGAAAATGTAAATGTATGTACATCTAGATGAATGAAATATACAAAAATTATCAGTAATATTTGCTGTGATATATTCCAACTAAATTCAGGGAATTACCACATTCAAAAGTTAATATATAATTTATAGTCGTCTTATTTATAACTACCAATCATACCATAGAATGGAGGGGGATAGTAAGCATTGAAGATTTATTGCATATCGTGATTAATTACGATTACTGATTATATTTTCAGCCATTGATGATACAACTTGAATTCAAAATAATAAAATAACGCAGGATCGAATCCTTTTTATAAAAATGCTTTGAATATATTTTTTATCGAGATTGATGATATATATGAGTTCTGTGAAATAGTTGAGATATATTAGGTATATATCGGGATGCATTCTGCTTTTAAATGATAACTCTAAATTAAAAGAAGTTTTACACATTTGTAAAATGCCATGTGAGTTTAAACATTTCAGCAGTCTTCTTTCTTTTCTGTTTATGCAGAAATGTTTCGAATACTATGCTAACCTTTTTATATCAGTAAATGTTATATTTATTTCTATGTAATAATACATGAAAAGAGCAACTTTATTTGTTTATAGAACGTTTCGTAACATGAATAAAATATTTAAAATTAACATTGAAATAAAACAGCCGAAGGTTTTCATGATGTGACGACCCTTTACAGCTTCTCAATTAAATCATGATTATAATTTCAAAGACGTGGTTATAGCTAAAGTTATTAATTTTTGAAGTACATTAATGACAATAAGATAAACGTAACAAGCCAATTCAACTGACATAGACAAAATCACTAATAATGATGATGAGATAGAAGCCGGGTATAAGAACAGATTAAAATTGTCAATGTGTTGGTGAGTAGAAAATAAATTATAATTGAGAAGGGAATAAATAATAATATACTATAGAAATTTTTCGTATGGACGAAATAAGAAAGATTTACAAGCAACTCCAAAATTAAAGGCACATAGATAAATCTTAATTATAGGAATTAAATCAACATTATATCCCCATACTGTGAATCGTACAGAAAATGTGGACCTTCTTTATATGTATTTATAAATTATTATTATAATAAAACCCACTCTTCTGAGGATGTGACTGTTAAATGTTACAGTAGCGCTTTAAAGGTAATCTATATCTAGGGAATCTCACATAAAATCTCATAAATTCCTTTCATAAGGAAAAATCTATTTTATATTACATCTACTAGTTCATCTCTCGTAATTGATTTCGAAAATAATCCCCAATTCCTTGTTCAGAGATCCTTTCTCTGGTTATTCAAAATTGAATTGAATCTCCAGATCACCTTTAGCGGAGCCGTATCTTCACGTTTTATTCACATTTTCTGGGAACCATTTATTTTGAAAACGTTCGAATTCGATGACTTTGTTCCCTTTTATTGGAAAATCATTGCCTGTTTTATGAAACGTTTCCATGGCTACAGATTTACATCTTTCATCTCGTCTTTGATTCGAAACAGTTTACTTAAATTTGAAGAATACATATCAAAGACTGGAAAATGATACTAAAACATGAGGAGAAACGGATTCTTTTTAAGAAATATTGAGTTTATTGAAATAGCGGGCTCGGAAAATTTTCTTTTGTATGTAAATATGTAATCTAATTTTTATTTTGCTCCTCGATTTACCATTAAATTTTCTAAACAACACTTTCACCAAGGCGTATATATTTTCAATCGTCGGATCTTCTTCGAATTCCAATAATAGTATCAATGAACAAGCTAGTTTCAGTTAAATTTAATTAGCGAATCTAATAATTTTCAACATACATTATTTAAGCATTGATTTAATGAGGAAACACTTTAGTTATACCGTAATGTAGGTTTATTATCGCGAACGTTTCAGTCAGGTTAGGTGTGGCGGAATAAATCATTGAAAGTTGTGACGTTTCCTTACTTGATTTTAGGTGTATCGGCAATGATCAATGTATCTACCAAAAGGATATATCACTTTCAATAAAAATAAGAATATAATTTTATGAGTAAAGCCTCGGAAGAGGTAAATAATAGAATTAAAAGTAT
This sequence comes from Sympetrum striolatum, assembly GCA_947579665.1. Lineage (NCBI taxonomy): Eukaryota > Metazoa > Arthropoda > Insecta > Odonata > Libellulidae > Sympetrum > Sympetrum striolatum. The sequence continues at coordinate 13,792,133 of OX388348.1, read as the reverse complement.
ATAAAAATTAACTGAATTATTTTTCTATTTTAAATTTTTATGATAATTGAAATGTAGGAATAGAATTTCCTTGGTTAAAAACCGTATTCTGCATGCCAATGTATTTTACTGTAATTCACTGAATAAGAGGACTGCATTGCCCTCTTGAAAGTAACTAATTTACTTTACTGCACTTACGGCTATTGGATGAATCTAAAGCTATAAAAGATTTCACATTAAATAAAAATTCCAACAAAATGGAGGTCTTCCATTAAGATAACTCAATTGTAAATCTATTAATAATAATCCCATTGCGGCTGAAAGTTGACTTCAAAGGTGTAAAGAAAATCCGATTATCAGGAATAAAGAGATTCTGAGGATTTGGATGCATCTATTGTCACTGTAGGGATTCATACAGTATGAAAACGTTACTTCTATTGACTTCTGAGCTAACAATAGAAGAGAATCATGAAAAACGCAAGGAGGAATTATAAACATACCAAAAATAAGTATAGGGCCAGAACACGAAGTCTATAAATCTTCTTTCAGGGAAAGTTAAAAAAGATACGAGTGCAATTTTTGCATCAACTAAATTGACATTGGACAAATACTGCATTATGAGATACGTCAGTATCGGTACATCAATATACTCCAAATAAATAAAACCGAAAATGAAACCACGCAACATAATTCATATTTTACCACGCGATCCACATGCAATATATTTCAGCGTTCCTTAAAATAAAAAGCGCAAGCACCATCACCAGGGATACATTTATTTCTGCATATAAAAACAACGACGGAATATGAGCCCCTCGCAACATTTTGTTACCCCAAACTTCCACCAACGGAGGCGTAAAAAACAAAAACTTCCGTCGCGACATAGCCCTTTTACCTCTACCTTTTATTATTATATTAAACCCGAAGGTCATCTTTATACAGCGGATTATGCTAATGCGAGAAGGAAAAAATGGATAATCAGGCGTCGAAATCACCTGTATCGAAAAAATAGGCGAATTATCACGCGTCGAAATCACCTGGCGCCGATGGCGTTTTCCACCAAATGCATCGACTCCACCATATCCTACCGTCGTCAAACACGCATTTCTCTCTCCGGAAAGGAAAAAAACAAGCGCTTGCATTTCCTCGCTTCCATTTGTGTCCCGCGGGTGGTAGGGGCGGGAAAAAAGGGTAAAACCGCCGCGGCAGTGGCAACAGGAAGGAAAAGGGTACATTGGGAGGCAGAAATGTAAATTCGGTACGGAATGCAAATGAGCGGATGGATGAAAAAGGGATAAACTCAAAAGCCATCCGATTACGTCGCGGGGAGCGGAAGGGGTTGAAAAGTGGGAGGGGGTTCAAAAGAGGGGGGACATAAACTTTTCCGTGGGAGTATGCGGTGGTAATGAGGGATGTTTCAGCGACTATTCGATCGCTCATGAGTAATGGACGAGGAGTGGGGCAGCTGTGCGATTGCAAGGGGTTTCGGGGGGTTGGGCAGGGGGTCCCGGAGTGGAGGAATCCCCCCGCTTGTGTTCCCACGAATGAGTCCAATTTAATGCGCGTGTGCCCGGTTTTGAATTGCAAAGCGCCGCCGTCGCTCCGGCGAAATATGTCCATTGCATCGCCTTGAAAAACCCGGTACAACTTCGGCTGTTATTCAGTACTGATTTCAAAAGCCTTTTACCATTTTTTGGAACGCCAGTCGAGAGATCGTTTTTGTGGTCTTTATGACTGGTATATGCGTAGAATACTCGAGAAATGAACTACAGGTATGGGTATAAATAAGAAATGCGATCCGATTCCTGTACGGAAATTCCCTCGTTACGAATTCATGGCGATCAAAGAGCAGATGTCCTTCCTGGTCTCCTTTAACGGCCCTATGTTCATACCCCGTGCACGCCGAATTAACTTTCAAATCACTGCTCCATTTCCTAAGGAGTGTCGCATAACTCCATCTGTAACCATCGGCGCAGAGTGGCTTACTTTGCGGCGCTCCATAATCCGGTTTCCGGGTTTTATTTGTGTGCTTTTCATTCGGAATCGAAAGCTGTGTCTCTAACATGCTACTGCTTGCTACGAGGTAAATAGAACTGGACCAGAATTTGAATGGAACATATAAGTTTTTATTCATTTTCATTAAGTTAAGTAAGTTGTTATTTTAAAGGCTTGTAAATTGTAACTTTAATAGATAACTTATATTCAATAAATATTTCATTAAATTAATTATTGAATTGAATCATATTAAAATCTTAAAATAAAGCAAAGAAGGTGTGCTACGGATGTACTTTAGGTATGATTTTAAATAAAGAAAAAAACAATATGCTTTTCAGGAATCTAATCACAATTTCGTCAGTAATTGTGATTAAGATATAGAATAAGTTGAAATGATTAATATTCTTTCCATTTCATTTTTACCTCATCTTTCCAATCGTTAGTTGCAGTAAACATGGTTATTAATTAATTATGTAATTAAATAGATACTCTCATAAATTTGTACGACACATATTAAGATACTCATTTCGCAATGCTACCTTTCCTAAATGCTATTTTCCAAAATATAAAATATTCAAAATACGTAGATTCTAATCATATTTTTCTAATTAATATGAACTAAATAAATCTCATCATTTAATCAAACATTTTTACTTATACTGTTCTTAATAAACAAAACACTCTCCTCTTAGTCTAGCTCAGTTATCTTGTAAAAAAGACAAACAGATCTCTATATTATCTTAAAATTTAGTTGCAAATTTAGGAAACGGACTGCAATGTAGTTTGAAAGGTTTTCGTTTTTAGAGACCCCTAAAATTCTATTCTTAATGCATTAAGTCGGCTTTTGAGAATGGGATTTGGAGAACGTCTTGCCATTTAATATTGACTCTCTACTCTACTTCAAATAAGGATTCGTTGAAATTTAGTGGAATTCAGTTGTATATTGAGAAGGATTTGATAGTATATTTAAAATAATAACCCGATTCCTCGATATTATATAGTAAAATATGCGATAATTTTGCATAAAATGTATAAGCCCAAGAAATGTATTTAAATTCCACAGAAAAATAACTTCTTCGTGACATTGTATATTGGATATCACCTCAAAAGGAAAATGAATATCTTCTGAATTGATATAAAAGGAATATTCTGTACATTTCGAGAAAATTGACTTATAATACATCGCTTGCACGCATATAATAGTTATATATCTTCTATTTTTAGATATCTCCAATAAGGTTGCGAACATTATATAAGTGTTACGGTTTGGAATGCTAATACCTTACTCCATTCGAATATTAAATTTTTCCTTCTATTGCACTTGAAGTGAAATGAATTTAACATTACTGTATACATTTCCCAATTTCTGAAAACACATTCAATCGATGGCTCTCCCAAGTAGAAACTCTCAACGCTCCCGAGTATAATAACACGGGTGATGCCTCTCGGCCAGACTACCGCTTTAAACTTTTTATGGACGCTCCCAGGCTCTCGAGCACTCCATTTCGAAAACATTCCTCCAATAACGCGGTCTCTAATAACACGGGAATTCCCGCAGACATATCCGTGGCGCTAAGGAAAAGAGACTGTATTTGTAGAGGTTTAATCTTCGTACTCATTCGCGGTCGATTACGGCTATAATCCGGGAATTCCGCATACCCGAAATGGGGAAAAGGCAACGGCTAAGAGGAACACAATGGCTGTGACGCACAATAGAGAGCGCCCCTATCTCGGAAACGCAGAAACCAAAACGAACGGAATCTTTTTAATAGGAATTAATCCAAAAAGGCGATATAGGGTACGGCCGGGCAAATGGAAAAGGTACCTTTTCTACGGAGAATACTTCGCCTGGAAATATTGCGAGTGTTATCGTGCCCATCATTGTTATCGAGTTAATTCGTAGGAATTCTAATTTACTTTGTAATTGCTTGCGATGAAAGATGAATAAAGTTCTTTATTTCAGGGATCCCCGCTGAAATGTTAATTGCGCGAATTCTTCGGCCGTGAAATAATCAAATGCGCCCAAATAGGGTTGGGATGGACCGATGATAAAAAAAACTCGATTGTTTTCAAAAAGGCACGCGGTCTGCTTAAATGATGGAGATTTGATTGTGAAGGGAGATTTCAAATATTTCGAAACGAGCTCTTCCCCAAACAAGATTTTTTCGCCTCTCTTCCTCTTTTATCAAGGTTTTTTGGAAAATATAAATTTGTGCGTAATCTACATTAAGTAGCGGCATACCTTTTTTATAACCCATTCATTTAGGTTATCAAGTTTTTTTTAGCATTTTTGAATCGTTTTATTACAGTTAGCTTCTTATTATTCTGCTATATTCCCTTCTTTATCCGCTTATAAGTATTTATTTATTTTCGTTTTGCCAATTTAAACAGATCTTACTATGGATAAACACATTTTTATTGATATAAAAGTGAACCTAACACTTCTAGAGTTATGGGACTAAATTTAACTTGCTTGAAAAGGAAATGCATTACTATACATATATTATCCTTCCAAGGAGATATATATGATCCATCCTTCTTCTTTAATAAATATCCCTAATGTTAGAACCTGATGCTGAAAGTGCCACCATTACCCAAATGTTAAGTTATAACAATTAAAAGTTTTCTTAATCGTAAATGCGGACATCTACTTCTCAGATAGACGGATATCAGTTCTATACTTCTCAACAAACAATATAAACAGGGTAAGTGCTAATAAGTCTTCCATCACCACTGATTCTTCATGAATGGCCACAAAGTGAATTAAAACTAGCTGTGAGATTGACCGTCCATCTTGAAAGTGATAAATATTTACGATATTTTCATATCCTATATCTTTATCAGCTTTTAAAGTATTTCATTCCATCAGATATTTATAATGCAGAAAAGAAGTATATTGTTTTGTGAATATATTTTGACTAAATTACAATACAAATCGTCGGTATAATAGAAGCACTGACCTCAAGTTCTAACAGTTATTATATATAATTTAGTTTTACGAAATAAATCAACTCCGCGGTAGGCACGATAAGAATAGATTTTTACAGTAGATCTTTTAAATCAGCTGATCTCGGCAATGGGAAGATTTTGGGAGATCAAAAGCAATGCTCAAGTGTAATCCAGGTAGTTTACTCTTAATGATGAATAAATTTTAATGATATGAAGCCTCTAGCTACCTTCCTTTTCAAAACAAATTAGCATTTTTAAATCATTAAGGAAATTAATACAAACACCCTAAGTTATATAAAATATGACAGCTGACGTTGCTTGAACATTAATTTGCAATCCTTAGTTATAGGACGCTAAAATGTATAATTATAGCATTGCCATAACACATGTGAACTTGCAAAACCTTCCTTATAACCGGGTTTCTATTGCCTACGCTCATACCTAGTAATAATATAAATTATTAAGAACCATATTCGTTAGGCGGAGTCTTCCACTCGAAATACTGGTAAATAATAATAATCATAAAATAAAAATAAATAGCTGTAAAAAACGGAATTTTTCTTAGAAGCTAATAATAAACACCACACAATATTTTGAATGCCAACTTTTAATAATTTCCACTTTTTTATGGTCGCTTGTATTAAACACGAAAATATCCGTTACCAGAAACAATATTCAAAGATTGGGACCTTTAAAGATCGCTAAAATCTTTCATCAATTTCATTCTTTTAACTCCCACTCACGCTCCTAATTTATCGTAACCTCTTTTCAAGCAATTCTTCGGCCTCTTCCTCATTCAAAATTTCACCCTCTCCTCACTCTTTTTACTCTCATCTCCTCCACTCAACTCTCCCTCTTTTGTTCCAGTGAACCGTTGCCTTGGCAACAGTTAATTCTTACAGCCTCGCAAGAATTAATTGGTACACAAATTAAACGCGGATGGACCTAGCTGCATGCCTTCATCCTAAGGCTCACCTCCGGATCGGTTATCTCCCATCAGCATCCACCCCGTTTCAATTTGGACCTAAATTCATGACCTTTAGACATCCCCAGACACGCGAAACTTACCTCCAATGTATCCCAGGGATTTAACCTTGCTTATTGATTAATAGCTTTATGACACCCGTTCTCGTAGAAGGCCACGCCCGGCATTCGGATTCCCGTCGCGTCACCTTAATCTTAATGAAGTTCGCCTCTTATTCCAATATCCCCGAGGGGTTTTGATCCGTTTCCTATTATTTACCGATACGCAAGGGGAGCCGGAATTGAAAATCAAACGGATTAATAAGGTTTTGTAAGAAAATGTCAATTGGAGCCGAGAATTTGACGCCTTCCTTTTATTGATTGAGATTAATGTTTTCGGTCACCACGGTGATTTTGATTCCTTGTTGGAAGCGTTATACTCCGCCCCGCGATTATATTGGCGTCAAGTGGAAGTCACAACGGCGCTGGGGGTAACCGCACGATGATCGATATCTAAAGATAACGCTCCAACAACAGTCAACATTAATACCCAAAATGAGGATGCTTGGCGAACCCCAGAGTGACATTTATATTGATTTCGCTGTTAATCTAACAAATATATTTTTCAAATGATAGAAATGAGCTCTAACTTAGCACAAGAATGCGTGTAACTTGACCCAAGGTTGTACAAGAGGTTAAGAAAAGTGACTTAGCCAGTAGTCGAACCCAGGTCTCTCAGTATCAAAATGTATTTTTCTTAATATTTTAATAATCCGCTTCGGTTTAACATAAAAAATAATTGAATTTGTATAAAATTCTTTTATATAAGTGTAAATAAATAACAACTCCTTCTGTGTCTTCGTAGGATCCTATTTGCTGTATTAGATTTTATAGCTGCAGTCTCTAACTTACCCTAGCTATAATTTTAACATGAGTTAAGGATTGAAGCGATGGAGATGAATTCGTATTATATTAGAGAGTTGAATTAAATGATTAGTTAGTATATATGAATAGGAGTACACAGATTATTTTTTGTTTACTTCTACATCCATTAAAATAAGCGAAATAGGCCAAGTATTGATTAAGAAATGCAAAATCCTATTTCGAGTATTCTACCGAAACAAGTAATTGAGAATGAAAAGAAAACAATAGAGTAAGAAGTCCCCAGTCGGTACTTGGTAAACAATGCTGACAACCTAGTCTTAACAGTTAAGTTAATAATGCAAGACGACAATAAGATTAGTTGTTAAATGAAATTCTTATGATTTTGTTGAGATGAAAATGCGAAATATTGAAATCAATTTAAAATGACTTTAAGTTGAAAATCAGGCATGGTTATGCTGGTTGCAGCCTGATGGTCAAGTAATCGAATATTGTTGCATATGCATCCGAAATCAGAGTATAAGCTATGGCGTCATAACATGTAGATGGTTGGTGTGTTTAACTATCTCGAATATCGTGTCTTTTCAATCTATTCCAACGTAAAACAGTGTATTTATAGCATATAAGAGTAAAGATTTTTACGGTAAATCCCTTCAAATAATTCTTATGAAAATAACAGCTACGCAGGCTTTTGAAAAGGTGCAGATCCAGGTCAATCAAGTACGAGTAGGTCCGGATAATTAAGGGCTAAATTCAGTGCTAAGACCTTGAATGGAGTAGATGATTCTGATTGTGAAGGTTAATGCTGCCATCAATCATGGCTCAGGCACTAATACCGGATGTCCTTCCTGACGCCAACCCGCGTCAGGAAAATTAGCCTCCCACAGGGATCGAACCGGAGACCATCTCTCAAGAGGCAGACGCACTACCAATTTGGCTAAGAGGGAGGCACATTAAATCAAATTATATGAAATTCAATGATAGTCCAATCAAGCGATAAGATCTACCTTTACGTAGCTCTTCAGTCACGTTAGAAAATATAAAAAAATATGAAATGCGTTATATACCTTATTTTACTCAATAAACGTAATTACTGACCATAATACTTTATCTTCGCAGATAGAAATTTATATTGATCGATAGAGGTATCGTGAAATTATAATTTCTTAAACGAGTACGACTAAATAATGAATTAGGAATAAAACCGTATGATACTGCCCATTTCCAACTTTCTACCAACGCAAACTTAAATACCTTACCTTCACTGAAAAATTAATAAATAATAAGAAAATATAATTAAAATTTAATACCTCAAACCATTGCGTATTATTTAAATGATAGTTATATAAGAATATGTTCTATCTCGCGTTTTATAACTCTATCCATCTTTTTTTGCGTCGAATGCTGGGTGATATGCTATGTCCGTTTATATTTATTTAGATTCGCACTTATTTATTCAATGAAGTAATCAAAATACACCGGGATAACGTGGAAATGATCCGTCGCAAAAGTATCTCTTAAAATAACATATTTTGATAAGCTTGGGAAAATAAGGAAAAATAATTTCGCTCCAGGGGTTAAGATGAAGAACCATATCACCAGGTTCTTTGAAGAGGCAATTTTCTGAAAACCCTATCTTTCCGATCACAGAACTCTGGGTGTTTCCCGTCTTTTTCCTTGGAGGGCAAATTTGCTGATTGGCGGGCTTACCTAAAGGTATCAAATAAAATTTGTTGACAGCGGCCGAAGCGTTTCCATTCCCATTTCAGATTCGCTTTAAAGCGTGAAAAATATGGCCCTTAAGTTTTTTAGAGAGCGATATTGCCGAGGCCTTTGTTTACCGAGCAATCGATAGGGAAAGTCATTAAGACATTCCGCGATTCTATGAGCACTATCTCAGGTTGAGGTTTGAATCCAAAGCTCTGAAACACGTTGCTGCATTCCACATTTCACTATGACTGTGGGATTCAATATCGAGCCTTTCAAAATATCAATAGAAGAATGGATTATTTAGATTTCATAGAACGAATAACTTATTAAGGGTACACATACCTCAGTATAGGGAGAATTGACAGCCACCAGCCTTCATCCAATAAAACTATTCCTTCCAAAGGAAAAATCCACGGTGACCTACAATAAAATCAGGAAATAATATCAATTAAGTGGATATGTAGTGAAAGTGACCTTATTTGTATGATACTTAGCCATGGTATTATAATTTGCAGTTACCGTGGAGTTTAATTTATTCTTCTCTTTAATTTACCAAACCTTGTTATGATTGATAGCTAAACCTTCACTTATATATAAAATTATGATCAATGTAATTTTCTGCTTGAGTGAACATCAAATCTTAAAAATACGTTTAATCTCGACTAACTCCATTACGCTATATTACCCTTATCTCTAATCTTCACCTTATATGATAAGTCGATTTATTAAGCCGATTATAATGCTTGACCTCAATCTTAATTTACTAATACTCACATTTATCATCATTTTAAATGCATGTGAAGATTTAACTATCTATTTTACTACTTTTTAATTGAGATCACAGAAAATCCATTTTAACTAGAGATTATAATATTGGATCTTAGAGAATGAATCTCAAATTTAATAATACGTTAGAGTGCAATAGGGTAAAAGATATTTGAGTTTGTCAAAAGAAACTGAAAAATTAGACTAGGTGAAATAAAAATTTACACTAAGGGAGATGAGAGAGGATGGAGTGAAAAACTAAAAAAATCAATTAGATAAATTGAAATTACAACAGAGGAGGCTATAAAAATTATGAAAATGTATAGCATACTTTTAACAAACTAAAAACAAAGTGCATTTATGGCATAATCTAAACAATCTGGCTATTATAAAAATAAATAATATGTTATAGTTATAGAATAAAGAGCTGATTAATATTTCATGGAATTTACTAATGATTAACTACTTACATTTTTGTGGTAAAGGCCTAGATAAATTTATGTGGATTCAAATTATCAAATTGAATCTAAAATGAGATATGAGAGGAATTCCCGATACACTGAAAATATTTATTAAGTTTATGATAATGCGTCCAAAAAACGAAAAAGGTAACATCCGATGCTTTTAACAATACTCTAAACTTTTGATGGGCATAATTCATGCATAAGGAAATACAAATTTCAAACTATTTTTCTTCAAAGTTGTTACGACGACATGCTCAAAATATGTCCTAGTGAAGATTCCTCTTGAAACATCATTTTCAGCCGTAATTCAGAGTAATGATTCACTAAGTGAGTTACTCAAACAGCTAATGCATGCATATTCTTACAAAACTTGATAAATTATTTTTACGTCGCTGCAAACTGCCCTCGCATATTTTTAGGGAATTCTTTTTCAACGTTTTAAAATGAAAACATGAAGAAAACGGTTACAATTCCTTTGTTATGATTCTGAGAAGAGTTCTCAGAGATAAGATATTATAACTCATTGTATAGGTAATGATCTCGTTTAGCTGAAACGCAAATTTCTTCGAATTTTAATCACTTAGAAGAAGAATCACAAAGAAGCTTTGCAAAAGTTTTACCAACTTTGGCAAAAAAATCAAAAATATATTAATACTCAGTATGCTATCAACTTGCAGTTTGTTTTACCCCTGGGAGATATTTCTGGAGATCTTAATTCAACACAAAATATAGTGAATAATAGCTGAAACAATTCACAACTTCATTCTCATTAATTGAATAAAATTACGAATTCTTGTAAATTCCACGGTACTTAAGTCAAGTTATACATATTTTACAAGAGTTCCATGAATGTAAAGGTCACGATATTATTTAATTTAACAAGGTCTAGATTTTAATGCTCATACTAAAAGGAAGAGCAATTCCATTAACGATGCCTTCATTCACATTTGTAACATTATACTTGAGCGCCTTGTTCACAGACAATCAACTCCACTTTTCTGTATTGCATGTTGCCTTCACCCAAGGCTCTACTATATTCTTATGGTGGGGGTCCATTCGTCCTCTTTAAAGCAGTCCTGTAGTTTTACATAATTTCCTTAATAATTATTGATATTTTTAACGCTGTCTTTAAAAGAAAAGTTATTATCGAACCAATTTTACCTTGGGTTATTTAACCACGACCGAAAAAGTTGAATAAATTAATTTGAACGAATTCATTGATGAACAGTTTGAAGAAGTGTTTTAAGATTATTACGAAAGAGCTATCTAGTATCTGTAACGGTACATGAAAAGTTAATCTAAATTACTATATAAAATTTACGAATTGAGTATCTACAATCCGCATCTGTCATTTACTTTCATGGTCAAAATACTGTCGGCGAAGGTTTGACGTAATTTACCTTGCGATGAAATAATAAACCATGTGCAATGAACTTAAATGATTCGAATACTAAATAAGAATGGGTTGCTGAATAAAATATGATTTAATATCATATGAATTAGAAATAGGGGGGAGAATACTACAATCTTAATGTGTTTTACAATGTGAAAGAGGAATAAATTACGGTATGATGGAATTAAGGAGGAAATTTAAGATCGATGTTTCTAGCTATTTGCTAGGGATACATTCTCTATAAAATTTTTGGAGAAATGAATTTGCGTAGAATGAGAAGAAACCAAACAGAACAATGATAGCGAAGTATTCTGAGAAGTTCTACGAATGCTACACGGTTGCTGCATTTACCTCAGCAGAATCGAATTTTACATAAGGTTTTGATTATACCGATGAATTAGATTCACCCTTTATTGGCGAGGTTAGGCAAATGTAGGCTTCTCTTTCACCTAACCTCGTTCGTCGTTATAATATTAATAGACATAAATTAAAACAAAAGTCAGAGTAAAGTGGGGGAAACAAATCTTTACAACTGAAGGCTGACAAATAAAAAAATATGTTGTGGGAAAACACCCAAAGAGTAGCGAGGAGAAAAAAAATATCGTAAAAATATAGCAAAAATATCATTATAGCGAATCAAAAAATAGATAAATTTACTGAAAAACGAAAGAAATTATTAATTCCTCGAAAAAAAAATTTTCATGTATCCAAAGAGGAAAAATGAATAAATTATGGAAACAAACATAAATATGACATATCCTATCTACTGATTAATAATCATCATAGTATTAAAGGTTAGTCAGCGGCGTCCATTAAATACTAGGTTGTTTTCAGAAGTACATTTTTCCATCTGATCTTAGTAGGAATAGAGTGAGGAATAAGTCATCAGGGTATTAAGAGTATAGACCCAGCTTTTATGCAAAAAAAATTAGGTAGGAGATAATAATGAAAATGAATAAATTCTATGAACGATAAATATCTAAGAATAAATTCTACAGAGTTGGCAGAAAAGTTTGAATTGAAAAAAATAAGGGCATCTACATCAATGAAGATGTACTAACTCCGAGTCTTCACAGTTGAAATATTCGTGTAAATTGCATCAGCTGCCAATTTTAGGCGCTAACGGAGATGCAGGCGTAGGACATCACCCATGTATTTTCTCTCCATAAAGGCATCTCTAGGGCCGACCGGAGATTGGATCGATGGCTCCGGACACTGCTTCGAGGCCGCATACTGCTCATGACTAATCTAAGGCTTAGAGAGCATTAATTGAACCCTTCTACGGAATCAAACTGCGATTTCCCTCACAGACTCGTCTAGACTCGGGTCTTTCGCAGACCTGTCTTTCAGCACGCAAACGAGAATCCGTCCGATTAGATGTTTCCAACTCATAACTGGATTATCGACCTCTAACCAGAGGATAGTTTATCTAGTGCAGAACTTAAACTGATACTATAAAGAAACTGAATCTTTAGACCTCACATCCATTGCTTAATATGCAATCGAGTTAGTTCTAATCATCAAAGTGCCAAGTTTCGTTACTATTTATGCGCTAATGCTGATTATATACTTAGTCAAAAGATGCAAGTAAGTTTTAAGATAAAATCCTTTAACTCGTTAAATGTTTCAGTGGTATTATTACTGTAGGTAGTTTTTAATGAAAATTAAATCCGAATCAAAATTTAACAGCCACTACTGGTCTAGCGGTAGTACCAAAATTTATTTAATTAATTCTAACACAGAAATCTCTAATACGCTCCAATAATCTGCTCAGTTTGTTATAACAAATGATAAAGAGGATTTACTATTTGTGAGTTGGTGAAAACATCTGACAAGGAGAATAAACAAATCTCCTCGAACGATTATATCGTAACCAATTTTGCGACAATTTAATGATTCAATAACCTTAATCATTACTTTCAGGAAATAATTGTAATCAATAGAGACAAAATATGGCATGAAAACGCAGTATTCATTTCCGAAAAATATATTCTTCTACTACTTCCTTTTTTTATTCTTGACACTAATTTGCATGATTTTTTCCAAAGGTTCCCATAAAAGTAGCAAAAACTAAAATTTTCTAACTTGAGAGGATAATAGAGATTATTTGTCTACGTTATATGTTATGACTGATGCACTAACTCCTCTAAAATTTGAAGTTGAACATGACGAAAGGAAACCAAAATGGTGAATCATGGAGACTATTATTCACAAGAGGAATTACATATATAATTCAAAACTCATTTGCAATTCCTTAAATAATAATAAAAATACGATCTGGTAAGATTGAGATTGTTAAAGTTAAAGAGGATAACACTAAAACTAAATTGAAATTGAGCAATGTAACACCTGCTGTAGTATATAATATTAATTATTCCTTAGATAATAAATTGTAACAACGGCTATTTGGAGCATTTTAACTCTTATTATTAATAACACAGCCGTGTTCTTTTTTTCTCCCTTTAGTAGTTACAAAGTAATAATTTACTTAATACAATGTGCAATTCCTTTATACATGTTTGTTGTCCACATTGAATAATTTACAATGAAATTAAAGACAATGATGTTTAGGTGAGCATAAAGCTGCAATATATAGCAAGAGTTCTACAGTAATAGCTATATCTAGCTATATCATCAATAACTCGATGAGAAATATTCTAACACAATTTATCCTTCAGGCAGTAGATAACTGCACATCGAACTCAAGCTAAGGATAACGTTTCTACTTATTCACTTGCCAGATTTACATTTTCCTGACAATAACTAGAGGTGTAATTATATGCAACAGGTAATTTCTTCCTTACACTATCATCTAACCACTGCCAGAGGGCATGCTAATTTCTAATGCCTTGCAAACGAAGCCAGACCTTTCTCTATTAGGGGTCATCCATGCTGAGAGGAACACTATAGAAGAAAGGCAGTTAACAGGGCGTCTCTACCTCTCCGAGGTGGCTTCATAATGCTTCACCTTCCTGTTTAGCGCCCTTACAAATTGATACAGTACACATTGTTGTTGAACTTCAGCATTCCATCTCCTGAATACCAGAGGTGTTTGGGATGTAAATCACAAAACTTACAGAGTGCCCCTACAGCACAATTATCTTGAAGATACATGTTCTAATTCGGGAGAGAAACAGGCTATTAAAGCTAAACGGGCGACGAATTCACGTAGTGACAGGATTTTAATAGCTATCATGATTCAGTTAAAGAACTACGTCATGGGGGTATTATCTACGACGGAATAGAATGAGGAGGAAAGAAGTATGTTGATATTTGTCCACTATGTGATGTATACTTCTCCAGATGAAATTGTATTCCTATGGGAAAATATTCCGTCAGGATTATCAAACAGTAATGTTAGAATTCACTTACATACACATGTCTTTATTGGGCGAAACTGGGACTTGGTAATCACATCTTCCATTTAACAATTGTCTTTTAAAGACAACAAGGAAGGAGAAACAAGAAGACCAATTAGATTACCAACTAACAGATTATTCTACAATTAATATGGAAATAGAGAGGAAATATAAAAATATCGGTTTTATGGCACAAATAAAAAACTTCACTAATTTTGATTACCGTAATAAGATTTCATTACAGGAAAATACCCAAAAAGAGAAGGGTGGTGCGAAAAATCAGCAAAATTTGTAGAAAATATTGAGAGGAAGATGGAATACTAACAATAATGAAAGATATTGATACCTGTTTTTACTTTCTCCATATACAAAGTATAGAGAAAGTATTGTTTTCATGAAAAAAATCGACTTCGAGATTTCAACGGAAATACATGTTTTGGGGTCCCTAGAACACGTTTTAACCATTTTCGGAATGATGTCTGTGTGTATGTGTGTGTGTGTGTGTGTGCGCGTGTGTGTGTGTGTGTGTGTATGTGTATGTGTGTGTGTGATAGTGGACGCTCTAACGTAAAAACTATTAGTCGTATCAATACCAAACTTCATATATAGTACTGTGGTGTGTGCTGTCAGAGTTTATTAGTTTTTGGAGTAAATCGGTCAACTGGAAGTCGAGCTTTATTCATTAAAGCTCATTTCCGGTTTTCAAAATATCTCCATAAATATGATATATAGGTATATTGTATACCTTATAAAAGTTTTAGATAATCTGTTTTACTATAACTTATGTATTTAACATATTTTTGTATCACCGGTTGATTAGGAGTTATTCGTGAAATACTGATAAACCGGAAGAAGATGATTATGTACTTTGTGGGCGCTCTAACATGAAAGCTATTTGTCGGATCAACATTAAATTTCATATATAGTACTTTTATTACAGTCGTTAGAGTTGATTAGTTTTTGGAGTGAATCAATTAACTGGAAGTTGTGCTTCATTCTTCAAAGCTCATTTCCGGTTTTCAAAATATCTCCATAAATATGATATTTAGGTATATACTATTATTTATAAATGTTTTAGAAAATGTATTTTTCTATAACTTTTGTGTGAAACATATTTTTGTATCATTGATTTTTTTAGGAGTTATTCATGAAATACTGATAAACTGGAAGTTGCTGATTATGTACTTTGCGGGCGCTCTGGGCTCTACGGGCGAAAGGCCAAATTCATCGTTTTTCATTGAGCATGTCCTAAAAAACATTATTTATAATGTTTGTGACGTAAAAGATAATATGATATAAATTAATCACTCATCTTCCAAGTTTAGATGGAATATAGAGTTCGAAATTACTGTCGTAGATAAATATTTACATCTTATGTATGGAGAAAGTCATGTGCTGGCCACATCATATTTTTTAAATTTTATTTATTGAGGAAAAATTTATTAACTTATGCAGGGACGGGTATAAAGTGTATAGGGTTGTACTATACACCTAAAAAAGAGCAAATTGAGTTTCTGGAAGAAGAAACTAGACTAAAAAATCGAAGAATCCATAATTATTTAAGGAAAATAGTAATTTTAAATTATGAACGAAAAACAAATTCATTTTGATCGAGTTGTAGAAAGTAGACGTTTATCCTCGAACTAAAAGCGGAGTCACTAAAATAACTTTTTAACTTAAAGTTTATCTTGCAGTAAATTTCAGTTACAGCGATGAAATCTGAATGAAAACCTGCTACATTATTTATATGAATTTTCTGTGTAGATGTTAATATACATAAAACCATTAGGAAACCTGAAATATGTGGAAAGCTCTGGGTAAACACATACATCACTCAGATAAGGAAATAAAGGAATAAACAGGGAGAGAATCCGGATAACTGAATGAACAAGAAGTAATTGGAAGGAAAACTCATTAATGAAATGAGAAGGAGTAAAATTTTAGGAGTTTACAGTTGAAGAGAGTTGAAGCAATTAGTGGACAGAAAGATTTGACAAATATGTGTAAAAAAGATTGAATACAATGAATAATGACACGAAACCTATATCCATTGACAGAAGAGAATATAATAGATTAAGGTAGTTCGTTAGTACAATAAGTGAATTAAATGGTAAAGGAATATTCGACCATGCATTCCAAAAAACAAAATCCTGTGCATCGTTAGACCTATTCAATTAAACTCGCATTTACTATCTCCATAACAACTGATGCTGCAGAATATGCAGCCTCCGCAATTAACTCGGATTAAGTAAGCATTGTTTCAAAATAAACTTCATAACTCAATTAGTATTTCTACCGTACGATAAAATTCTCAAACTATTATACTCGATTATATTGTCGGGTATACTGTAATAATTCATTACTTTCCCAAATATTGCGACTGAAGTATTACGTCTGACCTATTTTCCAGAATGGTGTGAAGCAGAAAATGTGCTATCCGAAAGAACATATCATGAACTGCAATGATAAAATGCAATGCTGGAGAGTAAGAGACTTCGGATGGCTAGGGGAGAAATTAGTGAATGGAGTGGTAAGCCGTGTACGAATACTAGGGAGGGGAACGAAAAGGCAAATTATGTAGGTGAAAAAAGGTAAAGGTTTTGGAGAAAAATTTTATAGATTAACCCAGGGCCTCTCTAAAGTTGCGTCACACGAAACTGGAGTATCTTATTTTCGCTACAATGGATAACAGTAACTGGAACGCAATTATTTTAGCAGGTAAAGTTATCTTACGAGAAAAAATAAAATACGAATTTTCCGGAATAGGTGTTAATTGTTTTGCGAGGTTAAAGAAATCTTTACATGGCGCAGACTACTCAATACAATCTCCTTAAAGTGAAATTATGCGGTGTTAAAATTATACTGACTGACTACAAAAAGTTTTTATTTCAAAAGGTGTCCAAAATTGAATTTTTTTATTCAGGCTATACTCTAGGTAACGTTTTATGACGTTTTTCTCAATCATAGAACTCGAAAACCTGATTTATATCTTTATTGAAATTTTTTTCCATAGGAACAGTTCCTGTTACTATGGATGCTTCATTTTTTCCCCAATTATTAAACTCGGTGATAAAGGAACATTAACACATTCACACGTCAAATTCTAAATCAACAACGATTTCCAAAATCTCATTCCTTCTCTTTGACGTACAATTGTTCAAAAATGTGAAAAAACACGATTTTATTCGAAGATTTTTTAAGGAACTTAGGATGACACCAATGTACTAGAATCATTCTAAGAAATATACACTTTGGAACACTACCCGACACGCTGTATCTTTTCTGCATTCAGTGAATAAACTTCATCCGGTGAATTGAGTGACAGTGTGACAATTTATCTTAAGATTCTCAACCTTTTGGTCCAAGTGAGGTACTTTTTGCTGAATCAGCATCACGATCGTTCCATACCTGGGAGGAATGGTAAATTAATCCAGTGACTTTAAATTTGATTGATAGTATAAATGAAATCAATGTATGGGTAAAATATGAAAAACTGAATGATATAACAATAATAATTTCAATATTTAAAGATGAAGATCGGGAAAACGAATTTTAATTTTAAACATCGAAGTTAATAGAAAATAATTAATTACAAAAATACTAATTTAGTCAGGCATAAAAAAGTATACTTGAAAATTTATCATTTACGGTTTACACACGAGAAAATGCATTTCTCTGTTTTCCTGCCTAATATTAACTAAAACTGTTTCCATGTTCAAGAATAATATTAGTGTTCTAATTCTAGATAGGTTAACGACCCATAATATTCCCTCTCCGTATCCACAATTCCTCCAAAGCTAAGTAAAACTTTTACATAAACACAATGCAACATTATTCGTATTTGTTTTCTACCTCAGTTTGATTTATACGATCGAAATCTATTTCACTCCGATATACATATACACATCTTTAGCAAATGCATTTACAGTCAAAATAACGCTGCTACTTTCCACCACAGGCATAGATTTTGTAATAGAAAACTAAACATGTAATTAATATTCAATACAAATAAATTTGTAGGTAGAATAATAAGTCCACTGACTTAGATATCAGCGATCAAAAGAAATTACAGAAAACTACTTAGTAATCCATATGAGTTCATCACTTCAGCCCAAGTGCATATTTGTAAAAAAAGAGGCGCCAGAGTTAGGTCGTGACATCAGGATGATGACGTAAACCGTCAAAACCATGTTGGTAAAATAAAATATATCGTGGTACGGGTAAAAGTTTGCACTATTTCATTCTTCACGGAATGGTGATTGACTGCTTGGGGCACCCCAGAAATATTTTATATGCGAAACGCTTTGTTATTCCCGACCTCAAAAATGTCTCCCGAGAAAGAAAAATACGATCGCTCTTTTGTATAAATTCTTTACGATTTCTCCCACAATACCTTCCATAAATATGGAATTGATTTCTGGTTACGCTATTTATTTCCACATTAAGTCCAACGAGTGATTCTTTTCAGAAATGAGGACAAAGGAGACTCTGGATGACTTAAACGATTCTTTATCGACCCATAAGTTACCAGCGAGTCTTCGCCAGTAAATTACCTTTAATATCCCCATTTTTGAGCGAGCCTTTCGCGACTTTTCGCAATTTAACCGAGGAAAATTATTCTCTCTCCGATGCAAAAACGTCAATTTACGATACGGTGGCTGTGCGGGCTTGGGAAGTAGCTCTTTCTTCATCAGGATAGAATAGAGAGAATCTGTAAAAATTTCGCAAAATTCTCCTCACCAGTGTATGCTAACTTCGTGCGTCGTCTTGTCCCATGACGTTTCCTTATTTATTATAATCTAAATAAATCCAGGGACTGGCGAGTAATTTTGATGTGTTCCATAACAAGATACAAAAACAGGAAGAACTTTCCACAAGAAACTAGTTCCTATTTTATTAACTTAGCAAAATACACAAATTAGAAAGAACACTTACGAGACACGTTTAACTTCGGTCTTCTGTTCTTTCTATCTTCAAGTTTGATTGATTAATTTATTTGATTAGAGGTTTAAAATCTCCAAAAGCCGTCTTTGTCGGCGTTCATCCCCTTACTTCCCGGTAGTCGGATAAAGCAAGAAAGGAATATGCTTTACTATACTTAAGTAAGTTAGAGGAGGAACGCCGAAAAAGGCTGCTTTTGGAGATTTTAACCTCTAATTCATTAACAGCCGTGTTCTAATATTTCGTTCTTTACATTGATTTATTTGATATCTATTTAATTTGTTTGATATATATTTGATTTATTTGTTATATATAAATTTCTATCTTCAAATATATATTAATAATTTGCTAAGTTAATAAAATAGGAATTAGTTTCTTGCGGAAAAGTTATTCTCGTTTTTTGTCTAACACCTATAAACTCACAGAATCAGGACAAGTATGGTAAAAAAATATGGTGAACCTCTGTAGAAAAAGTACATTTTTCGAGATTATTTCCAATATCATCTAGTTTTATTCTTCTTTTTACGATGCTCCTTATGTTGAGCTTATTTTTTCCGTAAGATTGCATGCGAATTTATGCATGAATACGTACGATATTCTAATGTACTCTCAGGAATTGCCACGGCCACCCCATCGAGGCACAAAGCCTTTCGCTGCAGACCCTCTTTGTGAGGACTACCTCCATTTTAGTTACACTTGTCACGTGACACAAGCGCAAAGCTCCAACCATCTGAGTCGAATACTTCCAAGCTCTTTCACAGGAAAATTTTCTAGCAATGACTACCACCTTTCTCGGAATTTTGTACCTCCTCTCTCAATTTTAAAAGAAAAGTACGAGTTAGAATAGTAGAGTAGAGAAAGGTTACTCATGCATTTATTTTCGTTACAGAATATGTAATACAGCACAAAGTCTCTCAAACACGCGTTTCTCAAAAGGTAAATTTTTCTTAAATGAAGTAGGTATATGAATTTATTACATTCTTTAATATATAAATACTATATGTATTTAAAAATTTGGGCAAAACTTTCCCGATCAATAGCGCTATAATAACTTTCCAGAAGACGCAATTTATTTTAATCATCTATTCCTTTTCATAGGCTGATCAGATACCGAAAGCAAATTTGGGAAGAAAATGTTACATATAGCTACAGTGAGTTTTGAATTTTTTTGCAGACGATATGGGACAGTAATAGTTTATAATGGTGACAGTTAAAAAGAACTTCGACGGCTCGGATCATTTCGAACATAGTATATCTTACAGAGATTCTAACTTAGGACCACTTTCATCAAAGAAGAATCCGCATCCACTTGGATATCTGTATGCCCTGCAGAAATACAGTAATATTGTATGCATATCATACCACAACAGAAGGGCAGTTTGCGGGGTATACGAGCAGATGTAAATGCCTAACAATGACATCACTTAACAATGCATACCCCTATATTCTCCGCTCCAATTTCTGCTTATTTTATACGCTTACTCGCTCCTGTAATAAACATACTCATTCAACGACATTATCAATACTTTACTATTGGTGATATTTAATCGTGTTATTAACTTGACTGTCGGCTGTTCTTACTCATTTTCAATTTGGCAATAGTATTTTAATGATTATTGTGATACCCCTTCACTTTGTCCGTTGCTCAGGATTACAATGACTCTGGCAATTTGACCACCAAAAGTATATTCCCGTTTTAACAGTATTAACTTTACTGGAGGCGGGTCAAACTGTTTTTCTCCTGACACCAACTGTGAAGAAATTCCATTTTAATGACAATTAACTCTTTTCTTTCTTTGGGTAAACACCCGTTTCTCCAAATTCCACCCAATTCGGTTCTTGGTAACTGATGCTTAGTAACGATTCCATTGACTTTATTCTATACTGAAATTATTCAAGAGAGAGAGAGAGAAGTTTCTAAACAAAGCAAACTACGTTACGTCCATAATGGCTACAGAGCAGTGGGAAATTGCGTCATGGAAGGACTGCATACGCAAATTCTCAATCTCCCGCATAAATGTATATACATACAGAATGTATTTCCCCTTTGCTTCTCCCGGCGAGGAGTTCTTGGCGCCTCTCGAAGTCTCACCAAATGGCCCCTTATAAGTACGTTTTGCCGGGTAACTTCCTCTCGATTCCTTGATAGCTTTTCTTCTTAGCTTGAATTCACTGCCAAGGGTGGACGGGGTGGCAGAGGGAAAGAGGTAAGCCATTTGGAACTCCCTCGTTTCTTTTGACGATGAACTATTCGAGGCAAATCTGGCCGATATGGGAAAAGGACGGAAATTTTGAAAGGAAGTGAAACGAAATTTGATGGACGATAAAGCCATTCATATCGATCAGCGAGGATAAGGGGAAATCGTTTCTGTGGGGTTATTTCCTTTGCCATCGTCCCTCGCGTTAACCCTAGTTGGATTGGCAGAGAGGGAATTTATAAACTGAAGTTTGGTACATTGTAGTCTTTTTCGTGAGGAGGGGGGGGAGGAAGGATTTCCCTCTCTTTTTTTTAAACCGCCATCTTATCGAAACTCTCTTGAGCCGGAGGATTATTTAAATGCGATGAAAACCTTTAAGAGGTGGATTAAGCCTTAACTAAGAGAGCCTGCTGTCACTGGAGATAAAGCGAATCCTGATCCAATGGACCGAAGATTGCGTATTTTCCTTCGATTAATGGAGACTCGCGGAATAGAAAATCTTCCTGCGGAGATCCAGATTACTATCTAATCCATTTGACCCTCTCTAAGAAAGGCACAGACACTAAATCCTGGAGCATTAGAACTGTATTCCTCCTTGCTGTAAAACTAGTCATTTCCCAGCTTTCACGACAGACAAGCTTCTTTTTATTTTTACTACCCGATTCGAACCAATTTTCACTAATCTGTGTTTAACCATTTATTTTCAATGGTTTTAGTATGGATAGGGTTCAAGATATAATAAAGTCGGTCATTTATACGAGGAGGTTCGACACTGTATTAAAACGGAGCTATTAATTACTATCCATTCTCTAGCTATAGTTTAGAATACTCTCACTGGATATCTCCTAATTCGATTATGTAAGAGGATAGAATTTTATAATTCAGTCTTGAACTTTCGGTATTACTTCATACTAAATAATGATTAGAGGTACACTTCTTTGTTTACCATGGAATAGATTTTATAGATCTATAGTTCCAAGCCTTAGGGGTATCATCACATGAAATATCTGTTCCATACTTAATTCATAAATCAGGGTTGTGAAGTCTAAGTCAACTTCGTCAACGACTAAGTTTGGTAGATTTGAAGGCATCAATGATGCCATTCATTTTCTCAGAGAATATTTCAACAGATTTGTCTTCTACGCTGAAATTGTTTAGTAATGATGAAAATAACAAAATTTGTACTTTTCCACAGTATTTATTATAAACAATAAATGGAAACAAGACACGACTAGTTTCAGAGATTGATCTCCATCCACTTGATGATGGAGATCAATATTCAGATTTTAAAGTTAAATAGATATACTTATTCAATTAATGCTTGATGTTTTGGACCAAAGTTGGAGTTGGACTTCACAGCATTGTCGGAAATAAAGAACATCAACTTACGTTCGAAATGAAATTGCAGTGTAAAACTTCAACTGGTACAGGAACTGTGGTTTGATCTATCTTACGTAAATTAATATTGAGTACTCATTCGTGAAAATTCAGAACTAAAAATTTCCTCTAACATCTAGCCAATAGTTCTTTTAGCAAGTCCATAAATCTATTTTAACGGAAAAAAGAAACTAAAAATTGTGCTTGTAATTGTAAATGTATAAACGTAAATCTAAATCAATTCGTCAAAAACTACCTCCATATTAGTACGAAAAAAGTCTGCAAAAACATTCGTCTACAAGTAGATATTGCAAGCCATCCATAATTTTCTTTTATTACCAGAAGAAATACCCTTTTCAGCACAATAAACTTGTAAATCCAACAAAATATTCTAAAAGACGGAAAACGATAAATCAAAGATTTTACATCTAGCCAAGTAATCATCAAATGTAGGTCAAGGTGATAAGCTTTTGCCCGCTTCTAAAGAATTTACATAAATAAATTAGGGCCACTCAATTATAAATATGCCTCCCAGATATGGCAATCCAATATTCGCAGAAAAATCGCGAAAATACACCTCAGGATAACGTTCGTGTGGGTGTATCCCAGGGAAAATAAAATATATTCAAAATAGCCTCATTATCGTAAATCGATGAAAGTTCAAGTGGAAATATCGCGTATTGGACTTTTACGATTAAGTTTTTTTCCTCCTTCTTGCGAATGGCTATGTGATTAAGAAGCTAGGACACCGTCAAACTACGACGTCTCTACGAATTCAAATATGGCCCGCTCCATATTGAATAAACACTTGATTCGTCTCTCATTATGCAGCCATTCAAACTTATGTAAATTTTAGGATTTCTGTTAAGTGTAGACTCAAATGAGTTTTGGTTCTCTCTTTCGCACTCCAGAAATGTAAATTTCCCTTACCTTATATCTCCATCTCTAGGTAAGTCATCTTTAGGAATTATTCAATTCTAATGACAAAAGCATGAATTCGAGAAGATGGATATGATCATTTACAAAACAGAAATATTTTGCTTAAGTTGTATATTATTTATCCAATTAATGTCGACAAAATGCTTAACATATACTTTTATTACTGCATATATATAACATATACTTCATAAAGCTGCATAACTTTTCTTAAACCAAAACTTTTAACATATTTCCTTTTTCTGGAGTGACTATCACATTCTTGTTGCCCATAATTTCATAATAAGTTTTTTTTTGCATACTCATACATTGTAATTCTACATTTTTAAGAAAGAAATTCAAAGTAATTTATTATTAATTACGGGTTGAGAAAATTATCCCAGCATATGATGTAGCTCAAGATGATTCTGGAGAATGTATGAAAGCTAACTTTCGGCCGCTAAATAAACTACCTCGCACAAAGATTTGAAAACATGCTATCCAATTCAGCGATTGTGTATATAAAATTGTAAAAATTCTTTTTTTCCATGAGCATATATGATACAGCTTTATAGGTACTGTGCTATAATTTTACTTGTTCTACAAGTTGTTGCAACGAATTTTCAAGAGCTTTTCTGCTGGTAAAAAAAATATTTTTATTTTATAGACGTGCAAGTAATTGCATAAATAAAGATCAAGACTTAATCCCGGAACCTCATGGTTGGTAAACAAAAATACCAATCACGGAGTTCGGCAAAGAGTAACTGGAACTCTCCTTTCAGATCTCAAAATAAAGTAATAAAATAAATGTCCAAACAAATCTATGAATTCATAAAGAATAAAGAAGAAATTACTTATTCATTTACCATATTGTAATTTACTGCACGAACATGGTTTAGACTCTTTAAGTCGTCATCAGGTTACCTGAATGGTATCTCACCATGGTTGTGTAATAAAATTACAGAGTGCTTTCTTCTTTAATCTTTATAATGAAGGACTACCACAAAGTCGAGGCCTGTAGATTCTAAAACTAATTAATTTTAAGATAACTAGAAGAATGCAAAGTACAATCATATAAAAAATGCTTTGAATAGAATAGTGAAATATTTTTAAAACTATGCTTGCAGGGAGAAGAAGTTAAAATTCTAGAATGTACTCCACTGATTTTATATCTGATGACATCAGATCCGCAGTGCGTTCTTGAATTCGTAGTCAATTATACACTGGAAATTTAGCTAACAGAAGAACCTAAACTTAACATAGACAAGGACAAGGAGCAGAGCACGCGACCTAATTACAACAAGAAGACCCTCCACTGAAACGGCGCAGAAGAATGCACGGAACTCATTGAAATATCAGTCAGGACGTCCTGGAAGAGAGGGAGGGGGGAAACTTCGCATCCGCGAAAACTCTCCTCCTTTGTTTACCCACGTCATTATGATTTCCGAAAAAACTGGATTTTCTCCATCACGTAATAGACCGGGTAACCCTCCATGCATAGCAAACAAAGGAAACGTTCCACATTCCTTAATCATCGTTTTCTTCTCGGGGATTTGAGTCACGTCGCAGCCCATAAACCATAATGATAATCTGAAAGCGCATACACAGGTAAGCAAGAAAACCCACTCTGGTGAGGGACCCAAAAAAAGTTCCTCTCCCATCACGTAGGGGGAGCCTCCGCGTAAAACAAAAAACGCGCGGAAATCACTCCGTCGAATAAATACCCCGTTCATGAACTTAAAATTCAGAGGACCCCCCCGTGAAAATGTTCGTGTATTTTTTTCGACAATCGGGCCGCGGAAGAATATCAAGGGAACTGACTGTTCGCGTACGTGGCTCCTGGAGCTCCTCCTTTCGGAAAATCACAAAGATTCCGACGCTCACACGTTCCTTATGCCCTTTTCCTTTTTTTTATCCTCGTAACCCTTAAAGTGAAATCGCACGAATTTATGCGGAAAATGAACTGTGCAAAACACGGTGGGCACACTTTGTCAGAAGGGGGAATCGCTGGGGATGCGTCGGGGAAAACTGCTGTGGATGAGAAATGCCACTTTGCTTCGCCTGAACAATGCGAGCGAGATAATATGGCTGAAAAAGCGATTCGGAATCTTTGATGTGAAATGCACTACTTCTCTCGTGTTTAAAGATTATGCCACACGTACGCTCAACATGTCGCTCACGATAAGCACTTCTTAGGATACTTGTGAAACTTGAATGACGACCGTTTTTCGGATGCACATTTTTATAGAGGATATATCTTAGGGAGATTCATTCCAGCATAGATAAAAGAGATGCATTTATATTTTAAACCCAATGTCAGTAAAGATTTATGTGCCAAGTCTCATTGCAAGCAAGAGAAAGAAATTGTAACAATCATAAATTAAAAGAATACAATGAATTCGTAATAATTTTTTTCTTGACATTTTATTATTAATTTCAATTGCTTACTTCTGTCTTTCCGATTGTGAAACTGTTATTCAAGGTATTTTCCTTTTATTTTTATAATAAAACTTCCTCGGTGATTAGGAGCAATACCATAGATAGGTTACCTTCCAAAATAATTTTTTTAAGTAAGCCCCTCAATTTATTATGAAATTAAAGTATAAGATATTATCTTGTTTTGTCCGAATACCGGTGAATGAGACGAGGAACGCCAACAAATACGGGAAATGTTTAACATTTAATAAAATATCATAGCTCAAATACGACTTAAAAACACCAATATAATTTATCTAAAGTGGAAAAATAAACCTCCTCGTTTACTTTGCGAATAATAACAGTGGAATCATTATTCCCTGAAATTTTAATAAGTCAAATAAAGATTATGTGAACATTTGATATATTATGATATGGCCTATTATAATATTTTATTTTTCGTTAACGAGTGAGCGTAAATGAAGTGGATCCACTTAGATCGAAATTTAATACCTTTAATAAATAGAGAAAAATACAAAATAAAATATTATTAGATTTTGTTAATTAAGAGACACAACTTAAAGGTTCACGAAGACAAAAATATTGATAAATGTAAGAAATTTAGGAAATACAAATAGCATTCAATTTTAGATTCTAGCATACTTGTATTAAATTTATTTAAGGGTCTTCGATAAACTGAAATCAAAATAAAACAAATAAAAAAACAGCCTAAATGGCGCTTTAGCGGATATTAGGTATTTGGAGATGGGATTTGAACATTGCTGCAATTGCATAGAATGTCTCATTATTTTTGAAGAGGCTACAAATTTATACGAAAAATGTGCAAATCCGTCTTCGTTTTATTAAAAGGTAAATTTACATTAACCTTGAAGTCCTACTTTCGGTGTATAGCAGGGGATGCATAAATTGGTCAGTCCATCTTAGTAATCGCTTATTGTAGCACATCGTACACAGGGAAATTATTAAATTGAATACATCTCAAAAACCAGCTATTAATTCAAAATTAGCATTTTAGTTATTTCCGTTATTTTTCAAGAGTTCAATAAATGTAGATAATTAAAGCTGATATTTCATAGGACTACACGTGACTTCGTTCGAAAAGTCCGAAAACCTTCCTTTCGGTAATCTGTAAGAAAAATGGGTCTTGTATCTAAGAAATTGTAAAATGATCAGCAACATTGATGAAATTAGATCGTCGAACGCGTCTCCGCAAATAATATTGAGAAATAATTAAAAAGAGGAATAATTGGAGGCCAAAGTAGAATTTCCGTAGACCGAAGACACAATATACCACGAGGATCTATTACAAAAGAATACAAGTTATCTTGCATTTTTGTCATATGTAAAATATTCCTTTCGACTCATATCATAGAAGCAATTGACCTACGAATGTCAATGTCGTAAATTTCATTTAATTAATCTAATAAACAAGTGAAACTCAATGACCGGATGTTGTTGCGAGTGAAATCACAACAAAATTTCCAAATAATAAGAACTAAGAATGCCGTTCTTCTGTAATTTTGATCTAACAATTAGACTCACATAGTATGTGTTTAAACGACTGTTCAAGAAAAAACTATTTTCTTATTTATCATTTTAAAAAACATTTATAATAACCGGTCAATGTTTCGCAACAGGGAAAGACGCTATTTTTTCTTCTAGCCATATTTAGCACGCTAAATTTCCTCCAGTTTCCACGATAGCGGTTAGAGCTGCGCCATTTCGCTAACTGAGCTATTTGTCAGTAGACCACGTAAAGGAGAAAGTAAAAATTCCATTTTATCACCCGCATTAGAGGCAGTAACGCGATAAGGGACGCCCCGTCGTTTGCTCGGACTCCGTTGAGGTAAAAAAATCGTTATAAGGCAGAGGTGTAGAGGACAGCTTAGGAAGCGATATGTTGGGTTCCGAACGCAGATCGGAGCATGGAGGAACAGATAATGTGGCCATCTCCCGGTGTAAAATCGCACTGTGGAATCTGGTCACGCCCGGTCCTCCCCACAACGCCTTTTCCTCGCAATCTTTAGCGATGTCATTTGGAGAGGAAAACAGTTGAATGTAGATTTGGTTGGGAATCGGCTTAGAAGTATATGGGATACTGGAAAGTGATTTTCAGGAGTTGTTTGTATGGTGGAAGTTGATCGCGGAACCCTTCGACATATATTTATTGCATTCCCGGAATGGGGTACCGGAAGATTATAAATCGGAGCTCAAGAGAACTACTTGAACCGAAAAACCTCACCAATATCGATCCTGATTTAAGAAGAACCAAGGTTATAATTAGGCGTATTAGTCGCTGGTTGAGGGACTTGTACTGTAGGGATTTATTCGATTGTAAAAGCCATTGACCAATGATGAATCTACTGAGTAGCTCTCGAAAACATGATTTTGGAATGTGCGTCGATTTTCGGCACGTTCATTAGTATTATAAGAGGTTAAACAAATCAGACAGAAGGGAAAAAATCAATATGACCGATATTCGAACTAAGTTAGACTAGCCAAGCAGTTACCAGGGTCAGCTGATAAACAACTCACAATAACTCATGCCTCAAAACTGAAATTTCATAATCTAATCAATCGAATAATATAATTAAAGTATATCAAAGAATGAAAAACTTACAAGGTGTTTCGAAAATAGTGGGTGCATTTGAAAAACGGAATAAAGAAAAACGGAAATCTGCTCGTTGTTTTAGACATTGATATACCCGACACCATTAAACGGTGAACTGGTAATAAGCGACGAATGATATCGTGTAGGGCAGTTAAAATGAACATTAAATATATTTACAAAAGTTTTAAGGCCCATGTATTAATTGCCTACAGTTAGATTCATAGATGAGTTCAATCATCAAGTTATGATTCATCTACAAGACAAAAAATTCTTAGAAATTGTCCTACATGACGTTGTCTTTGGTCATAACTGAAGTTTATTTCATTTGACCTTATAGAATAATCTTGCATCAAAAGATTGAAAATCTTTTACTAAATTTTTGAATGCTAATTCACGGATGATGCGTTGATTAGTTTTGCATCTGGGAGAATTTATTGTAAAACAATTTCTTTCGCACGTGGAGATTTTCTGCTGTAAGATAAAACAGAGGATGTTGTGTAGAAATGTTAAACACGTAATGTAGAGGATTTTAGTTACGTATGCATTGGCTGCCTCTAAGTTAGTTATGTACGTACTTTATCATTGTGAATAATGGCAGTTAAGATCATTTATCTATGATATTGGAATCTATTCGTTGGAAATTACGAATTCTAATTCCGACACTGAAAAATGATCAGTCATCAGATTCAGCAATTTCAAACGTATAAAATAAACGTCAAACTTAAATACGACAAAAGGAAAACTCAAGAGCACGAAACGTATAAAAAGAAGGCACGAACGCAAAAATCCCGTCGCAATGATATATATAAATGAAATAGTAAAGCGATTGAGTGTCCATTATTCGTGAAAAATCCAGAGGGATGACAAGGTTTACCGACATTTTACGACTGCAATTAAAACCCTTCCCTAAAAGCACTCTTGACTTCCATCCGTCAAATGATATAATTAACTGCGCGCATTAGGTAGGATCGCGCCTGACCGACTTTCAAAACCGGCAACCGAGAGTATCTGGAATGGCGGGATTTGACACCGAAAATCACCGCAAAACACTCGTGACCCTTCATCTTCATATCGATGCCGTCACAAAAAGCGTCGGATCGCTCGGCAAAAACATGTAAACCCGACAAAAAGGCCGGGAAATTCGCCCTCTGATTGATTCCCTGCAATCGCCCCGAAGCCCTTTACGCAGAATGGGTTCGGAGGCAATCCGCTGCCGCACTCTCTCTCTCTTGAGGAGCGCAGCAAATCGGATATCAAAGACACCCACTCCTCAGCCTAGATTGAGAGTGCAGAGACCAGTGGTGCAGAGCCGGGACATTCACTACTCCTAGGATGAAAAATGCGGGAAAATCGGGACGCAGCCGGGAAGGTTCTAGTACATAGGTTCCCTAACTTTTTTTCCCGTGGGCCCCTTTTTATTTTACATGAACCCATCAGCCTATTTATTGTTTATTGTGCATAACCGCCGCAATCAATCCCAAGGACTGGTGGTGACGTTAACTCATATAACAATCATTTAAAAAACAAAAATATATTGCTAAGCATACATACAATAAACCCAACTAAATACAACATAAGCATGTATAAATAAATAATAATAGTAAGTAAATAAATACATAAATATAAATATGCAATACACATACGAATTTTAAAAAACACCACTGTGAATTAACTTAGTCAACATGAATTATAAAAAACCTTGAACAGTATATAAATTACTTGTCTTGTACTTATCATGCCAGATTTTTCAGGGTTCCTGATAGGCCTTCACGGCTACCGTACCGGTCCACGAAGTCCCCACCGTACATCACCCTACCAGGCGATCCCCCACCTGTCTCACATTTTGTTACCAGGTGGTTTATTCCTCAAATCATTCATTTTATTTATAAACTTACTAAAACATTTAATATTTTTGGGAAAGGTTCGAAGACTACTACAGGTAGACTGTTCCATTCCTCAATAGTTCTATTATCCCTCAGTAGCCCTTTATAACATTCAATTTTTCTGTTAAAAGCCATAAATTGATTTCATTTGATATTGTCACCTTTTAAAATAGGATTTTTGGCTTTCAAAAACTCAGAAATTGAAAAAAATTGTGGACTCTCTCTTTTTTCCATGACGTGGATCTCCCATTGTAAATCTGTATGGACCCCCAGGAGTCAATATGGACTACTTTGGGAACCTTTGTTCTAGTGGAACTTTTACGGCTTCAGATTTTTAGCAACGCCTTGCCAATACATGACGATTTTGTTTAACCTTCATATTCTTGGGAATACTTAAAAAAACACTTATATACCTAATTTCCAATTTTGACAGGTTTAATTATTAATATTTGTGATTTTATTGTTGACTTTAAACTTTGGAAGTAACAGTAACTACCCTCTTCAAAGAACTACCAGTAGAGTTACAACTACTAGAAAGAATATTAATATTCAAGGTAGTTAAAATGGGTTTTGAAAGTGTATGTTCTTGACTATGCAATGCGACATAGAGTATCTTGTTCTTATTTTCAAATTGTACTACAATAATAATATCATCAACGTTATTAATGATATAATTCTTTCGTAAGTTTAAATGCATATTGAAAAAGTTAATGTATATTTGAACACTGACTTATAGAGTGCAATCAGGAAAATAATGTATTTTTGCGCTATTTTATTTGTTTTTTGTATGCAGTTTTAGTCAATAATGGTAACTTCAAAGTACCTCGCGGCGAGCTATTTTAGGCTCAGGGGGATCTGTTTAATCTAGTTTTAACGTTTATAGTATACTAACTTAAAACTTTTATTCAAATGTATCAAAAACATAATGATAGAAAATACGTAACAAAAACTTATTAATGAAATTTAGCTCACCCAATATCAATGGAAACTACTCCCGCTTGCAGCCTATATTGAGAGTGTAGAGATCAGTGGTACTGAGCCGGGATATTCACTACTTCTAGTAAGAAAAATACGCAAAAAACAGTAAATTAGATGGATTCTACTGGAACATTTCGGCTTCAAATTTTCATTAACCCCTTGCACACACAGATACACACCGATGTTACTAGTGGTTCACATTATTGGGATGACTTACAGAATTACTAATATATTTCCCGATTTTGACATGCTAAATACAGAAAAATCGAGACAGCTGGGATTCTACTAGATAATTTTCTGGATCAATCTCATAAACCACTGTTGCTCGAGATTGATATCAATATTAGCATATTAATATATTGTTTCATACATATTATTATACATCTGATTATTAAGATGGGAGTCTCTTAAATAAATAGTACCTCTTCGCAGCCCTAAAAGATCTTCGTTTGAGGCTCTATTGTATGTACTCGAGGCTGCTATTGTAAATTACAGGGTAATTCCCAAGGAAAAACGGACTTGAAAAAAGTCTGACAGGGCCGGGAAAAAATTGAAGAACATTTCAACAAGCCGTTTTGGTCGGGTAGCCTAGATGGTTAAGGCAGCCTCCCGGTTAGAGGAAGATCCCGGGTTCGATTCCCGGCCCTGTCAGACTTTTTTCAAGTCCGTTTTTCCTTGGGAATTTTCCTGGGTGCACGCCCTTATGTGCAAAGTCACCTATACCCTTTCCTTAAATTACAGGGTATTCAAGTATACAAACTGCTCAATTGAAACTGCAAATTTCCCCTTAATGAACAGAAGAAGCCTCTTAAATCTTTTCGATCATAGTTACCCCATGGATTACATCATAATCACAAGCATTATGAAAAGAAAGGAAAGTTGGGATACGGCTGTTAAGGAATTAATTACTCCTAATGAAGAATGCATCGCATTCAAAATACGTATTGAGTGCTCTCAAAAAGTGCGGTGTCCTGTCTTGTTTTCTCGGAATATCGGGGAATGAGAAGAGGAACGCCGACAAAAACGGCTATTGGAGATTTAAACCTATAACAGACATTATGGTCATTCCACTGCAAGATCACGATTCCTTTGATATATTTAGCCCTAATTAATGACAGGAGAGGTTTTTGAAATTTATAAATTTACATCTAGTTCCGGAATTGCTATACCTTTAAAATAGTATTCCTATATCTGCGACATTCCTCTGCAGTAAATCCGTCCTTAAATGTGAACATTAATAACAGGGCCACCACTGTAAAACCAAATTATTGACACAATTTGCACCTGTTACATACCTAAATATGCACAGCGCTATTTAACGCTAAATGCAGTGACAAAGCGAGTTTTCCCTGCGATAACGAACCAATTCCATTAGCGAAACCAGAGCACGCGGGCTTTATTAACGTACTTTCGTCATTGCCCTGCAGAATATCTCGAGGTAATTAAATTATTTCACCGGGAGTCCCGTAAGAGCTTTGGGACATCAAAATCTAAAGTACGCGAAAATGCCGTATAAATTGACGTAATCATTAGGAGGGCCCCCGAGGTAAACGTTGGGAGGGGGCTCTTAAACGATGGACCAGACAAAGCTCTTTTCGGAGCGTAATCCTATATAAGTGTTGTTATGCACCTTCGTTTAGAATTCCCCTTAACAGTTATGCGTTATTGCTCTACCATTTTAAAAGGTATTCCATGCGCTTCTGACGAGTTACCCGAACGAGTTCAAACTTATCAAAAAATTGGATCGAGCTTTCTCTCGTTAATTGGATTTTCAATTTTCCCTTTCTAAGAATCAATTAGGATGATAAACCTACCTAGTTATAACTTCATAAAATACGCTATCAATTTATTTAATCCTTTAATTGCTCTTCTTTTGCGTAGTTTTTGCGTAAAAAAATCTCTTGATAGAGATTGCAACGAATTGCAATCCTCTCTATCATCTGGTAGCTAATTCATAGCAAGGATTTAAAATCTGAATATTAGTTTGTTTCAACTTTACAAACTACCATCCTACGTGCCAGCTTCATTCCGAATAACTACCTGATCAATAGGAAAGATTTAGAAAATACGTATTTTCGATTTATTGGAAGTGGAATTGAATACCAAGAATTATAGGAAAAGGTAATGGTTGAAACCATTTATACAATAGATACCACATATAATTACATAGTATTAACTGTAAATGATCAGCTAAATATCAGCAAATTAAATTATATTGAAGGCGTTATCATAACCAAAGATATTCGTAATAAATCCTTACAGTTACAACAATAAAAAGGTCAAGGAGGATACACACTCTAATGAAGAAAGATAATGTTCGTTCTTACATCTGGAGTTCAGATTACTAATTGTAAGACATAAGATTTTATAATAAGAAACATTAAGAATGCTATATGGAAAGGTATTTCACAACTAAAACGTTTTAGATATTTATAATGAAGGAAAGAGGAGTGGTACTTTTTCATTCATTATACACGATGGATTTCCACACTATATCGCCTGTGCGAATTACATTTAAGATATTTCTCATCAATTCGAATAAAGCTCGCGCTCACACTGATGATTGAGAAAACAAGGCAATCACGAGATGATTTATTTAATTAGAATTACGACTGTGTGTCTACACATGCAGAGCAGCATTCCCCCAACTTTTAGACGCACTATTATCAGCAGTCTTCCAAGGGAATTACTGTTTCGCTAGTACTAAAATGGCTCAGCGACCCACATTCGTGTCGCGTGCTAAAAGGTTAAGGAACTCGGCGATGGGACAATTACTACCTCGGAATTAGATTCCCCTCCCAAAAAAGCTGTGACAAAGCAACCGAGGCTCACCATTCTAAGAAAATCATTCCATCCAGAAACATATACTTCACCCATTTCTCTCCTTATTAACGCCTTGCCTTAACGCTTCCCCCGACTGCGTAAGCTTTTTTCCCATCGCCAATATACGTATTCCTCCGCCCGTATCCATAAACTTGAAAGTCTATAATGCCCGTGAAACTAGCTTAATAACTTAGAAGAAAAAAGTATTTTAATATGATTAATTTTTTGAGGAAGTGGTTGCCTTAATTAAGAATGAATAATAAATCAACTAAGTAGCAAAGTCGTCAATATATAAAAGTAATGATAATTAGAGGTTTACAATCTACAATAGCCGCCTTTTTCGGCGTTCCTCGTCTCATTCAGCGGTATTCGGAAAAAACGAGAAAGGTCACCGCACTTTTAATAACGCCCAAGTGCTCTTGTTTTCTTCGAATAACGGTGAATGAGACGAGGAACGCCGGCAAAGACGGCTATTGGATATTTAAAACCACTTTCTCATGGTCACAAATTTTCTTTCAATACAGTGACTATCATACATATGTAACAATATAAAATTAAAATTAAATACGTGTGTTTTAAACCGCATTCTCAAGAAAATCGATAATAATGTATGGGTTTAAGCTATTTAACAGTCTCCCTGAATGGGTTTGAAAGTTTGAAAATGAAAAATTCATACTTAAGAATCCGTAAGTGTTAAACGACTTTCTCAAGAAAATCAATAATAATTCATGGATTTAAACTATTTAGCAGTATTTCTTAATAGGCTAGAAAATTAAAGAAATTAAAAAAACAACATTCAGAAGAAGTTATAGAAAATAATAGCACTGTAAACTTCCATACTATTGCACTTTATTCACGACCGGTTTCGGCGCAAAGGCATAGTGTGGAAGTTTAGTTTTATTATTTTCTATAACATCAGAATGTCCTTCCACGAAGTTTGGCCGACTCTGATAGAATTTAAACGTTCAGAAGGGTAAAATGAAGAGAAGAGAGGCGGTACTTTTTACACAATTTTTACAAAATGATTTCAAAAATTTTAGAAAAAATACCACCTCTCTTTCCTTCATTTTACATGATCGATTACTACGCGATTTCGCCTGACTCTAAGGGTATGTGTAGATATTGGGGAAAACAAATTAATTGGAACACTTTTTGATAACACCCAATACGTATTTACTCCGTCGCCAATTCATTCCCATATCCATAAACGTTTATAATGCTCGTGGAACTAGCTTAATAATACAGACACGGAGAAAGCCAGCGGTGGAAAAGAGAACGAGAGAGAAAGAGTTTTCTCGCCACCTCTGTTGATATCTCCCCTAATATCTTCACATGCCCCATTTTCCGGCAGAGGATTCACTTTAGCTGGCAGTCCTCCAGGGCCTAATGTGGACCGCAAACGAAGCCCTTCTCCAGTTGGTTTGTCCTGTCGCAAATTAAACCGAACTGCCAGCGTCCGAGATGCTCCAACCCTCTCGTAAAGAGTTCTCCGTCACAGTTTGCAATTCTCCAGAAAATGACGGCATCGCCAGGCGACAAAAACTCCCGGCAGGTCGTGCAGTCTTATTCCTGTTGTCGTTTTCTTAAAGGGACTCCATTCTCCCTCCATCCTGAATCGTTCTCGGAGACGTTATTCCGTTAGAGATTTCTCTCTCTCTCTCTCTCTCTCTCGGGTTGGTAATTGTTTTATGGTGGAAAATGGGAGA
Organism: Sympetrum striolatum; assembly: GCA_947579665.1. Classification (NCBI taxonomy): domain Eukaryota; kingdom Metazoa; phylum Arthropoda; class Insecta; order Odonata; family Libellulidae; genus Sympetrum; species Sympetrum striolatum. Next base: position 13,755,806 of record OX388348.1, on the reverse strand, counting down.
TTTTTGAAAAAATTCCAAGGGATCGCGGAAGTTTACTAATGGGATATAAAAATCGGGGAAGGCGGCAGGAAGATATTAATGGACGGGTGAATGGGTTTGCTCGAGCTTCTGGCCCAAAATAAGGGTGACAAAATCTGATGTTATAATTATAACAGTTGCCACCAGGACGATTTATTAATTGCCAACCTTGATATTATAAATAATTCTTTTGTTTGAAATTCAACCATTTGATCAACAGTCAAAAGTCAACTCAGCCGATTTCAAATTTTGCCTACCTTCTTTTAACGTGAAATTTTTATGATATGTTTTTTGAAAAATTTACAAACATGGAGATGAAGATATAATATAACTCTTAATATAAGAGAAAAAGCAGTTGATTGGTCATGCGAGGCATTTATTATATGAGTTACCAAGTATTTTTAAATATAATTATTTTAAATCCTTCTATGATATGTATTTAGAAAAATAAAAACAAAAACATAATGTTGAGGAATTAATATAACTATAAATATTAGGAAGAAAAAAGTAACTGGTCTCCCAAGTAATTTCCTTTAATATAATATTTGATTCAATAAAAATTTGACGTTATTGACTAGGATGACTTTGTTTTATAGAATAAAAAGAGAATAATTTCCACCAAATATATCCAGAATTAAGTAAGAACTTAGTAATTTTGAAAAATTATTTTGAGATTATTTCAGAAACATTCACTTCTAAATGATAGAAAATGATATTTCATATTCATTCTCTTACAAGTAGTAAAGAATCTACTCTTGACATTATTTTACAAACTAGCAGAACTAACCTTAGATTATAACAGAGAGTATCGTAGTGTTATCAATAATCTCTTTTCTGTAATCTAATAATTACTGAAATAACTACAATTCATATATAAGCATAGAAGAGTAGGTAAAAGCTCTCATTTGACCTTAGTTCCTTATCATAGGAGAAATATAAATAATAATTCGTCTTTATTTTTTGGGCGTATTTTAGTCAAAGATGACCATTCTCACGATAACTTAGAAGTATCAATTACACCTTTTACGAAACAAAGTACTATGAAATGTATATTTATTGTTTATCTTTAATATGTATAAATGAATAGACAGGTATCAGAAATAATGAATGGAGTTATCAACTGTAGAAGGCTTTGCTGAAAGGCGGTAAGTCTAGTGAATTTTCGGGAAACCGGGTGGTGATAAAACGAGTTATACCCGATTGTCTTTAATTTATTATTAGTACTATGACCACGGTATAAAGACCAAAAATGTAGCAATCAATTTAAAAAGTAGCAGTTACATCTATTTGTGTAATTTTAACAGGGGTGAAAGCAACACCTTTATCTGGTGATGCCCCCATTATGTTTACTAATATCCTCTACGTAGTAACTGTCCCATATCCTCATCATTGGCAGCATTAACGACCAGGATTAAACGTATTATGGCGTGGGAACCGCCTGCGCACAATAAAACCCACGCATAAATTAAAACTGCAACTACAAAAGGGGGCAGACTGTGATTACATATATAGCGTCTTCACCACATCCCTTTGGTCCTATCCTGAATGACTCCTAGTATTCACCGCTCGCCATGTTAAATGCATCACCAAAATAATCGCGAGCAAGATAGAAATAGTCGAGTATGACGTGAAAGTTACTCTAATACAGAGTCGAAAAATAGCTTTCGTTTACATAATAACTTATTAAGGTAAAGGTTTGAATAGAGAATCTCTCTTTTAACGCCTAACGGATAATATAGAATCCGAAATAAGATGTTTAAAGAAAATAAACTCAAAGAACGAGAAATCTTTTAAAGGGAGATAAAAGAATAAAGATGGCGACTAGTGACATTAGCCTAATGAGACGGCGCTCCAAAGATATTTCATCCGAAAGCTTTGTTCTCCATGCGACCAGTGACGCGAATAAATTTCAACAGAAATACCAACGCGCTGTATAAATACAATTTCCATGTAATACATTAAGTTTATCCTCAAAATTAGGTTTCAAGAAAACGACACTTGTTCTTTGAACATGTACATCTTATTATTCTGATTAAAGGGTTCTTGGAACAGTTTCTTTCTCTGTACACTTCTGAAAAATCCTTTCTACCGCGAAGCAACAGAAAGCATAATACATAGTATAGCTTTTGGTAAAGTGATACTAGAGAAGGAAAAAGGTGGTCGCTTAATTTTTAAGTGCAAAGTAAAGTGAATGGATGAACTTGCTTTTGGACTTGAACAAAGTGTTTCATTTGCTAGCAAAGCGTTATTACATTCTCCTCGATTTGACCTTTCACAGAAACCGAAATTGTTAGTTGAGAAATTAATATTTCTGCTTTGTTCATAGAAACTAGAATGGGGGCAATGGCCTTCAATTTCAGAATTGAAGAAACACTATTGGAGAATTCAATTGAAAGCAATTGAAGCCATACAGAATTCTACCAATCAAGAAGGCTTCAGTTGATAATGGAAGTTCCATATGTGTAGTTAGTAGCCTTACAGAATTTTCACATTGATAACATTCGCCATTGAAGGGTTATTATCGATTACTCCTGCTGGTCACGATTCTATTTCTTTAAGTTCTATTTTTAGCTATTGTTAAACTTTATAGCTGAGCAAAAATTTGCATAAATTATACATAATATAGCTATATTTAATTAATCTATGATTATTATTCACCTTCTTTAATTACTTATTAGTTTTTGTCAATGTTGCTGCTCACGATTAACTTTTCAGAGGTACATTCTTAGCCCCAAACTAGAACTAAACTTCAAAAACGAACCAAAAAATTAGTTTTAGCGAAGAAAAAATCGAAGCAACCAAAATATAAAAATTCTTGCCCGCAAATCCACACCTAATACCACTTTCTTAATTTCCGATTTCCGATTCAGATTAAAACTCAAGAATCAGCCCTCTAAGTACGCAAGAACCCACCAGAAGGGGTAAAATGTATAATTATGTTGTAATACGATTTGAAAAATGCGAATATGAAGAAATTTAATCATATAATAAATCAAGACTTAAGTTTTAAATAACGATCTCCTAAAGGTTTCGTTTTTTCATCAACATTTATCTTATGAGCTTAGTATAACTAAATTACAATATAGCTAAGCTCATTGAAATGTTTAAATGAATAATAGCAACAGTAAACCTTTTGGAAGATCGTAATATCCGATGCTATAACACCTTTTCATTATTTCTATCAATACGTCTGAGTAAGTTACTCACATCACTATTTGTGTGTGTGCTTTACTGCTGTGTATTTTTTCCCCCTTGGCTTAATTTACGTTTCTCACTATAAAATGTTTCCCATTTTCAGTTAAACTTAATCAGCTTCTACTGTTATTTACTAATTATATCTACTTTACATCGACGATAGGTAAAATAGAAGTCTTTGAAGTCTTAATTTTGTTAAAATAAATACGTTGTATATTTATAGTTATATAAGTGTACACGTATAAAAATAAAAACATTTCTCCGATCCCCCACAAGTCCTTAAATCTCCTTCATTCTTTCTGAGACTGGTCATGCTTGGATTGTGTTATTATCGGACCTCGATAGGACTTCATACACCGATTTCGGAGAAGCATTCTAATTAAAAAAATGCGAAACCTAAAGAGTTTCCATCGGAGTGGACGAGACGTAAGAGAGAACCAAAGAAAATCCATTTCAACTTTCGGTTGGCTTCAGGAAACATAATAGCTCGGGCGTTGCAAGACGACAAATGCGTGGTAATACGATAAAAATGTATTTTTGGAATACAGTAAATTATGTGAAGTCCTTGAAATAGAATAACATTGTAGTAAGTTATATCTGGTGTAATACCTTTTTCTATAAATACCGAGCTTTCATAAAATTTTGTAAATGTATTCTATCTTCAATAAGAACGCCCGCAAGAAAAAGTGGTTTAAATATATGAAGAGACTAAATCGCAAACGTAAAGATTCAGTATTTAAGATTTTTAGGAAAATAACATGATCAATGTGACCACGTTAGCATATAATGATTGAGTATATTATACATAATTTGTATGCTCATGTGTAAGAGTCTGAATTGAAGGGTGTATGTACAAGATGTGTTTTTATAACTTCTACAATAAAGAAATGGATTATATTACGGCTCGGATTTATGAAAACATTACATCAAAATATGATTCGAAATAGTGTAGGGTTTAATATCGTTTCTCTGTAAAGAGTTCAACCCGAAGACCAGTTGGAACTTCACTCCCTTAAAAATTATCTACCATGAGCATACAAGAATGAGGTTTACTAGGAATAATGAGGAGTTACGCTGTATTCCATGCTTTCCTGACCGACATGAGTATACAAGAATGAGGTTTACTAGGAATGATGAGGAGTTACGCTGTATTCCATGCTTTCCTGACCGACATAAACTGCTATAAGGTGACCATGTCACGTAAATACAGCAAATTTATTCTACTAAGAACACTTACCTTAGAATTGCATTAAAAGAAAGATTAATCAATATATTTGTTCATAATCAGCAACTTTCATGTCATCGCAGTCATGAAAGATAATGTTTATCTATCATTAAATCTCTAAAATTAGATATCTAAAACATATGATCTCATTAAAAATAATGTTATCCTGTACCAAAATACAAATTAAAATTATTCTAAACATCGAGATATGAAAGCTGAAACGTAAAATATCGAAATCATAGAAATCTATCATATCATATAGAACCATATGTTCTAGGCACGCCCCTGAAGCTCCCATATGCTGACTGTACAATAGGCTGACGCCCTTAATGTCCGCAGCCGCGAGATGGCAGCACTGAAGCTCGCCCTTTGAAACCATAATCTCATATGGAGTAAATGGAAGAAACAGCACGATTATGATACTTTTTCCCTCTTTTTCTTTGCGGGAGTAGTATATATCAAAGATGGAATTCAGAGTTAGTGATTTATCCATTTATAAGTATTTAAAACAATTGAATAAAATGGGCAAATTAGTAAATCCGAAGAATAAGTGCAGGTTGCCTTCAGGGCATACCACAAGTAACTTCGTCGCTATGAAAACATTATTCGTAGATCAGCGAAATTTATTCTGCTTCGATACACAGAAAATAATTGAAATTACCAACGTTACATCTACTTTCAACTAGGCCTCTTAAAACTAGAATCACAGGATGTATGTACATGGGTGGTCTGAAGAGTTTCCGACATTTCAACATTTCTTGACATGTTTTCTGAAAATTTCTGAAAGTTTTCTGAAGATGTCTGAAAAATCTGGGGTCGGAAACTTTTCAGAGCAACCTCGTATTTACATTTCCTGAAAAAAAATCGAAGTTCCCAGAAATAGTCTCCAGGAAATGAGTAAACGGTCAAATATTGTTGAAACATACATAAATCCAAAAGTATTATATTTTAATGACTGGCGTGGACTTTATTTTATCTTGGGGAGCACATCATTTGACTCACAGTGCTTTACAAATTGTTCCTCCTCTTTGAGGATGAAAGTATGAAGGTTTACATTAGGATGAACCAAAACCCCCCATACTTTTCAGATGTGTTAACTTTGCTGCTGGATGGCAAGAGAATGCCCCCGGATGAATTAATGCTGCCTGGCAAACAGCACACTTGCTTTGTTTCGTTATCTGGTGCAATACAACGATGAAAAGGCATTTTTAAGATTAAGGTTACCTTAAGGATATCTTAAAATATATCAAAAGTCTTCAAGCGCAGTAACGACAATGAAGATCTCCAACTCACTCAACGTGGTCGCACTTTCAGAATTACGTAAAATGGGGTAACTTTGGACAAATTTTTATATTTTTCTAAATTTTTCGTACTATAGATATATTTTTTACTTAAGATATGTACATCATTCGTTTTGCACATTCATTAGCTATTAAACGCCGTAATTCATGTTTTAAAAAATTCAACCCTGTTCAATCAAATTTGACTTGAACATTGTCCCGAGTTACCCCACCGAGTGGGGTAACTTTGGACAGCGTAATTTTTTGGACAAAAATGGGTAAAAATGAAGCCTTTACAACCAAAATTACTTCTAAACGTTTATTTTAACGTTTTTACATGTCTTTAAAACACATAAACAATTATAAATTCGTTTTATAGTGGTGAACAATTGGTTAAATATTAGTTTTAAACATTTTTCAGTTCTTTGGTAAAACTTATGTAAAACAGTAAGTTTTGTAATATCATTCGTGCCATCAAATATGGACTTCAAGGTTAATATACATTTTACAAATGTAGACTTATCAATTAGCAAGTCTTACATCTCATTGGCAAAATACACTCCAATCTCTGGCACAGAGAACAGAGCGCGCTTTCCTACTCTTTGAGGGGGGTTAATACCTTGCACGATTTCGTTAGCGCTGTACCAAATTTTGTCCTCCCCACTAGGCCACTTCCAGTAACCGCCAGACTTTTCCATAGCTGTAACTAAGTACCTGTCACTTTGCCCGTCTTTTTCTGTAATTTGCCCTGGGTACAGTTCCCCCTCAAAATTCACCAAACCAAATTGCCCCACGTCAAGATCAATTGGAACCCTTCCTGCGGAAGGTCCAGGGCTTACGTTTTGGTCTTGAACGGAAATCATTTCATTGTCGGAGATTTCAGGGGAAGAAACGTCATCAACCTCTTCGCTCCCAGAGCTGCTGCTGGAGCTTTCGTTCATCACCAACCGGGCGTTTTTCTTCCTTCTTCCGTTACTAAATACGACACTAACGTCTCCTCCTCATCATCACTAACCACAGAAGGACGGCCATAGTCAAGTTTAGGATTTCCTTTCAGTAGCGTTGACAATGTACTCTTCGGAATTCCGTATACGTCCTCGGCCTTCCGCAAGGTTATTTTGCCCCTTCGGAGCAGGTTGACAGCATCCTCAAGAGCTTCATCAGTGTAATTTCAATAATTCCTCGTCCCAAGTGGCCGAACATAAGTCCTCGGCATGATTTCCTATTAAAAACGTCCAGTGTTCGTACTTTTTAAGCCAGGTGGGGTAACTATGGACATGTAAACACTGTCCAAAGTTACCCCACCAGGTAGCGACTTTTCGTTTCATCGCTTGTCTTAAGTTAACCAAACAGTATTTTCTTATGCGAAAAAGCACGTAACTAACTCAGATAAGCATGTCACAGGATACATACCTTATTTATTCCACTTCGTTGTAAATATTCTACTTCCAGACCACTTAATCTAACAAACCGGTGAGAGCGTCATTGTTGCCATTAACTAAATCTGCCCGTAGACAGCTGAGATGTAGGAAGAAGTTCACGTAACTTCTGATAGAAGTTGCCAAATCCAAGAGCTACGATTCAACGCATTGCCACGCATCTTGGTGTCCGGGGGCAAGTCGTGCAATTTAAAATATTTAAAGAGAGTGTTTGTCCAAAGTTACCCCGCTAGTCCAGAGTTACCCCATTTTACGGTACATCAACGTTACCGTAGAAAGGGGTGACTTCAGCCACGAGTGCACTGCTCCGCAAATTGTAAATTTGTAGTACAACAAATTATATAGTACTAAAATTTCACGAAGTAGCTATCTTTTCCTGCCCTTTAGAATTTAGATTGTCTTGACATATCGTCAGCAAATCCGTCTTGCTCCTTGCAACATTGACAGTACAATTGTCATTGGGAACTAAATTGAAAATCGTGCATTCTCGAGACAAGTCTACGAAACCTCAGACTGGTAACTTCTCTCGGTAACACTCAGCAAGATGGCAAACAGTTGAAGACAATTGGAGGCCAAACAGTGCTTCTTAGTGAAAAAGAGATTAAATTAGTGGAAGTGCTGTTAAATTTTTTATGAGTATTCGTGATATCCAAATTTTAGTGCAAACGTATTTGAACAGTAAAAAGTAAATGTTCAGTGCTTTGACAAAAATTCCAGAAATTGTTTGGGTTCGCAGATTCATTAGTAGAAACAAAACACTGACTCTAAAGCTTGAAAAACAATTTAAAAGGGTTCGAGTGACAGTGAGTAGAAGTTTTTGTACAATAATTTTTCATTCTATTTGTTTTTGGAGGAAAAAAATTAAAAATTAAAAAAAAATTATTTTTCTTTTGAAAATGTATAAATAAAGTGGAAAAACGTTATAATGAGTCAACAACTTCTTATCTCAGTACCTATTAAACAAAGATTAAATATAATAATAATTTAAAGATGTTATAATATATTGATGGTCGTAATATTAGTCATATAGTTAATTTTATAGGCGATATTTAGGAAACATATTTAGTAGCCGAAGTCACCCCATGGGTTGGGGTGCCTACGGTCTCTATTCTTTATTTTTAAACAAATTCCGTTGCTTAAGAAAAATATTTAGATTTGCATGAGTAAGAATTACCTTGATGTAATTTAAATTTTCTGAGCATAGAGAATGTAATTGAATACAGAAATATTAAAAAAATCTAAAAAACGGCCAAAGTTACCCCATTCTACGGTACGGTTCATCGCCTTTCAGTGATTTACGGAGACTGTTTTTGCGGAGACAAAGTTACCTGTGTTTTGCACATAAGGCAAGCACCTATTCTTCGGATTTGCTAATTTGTCCGTCTTATTCATATGTTTTATATTCAATTCCAGAGTACCTATTGATGGATAAAACAATTACTCTCAATTCCATCTTTGCTAAATATTACTCTTTATTACATATGTATCATAATCGTGCTTTTTCACCGTTTACACCGTATGAGATTATGGTTTCAAAGGGCGAACTTCAGTGTTGCCATCTCGCGGATGCGGACATTAAGGTAGCCAAAAAATTTCAGTAGTTTCCAGTCCTATACTTTCTAAGTTCATGGTTCTAGGTAATAATATTCACGTCGTCGATAGGAAAAATGATCAATAATGCCTTGCGCAATATAAAAATTTTGGGAATTTTATTTTATAGAGGCAAAGGAAAGGCAATTGAACGACCAGCGCTCCCTCGATTAAAATATCGTATTCTTGTTTATTTGCTCATAGAATGGTATTTGGGCACATTCATTATGAATTTTATTGTACTTTACTGAGAAACAACAACTGATGTTTTTGAGGGTACATATCATGGAAATATTTTCAAGGTTCCTGAGATGCTTACTATTCATTACGTGAGCATTATCTATGTTTTCACTTTTTTAATGTGCAACATTAATATTGTATTTGTCTGATTTTCTCAGTTCTTTTAACCATCAAAAATTTCTTTTCTACTTCCTTATTCAATCTTATGGGAATTTTTGTTATAATTTCGTAAATAATTGGGTATCTCAGTATGTTCGATGTATTTTCCTTTACTCTTGTTCAAGGCTGTAGAAATATGAAATTAATTGATGCATTGGTGACCACCAATAACGCAATGCACCCTACCTGTCTGGAATACTTTGACAATTACATAGATCTGTCCTTACGCAGAAGTTTTCAATTCATAGAATTCTATCTCAGTGAGGAAAGAATTATGTCAGTAATGAGGAAGGAAAACTTCATTGACCCTCATCTTGCCTGACGAGTCCTTTATGAGGTTTTTGTGCTAACTGAATAGGAGATACTGTTAAAAGTGGTATCCGCGCTATTTCCAACACATACAGACATGGCACATGCACTTAATTTTAATTATATTTTATTTCTGTTTATTATTTGTGTATTTCTTTTCATACTTTTTAAACTGTCTTAGATTAGTATTAGATTATAATTTAGGCGCCCGGTGAATTGATCCGGGGGGAATTCGTACGTGGGGATTTCATACTCGGGGAATTAGTACGCGGGGAACTGATCTCCCGACATATTGGTACGCAGGAAATTGATCCCCCGCGCTGATGTTGTACTTTTAACCCAATCCCTCCGGTTAATTTATTTATAACATTAATTAATAATCAGGGCGTGTAGATTAACATAATGTAGTGATGGTGTGAGAACTGTGAGTGGAAGGGGCTACCCCCGCATTGTTTAATTGTAATGTGAGCGTGGGGGAAGGGGGTATGCCGCCTGAGGACATATTTATTAACAGTATTGTTGATAATTAAAAGTATTGTTGGCAGTACTCCCGCCGCATACAATGTAGTCTAAGTGTGGGGGAACATTGTTATTGTAAGTATTGTTGCCGTAGAATAAAAGGGAACGCCACAGTCCATCAAATCGCCATTCGGCCCAACGAGGTGAATCCAGTAGCAGGTCTGCCCGCACGACTACCCTTGCTGTGTGGTCGGCTCGCAAGACTTCCTGGACTAGGTACGCTCGACTACCGTATAGCGTGGTCAGCCTGTGTGACTACCTCTCTAGCGTGGTCAGCTCGCACGACTTCCCAGTTACTGGTGGGGTCGGCCTGCTCGACTACCGTAGTGCGTGGTCTACTCGCTCGACTACCGTACCGCGTGGTCGGCCAGTAAGGTTTGGGTCTAAGATATTCTCTTTCTAATATTGTAAATTGAGCCAACCTGAATAAATTGATTTTTGGAAAATACTATTTTTCTTAATGTCACCACGACATTAATTGGTGTCAGGTGTGTCAGAGGAACGAATTCGCGTGCTAATACGACATTAATTGGTGTCAGGTGTGTCAGAGGAACGAATTCGCGTGCTAATACGACATTAATTGGTGTCAGGTGTGTCAGAGGAACGAACTCGCGTGCTAATACGACATTAATTGGTGTCAGGTGTGTCAGAGGAACGAATTCGCGTGCTAATAGGACATTAATTGGTGTCAGGCGTGTCAGAGGAACGAATTCGCGTGCTAATAGGACATTAATTGGTCAGTTGTGTCAGAGGAACGAACTCGTGTACTAATACGACATTAATTGAAATTTGTTTAGCTTATTTGAGTATTAGTTTCGTTCAGCATGGGCGTGTATTTTTCATCTATGTTCAATTCGCGTGGTCAGAATTCGGTTAGTATGGTTGAGTCAGTTGGCAGTCCTAGCAGAACAAATCCGGATGTATTATTTTTTCCGTCCAGCTCAAACTTTTCTCATCCTACCGGAAGTAGCAGAGATAGTATTCCTTCTCGTAGTTTTGATGAGGAATTACCTCAATTAAATGTTATCTCTCCTGTTGACGCACCCCAATCGCCAAGTGTTACAAGTCCAGTTTCAGCACCTTCAATTGGGAATCAGATTTACCTCATTCCGTGCTTTAGCGGGGACGATGATATCACGATAGAGAAATTTTTAGAAAGCGTAGAAATTACGAGTCAATTTAGTACTTGGACGGAACAGCAAACACTGCAAATTATAAGATTGCGATTATCGGGTACCGCCGCCGATTACGTACAGGCAAACCCACATATTCTTCAGTCATACGAGCATCTATCCACTAATCTAAAACGTAGATTCTCATTAAAGAACTCGCCCATCATTCTCGAACGTATGTTCACGAATTGTATTCAAACACCTCTTGAATCCGTTAGTATGTACGCGACCCGACTACGGAAAATTGCGAGGCAGTTACGAGAAGTATCTCACGATCCACGCTCAGATTCATCCAGGGCAATGATAGAACATCGTCTTTTAACTCAATTTCTGACAGGCTTACGTGAAGATATAGGCCGTTTTGTACTAGTAAGGGACCCAAAGACGATTTTGGAAGCGGAGGAGTATGCATTAATTGAAGAAGCGAACACGAGAAATTATGCGAATAAATATTCAGACGTACATGCGGTACAGCAATCCTTTGTCGCGAACCGACAGATTACCCAAAACAGTATGCAGTCAAAGATAAGAGGAGGAGGTAACGTAAGCAATCAGATACTTAGTACAGATTACAAAACTGGGGCGAGAAATCTAATCCGAAATTGTTATCATTGCGGACGCGAAGACCACATTGCTCGTTTTTGCAAAAATCGTCAAAGAGCATGCTATAATTGTGGAATGACAGATCACTTGTCACGAGACTGCCCTCTTTTGTTTTGCGGCAAATGTAAAGAACACGGGCATCGTCCAGTTCAATGTTCGCAGAGAGTTGAGAGTTCAATTTCGGGAAACGCGTCCGCCCCGGCCAGGCGGTCGGGGAAGAATTAATAGTTGCTATTTCTCCAGAAGCGGGATTAATTGTCAAAGGGCATATCATGAATAAGGAGTACAGACTTCTCGTAGATACTGGAGCCGCGGTTACAATTATCCATCGGAGAAATTTCCCGTCGGAACTTTTTGACATTAGCTCGTATGGACGCCCCATTCGCAGTGCTTCTGGTCATCTCCTTTCCGTTAGTGGGCAAACTATTGTTCCCCTTGTAATTGATGGACATATTTACTCTCACGATGCTTTAATTGTAGATCTTGGATCAATAGATTACGATGGCATCATAGGGCTTGATTTTATGAAAAGACATGGGTGCAGAATTGACATCGGCAATTCTGTTCTAACCATCGGGAATCTGCATCAAGTTAATTTAGAAGCGAGACATAATCGAATGGCAAACATCGATGTGATAACGTCTGTAGAACCCGAGGTAGATAAGGATAATACACCAAAGGAGCAATTGCAGGAAAGTCCGTTAATACCGTTAAAACAGGCGAGAGACGAGAAGCGTAAAAAAGAGAATCGAATTGCTGGGGAGAATAGCATCACGGATAGTGAAAGGGACACAGTTTCCGATAGGAAAGCGAAGAGTGGGAACGGCGGACATTCAGTGAATAGTGTTTCTGGCTTAGTGAATGACGTGGCTGATGTCTTGGGCCGTACTGTAGCTTCCTCATCGGAGAGAGTTAACTGTGAAAGAATTCATTTGGAAAGGAATGTTAAAATACCCCCAATGTCGATCGTCTTAACGCAAGCGAAAAATGATAGACTCGCCGATAGAGAGGTTCTTACGCTAGACTGTGACGGTGACGTAGTAGTCCTACCGCTAAGAATTATCCGTAGTAGGCCAAAAAAGGAAAGGGTGGGCACCTTAAGGGTAGAGAAGCGTCGATTAAAGTATCGATGGGACACATTGGAGGTTCTCAACGCGGCTCCAACCCATGACAGCCGGGAGTTGGGAAGTCCTCCGATGACACCTGCAAGAGCTCCGTCTCCAGGGATCGGTGGGGGGCCCGTACCAATGTCCAGCGGCAGTGGACAGCTGTGGTCACCCGGACAGCAGCCAACCGGATGCGACGACGGGGAGCTGGGAGCCACCCCACGGACACCTCTGCACGTACCACCTCCCGGCCTAACAGAGCAACTTCCGGAGCTGGCCGTGACCCTTGAGGCGCCCCAGAGACCACCACCGTCGTCGCATAGGAAGCGGCACAACAGAATACGCCGAAAGAAAAATGATTTGAAAAAAAGGGAGGCAAGGAAGATGTCCTCCTCCCTAGGGAATTAATTTTGTATATAGACTTGCTTTTTTTTATTTTGTGTTTTGATCTTTTTCAGTTTGGGTTGTATATACGTTATTGCGTTTTATTGCATTTTTTGGGTTAAATTCGTTCAATTCGTTCATTCAGTGTTTGTTTGTTTGTTTTTTTGTTGTTTAAAGTGGAAAAGTGATTTTTTTTGGATCCCCAGAATTTTAACTGCCAAGGGGGTGATGTAGTGATGGTGTGAGAACTGTGAGTGGAAGGGGCTACCCCCGCATTGTTTAATTGTAATGTGAGCGTGGGGGAAGGGGGTATGCCGCCTGAGGACATATTTATTAACAGTATTGTTGATAATTAAAAGTATTGTTGGCAGTACTCCCGCCGCATACAATGTAGTCTAAGTGTGGGGGAACATTGTTATTGTAAGTATTGTTGCCGTAGAATAAAAGGGAACGCCACAGTCCATCAAATCGCCATTCGGCCCAACGAGGTGAATCCAGTAGCAGGTCTGCCCGCACGACTACCCTTGCTGTGTGGTCGGCTCGCAAGACTTCCTGGACTAGGTACGCTCGACTACCGTATAGCGTGGTCAGCCTGTGTGACTACCTCTCTAGCGTGGTCAGCTCGCACGACTTCCCAGTTACTGGTGGGGTCGGCCTGCTCGACTACCGTAGTGCGTGGTCTACTCGCTCGACTACCGTACCGCGTGGTCGGCCAGTAAGGTTTGGGTCTAAGATATTCTCTTTCTAATATTGTAAATTGAGCCAACCTGAATAAATTGATTTTTGGAAAATACTATTTTTCTTAATGTCACCACGACAATAAGACTCAATAACAGTAGTACAACATCAGCTCAGGGGATCAATTCCCCGTGTACCAATCTGACGGGAGATCAATTCCAGCGTACAAATTCCCCGCGTACGTATTCCCCCGGACCAATTTACCGGTCACGTATAATTTAAACGATTCAAACTTTTAGGATAGTATGAGGTTTACTGTAACATAAGATTTTCAGATGATCTTAATAAAAATAATTTTATATGTGTGCTATTAGTAAAACTTGGTCCAGGAGCAAGCATGCATGTGAAAGGGGTAGAAAAACCGATGACTAGAAATCGCATTCGCCAATCTCGAAGAGGAAGAGAGGAGGGATGAGCTGCGAGAAGGGCGTAGAATATTAAAGAAGCAGTTCTTTATGAAAACGGACGAGGCCCCTGTAAAAATTGACCCTCACCGGATGGGAAAAAGGATTCAGACAAACGGAAAATCTGCCAAACGGAGGGAAAAGGCTCGGGGAAAGCGACGAAAAAGATATTTCAACTTATTTTATTATTCCTACGTAAGGGGATAAGGGCGGTGGCAAGACGCTGGAGATGTGGGAGAGGGGCAGGAATTGAACGTAGGCGACTCAGTGAGATATTGGGGGCAGGTTCAAAAAGATGCTGGTGACGCCGCGATGATTAAGATGCGAGTTTAAGAAAAGAGCGTCGGCGGGAGGGGGTGGGGAAGGGATCGAATATATATTTCCCTCAAAAGGGAATGCCCCCGTATTTTTTTGCAAGTCTTTTGTGAAAGGGGGAAGAGGGTTAGAATAAGCGGAAGGTTTAAGCGAAGAAGAAGGACTGGAAAGAATGCGCGGAGTGATTAGAATTGCTGCCCGTGGAAGGGGGAGTATGAAAAACGATGATAGAAAGATAAGTCGAGGGCAGAATGGGAGCGGTACAGAAATTGGAAGGGAGCTTTGAGAAGATGGGATGGAAATTGGATGAGGATTGTGTTGGAATCGCGAGGGAGGAGATGAATGGGGCAAGGATTGGATGGGCCTGGGAAAGTAGTGTGATGGCGTCACAAAAGCACGGTATTAGTGGCTTAAGTGACGGTTTTAAGATAGTGGAAAACTAAGATTTGAAAGCATCTTTGGCGGTGGAGCAAGTAATGGAAATAAAGGCAACACCCACAATGGGACATTTATGGTAAAAATGAATTACTAGTAGAGAAATGGATTAGAGGAGGAAAATATGAGTGCATTACAATGTAAATAACGAAATTATAAATTCAATTGAAATATTGATTGGCTATGTTCCCCACCTCCTCATTGGTATCCAACCGATTGCATTTGTATTTCTTGCATCTGAAGTAAGCTGGAAACCGGTCATACAGTAAAATTGTTTTATGGAATTCTGCATAGTTATTGCAATATGATTCCTATTAATATTATACTGTTCTAATATTATACATTACCATACCGTACCGTAGGATTAAAATTGTAGCGACGAGTGTGAAGACAGAAGAGACTGTAAAGTACCTAAATTCATACCAGTGATAATTATTAGTAATAATAATAAATATAAGTTAAACGGTTAAAAGGATGAGAATCTCAAAAATGATCAGCATTAGATGATCATTCATGCCCATAGGATAGAACTTGAAGACTCAGTCATTGATACATGGAAGTATTTACAAAATATTACATTTGCATATGAAGAGAAACGTCAAACAGTTGATGAGTTTTAGTTTCTTTACGATTAAAAAATAAATATTCGGTCAATAAAGGAAAAGATGTAACTAACTAAAACATGTGCGGTGAAATGTTTTTTTTATTAAAAATTGTGGCAAGAAAACCTGAAGTTGTCTCTCAAGGTATCTGAGATATAAGAACCGGAAAGGAAACAAGGAAAGTCAGCCTGGGAAATGTGGAGAGTTGATGAAAGGAAAACAAGGAAAATTCAAGGAATCCATATCAAGATTCAGAATTACAAAACTCAAGATATGAATATAAAATAAAAAGTAATGGGAAGCTAAGAGAACGACTCCGTGGGTATCAGAATTTCGGATTAATCAAAGAAAGCAGCATTCTACGTACGAAATAAAACCGGAGCCACTTAGAAGAACACTACGTTTCAGAAACCAAAGAAATAAAATCTTCAAATAAGGTTTGGTGACAATTAAGTGTAAAATTGGATGACCTCTGCTAACGAGTATTTCTTCTAGCGAATTTTTCGGGTTATACAATTCTTTCACTGTTTCTTTCTCGGGTAATGAATTTCGGCAATTGAACGTACACGTGCATAAAAATGTAACAAATGACAATTTAAAAGTGCGTAACCTTGGTGATACCCTTTCCTGGCATCCTCAATAGCCTGACATATCAAGTAAAGTCTAGAAGACTATTCATCAATAGAGATTAATTCGTAACAACCCGGATTTGAACAAGGATTATTTTTCGGCTATATAACGCTACTCTGGAAAGTATTATCTTCGTAATCAGCACTATCAAGAGGTAAACAAAATACTGAGCTAAAAAAATACAAAAATTAGAAAAAGTTGAAAATGCGGGAATAAGTTAATAGTTCACCGGATGGAGAAAAACTGGACCGCATTACGGTTGGAAGAGGTCGAACGAGGAGAAAATTGATGCGGATATAGGGTGAGAGAGTACTTTAATGCCTGCGACAAATAAAAAGGATTGAGTTAGAAAATGGGGCGAATCAGTTCCCTTGCTTGGAAAGAATCGATGGATAGAATAAGGATTCGACCTCATAAATGGGTGAAATTCAATAAAGAGGAACGGAAGCGATTTAAGAGGCAATGGGAGTCGTAGGTAGAGAGTTGTTCTTTACTAGCTTCGTTTCCATTGGGAAAAAACCTAATGGTGCATTTGACCCTTTCAGAGGGTGGGAAATATCGTATAGAAAAGGATATCTAACTTGGCGCAGCATACGTTTAGCCCGGAATCGAAGTCATAAGATGGGATCATATGTAGTTACGTCTCCAACATTCACTGTCGATGTGGAATCAGATGAAAATAGGTACCTTTATGGTATAAATAGGGTGAGATGTGGGATTGGAATTTCCATTCTTATGCTCTCATAAGAAATTGAATTCCAATATACAGAGAAGGCAAAGTAAAATGAGAATAATTTCAGTACTGTTCAATACAATCTTGGGTTACTTCATCGCATTTCAACATTTTTTCACTAAATCGATTTCTCAACGTGCTAAAAGGATCATTTTGTACTAATAACTCAATAAAGGCACATGGAGAAACAGAATAATTAGATCCCGTATAGTAGTGAAGTGACGTAATTATAATAACTTTTACTTGTAATTATCACGTAAAATCCGGCAGTACTCATTATCAAAGGAGTGAATAGCTATCATCCGTAGTAGGGGATCATGGAAAGTATTGGTAACATCCTCTATCTATGATTGTCGGCACGTTTGCGGTAATGTTTCACACCGCCCTTCTTTGAGGGTGATTTCTTGTTCTGGGTACTTATTCATAAGCTTCACATATTGTTTTTGATCCAAAAACTATTTATTTCGTTTTCTCTCTTCATTTCAACTTTTTAATTTTAGTTTTCCATATAAAATATACTCTTCATTGACGACAGGTTATTTATGTTATGCGTATGTGCGGGGTATTTCATTCTCAATCATTCCATAAATAGGACATTATTTACTTATTTAAATTGTGTTTTGAATGCTCAATTTAACTTCCGCATTTCTACACTGCATTGAACCACGTAAATAATCGTAAGTCTTTTACCGAAAGTCTTCCAGCTTGTACGCTTATTCTCTTTTTACGCTGTGTAATTTTAGGGAAAACGGAGGAACAAAAGCATCCTTGGGGGAAATTAGAATCCGTGACCCTCTCCGTAATCGAGGTACGTCTCATTATTCCTTCCACGGACTTTTCGCGAGCCTCTCTCCACTAATCAATTCTCAGCTTTCCCGGAAACATTTCCAGAATCCACGTCTTCCTCGTCTTCTTTCAACGGCCACACCCTAATCTAACCACCTCCTCTCACACTTGAGCTCCCATTTAGAAGCTCCATATCCATAGAACGCGAAAACCAGCGGGATGCTGGGATTCCGAACGTGAATGAAATTATGCTAAAAATATAAAGCTTAATCTATAGCAGTAATGTTGACTTACAGGAATTAAAGAGCCGCAAAAATAAGATGGGATGAGATGGACGGGGGACGCAGATGAAAATCTGAAAGAATAATGGTTGATTTTAGGTAATTTACAAATGCTATTAATAATGTATTAAACTTCAACTAGAACAAATAATTCGTTAAACGTAAGTAATTTTTCATAAAAAGTACAGCACAATTTGGGGTAAAATCAGTAATATTTATAAAATGTCTATCTCAGAGCTTGTCTATATTATTAAGAATGCAGCTAAAACTACTAACAGGAAAAAACAAGTAGCAATATTTAGAATAATAAAAAAAATCAAGGTCATTCATTAGGAGGGAATAAAAAAGCCAATTAAAAATTGAAACTGAATGAATATATATAAAATTAAAACTTCATCAAACAAAATCAAATCAATGAATTGGCATATAAATGAAAATACAACTGTTATACATTTTTCATATGACTTTGTATAGAAATACTCCCATAGAAAGTTTAAATTTCAAAATAAAAAAACAATACCTAAATAAAATATTACCTTTGGTCCATTTTGTAAGAAAATGAACATTGGGGCAAAATTTCAGCTAAGTAAAAATCAGAGGTAATGGGCTCGAAGAATCAACGACAAAGTTTCATGAAAAGAAACGTTAGTCCTAATATAAAATCTCAGAGTAACAAAAAACACCGTTCTGGGAAAAATCACTGCGAAAGAAACAAGCATAAACAAAGGTATTGGGATTGTGATAAATACGCGGTCAGCAGTAAGCCAAGCTTCCGCTTTCATTCGTAGAATTTATCATCTTCCATTTCCAAGAGAAAACATAATTGGTATTGTCTTGCAGTGGCTCCCGGATAGCCTGTTACAGTGATCAAAGCAATCTATTGTTCTCCAATGTATTTATGTTAGAAATTGAATTGCGTTATTGAACCAGATGAAAGAGAAAGATGCAAATAAATTTCCCATGAAATTGAATACATTCGTGATCATCCTAAAATTGCAAAACAATGAATATTTGACTGATCTGACTCTATAGAAATTCCAAATATCTACATTCTGGAAGAATTCTTAAGTCTAGTCAATCTGGATCCCCAAAACCTTCATATATTTTAAGAATTTTAATAATTGGAGTTTGATCAGCTGAATTCCTAGGATTTTTTTACCCAAGAAGAGGCATCAAAATTGTTTAAATCCTTTAGTAGTACATTATGTAATGATCAATAAATAAATAACAGTGCAATTGGTAAAATATGATAGAGTAACCTCGACAAATAATTAAATATTGGGTATGCATTTCTGAACGACACTCGGAAAAACTCGGCCGAGTCCGAAAATATTTACTATGAACGAAGGAAAAGTCGGAGAGGGATATCACATTGAATGAGATAGATAAGCCTAACCTAGAGATTGCGTGTAGTATATGGGACATGGGCGTAATGTGACTATCAGTGAGAAAGTACGACAATGATATGCATTATGTTTTTAAAGTACTGTTACAACAAATCAGCGAGCATTACTCGGATTATTCAGAACGCAGGAAGGGAATCTTTACAATACACATATAGATGATTTTAACCAAGGCTTAATTTACAGAATAAATTAGGAAAAAAACGATTTCAGATGTAGCTGATATTTCGAGTTCACCTATGAAGATAAAGGAAATAAATGCTAGAACAAGTTGCTACAAGAATTACATTTTTCCACGAACAATACTCGAAAGTAATCGATTAGGGAGGTAGAGTAATGGTGCATGAACATTTTCCAAGCGCCAAAAAATGGTTTGCTTTGAAAATATTTAGATTTATATCTATATCATTATAAAAATAAATTAGAAAAATTTCGGTAGTTTTCGACAACTTTCGTTGGAAAATTATACCTTAAAATATGTTTCAGGTTTGCTTCGTTTGCCTTTTTGTAGCAGGTCTTCATTTGCGACTTATTTTATTTCGTATAAGATAAATCATAAATTTCGTATAAGATAAATCATTTATTCATACAACTCTAATTCACACAAAACCACAGTCGCAATTGTAACCTTAAGTCCACCCAAATCAATACAATTAGGCGAAAGTAATCGATTGGGAAAGTAGAGTCATGCTGTACGCACCCCCTGCCATGCGCCGAATGACTGCTTACCTGGTTTAAAAATGGACGTAGATGGAGCCTCGAATTCCACAATTCCCTCAAGAGTTATTCGACATCCATCAGGATTCACAAGTAGTAGTGAACCAGGTGAAAGGAAAATCTTTATGCGACAATATTATAAAAAAACATGTCTCACCAAAGAAAGATTTTTCTGATCTTTAACTATAAACAAATCCTTTGATATTAACGTTTTCAGAGTCGAACATAAAGTGCAACAGTTTCCCTCAGTTTGCTCAGCAAACATAAAGGAGAGTAAAAGGCTTCTCCAGTGAGCAACGCGTGGAATTTTTCCATCGGCAGGTGACTGGATAACGAAGGTCCATGACGTAGCGAACGCTTTGCCAAAGCTATTGAATGGACGGAAAAGGACGGTTCGTTTATTCCCGGAGTTTACACGGAATTTTTCCGGGAGGAGCAAAGGGAAACCAATTTGGACGCTTTCCTCAATAACTTACTGTGACTGTGTATTAATGAAGGGACTTAAATCAGGGCTTATGAATTCGGTGTTTACTCTCCAATATATGTAAATTTCACGAGGTGAACAGTCCTATGCGCTGATCTGGTTACTGCTGAGCAAATTGCAGATGGAAATTCGCCGGCTACTTTTATGTTTTTCGCTTTTTGGTAGGCTTTTCCAATCTGGGCCGTTTGCTGGTGGATTTCTAAGGAAAGGGAGGATTCTCACAAAGAATTCGCAGAAGAGGAATTCGCTAGAAAGCAGGGAAAAAATAAAGAGCAACCTTTGTTGTCGCTGATGACAAATCGATTGCCTGAAAATTCTAGGAGAATACTACAAGCTTTTAATGATAGAATTTTTCGTTTTCGGAAATTTTATTCTTCCTTCTATGGAAACTCCAATTTTAAAGGTCAATTGGTTCACTCAAGGGCAGAACGAACAAAGTTTCGCTAATAAAAGAAGCCGAAATAGGAAAATCCAGATTTATAAATATAGAAGTTCTTTAGCTTTATTAGCACGCATTGTACGCTGTGTGTCTGTATGCACGAGAGGAAAATTGTAATATGGTTAATAAAATTATTTTTTTGACCGAAACAGAGGAAAACTGTGTTCGTTTTAATTCATCCTTTCTCTCTTTTCCCAGAATAAATATACGAACAGCATATCAGCTGGAAAGGGTAAAGAATTTGTACTTGTTAACGAATATAGACGTTTTTTTCCTTTGTTCTTAGGTATTAGGGTTCTATTAGATTTTATTTTCAGCAATGATATTTGAATTAACAAAAAATAATTATCTCTAATATAGAGTGTACTATTTAAGGAATTAATAAATAATGCAAAAATTGATATTTCTTCAGATGATTTTACTTTCAAATTTATATATTTTTAGTAAAGGTTGATTTCAAATTAAATCAGCGATAATAGAGCTTATTAATACTTAGAGAAAGAGAATCAGTCACAAATATCATCATTTGATAACAAATAGTTAATTACTGATAGCAATTTCAATTCGATTTATAGCAGTAATTATTAATTATTAATTAATAAATAAAAGAAATTCTTTTATAATAGCAATAATTTACTAATAATTTTCGTTTCCTTATTCTAGGAAACTCTATGCAATGGTTCACTTCTAAAAATATATATTATTTTTGCATTTTGTAAGGCAGTGAATTGAAATCAGCTGCTGACATCGGTTAATATATATTTTATTTATCTGTTTTAATTGTATCAATGACACGAAATATTTTAGGATTTTTTTAGTATTTTATTGGTAAAATGTTTTTTAGAGATCCCTAGTCAGCCAAGAGGTTCGTTTGCTTCGGCAGAAAATGGAGTTCCCGGTAGAGGCCGAGATATTGGCCCAGCATCACGAAAATAACTAAACTGTTTTTTGATATAATTAGTAACGAGACTGAATGGTTTAGAAAAGATGAATACGGCGTCGCAGGAGTCGATGCGGTGACCACGTTTCACCCACGGTGAATGTCGCCTAGCTAAATAGCCCATTTTCTCAAAGGGATGAGGCACCGTGTACTTTTACTTTGATATCCTTTTTTCGTTGCGCATGCGCAACAGATAAGTAGCAGCATATTCTATTTTGTATATATACCACATTAAGTCATTAAACATAATGATGTATGTTTTATTAACTTGTTGAGGACTGTCCTCCTGGATATACTAATTAGGAAAATCAACAATTTCCTATAGGATCCATTTCCACGACTGAATTTGCTACCTCTATTACAAGGTGATTTTAACCTTTAATATGAGTTATTTACTCATAAATATTCAAGTTCAGAACCGAGTTAAACTTTTAAGCTTAAAAATATGGCCTAGAGAAAATTTCTAAACTTCCGTACATCCACTCTTTGAATCAGCTATATTCTTAAGCGTACATAAACTAGACTCAACCATAACAAAGTGCCAATCCTTATCTCTAGCATTTTTAGATAATTTAAAATCTTCATAAAATGAAAAGTAATAAATTAGGGGGACAAAAAACAACTGTCTGTTAGGTAATCAGCCTGAAAGTCTAACTAACTAACTAACTCTAACTTTAAACCAGGAATAAGGCTAGGCTTACGATTTACCATGAAAAGTGAGGAAGTTTTTCCTTACTTTTCACTGAATTGAGTTAGAATGGAATGAGACCTCGCAGGCGAAGAGCTATAATCCCATGAATAGAACTTTTCATGGAACTCATAGAAGTAACAAGAATTAAAAGCGTAATTTAGCATCATTCAAACCTCAGTACCTTTCATAATATTACAAATATAATCCAGGTTCAAAAATCTTATAAGATGAATATCAATTCATTTCTGAATTGATTCCATGTATCACTGATTCCATTCAACTTCCATACATTCATCGCCTCGATATCAAGAATTTCAATTGGAGTTAGGGCTTTCATGACTTTTCCTTTTTCAACATCCATTCATAAAAATTCGTAAGAGCATTTGATTAAGTAAATCACATATCTTTCCAAAAATACTTTGGCCTAAAATATGGTCATATTGATTTACTCTTTAGATCCCTTCCTATGTATTACATTTGAATTGATATCCGAGTTTTGGTTAGATCAACTATTTAATTGGGCCGCTCTGATTTTCCACGATAATCCATTTGATTCTTGATGGTTCATCAAAAAAAGTTTAAATACATATTTTGGATCAATTAGAAATCGCTCGCTTTGAAATCGGTGTCCATTTGAACCTTTTAAGATTCGTTATTTTGTAATAGATCTTAATCTTATTCTGCAAAAAATAGAATTGAAAGATTTTAAGGAGATTAACTACAAATAACATTGAAATTGAAATATATGCAAGCAAAATGATGAACAAGAAGTCAAAAATATTATCGGATAATGAGTGACTATCTAAATGAGCAACAGAAAAATTATATGGCGTACTTAAAAGATTGTCGACAGATTATATATTACGAATATAACAGAAAAATGCATGTTTAATAGCAAGGAGTATAAGATAAGTATCATTCGTTGCGATACAGTCGCACAGCGAAATAAAGTTAAAAGCACTACTACGATATTCTCGTAAAGAATGCAAATAATTTTCTTAATTTATCGAATCCTTGAAGAATAGTGACTGTTAAAAACAATTTGAAACTTTGAATAAATATATAAGCGCGATTTTCATTCAAAGGTTGCTATTTATAACGCCTCATTAATTTCTTTATGAGGCAATAACGACATCCGTCTAAAACTTATGCTTAGATATGCTACATACTTTGCGATCAAATTTTATGCTACAGAATGGCCGATAGGAATAGATAAGAGATTACATCAAAAAAATTCTATGTTCGGTCAATCTCTCAATTTTTTTTATTACTGAACCTCCAATAGGGTTCTAATTGTGGTTACCGTTGTTTGTGTTTGCAAGAGTGGCCTCTTAAGACCAAAATGTTCGTAATTAAGCCTTCATTGTTATTATCATTATTTCTGTCTTCTCAATTCCACAAGGTTGGTGAATACGATCAATAGAATAACATTTCAAAACTGTCCTCTTAGGGTTGTTTGTCTTCCTGACTGGAAAAGGTTAATTGTAAGAATTGTCTCTTTATACCATAGTTTGCTTATTATACTTTTCATTATCATAATTATTTTTAAAATTAGCATGGTTAGTGAGCTTGGTATAAAAATCGCATTTAAATAATCGTATTTATTTCACAATTTTCTCTCATTAACAACTATTATTTGCTCTCAGAAGCAATAATCTTATTCATTTTATTTATTTATTATAATACATCAACAAGTAGCACAAGGACGGTTATAGTTGACGATCATTAATAATAATAATGATAAACTAATTAACAAAAATAATATAAATAATAACATAAATGGACGAGATTACAGGGATCAGAGTTACAGTTCCAAATCAGTCGCTGGGAACCATATTTATGATATATTTAAGAAGTAAGTAAAATAGATCAAAGTGAAGTTTTCTAGTGGATAGGGTAAAAATAATTTTGTTGATTTCTTATCTCCACCCAAATAGAAAGTAGGCGTCCAAATAAGGGCTACAATATACCGAATTAAAACACTTCCTGAAAGAAAGGAAGGCCTGGGAGAAAGCGCCATAAATTCATCCCCGGGATCGACCAATCCTTAACGCACGGCGTCATCTGCAAATTGATATTAGCTCCATAAATATTTCACCCGCAAAAAGAAGCAGCATCCCCCGGAAAAGGGACCGGAAAAAATCCGGAGACGGTCGCGAAAGGTAAACGATGTTACCGAAGGGAAAAGAAATACGCTAAACGGAACGAATTTATATAAGAAGAGTACCTGTTATGATGGAGGAAAAAGATATAAAAATCTCCTCCTCGGGAAAGGGAGCAAAAATTTCGGGATTTCTCACGAGCGAGACTGCGGATGAAAGGTCGCTTTTGGCGCGGGATGGAAAAAAGTGGAATGATGAGGGGATCTCTTTCTTTTTCCCTTCCATTTCTGTTTGTCCTTCTTCGTTGTGAAAGACTGCGGGGGGGAAGCCCCGGTGATCGGACTCCGAAAAGTGGGAGGCGCCCCCTTGGCAGAAAGTTTCCGAAGAAAAGATACGTTCCGTGCGGAGGACGATTGGAGAAAAGAGGGAAACATATTGGAGAGTGGAGAAGGAATATAATCCACGAGTAGGAAAAAGGTAAACGCCTCTCCACCCCTGGGAGAAGTTTAGACTTAGACTAAAAACAACTTTCCCATTTTTTCCTCTCTCCCGTCGGGTTCCCCCGCGGAGGATAACTTGATTTAATTATTGAACATTCGAGATTCTCTTTGAAAGTCTTGTTAAAAACATTCTTCTGCGCGAGGAAACCTGATTACGGGTGAAAGTCAGGTTGAGGTCTCTGGTGAAATATGCGACGCAAACACCTAGGGAGGATGGGGTGATTCCGCTGCGCTATTGGACTAGCGAGGCTTTTTGCGCGTTATTACCCGAGTGTAATTCGAGGCGGGGCTTTTCGGAAGTTGATTAAAGCGGTGCGTGTGCGAGGCTAAAGCATTAGCGGATTTCTGGGGCAACTTCTTCTCCGGAACAATAGCCGTGCGCGTGGGTGGTGAACTTTGACGCGATTGCTCTCTTTTCGATTTTTTACGGATTTCTGTTGTGATGATTCTAAAAATAGATGCCAAAGTGTACGGATTTTGAGTGCTTGGTTAAAAGGGCGCCCTAGATTGACCTTGTCATCTTTTATCTCCGAGAGACGATACATGCCCAAAGTATATACCTCCGGGTATGTTTATGTGCCTTAAAAATCTCTACTACCAAGAGCAAGTACCCTAACTTCTTCTTAACCCTTAAGAAGTCGCACTAATTACTAATACTTAACCAAATAAAAATTTTTAACGAAATTATTATATTTGGAGGTTCAGTCAATCAAATAAAATACAGATTGACAGAATAAAAAAATTGGCAGAGACTAAAGTTATCTCTTATCAATACCTATCGGTCATTCTTTAGCATAAAATAAAAGAACGAAATTAGTAATACAAGAGAATAAATGAAGCATGTAGGGCGCCGAATAGTCATGTGGACAGGTGTTCCCCTTTGACGAAAACGTTCCCGGGTTCGATTTCCGGTGGGAACAAATATACGAAATGACCTAAGCTGTCGAAGCACTTTTAATAATGTTACTACTACTACTGAAGCCTGTACTATTTTCCACAGTTTATTGTGAACGACCTATTTCAACGATATATCAATCTTCAGAAGATGACGATGTATCATCGAAACCGGTTTCTTAAAATAAACTGTGGAAAATAGTAAATGTTTCATTTATTTTCTTGTGGCGGAGTTCCATAAAACAACGCCTTCCTCCGCGGAATTTGAATTAGTGATACCTCAAGGTAAGTGTACCTTATTCCTTCTAAATATTACTAAATCATAAACTTTAGGAAGTATAATATGAACCCGTTTTTTTGATACATCGAGCTTTGAAACTGTCTTTTATCCTGAAAAATATCACATTTGGATCAATTCAATGATATTTCCTCGACTCTAGGTCACTGGTCGTTTCCTCAGAATTCCACCCCAGAATTTTCCCCTCCGTCTTCCTTCTTTTTAACCGATATCCTTCATTGGTTTAATTTACCGGTCTCTCCGCTCTCAAGATACATCCCCTCAGCCTCTTTCATTTCTGCAATAAAAAGCCTTTCATCTCCTCCTTTATTTGATTCTTCCTCATATTTTTTCCTCTTCTCTCAACTCGCTTATCCTAATCGAGATCAAAGCCACATCCAAAAGATTCTAATCTTTTGAGCCCTTCCATCCAAGTACACATTTCTCACCAATGGTTTAAGATGCCGTAGATTGAGGTTTTTGAACCTCATTTCCTGATATTTTTATCTTAGGTATCCAACTTCTGCGACTAGAGATAGCTCCACTACCTGAAGATTTTAAATTACATTTTTGTGATACATTTACTACAGGATGGAAAAACAACGCCTTCCAAATGAACATAAATCTATCACTGTAGTTCTATAGTTTGTATTCCTCTAGATTGAGCGGTTCTAGCACATTTGATTTATCTAACAACTCAATTAATTTCCATCGAATCCCTTTCCACATTACTACATGTAT
Source organism: Sympetrum striolatum (assembly GCA_947579665.1). Taxonomy (NCBI): domain Eukaryota; kingdom Metazoa; phylum Arthropoda; class Insecta; order Odonata; family Libellulidae; genus Sympetrum; species Sympetrum striolatum. The sequence goes on along the minus strand of OX388348.1, from coordinate 13,728,455 downwards.
GATATTCACAAGGAGGATAACCGTTCCAATAACTCCCACTTCTTAGAATTCAAATTATTTCCTTTTATGATTCCTTCTGCTCAATAATTAACTCGCAATCATACCATTTTTAAATACAATTAATTAGTGCAACAAGAAATAATAATGCATATTTAACTAGAATAAGAGCACTCACATTATTGTTGATGTTTTGCTGGTAATTTTGGAGTTCATATTATTAAGATATGACTGCTATCTAAGTTATAAATACAAGATTTTTGTAGAGAATAAGCTATAGTTCATTTACAGCATAGTTGTTTCTGATGAGAAGTAATGTCGGGTCGTTCTTTAAGTAATTCGGGTTATTCAAGGAAGTTTAAATAATCGAGAGCTGAATTTCTTCTTAAACCCAAGTAAACACGTTACAATGAAATCGAATTCGATAAAGAGGTGTTTGATCGATAAAAATAATGGTGTATATATTACAAATATGGATTTTTAAATCTATCTAATAATGAGCTCCATTAATTTGCCCATTTTTGTTTATACGTTGCTGTGTGATAGTTGTTGTGGTTGAATAATTAAAATCTATTCAAAATAGACCCAAGACAGCGGTGAAGAAGTATAATGTCTCGTGTAAATTTCTCAACCTTAAAATTATACCTTCACTGATAATATGAATTTTTATGGGTTAAAAAACAAATTTTTCCAAAGCATCAAAAATGAGGAGTATTTTGCCCCGAAATTTTATCGATATCAACATCTTCGTGAATATCCCACAAGCAGCCTTTTGGCGTGTGGCAAGGGTTTTTAATATACCGAGCGTTCTTGCTAATTCTTTTATTTCTTACAATCCCGTATCTTTCACGGAAAGTATCCTTTAGAAAACATGTAGGAGCTCCTGTTTCTATCATTTTACCCTTATTATCGGATAGGTCGAAGTAGTAGAGGATCACATAACACCAATTTAGTCTACCGCAAACTTAATTACCCTGAAATTATCAAGCGATCGCAGTCTAGCTTCAAATCTCTTCACTTAAAAAGATCACCAACCTGCAATAGGGAGCATTTTCATAGGGCTTGCTTTTTATCGTAAAATGTTCCAATAAAATGTCTATTTCCTGCGGTATTTCTCGTGTTCAATTTTAACCTCAATTTAATCGTGTTACAGCAGAGCAGCCTTTCCACTCGGTAAGTTCCTAGGAAAGACGACATTGAATTTCCCGGTGAAATCTCTAGTCAAAATTTTTACGCAAATCCAAATGTAAAATGAAAGAAATGGGTATCCTTTGTTTGTTGCGCTATCAAATTTCCAGGAAAATCGCTCCTCTTAAATTTTACCTGGCAGTTGTATCTAACGATCCCCTAAAACACCTGAACGGGACGGAAACAAAAAACTCCGGATCGTCATTTGCACTGTAACCATCCTATTACCGATAATCGATGGGTTTTGTGCACGGCGTACACCCCACTCTTCTTCCCGCGCGAATTCATTAGTGATCCCGTCTCATAATGTGCTTTGATAATGATAGGCGAACGGGAAACGACCGCTAAAGGGAAAATTTCCCCTTTATGTGACGCACGAATTGCACGCCCTTCAAAATGCATGGGCACACGATATCCCCGTTCCAGACATAATGCGTGAAATATGCAAAACCTCGTCACAATGCGATCAACGGGAATTTTTGCTGAATAACGTTAATATTGTATGGACACATAATCGTATTAGGTTTATAATGTAAGCTTGTGTGTAAAAGTTTTATGTAATGAGTTGGAAGATAAAAGAAAAGGGTGTAATGAATCAGGGGTTGATTTATGTTGTCAAAGGGTCGAAGAGCAAAGACCAGGTGAAGCGTTTCATTAAGAACATCAGAGCAAAAATTTCAATTTTTAGTACATAGGTATTTAAGCTATAGAACATGCAGTCGCTTTATGTAAGTAATAAAAAATATTAAGTTTCAGTAGATTTTGCATACCTATCTATTACTTGTATTTATGGACGCCATTCTATTGTACTAAACTCTGCCACCTGGTGTATACCTATCTGCAGATTTAACGTATTAATAACATTTACCTACTATGTGAATCGTAGTGTTATTAAAATTGCTTCGACAGCTTAAGTTATTCCGTGCACCAGCTCCCACCGGGAATCGAATCCGGGACCTCTTTCACCGAAGCCGAACAAGTTAGCGAGACTCAGTAATGGAACAATTTTCCAATAAAGACATACATCTACTCCATGAAATTATGAATAATTACACAAGATAGTCGACGTTCTTCCTTGCGGCAATGCACAAGTAAAAGACAAAGACTTTGAAACTGTAAGTCATTGAGAGCTTCTAATTAAAACCGAGGCCTTTTATAAGGACTGGCGCGTATTTTTCTTATTTATAAATTTCACCTGTTTTAAATTAAAGTTTAGAATTTAGAATTATTAATGGTCCGTTACAAAAGTACATTTCACGGAAAAAAACACAGGGTGTAATTAATACATAAAAGATATCAAATCTCCATTAGTAGGTTATAATTAGATATGGACCATATGTGATCCTATGTATCTCTATTTCAACTGATGAACAATTTAATGCATTAAAAATTCCTGAAACAAAAACAAAAAATAACCTCGATATTGGAAGGCGTGACTTCATGGAAAACCATTAAAAGCAGAATGATAATAATATTGATAATACTTCGTATTTGTCCACAGTATATTTTAATTAACATTTTGAAGATTTAAATTCGCTTATGAAACTGGTCACCTATTAAAATACGTTGTGGAACAATACGACGCATTATCATTCTGCTCCAAAAATTTACCTTTTCTGAATGACAAATATTCATTCCGAACTCGCTGTTTTAATTCGGGATAAGCACCTTTTTCCGTTTTTCACGAAAGCATCCCCATTCAGGAATATATGCGAAGTTCACTTTTATCTTTGAAAACTTCTTCGTTTAACATAATAAATTTCCTGGTGATATTCTGGTACAATTTTTTCCTCTGGAAACTAGTAACAGACACAATTTCAAGTACATTTCCTATGGACTATGTCCATTACTATTACCATTTTTATGGACTACTGGAGTAAAAAAAACACCTCATGGGCTCCAATGATATTTCGTCACCGCCATCGCTCGACGGCACAATATTCTTCAACTTCTCCCAAAATTTCCAATATAAGACCTTCTCTTTTACACCTTCATAACTGGCCCTGCCTTTATTTCAATGGAGCCTCCCACCTTTCTGTTTGTTCTTTCATGGCGTCCTCATCCTTTCGTTGGCAATCAATCTCCCTCGAGATTTGAACAAGCCACTTTCTCTTTGTCTTCCACTTTTCTTTGATCCGAACACTTTCCTCGTTTACTGCGCCGAACACCTCTTCATTTGTTTTAGGCCACCTTTTTACTCTAACGCATTAACTATCATCTCATAGCGGAAGGATCTTCTTTTTCTATATCCTATCTTCCTCAGACCCATAGGATTACCTTAAGGATTAGAATTTACCTTCTAGAAGTAAGGCCGGTAATCTTCCGTGTCGGCCTAGATGCCTTGTGATTAAAAGTAACAAGGCGTCCGGCGAATCTCTAAGAAAGCTAGGCCTTAAAATTATGTATGTTGAATGAAGTGATGCATGTATGAAGAATGAAGTATAACAAAAACTGAATGAATATTTAAAATTTAAACAATTGTAATGAATATTGCATCAATTTTTAGTAATCCCCCATAAATAATAATAATTAAGAAATTTTAATAATGAAATAATATCTTCACCACTAATAGTTTTTCATTTTGGGAACCTGCTGACGAATGTAAGCTTTGGCAGGACCCTCACGAAGTAACTTCTTCTTTTATTTTCTTCTTTTTATTTTGACATTAGATACGTACTGTTTTTGTAAACAAATCACTTGCATACCTTTCTGTCATTCCTGTATAATGTTGCATCCTGTAATTGTTTTATTTTGTAATACATTTTTTTATGGAAAATATGAAATGAAGTCTTTTAGGGAGGGAAAAAAAATAAACTGCTAACACAAATGAAGTAGAGTTTGGTTATTAAAATGTAAGATAGCAATTATCAGGCAAACTATAACAGATTACGGTGAGCTTCAGATTAAGCAATCCTATTTATCCTGTGTGCTCACGCAAATAAGCGAGTGGTTAGGAATAAATTTGTAGGATGAGAGAACATTTTTAAAAATGTATTTTTTTGACTCCTGAAATTGGATTAAATGACAACAAAATTAATATCGACATCTCAGTACGCCTGCTGATCCATTCCGAAACTAAACCCAAATTCTATTATTTTCGATGAGACAAATTCTTCTTAAGAAGTAAAAAAACTTGACATATAAGATTTAGAACTTACCTTGTATAGAGATATAGATTACAGACAACGTTGAATTCATAGAAGTGAATCCGTAATTTCTTTTTAGCTAATAAATCTGCTGCGAGTTGAAGAGCTTTTATTGAGTTCCAAACTTGAACGAGCTTATAGCAACTGTAACTTAAACTCATTACAGCTGCCCACGTAACGTTAAGATCTACGAACTAATATGGATTCCTAAGAATGTACTAGGAAGTCACAACTCTTCATTCAGAGCGTTTGCAAAGTATAGTCTCACTCGTTCAAAAATTTTTAGCAGCAAATGTATTCTAGGAAGGCGTAGAATTACTATACCTACAATAATAATAATAATAATAAAAGGCCTTTATTCGGGCGAGATTGAGACTAGAAAGTCTCTTCTTACACCTAACCCACAATGACCCACAGCCTGAGCAGATTCTAAAAAACAACTAAGGAAAGAGAATTTAAGTATCATAGTTGATATAAGTTTTATAAGTTATATAAGTTTTATAAGTTGAGAATAACAGTTTATTAAAATATTGATACAACCCCCGCTGATGTCTGACAGAAAATTGCTCGAGAAATAAATTTAAATTGCGTGCATCCACTACTATACTTCGTCAGACGCAGGGATAAATGGGTAGATGAGGAAATCAAAGTCTTTAGGTACTATATAATGAGGAGAAAATGAGACAGGAAAGTCTCTTCTTCAATCTAACCTGTTATCAATAATATTTATCCAAAAATAAAAATATATAAGTCAATATAAACAGTGAAAAATACTTTCAAAGGAGTGGATATTAAAAAAAATTTTAGGTAATATCTAGGAAAAATTATCTATTGTAGGAGAACCCCTGCGAAGGGTTAGTGTGAGCAACCTGCGTAAATCTACTTATTTTTACCTAATAGACGTACAAGAAATCTTTGTGTAACATGGAAATCACAGAAATCACAGTAAAGTGGGATTATAAGGAGAATTTGGATTATCTAAGAAAAGAGGAAGGGTTAAATCAGGTACTGGTTAAAACCAGTACCTGATGACGTCACACTGTGATGAAACCAGTTGTGCAGATTAAATAATAAAATTTCTCTTTTGGGGATATCCTACTGTATTTTTCCTTCCTCTGTCGTGGTCAATTGGATATTAGAGAAATGTACGAAAGGGTAAAAGGCAGTTATTTATTGGATTACGTTATTCGAAGCAGTTATTATGTCTGATTCGAAAGCTGTACGGGAGCGAAATAAGAAGAATTATAATAAATAAATGAGGTAAAGGACATGCTTAATATTAGGAAATTCTTTACTGACAAGAGGAAAACCACAGATGCGTAACAAATATTTACTGAAGACTGCTAAGTTATGTCTCTAAAACAATAGAAATTTGCCTGATTTTTGTCAACAATAGCCATTTGTTTATAAAAAAATTTCATCTGAAAATCGGACTTAGGCAATCATGTAACACAGGCGCATTAACATGTAGCCCGTAAAATTTTCTTGTAGAAAAACGACTATAAGAACACAAAGATGTAAAAGTATACTGGTGAAAGGTAGGGGAACTAAAACAAAGACCATATCACGATGTTTGAAAACAGAAATAAACCCATTTGTTTATGCTAATTTTGCGTATGAAAATCAGGCATAGGCAATCATGCAATTCAGGCAACATAACATGTCGTCTGTGAATTTTCCTTGTAGAAAAAGGACCGCAAGGAATGCAACAAGGATGTAAACGTAATACTGATGTAATGTAGACGAGTCAAAACAAAGACCGCACCACGGTGTTGGAGAACAGAAATTAACCTCGGGAAAGCAAAACCCGAAAAAAACCGGAACGGATTTCATAATAATCCTAACGAATCCCGGACGGAGAAGCAAACACTCGGGATGTTTGGGAAAGAAAGTAAAATTAATGCGAAGAAAGGAAAAGGCGGGCGAGCGCCGGGTAGAAAGTTCGCTCCATTGCCCGGGAAACTTCGGGGGCGAAAGAGTTTCGCCAGCGGTCATTTGAGTGCTCGATGCGGTAGAGCCTCATTGTCTTGCTCTTGCAGTCAATTAGAGCGGGGACTTCTCCGAAACTCCACTTCTTAGAGGGAGCCTTGATATGAGAGAAACTGTGAAGGTGATGAAAACGCAGTCCTTCTATATTTTAGGTGTCGAGTTTTCTTTGGAACTTCGCCGGGGATCAAAATTTCGCTGGTGTTTAAAGGTATTTGCGGGTTGATGTTAATGTTTATCTAATCGGAAGTGTATGATAACGTGACTAAGATTCCGTGGATTTAATTAGCTTCCTCAGATCATTCCAGCTCCCGTTAAGTTCGAGAAGACTTGTTGTAGACTCTCAGGAATTAAATTGAGGTCTAGCGTAATGAGAGGAGAACTGAAATTTGAACGGCGGAGAAGTATTCTAGTAGGATAATTAACAATAGTAAGATACTTTGTCTTCTATTTCTCTTATCCATTTTCTTACACATTGTTTAGTGAATGCATGTGGATAAAGGCTATATAAGAATACATTTATACTGGCTGTATAAATGCTTCAAAAAAGTACTTGTAAACATTTTTTCTTGAAAATATTAATAAGTAAAGACCTGTCCACCGTTGTTGAAACAGACCACCCACTCTTAAATGACCTTTTTATATATACATATAAAATTTTCAAATCGATTTTTGTCGGTGTAGCTGTACCTTCGATTTTTTACATTTTTTATATGTTGTACATACAACCCTCCTCTACAATCTGAAAAAAATTGGCGAGGGTTATATTTCATTTAAGAAAGAAAAACATTTTTGAGTATAGGCGTGACGCTCGCCGCGGCTCCGCGTCGTCCGGTCGCGCGCTGAACGTTCGGAAGTGTGGATTCTCATATCTCAGCACGCTTATTCTTCCATCTGCTTTTCACCAATTTTAACTGTTCAACCAATATTAACCGACCCTTTAATTCCCTTCACCCTTGCCGACTGATGAAACCAATGGGAGTCGTTACACTCCGGGAAAAGAAAGTCGCTTGGGCAGACTGAACGAGACGTTACAATCCCTCGATCAAACACCTATTTAAAGCAAAAAATGCACAGATCAAGGAAATATCTGGCGAGGAAATTGAAAAAAAGCCGTAGACCGTAAGTCGATTAATGGAGAATTTTGTCCTTTTTTCTAAGTTTAGTTAATCGCTGTGATCTTTAAAACGCTGCTAATAAATGAGTGATGAAGAATTACGGTATTGAATACACAAAATATGATGTTTATACAAAAACAATTTCATTTTTACTTCGAATTTCTAAATTCCGAGCAACGCAAGCAACATCTATGACAATCGAGCCACTGCTTAAGGAGTAAACAATTGTAAAAATCGTTGTAATGGTAGTTTTTTTCAATTGCATTACAACATCTTTATCGTTTTCATATCGAAGAGATGCCCAATTCATAAAAAACTGTCTTTGGTTAGTCGTGTAGGTGCTTAGCTCCTAATCTTACATAATCTACTCTATTCTCTAAAAAGTGTCCTTTTTGAAAGAGAGATCAATAGTGAAAAATTACAGAACTGTAACGTCATTCAAAACTTAAATATACTGTCACATTATTTATAAAGTAATAACTATTTAACCTGCCTATGCAAAAGTGAGAGTTTTACTTTTTGTTCAATCCTTAGACAATATTGAGTGAAATTTCCTCAAAAGTGAAACGCTTGATGGCGTCACAACAACTTTGAGTGACGCACACCTTTTCGTCGGAAAATTTTGTCTCCTTTCTCCTCAAAGCTTTTCTCACCGACACTCCAAGTCTCTGCTCTAACTGATACCTCTCTTAGCTGAATCGATAGGCACTTCGGCGAGAGATATCTGATGGGATCTCTCATCTATTAATCCAACCGGCAAATATGAAGTCAAGCCCTTTCAAGGAGCGATCTCTAACTCTTAACTTTCACTATTTTATACAAGTATCTCCAGAGAAATTATTATAAAATGAAAAAGTACGAATTTACTGATGGTCCCGTTTATTCTAGCGGAAGATTAAACACGTTTGCAATATTGACGTATTTCGAGCCAAGAGTATCCAGGGACCGAGGATGCAAAATCGGTATTTTTAATGATTCAGGACTAATACAGAATACAGCCAGAACAAATAGATGCTCGAGATGTTTCATTGCGTAGAAAATTTAACTAACAAGATGCAATATTTCCGTCAGATAAAAATGTAAAGAAATCTTGTTGAATATTCATACATCAGCTTAAACTTCTATTACTTCTGAAATGACTCCTGAGATAATATGAGGTTTTAAATATTAATGCCTCTACTAATACGACAATATGACGGCAATGGAAAAAATGATAATATGAGGTTCATCGATAAAATAAATACAGTAGATTTCCTAAAAATGACAAAGATCAAGGCTGAACTGCATTTTATATCATCAAACCTCTAAAAAATTAAAACAGCTATTCAATCAACAATAAATACCTTTTAACGAAAAACACCTCTCCCAGAACTGAAATATTATAAAACATACAGGAGCAGAGAGGAGTCAACACATAAGATACAAACGCTGATAGCAAGCAACACTCGTTATTAATAATATTATTTTATTTGCTATTAAGAATAAATTCATAAGGTAAGAGAAAAATCATAAAACAAATAAAAGCAAAAACGGAGTTGATGATGAAAACAAAGTACTGAAATGGATAAAAAATCAACAAAATCAAATACAAGATTTATCCATGTTAGAGAGAGAGAAAAAAATTGAGTCGAAAAGAGTAAAATCTAGTGATTCCTGATAAGACTGGTTGACTGAATTAGTAAAAGCAAACGAAGAAAATCTCAAAGAATTAGGATCGCCAAATGCACAGAACCGAGATGCTATCAGGAAAATCACACAAACCCAGGATTTTGAGGAAGTGGAGAAGATGATCAAATATAATCAGCAGAGGTCAGAGTGGAGGAAATCAATCATTTGTTACATATTGAAATAATACTGGCTAAAAGAAAAGCTGAGAAATTTGTACTCCAAGTGATCCTTTCTTACCTTAGAAAAAGGGAGTATCACTCCCGAAATTACTAACGAAAAATTTACTTTAAACCCAAAATATCTTCATCGACTTGGAAGTGAGAATACCCAGTTCAAGGGTAATTCAATCAGCCATATGTACGACAACCGATGTATTTATTTAGGACTGTCTTGCCATATTAGTATGATGGTTATAGTAAAGAGTACTCATTTATTCAATGCTCAAATTCAATGTATTTAAACAATTTATTTAAAATGGAAATAAAAGTAATTATTTGCCAAAACAGGAATAGTTTTAATGGGCAATTGTATAATATATTCAATAATTTCTTATATTGAAACGCTTTTTCTACATTTTGTCACACATACTTACCTTATCTATACAAGTTTCTAAGATGCAGATTTCTTTACAAAATCCTCGAGAGATTTTCGTCCCTTATTTAAACCTTAATGCCCCTTATACTATCTTGTGGGCCATATGCTGAATAAACTTGACATTTTTTCCTATTTAATATAAGTATTATTTACCCTGAATATGTACTCCTAATTCGTATTATCATAAGGAAAATAAATCAAGTTATCTATGATATTCTCAACCTCCCTTAAAACTTCACAAAACTTAAGCTGAAACTTACCATCTCGAAGCGATCACATACTAACGCCGCGCATCCATATGATGAAAGTTCATTCTCTTTTTAAACTTAGATAATGGCCATTATAATGGTAACCGAGTTTCGACAATGAGACATCCATGAACTCTTTCTCATAAGGGTTATCAAAAGGCCAAAAGCGCCTTTGTACCGTGAATGATATCATTATAAAGTTTTCGGCTGCTTCTTTTGAAGTAACGAAACATTCACCTCCTCACAACAAAAAGATGATATACTGCATTGTGTGGAGATACCTAGCCCCATAGTGATAGCGTAAATCTGAACTAAAGAATAAATTGAGATTCATTATCAATTATATCAAATGATATCACCTATCAAAGAAGGGACACGTGATAGGGTCTGAAAAATGCCAAACTACTTCTATCCTAACAAGGGAATTGAGCGGAGTAGATAAGAGTTAATTAATTCCTTTTAAGGAATTTATAAATACGGGCAGAGACATGTTAAATTATTATTTACAACCAAGGTAGTCAATAAAATTGAGTGAGTTGAGCTAATAGAGTACTTGAGTGGTGTTACCTCGAAAGAATTGGAAGAATTCAAGAGGGGCTAGAAGAATTACAGTATTTTAGATAGTACTGCTTAGGTAAAGAGAAATAATGACGCAGGCCCTTAGAAATATATTAGGAAATAACTAGAAATATCCTTAGTTCCGAGAGATGTGTCATGCATATGAAAAACGTATCTATAAAGGGTAGGAATAACAATTTTAGAGGCAATCAAAAGGTTAGACCGATGGAGATCTTAACATAGAGGGTAATTAACGGACAAAATGAAACAAAATGCTAACTCGTACCACATGAGTATTTATAAGGCTACCCAGGTTTCCACGCGTCAATTCGTCATCAGGCCTGATTATTTAGCCTGATGATGAACGTCAAAACATGGGGTACCTAATAAAGTCTTCTTTGGTTCAGATAAACGTTTTTTTTTCATTTTCAGTTCGTTTTGGCTTCGTACCACAAAGACTTGCCAGAATTTATTGACATTATCAAGGGTAATCATATTTTGCTAATAAGGTTATAGCAAATCAACCCCATATACGAATGGCAACTCCGTAGATTAAAAATTATTGCCTTCGAACTAATAAGAACAAATACAGTGTCCAAGCCGCAGTATCCACTGCACAGCACAGATACCCTTATTAGGGTGGATCTAAATTAAGTTTTCTTTTTTCGAAAACGATCAACGGTTAGTGCTTAACGTTAGCAAAAAAGTGAACCACCCGCATTACCGATATAATTTTCTTTCCAAATCAAATACTATCTTATAAGAGAAATTTCGCCTCGAAGTTTCGGAATTTCGATATGAAACGCCAAAATTACCAAAATTTCTATTTCTGTATATTTTGCGTTCTTTGACGAATTTTGATGAACTAAGAAACCTATTAGGTTGATTCATAATCTATTATTATAATTAATACTACGCAACATAGAAGCAATATATGTATTTCATTGCCATCAAATCACTTAGAAAACATTAAGAAAACATCAGGAAAAATTGCAAAAATTTGACATTTCCATAAAATTTTAAAATTTTGGCTAAAAATCGCAATCTAGGGAAAAAATGCGATCGAGTTGAAATTTTTTATGAGTTATAAGGACCACTAGCCACAAACTTTAAGCACCAGCCATTGACCAATTTCGAAGAAAACTTTTTTTGATTCATCCCAACCCTTATCCTATTTTGTGTTCCTATCTACGTTTTATGTAATATTGACTATGTACAGGATTAATAGTAGTTATGCTTTAAATATGTTTACCCTTATTATTTAATGTTTTTATGTAAATGGTTAACATTTATTTAAAAGCCAAAAGACTATGTTTATTGATGTATCCCATATATATATATCCCATATACCTATTGATAGTGTATTTACAAAATGTATTCATGTTTCTTACCATCTTTTTAGTTATGACTATCGGTAGGTTTGGGCCGTTTTTCCACCCCCCCCCTTCTTACTGGGTGTTTTCCCGAAAGGATAAATTTTTTTCCTAAGAATTTCTTAGGTTTTTTACATCCACAATTCTTCTGATGTCTTTTTCATACTATCTCTTTAAATAATTATTTATGTATGGGTTAGATGGAAGATGAGACTTTTAGTCTCAATCTCGCCCGAATAAAGCCGTTTTATTATTATTATTTTTATGAATATTATTATCCCTACACTCAAAGGAGATACGTTTACTCCAATTGTCCTTAGCAATAGTTAAAAGAGAATTCAAACAGAAAGGCACAACAACAGCTACTGTTTTATCCCAAACCTCCTCCACTCTGCTGTTTCATAAAAGTCGACAGCCACGGAGGCACTCAGAGAGTATGTATAGAATGGATAACATCAACATTTTTTCCGCCCATTTTATTAGGGACATCGAAGTTGGGTGGCGCTGAATCCACGGAAATTGGACGTACAGGAAGTGACTGTAGAGCTTCCTCCCTAAATGTTAAATATTTCCATTTCCTATGATGTCGAAGCGTTCTGCATTTGCGAAAGGAATCAGCCGCGCAGTGGGAGAGTAATTTAACATCAACAATCAACACGAAGATGAAAGCAACGGTTTTAACTCTTTGAAAGTAAATGTCAACAAACTGAAAGGTTCCAATTTTGAGATAGCCTGCGCAAATGACGAGTTCCCGTTCTAAAGCAGTTTCCTCGTCAGTCTAAAACGCCTACGGAAGCACTATGATGGCCTTAATCCATATAAAATACACTATTTAATTGTATCAATCCAAGAATTTCGCTTTCAATCATAGCCCTATTCTATGTTTAAACATTTCCTTACTGTCGGTAGGTAGCTATGTTTTGCTTCCCAGTCTTTATCTTTTATCCACTAAATTTTTCGCTACTCTATTCTGATTTCCATAATTTTATGTTCCTAATAAAATAGACTAATTAATCATACTGATCCTGGATTATAATTTCCAACGGTAGTCCTTTTCTATGTTTAAACATCTTCTAAAATTTACTGTCAGTAGGTCGCTCATGTTTAATTTCCCAGTATTTATTTTATATCAACTATTTTTTCCAATTATATAATATTTCCTTGCTTTATATGATTCATCTTAATTGAATCGATTTCAGATTGAAATTGAGCTAGATGACAGTCTATTCTTCAAGTGAATACAGCGTTTATTTATCGATTCTAACATACTAATTTTCCCTTTTTTATTTTAAATCAATTACTTTTTATTTTGGCTTCTTAATTTTAATTCTTTTACTCGCACAATGGGCTGGATAACAGAGGAGAATTTTAGGCCTCTATCTCGTCAAGTGAATACTGTGTTTACTTAATGATTCTACGTAATTACCTAAAACCTTTGGCGGAATGTTTCAATCTAGTACGGTGACAGAAGAAGATCTGATATAGCAACAATTCTAAGAACTACTGCGGGAGATATAATCGATAACATATTCGAAAAATGTCCAATTATAGTAGTGAAGGGAGAGAGGCGATATGATTACTACACCGAAATTACATTTTCCTCCTAAATACCTCAATTTACGAAAATGTATGCTATCCAACTAGTTATGATAAAAGTTGAAATATTTAAAATGATTAATGCTGTCTAGAGCAATTCAAAAGTTATTTATGTATACATTGCCCTACCGTATGAAAAAATACAGCATTGATGGAATATAATTAAGCATATATATCTTTTTACATATTATTATCATATCAGATAAAAAGCTGCAACTGTTACAATTTCTGGGTTAAAGCAATAACAACGATATTAATAAGAGGTTTAAAATCTCCGAAAGCCGTCTTTGTCGGCGTTCCTCTTCTTACTTCCCGGTAGTCGGATAAAGCAAGATAGAAATGCCGTGCTATAATTGTACCCAAAGCACTTTTCAATAGCAATGCTACTGTCCTCAGAGGTCATAAAATGCAAAGCAAAGCCTGCGAGGTGGGGGTATATATTGTGCGGGGGGTGGAGTGGGAGGGACATTTCCCGGAACGCATGCACGGGCTGTAGGTTTACAAAGCAAACCGGCAAGTTGTGGGGTCTGTATTGTGTGGGGGGTGTGGAGTGTGAGTTAATCGCAAATTGAATGCACCGTATCAAGTATGCCACATTTCAAATAAAACGATAGCACTGTAATTTCAAAATCATATTCGTGTTTTATTATTTTTTATCTCACAATAGGTTCCATTTTGGTAAACGTATGAGAAGTATGAACGTAGTCAAGATTAAATTTTTGTTTATTCAAGGTCAAAGGGCACGCGCTGAATATTCTGAACGTTTTAAAAGATAGGATACGCGGGATTAACCTTTAAAAGCGATGTTACGACAAGAAGGGTATTTAATGTGCCTTATATCGCATTATTTCTGATACTTCGAGTTGCTTGTTTATCATTAGTTGGAGAAGTATTATAAATACATAAATATGTAGCGGGTAATTTAAGGGCGAATTGATAAATATGGGAAAAATAACTGAATGAGTTCAATTTAGACATGATCCGCCCATAATAATTGATTTAATTATCTAATTTCTTAAATTATGGTAATAAATAAAGCTTAAATTAACAAGCCGTATTACCTATACGAAATAAAACAGTTGCATTCAGTTAGTAAAAAAATATTAAATGTAAGAAATGCAGGAAAAGAAAACGAAAGGAGAGGAAGAGTTCTGTTGCATCGAAAAGTAAGTTAAAAATTAGTAAATTTTAATACATTAAAAAGGTGAAATTTGAGACTTAAAATCACTTGAGGTACCAAAATCACATTTGCAATTATTTTGTTGTTAACTGCATTCTTTCCTCGAAGTTTGACTAGTCCCAGTAAATGTATGAATCAATAAACTTCGCAGAATCAGGTGCGGAGTTATGGAAACCCATAATGGAAAGAATCTTAGGAAATTGTACTTTATCCATAAGTTTTATATTTTTCTTACAGTAACAACAATACTACTATTACACTACCGGTTTCAACGAATTATCGTTTGACAAAAATGAAAATTTGAGGAAAAATACAATTTCCTAACCTTCTTTCCAGTATGATATAACGTTCAAAATGAATCAAAGTTCTACGACGTAACAATCAAAGATGACGTCGAAGTAATTCCATAAAATAACGCAATAATCGCAAATACGTAAGATCTCTTCTATTTACGTAATAGGGTCTTTAATTCAGAATGTAAATCATTCGAATTAACGTGGCAGTATTACAGTATGTACTACATCTCTGGGATTATCAAATTAATTGCGACTGAATCTCCCTCATAGGTCATCAGATAGTAATATCTGCTAAACATATTGGGGCAATGAATCCGAAAACGATTCAAATACATCCGTCGAGAGAAGCTAATATCTAACTTTTTCAAAGTTCACGATAAAGTAAAATGAATCTTATTTGAATTGATCATTATGAATTTGATGTAAAAAAATGTGGCATTACTTTCAAAACAACTTTTCTTTTATAGAAAACCATTTTAGAAATCACTATCATTTTCTAATTAATGGGAGTCTTCCATCAAATTGACCTGACTTCAATAAATACTACTACATTCAAAAATTTCTCGCACTTATTTTTTCCCGCAAAAACGCCGAGCAGGTTATGCGTAAAATATTGATGGTATACTGGTAGATAGGTAATTACGTAGGTGGTAAGTGGCTGTACCCACAATGTGTGGCGCTAACTACCACCAGAATTTCACATTTCTCCTGCTCGGCGTTTTCGTGGGAAAAAATAAGTTCGGGAACTATCTGAACGTAATGGTACATGAAATAATTTTGAAAGATTATCATATAATCCTGTGACGTGATGATCAAATATGAATCCTAAATAACTTAATATGCTGACGCAATATTCGCGATTACATAATACCTCCGAGTCGTAGGATTATTAATTCAGTAGATGAACGGTTCGAATAAACGTGGCAGTATTACTGTATGAACTACATCACTTGGATTAGCAATGTAAATCTCCGAATCTCAGTGAATCTCCCTTATAGGTCCATCAGATATCCAGCAATATCTGCAAAATATATTGGGACAATGAATTCTCCGACTCAAATATCCTCGTCGAGAGAAGCTGATCTTGTATCAGAGTTGAACATTTCCTCCCCGTCTATTTCCTGCTCCTTTAATTGGAATAATGGCGGCAGTACGGCGAAAGTAAAAATCAAATCCCATTTACAAAAGCCTTCCCTTCGGATTAATGCCGGAGGATTCAGTATCCCCGCGATTTCCATATTGCCACCCCGATTTTTCGTCGACTCGATAGCGAGGTAAACGCCGGGGAGGGGATTATGAGGAGAATTGAAGCGGAAATGGACCGATCTGAGAAAATCATTGGAGAATAAAAAATGAGGGGAGAAGGGATTGGGGAAGAGGAGATTTGAAAAGTGAAGGTGGTATATTGGCATATCGATTGGAGAAATGAAGAAAATATGTTTAAAGATGAGAGGGCGTTTTGGAGGATGGGGAGAGGGACGGAATTGTTTCTTTGGAGGAGGTGACTGAGAGAAAGATATGGAAATTTTCATGCGGACGATTTTTGGAGAAGACGACCCCCGTGTAAGTACTGGCTTAAAGAGTAGTTGTTAGCGAAGAAAAAAGTTGAAGGTTAACGGAAATGGGTAATGTCGATGTCTTAGGTGATACATCGTACCTAATATTTACGATGGATCATTAAAACAGAGATATAAATTGCCACCTACACCTTTAGAATTTCTGAGATAACAAGTTTTTAATTTATTTATTTAAGATTTCATTGCAAGTTGGCCTTCTGGCCAGATGGCAATGTTTAAGGGGAACATAAAAAATAATTTAAACCTGGCATTTGCCCAAAGACGGGAAGGAAACCCCTCCAAAAACCTACCGTAGGCTGTACAATTAAATTACACTATACATATTATAAGTACATAAGATATAAGATCTATCATACATAAAATAAATAAATTATCTACCATTAAACTAATAATGATAATAATATCTTCTCTAATAGAAACAAGGAGATCCCAATTAGATCCAATTCAATAATTATTACTATTTACAGAGACACACAAACATTCCCTAGTTAGAAAAATCCGACTAGCCGGGATACGAACCCGGGACCTTGGCGTTGGAGTGCCGGGACGCTAACCACTCCGCCAACGCTGCGGAGTGGATCAAAATACATTACATGGTAAGGCATCAGCATAGTCACATACATGTGAATAGATTATATGAATAAAACAAATACAACTCGAGATAATAATACAGATGAGATAGCCGTGAACTACACTATGTACAGTAAATTACAAACAGTTTAACTTAAGCATATTTTTGAAAAGTTTCACATTTTTAGGCATTGGCCTGAGAATTTCACCACGTAAAGCGTTCCATTCCCTAACACCCTTATTAGTGAAAGAGTATTTTGCTACAATTTGCTGCAATTTGCTCTATTTTGCTAAGCTTTAGGAAACTGATAAACTCTGGCAATGTTCATTTCTTAAATAAAATGGATCGATAATATTTGTAATGAGCAATTAGGACCTCTAAGGTGTTAAAATCTTGGACTGGAAAGACCTCTGGCAATGTTAATGCCTTAAAGTACAAATTATCATTATGAACTGAGATGGAAAATGTTTGTCTTAGATTCGTACGATATATCAATACATGAGAAAAACAATAATTATAACAGACGTATAAAGTGCTTCCTAAACAAATAAAGCTTCGAAGAGACAAGATCTAGGGGACCAATTACCTATTGCAAGGTTGATGTCTTAAATGCAATAAATCATTATCAAGAGTGATTTAAGTGCACGTTTTTAATTAATACGGAACGTTTAATTGTATTCAAAAGTAAGATATTGATATTGTAATGAAAAGTAGATAACGAAAGAAAAGTGACAGAGCTATAAATTTAGATATTTGATTACTGGCCAGTTTATGATTGCTGGCAATGTTGATGTCTTAAGTACAGCTCCCCACAAAAAAATCGAACGGTGTAGCCTTAGCTGCATAAGATTGAGGGGCTTTGAAATACTGGGCTTGGCAACACCGTATGGCCAAGAGATAAGGTTGGCTCTTATCTGAGATCACAGGTAATGTTATACCAGCGATTTTTGGAACTTTTTCGTTAAATAGTAAGGTATTATATTTTGAAAAGGGCAGTGGCTGTAAGTTGGAAATCAGATTCCTCTCTATTAGTTACGAGGAGACAAAATATTTTCCACCTTCACATCGTTTCCAGATCCCTTGAGTATTGACGACCATAAAACATTTATATAATAATATTTAATGTTAAACTGATGCATAAATCACGTTTAATTGGTCAGAAATGAAACAAGTTATAAAGCTTCATTCAGTAATGAGAAACCCTCATTTTATTAAAATGTCGTTCGTCGCAGTTAAAAGATTACATCATATTTAAAAATACATAAAAATTTTGAATTTGCTCAAACCATATTTCCATAAATAAACTAATTTAGTAATATATATTTAGGATACGACTATCTGAAGAAAATCACAATCACGCAGAGCATATCGATAATTCAACCTTCAGCATTTCTCGCTTTCATCTGTAGTAGTATTTTATAAGTGATTCGACAGCGGTGGTTATTTCGCACGTACTATCCCACCGGGAATCGAGCCCGGGACCGCTTTCATCCAAGTCAAAATCGCTGTGCTGATTTACTGGAAACCTCTGAAGGAAACCAACATTCTGAGAAATTTCTACCGGTCCTTTGTTCTAGAGAGAGTTCTATTCTATTCTATTCTAGTTCTATTGGCTAATGATAGCTACTGAAGCAAATCAAGAGTAAGTTGATGAAGGGCAATTTCGATCTCTCAAATACGATGAATCAACTTTTAGAAGAACTGAGCGCAGTCACTTAAATGGAGTTTCTACTGCCGCTAAGCAAGAAGATCGGGTTTAATAATTAAAAAACGGAGGGCTAACTTGAAGAGGATGGTATCCCATGGACGTGTTTTGACTGTTTATTCACAGATAAAATTAATATCAAATTAGCCGACAGCTATAATGGGTAACAACTAGGTAGAAAAATAGATATTTACTGTCAAAACATTACAATATGTATTCATTTTTCAACAACAAACATACTAAACTGGATTGTAATGTAAATTATCTAATAGCGTGGTGTATAATTATAATACAGTTTACTGTATTGTAATTGTTATAATATATTCATTCATTAGTGTTCTACCTTTGGGTAGGTTCATGTACAATCAAAAATCCCTATTAAGTGCCATCTCCTTCATTTCTCTATACTGAACCCTAACCCTTAAGTCCTCCAACAGCTTTAGTAGATTTGTTAGTACCGGTATAATATAAATGTAATTATCTATAGGAATGACTTGTTCTGCTCCTTCTTCTGTATGTCGTTGGAATATAAGTTTATTATTATTAAATATTTTTATGTCAGCCAGTAAAGAATTCAGCCCGAGAGAAGGTTGGTATATCAGCCCCTCTCACATTTGCTGCCTAGTAGAGGGGAATGAGGCTTACTAGGCAAGTGAGGTAATTTTCCCTTACTTTCCTCGCCAAGTCAGAATGCTACAAGCGTAAATACATGTCCGCGTAAGTGAAGCACAATAACTTAAGGAGTAACACTTTTCTTGCCATTCCATAAGAAGGGACCTTAATTAGTCTAATTATACAGCATCTCTCAAAACTCAGTAGTTTTCGTAACAACAATATGGCATAAGTAAGTGAAAGATAAATATTTTTCTAACCTGTGCAACATGAAAAATATTCATAAGAACAGGTTAGCACAGGCAAACCATGATCATCATCATCAAAAAAATTATTTTTAAGAATGCTATCCTATCCTAATCCTATGCTAAATGCAGATCAGTAATAAAATTGGGAAAATATAAATATTGCCGTGTGCTATGACCTCATTTAAAATACTTAATTATCGTAAGATCATCTCTCATTAATGTTCTTAACAGTTCTATCATTGAATTCTAAATATTTTTTACCCAAGATGCAATAAGGATATCCCACCCAACGAAAATTTTATGCACCCCATCCTACTTCCACAAAGAGTTAATGCAATCCGCAAAGATGAGCTTCAACCTTGAAACAAAAAAATCACGTCAGCGTGACGTGCGGTATAATTAAATAACGCATCAAACTGCATCCAGCAGTCTAATAATGAAATCCGCCACGGAACGAATAGCCGTCATTCCCAAACCTTTCAGCTCGTAATTAACAATTCTCAAAGTGAACTGCATTTTATTTTCTTGAAAGCTAAATATTTGCTCAGGAAGGGAATGAGCTCTCCTTCGAAATTACCTCTTTCCATTATGACAGAATAGACTCAATCCGCCCCGCGAACTGCGGCAATGACTTTCAGATGAAACGGCACGAGTTTAACCTCTTCTTTCCCATCCTGCGCATTTTTCCAACCTCTTTTTACACTCCGTTATCCCCAATCTTCTCCTTTTCTTTAATTCTTCCGATAACCACCCACTCCTTCCTCCTCCATCTCAGAGAGCCTTCAATATAAGAATAGACTCTTTAGTCACAAACTCCCAAAATAAGTCAATCAATCAATCTCCGGGGCTGGATATTTTTTTCCCATCAATCCCTCTCTATTCCCAGTTTTTTGAAGAGGAAGAAGTAGTTTGTAATCAAAGAGGAAAGACGTGACTCTGCGGGAAGCCGCATTAAGTAAATGATAAGAAGGTAGCGACGCTTTTACCGTGGCTTGCTTCCCCATGAATTCTCTAATGGAATTTACAAGTAATAAAGAAGTAAAAAGAAGAAATGAATAAGGAAAGAAAATAGGAGCATGGCTGTTAGTGAATTAGAGGTTCAAAAATATCCAAGAGCCGTTTTTGTCAGCGATCCTTACCTAGTTGCTACCGGTTTCCGGAAACAAAAGAGAGGCCAACATTACTGACTTTTAACAAAGACCCAATATGCATTTTAATAGCGTTGCAATCATCTTCAAAGATCAAAAAATATAAATACCTGCAGAATGCCTAAAAATAAATACAAAATATAAGAAAACTACAAAATAAAAACAATAAATAAATAAGAAAAATATAAAAGAAAAACTATAAATATGCCAAAGTAAAACTATAAGTAGATAAGTAAAATACAAAAGCTGATGAAAACTATAAATAGATAACAGAAACACAACGAGGCGCGGATCGCTGACAAAGACGGCTATTAGAGATTATATAAACTCTAATTACGTATAAGGATACAGTGTCGCTCTTACCCTATCTCTAACGTGCATCCTCTAACGGAGTTTGCAAGTATTACTTACAATTCACGCAAGAGAGGAAACCGGGAAGGAGCACTTTATAAGAGTAGGGGTGGAGAGGAAAATCGCACTCTTTGGTTTGGCTGTCATCGACGAAGGAGCTGGCAGTCTT
Source organism: Sympetrum striolatum (assembly GCA_947579665.1). Classification (NCBI taxonomy): domain Eukaryota; kingdom Metazoa; phylum Arthropoda; class Insecta; order Odonata; family Libellulidae; genus Sympetrum; species Sympetrum striolatum. The sequence continues at coordinate 13,707,126 of OX388348.1, read as the reverse complement.
TACTTCTTCCCGGAGGCGCCTCGAGAGGATGGAGCGCTAAGCTATGTGCAACTATTGCGTAATCTCCAACCCAGACTTCCTTTTATCGCAAATCTCGTTCCTAAGCCTTTTACCGCCCCTCCTGCGCTTTCTTACTGACTTCGTTTCTTTTGAAGTGGAGTGCTTTTACAAAACGGAGCACCACCGAGACACAATAAAGAAGCAACTAAACTTTCATCAGTAGCGCCTATGATCATAACACGAACAGTCGCACGTTATATTCCATCCAACAGATCGTTTTTCGGCCAAAATTGTAAACTAATTGGACTAATTATTAGTTCTGAATACTAAACTTTAGGTAATAATATAATTTAAAAGGAATAAATTAAGAAGTAAATAACTTTTTGTAAAAAATATTATTATTCACCTTTTTTTATTTGCATGCCTTCAGAGAGTACCTAAAAAGCTAGATATGTATTGAAATTAGTCAAATAAAATTTAAGACGAAATAAGTGAAAAAACTCCATGTAAACGTTATAATAAGCAAAAATATAACCTCAACAGCTATCGCTTTGTTACAGCAATGCATCGGACAGAAAGAGTGAATAAATTATGCACTTTCCTCTATCCTGTGCTAAAAGACAAATAGAATAAATTCCACTCATCGAGATATTTCTTGAGAGAGAAAAATTTCGCATGATAATTAGATGATAAATAACACATATGCTGATTAAGGTTATATAAATTCATACTAATTTGGCTAATTCACAGCGGTATTTTTTATAATTCATATATGTACTCCATATTTGTACTTTAGTATTTATTTTTTTATTCCTTTTTAGCTATTACCTAATATATTTTAATAAATCTACCTAGACACTACTAAAACACAGATTCCAGTACTGAATGGATATTTAATCCGAAAATGCAGATTAAGTATGTATCATTGAAAACGTTCATCGGCACACAAAAATTTGAACTTTTAAATAATAAAAATTTTGAATTAATAATCAAAATGTGTTTGAACAAAATAATCATATCGCTTTATAATGATTCAAAGCTACTAAATTTTGAGTGTAAATTAATCAGTTTTTTGTTAAAGAAAAACGTTTCCTCAATTAGATGAAAAGGGGAAAAAACAATATGAATTATTAACAAAAAGAACGAGATTACATGGAAGGGCTAGTTACGAAGAGAGAAAAATATAGCAGTAGGGCAGAATGATTTTCGAAGTACACGAACCAACAGAAAGATAATTGACTCGTGAATGAATGCGAGATTTTCCGAAATTCAAATTAGTATTCAGGCAAAATGAGGAACTATTTCAAGATCATAGACGATTGGATTCTCTTATTCGATTTGAATAATTCAATTATTCACGACTTCAATATCCTTGCTTCTAAACAATTCAATCTCACTGAATGGTTCATTTTCCTAGAAAGACATTCAGAAATTAGGAACAAATAAAAGAAAATTTTTGCAAATCATTGGTTATTTAAACAAGATTTTACATTGAATTTGAATGTAAAAACAATCTAGTCACATTATATCACAAAGAATCTTGTGTTCGAAAATTTGATTCTCTTTCCAGTTCACGAAGTTGTAAATTCCAAACTAAAATCAACTGACGAAGGATTATTAATTACGGCACGTGCAGAAATGTTCGTCATCTCTGAAAATCATGAGAATGTTCAACGTCAAGAACAAATAGAATAGATTAATTGATATAATGAACGTTTTCAGTTACATCATTCGTTCTTAGAAATTTTCAACGAAATTTCTCCTGATTTGAATCGATTTCTAATTTAATTTGAGTGCAAAACCTTTCACGTGGATTTGAGTGCAGAGGAAATAACACAGAGTTCAAAGCAAATAACTATCAAGCGAAACGTAAAATATCGCTCACATACATCTGACCGCTTCCCGTAAGAATGTACTATATTTGTAGTTATGTATTCAACATGCGTGCGGGTTTAATTCAATATTTACTGAATCCATAAAGATGCACCGAATCTTCTATTCCAGGGTTTCCCAATTTTTATTCTGTAATGTAACACTTCGTAAAGCTGGGAAGTTTAACGGAACACTTTGCTTAACTTTAGGTTAGGTAAAACTATTATATTTTACTATTTGTAAAATTTTAAAAATTATTCAATTACAACTGATTATTTATTTAGAAATTATTTTTAAATATAAAAGTATAATATTTTAATATAAACATAAAATTTATGAATAAATAAAGCATTTAATGACTTTTATTCTCCAATTCTCCATTTAAACTACAAATACCCACGGAACACCTCTTCAGGTTCAGCGGAACACTGGTGTTCCGTGGAGCACAGTTCGGGAAACTCTGTTCTATTCGGTAGATTCTTATTTAATCTTACTACGTAATCACTAATAGTATTAAGGAATGTTTTTGCTGATTTCATCTGCAGTAATTAGATTTCAGCAGTATTGTATTAAGAGTATAGAGTTAGTATACAATTCTTCCAAAGAAGCCATAATATTGACATTCCTGACAGTTGACGAAGTAGTTTAGTTTTGAATAAGAAACGATTCATCAAAAATCTTTAATTTCGATGTTTTGTTAAATTTATGAAATGGAGTGTCCGGTAACGATTAAGGGCCGTAAGTAGACACATGTTGAATACCCGAGGTAAATCCTCTTCATGAATTGATTGAATGATTCCATAAGTAATCCATTTAAGTACTGATTTATATCTATACGCTTAGTAAATGGATTTTCAACCGATTTTCCTCAAACCATATAATCTATTTATGAAGAATTTCAAATTAATGATTCCTGTGCTCTATGACAAACTACAAGTAAAAATAATTGTAAAACTATTATTTATTTCGTAATTTATCAAGCAAAATTTTTCTATCAATAGGAACATAAGATATTTTTGTAGCTTATATTCACTCTGACGTTGAGCAAAAATCCACTGCCATGTTATAGGGAGATTGAGGTCTTATCTCTGCAATGGTCCAGCTTAATGTAATCACAAGTTGATAAATTCATTTCCATTTAGCTACAAGCTCTTTTCAGCTACCTTTATACCCTAACATTTACAAACTGTAAATTTTTTTAGATGGAATGTAACAGTTGAGGTTAGTTTAAAAGCAATATTTTAAAAAGAACCAGCCTCCACATTCAATAACCGCCAATCAATTAATTCATTCCAGCTACTATCCCTTAATGAATAATATTTTTTCCTTACCTTTGGTTTCAGGATAGAAGAAAATGCATCTTCAATTTCTTCCCTTGATATATTGGTAATGGTTGTATTAAAAAAGAAACCATTGAGGATTGAATTATGCTAGACAATTACATTCATTTGTGTACCCCCATCCGTGTTTGAATACTTGAAAAGTATTATTCTTTTGATCGTTTTACAGCGCATACCTGGAATAATAAATACATCATAAACTACATAAATCTAGCTAAGAAAGAGAAGCGAAGAAAAATAACCTCACCTAGTAATCATCCTTTTATTCCAAGTTCTTTTTGCATCTAGTGAGGGGCAGTGATTCCTAAAGTGGGCAATAGAGGCGCTGTAGTAACCAAAGGGGTGTAAGGTATTTTATTCCTATTTGATCTTATCCCCATTTCTACTCAATTTTTATAGGTTCTTGGTAGTTAGTTAGTTAAACATTAGATATAATGATTTGGTGGCCATTTTAAGCATTGCAGCTTTCATTTAGCTTTTTATTTATTTTTTGGATTTTGTCTTGGAGAAAATATTTCTTATAGATGTCGGGTGAGGTCGGTGGTATGTTCGGGCTAAATATTTTACAAACTCTTCCATCTGCACAGTGTTGAAACCCTTATCTTGAGCTATACACGAGGTGAGCCAACCGTCCAAATCATTCGATAATTCATTTAAGAAACGCTACTTTTGGGTGAAAAATTGCACTTATAAAAGGTTTCCACGATAAATGCCGACGCCTCACTTAGATTTTCTTTTTCAGGTGCCTTCGACTTCAGGAAAGCATTCAAATCTGCAGGAAGAGCCAGCTTTAATTTTCGCCGAGAAACACGTTTCATTTAAATCGAAACGCGGCCCTTAAATGCGAAATACGAGCCAAAAAAGCGTAGGTTTACCTCGAAAGCTTTTACTAGAAAATGCCTCCTTCGGGAGGAGGTTAAGCGATCAATGTTACCGAGCATTTAGCAGCAGGAATTTCCCTCATTGGACTAAACCCTGGAATCCCTCATAGAATTCTCGGTAAGATCGCACCAATTGTGCTTCCAAGAAATGCATCTGGCGAAAAAAGGAGCAGTGCGGTTACTCTAGAGAGAGGCAAGGGATAAAAAAACGTGCCGTATTGGCCCAATTTAGATCCAATTTTGAAGTTATCCAGCGCAACCTGCTGAAATTAGGACGATGAAAATCAGCAGTGAGGAACCTTACTTTAATAAGGAGGTATGTAAAACCTTCAAATTGTATTAGCGTTGCGTGTTACCTAAAATTTAACAATACTTACATCAAAACTACGTATAGCTTTAAGATTTGCATCACTAAATAGCCTGAAAGATGAAATTCCATTTCACTCTTCTAGAACGGATGAACTAAGATAAGAAAAAAATTAATTTTTTCATAAACTAGGTTTGTTTAAATAGTATAATAAAGATTAATTAGAGCTCCAAAAATGTTCATTAACTTCGCAATTTCAAATCATTATTTAAATTTATATCAAAGAATACTTGCATGAGTTTGAAGTTACTAGAGATGGTTGTTGCTTGTTAACCCGATATTTTTCTTCATTTATATTTATTTTCACTTACGGTTTCCCCTTATCATATATTTCTTTTGTTTCTCATTTTACTGCTGTGGATGGGAATCCATACTACAGAATACTTATTGTATCACTTACAATAAGTTATATAGTTTAACAAATAACCTGATCTATGCGGAAATTATGTAGTTTCATTTGTCTGAAGCAGATATATAAAATACACGAGTTTGCGAGTGACTTTATGGCGTTCCCTAACGAAAGGCAAAAAAGAACAGAAATGACTTTTCAACAAAAAAATAGTTTCTTGAGGAAAAGTTCCTTTTTTTGTCTTTTAAAACGTACATAAATACTGAGACGATTTAATATTCTTTAAGGATAGATAAATTAGATATGATTATGAGTAGAAGAGCTCAAAAGAGCAGAGAAAATTTTATAGAACATATTGGTAGTAGAATGTTAGAAATAAAATTCTGGAGGTAAATGCACGGTACTAAATTCCAATTTACATAAAAGAAAAATAAATAGCGTGGATAGTCCTAACCACCTATTTGGAGTATGGAAATATATACTTAGTTTACAGTCTCTACATGAAATTTAGCTTTGGCGATTAATTTTCCAGCAAATGAAACGCATAATTTATCTGCGAAAAGTAGACACGGTTTGTACCATTTGGGTGACAAAGGTGACTGTAAATGCTCCAGCAATATATTTCCATAGCGCTTAAACCCCATACCTAGATGTCCTTTCAAAGTAAACTACTTAATATTTCTTTCCAAAGTTTTCAAAGGTCAAAGTACCCAAGGCCGTTCACCTGATCATGCTACCCGTAAATTTTGAGCAAAGAAAACTTAGGAATATGATGCCCAAAAACAAAAACAAATTGTTTCGAACTCAAAGAAGGGAACTCTCTTCTACCACTTCCACGAGAGATATTTTGTGGAAATTATGAAGTCCTTGGCATTCTATAGAAACTCCCATTCAAACACTTCGCCTAGTACCAATGAATTTCAAATATCTCGCTAATGTAAGATTCCAATTCAAAATATTTGGAAAAAATAGAATCGACAAAGAATTGTGTGGAATATTTATTCATTAGACCTTTCATATTCAAAATAAAACATTTATTACTAATTTTACATACTCTTCACATTTATGGCATGATTGCAGTTTTTTTTTTAAGTACCATATATACTCGAGAAATAGCCGACTCAAGTGTAAGCTGATGCACCAAATTTCATCACAAAAATGGGCAAATTGATTGACTCGATTGCCTAGAGGAAAATGCAGCCGCTACTGGTAAATTTCGATTTTAAATTTGATACCAATAAAATCAAAGTAATCGAGGCATCAGTAGGTTAGTAGGAGAAAATTAACAAGTAATTCTGAATTGAGGAAGTGAGGAATTTACAAGCCGATTTCCGGCTAAGGTAGACTTTTTCAACCAAGGAACAGGTAAGTGGGACAATGACTCGAGTATAAGCAGATGGGGACTTTTTAGGCTTAAAAATGTGCTGAAAAACTCTGTTTTTATACGGATGTATACAGTAACTGTTTTCCATCCTTAAAAATATAGTGGATAGTGATAAAAATCCATTCTAAACGTCCCCAGTAGATGAGAAAGATCAGAGAAATAGATTTTTGAACGAATATATTTGGGAATACATTTTTTCCGCGAACGATACGCGAGAGCAATCGATTAGAAATATATTCATGGTTAGACCTCCTGCCATTCCCCAAAAGGGGGCTTGAAGGGCTCTTTCTTAGGCATAGACATGTATGAAAAATACAAGTACATGGTAACCCTATGCTGTGATATCCTAATGAACACACCAGAAGTAGTATTTTCAAATGTGATTGGGTAGTAAAGGATTAGAGTATATTTGCAAATAAGAGTGTGCACCCAGGAAGGGTTCCAAGAAAATCCAGACTTAAAGAAGACCAAGGGGACCAGGAATCGAACCCGGAATCTTCTATCAATGTAATAATGCTAATAGTAATAATGATAAAATTACTTTATTCCGGGCAAGATTGACGCTAACAGTTTCTTCTTAGATCTAACCCATCGCCATGTTAGATGCGAAAGAAAGTGATGGATTAGAAATCTACACAGAAGACTACTTTGTAAATTAAAATAAAACCTAAGCTGATAGCATAGTAAAATATTTCCACTTCAGAGAAGCACCCTCAAGAAGAGGGGTGTGGATAACCCGTGAAATCTACTGATAGGAAACTAAATTCAGTGATGAATGCAGATTAAATGCGATGTGAAAGACAAGAATATAAAACAATTTTATCATTCGAAATATGAAATAGAACAAATAGTTATACATTTACATGTAAATAAGTAGAAAATAAACCGATTTGGAAAATAAAGCTGTCAGAACAATACATAACAACAAGAGAAGTATTAACAGCTGTAAAATAACATCAATGGGCAGACGAAATATATTAATATTATACTATATCGCTATGTTTATCCTGCATCTCTACCATGCCGATGGCTGAGAATATGTCTTACATGAGTTCCCACCGGGAAACGAACCCAGGGCCACTTTCACTAAACGCTTACGAGCTACCAACTTGGCGCCCTGGTAGCTCCTTCATAAGTACATCTTCGTTATACGCATGCGTCAATCAGTGCCCTCATCTCTGACGTATCCTTTCTGACCTGTTTATTCCCTTCTCCTTCAATGTTTCGAAATCATAACTCTTGTCAGATTATCCCCTTTTATCTCCCGACAGCAAGCAACCTACCTTCGCGCCATATCTACCTTTTCAGTAGCTCATCTTCCTTTCATCGCTGGCGTATTCCTTGATAGGAGTGATTATGAAATGTTATTTCACATCCTTATCGCTCGATATACAGCGCCCATTAAGGAATATGCATTCCGCTGCAATTTCCAACCAACGTTAATTTTGCTAAATTACCGAAAAGCTTGACAGAGATTATTAACGTGTTATTTATCCATCCCACAAAGCATCAATTTAATGTTAGCTGTTAAATTATGTATAAAGGAAACAAAGCGGATAGTACAATATTTTTTAAAATTTCGAACTGGATCAAGGGATTGCGTTTATATTTCAGCATTTAAATGTCAGTAGTTTATACTTAATCCCACGTTTATGTTAAGCCGATTAGATGATTTGATTATAATGGATTGTAGGGGTTTACAATAAGCACTGAATTTCATAAAGGTTCCTTCTTGGGTTAGACTTAAAATTAGGAATCGTCAGGTTGATAATTAATGAACTATTATTTTGAAAGAGATATCTGAAGTAGATATTACAGATATTGCAGAAAGTAAAGAAATTATTCCATAACACAAAAAGGATAAATAGAAATTGTAGATCTCACTTTATAGAGAATTTTATTCTTCAATCCAGGTATCGTTATGCAGCTGGGATTATGCATGGTTGTATATGCATATGAATAGTAAATTGGCATAGAATCCTTTGGGGGAAAAAATATTTCTCACATAATATACGCACATATGTACTCACGAATAAAAACTGCTGCACATCTAAAATAACTAAGAGATGAAATTTATAGAGCACATCTATTATGTTTTATTGTGTTGCTCTGTTGTCGCCATTAATATAATTAATGGCGGATCGTAATAGTTTATGAGGTGCATCTATAAAAATAAAAATCAATTTCGGTAAAAGGTTCCGTACGTTTTACAACTAACTTGACCGGTAGGCAATTAAGTTCTTTGTAACATGGAATCTAAAATCATATTATCTACGTAATAACATAGTCAACCTGAAAATGGTACTATACAACATGACCCGGGTCATATTAATAATTTCCTGCAATAAGTTTACTCTATAATGTTTATTCCTCACTTTTTCACATTTATCTGCTAGAATATTAAGAGACATCATAATTGCACAAATTGTTTTAATAGGCTAATAAATTATAGAAGCAATGCATCAGTGGCGTGGTTTGTAGAGTTGTGGAAAACTACAGCGATGTATTAAATGCTTACTACGGAATAGAAAATACCATTAATGGTTGTTAATAATTCACAGAATAAACTTAAAGGATAAATTTTGAATATATTTCCTATGCAATTCAGTAAGGTATACTTCGAACTGTGCACAATATAAAATGGGATATATTTTTTATTATTAATATATTTATCAATATGCATTCATGTCAGGAGAAACTGAATGGAATTTTATAAAACTAGGAATTGCCGTAGATATCAGAAGATGACCCAGCTTTCTACAAATTTAATTCAGGAACTAATCGCAAATTAATGTAATAATGTGGTATAATTCTCACTATTTTAAAGAGGAAAACATCAACTTTCGACTCAAATATATCTTCTCCAATAAAACTTAAATAGTATGAGATGATAGCACAATCCTTACACCTTTTGCAATTCTCTATGAATAAAATTATATATTGGAAATTAGAGATTATGTATCCTCAGAAAGATTTAGTATCAAATAAGAATCAATGAAAAATCTCTTTAAAATGCCTCATACATTTTCGCTTGTGCATAATTACTTATTAATACATTTTTGTGCATAATTAATTACTTAAATATGGTTCCCGGATTATTTCAATTTAGTTATATCAATCCATGCAGCAATACGAATCCTTCTCTGCTAATTGGCTTAATAGATGTAGATAAATTATTCAATGCCATGAAAATTAAATTTTCAGAAAAGCTTAACAAACAGGTAGGTAAAAGATAATCTACAAAATTTGATGGATAGTGGTGATTGTTACCAAACTATATATGAAACAAATTCAAACTACATTCTTTAAAAATGAAAGCTTTAAATGCCCCCCATTAGTGTCAAAATTTTAAATTATAGATAATCAAATATATACAGTTAGGAATATACGTAATCAACTATAAATGCTCATAATTTTCATTTACCAATACGAATTTAATGATCAGCAAATTCTTCATTAATTGGCAAACCTAGTATTTCATAGACCAATCAAGTATGACCCCGTGCAGGTTTAAACATAGTAATTCTTTCGATCTTCTATTTTTTACTCCTTAATCCTATTACGGTGTACATAAAAATTCTATATTTATTATTTAATATCAGGGTTAACAAATAAATAAAAAGTAAACCTACAATTAAGTTCTGAAATGTTATGTTCAATTGTACATTTCCAAGTAACAGCCGTTTAATGCCCTACTCTTAGTTGTGATTTCGCTCTTCCACGTTATTTGTCATGCATTTATAATGCTCTCTTTTCTTGGAAGTCAATAACTAGATTGTCGTTCATTCTCGGACTTAAACTAATTACACGTAAATCTGACGAAATTCGACCACTTACACCGCTTTTGTTCAGCGAAGATATTTTCCGGATCCAATTACACCCAGTATGGAAGCTTTTCGTTCAAAATAATCCGCAGATAAAGGAATCAGTTAAGCCGATTCGGTAAATTGGCTTTAAATGGGAAAACATGAGCGTGGGCGGGGCGCTTCATTTAAATACCAACCTCGCCTACGCAAGAATTGTTTCTTAAAGAGACCTAAAGATATCAGGAGTGATATTTATAAATAGATAAGGTGAAAATGTAAGATTAAATCGTTGAGTCACAAGGATCGCTTTATATTTAAACGGTATCTTTTTTCAGCCGACCTTTAATTCAACGTGAGAATATGATTTTATATTCGAGAACACCGAAGAAAGGAGATCACAGTGGAAAATTACATAAGAGGCCAAATTATGTTATACATGCGTGTCATTAGCATATAGCAACATCTGTCTTCTTATATAATTTGCATTCAATAATTCCTTTTATAACGATCATTTGATGTATGTCTAGTATCGCTTGCATATAGACTGGGTTTAGAAGAAGAGTGGGGAACATTTGATTCACTTGAAGACACCATTGGAGATCCGATAGTTTATCTCGTAAAATGTACAAATGAATACGAATTAAACACCCGAGTAACTCTAGGTAAAGCATTTTCACTTTCATTTCCACTTTAAGGAGTAAAGGTTAGTGGGGAATATATTTTTGAAACGTGTACTTGTATTTGTTCGAATAAATAATGCAGTGACCGTGTGAAAACGCCTTATGTGACCTATAGGCTTCATGTTCCCCACCTCTGGCTAAGACAAGACATGTAAGAGATGCGGAATACACAGAGGCGTCAATGCTTGAAAACTGGAAGATGATTATAATAGTCTAACGGCAATATTGAAAATGTGGGACTCTTGATTGTACATCTTGTAGCCAATATAGTGAATAATGCTGTATTTAGTTAGGTAATTATTTAAGAACCAACAATGCAACATTTAAAATAAATTAAACAAATAACAATAGATGATTGCCATGATCGACAAAGTTACGTAACAATTATAAGTTACGTGATTGTTGAAATATGAGCCAATAAAGTCTACAATTAATGCGGCAAAAGTAAAGCATTTGTCCTATAAATTGACAATGCTGCACCTGACATAAATCAAACAGATAAGAAAACGGCTGATTGTTGTGACCCATACTAGGAAACTTAATAATAATCGACCACGTGATTGTTGAAAAGTGAATCAATAATTCCAACAATCAAGACTGAAATAGTAAGATAATCGACCAATTAATTAACAATTCTGAACCTAAATAAATTTTACAACTAAGAACAGGTGATTACTGTCATCTATTGTAGGTCAAGTAGCAATAATATCCTTAACCGTTACAGGCCCTGCGAGCAATTTATTGCACACAATTTTCAATGCTTATTATACATTGTTTATATTAAATATTTATATTAATGTTTTTTTCTTTTATTTTAATTTCTCGTTAATCCTGTATCAAAGGAGTCTCCTAATAATATTGTATTGCATACTGAATAACGGAAACATCAAATAAATTCAAAAATAATTCTTTCTCAATAGAAAAAATGTATAATAATATTAAAACGTCTTTATTCGGGCAATATTGAGACTAAATGTATCCTCTTCCATTTAACCCATCGTCACACAATATATTAAATAATCAATTTAAAGAGATAGCATGAAAAAATATAAGAAGAATTGTAGACGCAAAAAGCCTAAGAAAATCTTAGGAAAAAAATGTATCCACTGCAGGAAAACACATACTTAGAAGGGGGTGTGAAAAACCTGCGCAAATCTACCGACAGTCATAACTAAAAAGATGGTAAGAAACATGATTAAATATTATAAATACACTATCAATAGGAAAATATATGGGATACAGCAATAAACATAGTCACATTGACATTTAAATAAGTGTTATGCATTTACATGAGAACATAAAAATATAAAAATTAAAGATGTTGATATATTCAAAACTCTACAAAACAATAGTATATGTGTAACGTATTTTAGAACATACATGTCATACATCCTGTAAATAGTTAACATTACATAAAACGTAGACATTAACACAAAATAAGGATAGGAAACATCAGGTATGAAAGGGCTAAATAAGATATTGGCACCTGTAAACTAACAATATTCTAAAACGTAATAGTTGAAAAATGAGTCTACAAAGTCGACGATTAATACATAAATCGCTACTTGCCTCTCTAGGTGGCTACACACCTGAATTCGGCGGTGACTTGGAACATCTCATTTTGGAAATCTCAAGGTGCCTTAAAAGGAAAGTTCCCGGCTTAAAAAAAGAAACTTCACACTCCTGCCAACTACCCTGAGTGCAAAAAAATCCTCTCCGGCGATAATGGATTGTTAATAAAAATGTGGAGGGGTCCAAAATTGAGGAGACACAAAAGGGAATATTTGGAACGTTTGGAGAACGAGCAAAAGAGAGGCGAAGATGGGTAAGGAAAGGGTTGCGGTGAAAGATGAAAGGGAGCGAAGGAAAGGAATTCGGGTAGAGATGTCTCTGCGGCTTGTGCGGTTCGGAAAGCGAGTGGATCAGAAGAGAAGGGAAACCTGCGTGGGAGAGAAATATATATGAGGTGAGGATATGAAGGCAAAGGAGGTGAGGGATACGTAATACGCCTCACTATGATGGCACGTAGCCTAAGAGATTCTTCTGAAACATAATCAAACATTATTCTGCTCAGACGTGCCCGTCCTTTGAGCTCGGAAAATGAAATTTGAGAAAACTTAATTTGCCAGCGGTGGAAGTTAAGCCCAGCAAACAAGGAGAATCTGTGCTTCCTATTTGACTATTTACTGGAACGGGAGGAATTTGACGTCTTAATCGGAAAAATATCTAGAAAGTCCTAGATTTTCTACAGAGGAACCTGAAAGGCTGATTGGACCCAACTACCAAAAGCGTTGGTGAGAGAATCAGGTGAAGATGAGGAGTTTGATAGTAAGCCCCTCCTATCCTTAATTAGCTACTATGCTTGTACTGTGATAAGTATAACCAATTATAGCACAATGATATAATAAAAGAAAGAAACTTATATTAATGCAGCATCACTCAGACCTCATCAAATTTAAAGTTATACAGCCTTATAAGAGGAATATTTATTTTGCTTATTTTGTTAACTGAAATTCCATTTCACATGATATTATCCAAATCCTTATTATTTAAAGTAAATGTGGACTTTAAAACTCTTGAGGAAGTGCGACTAGAACAAGTGTATTATATAGTAGCAAGAAGACTAATGTTCTTAATTAACCTTTTGCTTGAAGAACTCAACTCTACAAGGTAACTAAGTGTCTGTGTTTCTTTCAAAAGGTCGATTAAGAAGGATTTATGAAAGGCTGTTCCCTTTCAATTGAACTTGAAACTAAGAGGGAAGTATCAAATTGACTTGGATTTCGGTGTGCTAGCTTAGTTTTAACGAATGTGTATAAGATATAGGAAACAAGTTCAGGCTTCACTTGGTGGTAATGACATACACTGAGATGTGACATACTAAAACTTTTACTTTACCACAAATTATTATTTAAAAAACGACCAGGTTTCGCAGCAGTGCTGCATCATCAGCACCTGATGATGCAGCACTGCTGCGAAACCTGGTCGTTTTTTAAATAATAATTTGTGGTAAAGTAAAAGTTTTAGTATGTCACATCTCAGTGTGTATAAGATATGTTAAGCTTTAAATAATATAGACAATACTCTGATACTAAAACAGACATGACAAGAATCTACTGCCTAAATGAGTTCTGGGAAGATTAAGCCGATGTTAAATAAAACAAAGGAGAAGATCTGCAGTCAGAACAAAGATGAAAATTTTCCGTCGGAACTAGCTATAGACCTACTTAAAATGGTAGAAGAATTCTGAAACTTCGACTGTAAGTTTGCCATAGGTAGAAGTAGCAAAGGAAATAGGGCAAGTGAAATAGCCCTAACGAGGGGAACTTATGCCATAAAAAATGTCACAATAGCCAGTTAAGACAATCTTTGGAATTTATCATGAAACTGTTTGTATGAAAAATGAGCAGAATTAAGTAAAAATTTGGGGAAATTGTTGACAAAAAACTGCAACAAAAAATCGTTCAGTACGCCATAGAAAGAATACAAAAGACAATCATGATTTCCTAACAACGCTACATCATCACATGATAACATAGCTGAAGTATTTTTCATGCAGAATTGCTACACCTGGTGTGTCGAGTTGTATGGATGTGAAACATGAACTTAAATGAAGCAGATAAATGAGTATAAGACAATAGAAATATGGTGCTAAGGAGTCGTGACAAAGTTATTAATGAAGCAATCCTTTGAAGAGAAAATTAAGAAAGAAAACAGTGGAAAACATTGATAAACATGATAGAATGGGATCAAACATATACTAAGGCAAAATAAAATTAGGAGGTTATTGATTTAATGAATTATAGAACTTAGAAAACACATATGGGTTAGATAATGTGAGTTAGGTAATTTTTATTGTTAAGCCCACGAACTATGAGAATATAAGGCAATAAACCAACATTCTTATTGTTAAACCAACATAATGACGCTAGCAATATCAAAATCTTATTCACAATTTGAAATCCATCCCTTTGAATATAAAATATTTTAACGTCTAAAGACTTCATCGACAGAATTCGTCCGTCCTCCATCAGCGATCAACTAGGCACGAGGAAATATCATAGCAAATCCAAGTTTAATTCATTACCTAGGGTAGTTTTCATAACATCTTTGGAGTATCTTATTTTATATATTATTATTATTATTATATTATATATTCTTTGAAAGAAAGTACTGAGAATTCCCAAAAAGAAATTTTTCAGGACTGAGCGTTGACTAAATTAGAATGTATAGTGAAAAAGGTGATCAAATTTCAGAGCTTGCAAAGGAGAAGGTGGGGGATGAAGAAACAAAATGAAGACCAGTGAAATGAGTGGGATTAGTCTTATAGAAAGGATAGCTTATCAAAGAAATAATTAGTGGGCGGGAAATATGACTGAGAAACAAAAGGATAAAGGATATGTGGATTTAATTAGAAGCGTATTGAGTAACTCAAGGTAAAGGATGTAAAGTTATACTTTGTATGTTTTACAATGGATAATTATAACAACAACTTCATCGATAAATTAATTGTATTGATAATTGGCTACAAAATAAGAACATCTGTGACAATATTTATTTTCCTGTGTATTATATTAGCTATTTCATGTGAAACCAAGTAATAAATATTGATTGGTGGCTGAATCAACCATATCAAATTTATCCCTTTGTCATGCATCACGCTTCAAAAATATTTCTATAAGAATAGGTATTTGGAATTAGCATGTCTGGCCTGAAGGCCAACTTGCAACGTGAACTTAAATAATAAATAATAAATGTGGCTTAATAGTACAATGGGGCATAACTGTGGCTTGTTCAAATACGGAAAATTATACAGTCCAAAGGGAAAACATACCGCAAGCTACTAACCTGTTTCCGGATTACGGTAAATCAAACTTATTTTCACTTGGAAAATCACTTAATTATTGTCATAGATGAGCATAAAAGGCAATCCCCAATTACGTTCGAAAGCTTTTCGCAGCAACCAATGGTAGCACTCTGAAGAACCTCAAAGGGAATTCATTTTCGAAGGTTATTTCCGCTATGGATTCGAAATTTTGAGTCGTGCGGTACGATTTTTCCCTTCGGTTACCGCCTGGAATTGAGAGCTGATGATTTTACAAAGCTATACGCATACCTAGCGAGATTATATTTGAAATCTCCCTTACATACGGTTAAATTGCAGTTTACCAAGTATTATGGCAATCCTTAACAGAATATTTTCACATATGGCAATTATTTAACCATGACAAAATAATCAACAGGTAAGATTTAGTTTATGGGAAACTTATTAATAAGAAGATATACGTATAATTCGATATACTGCTTATCATTATAGTGTTTGAAGTATTGTGAAAAAAAGGATTGGAATGGGCTAAATATTACGGTAATTAAAAATAATGTAAATGACTTTTTAAAATTTTATCGAATAATTTTTATTGTATTTTTTGTTATTATAAATAAAAGTATATCTTCAGGTAAATCACGTCTCTAGACCTCGCAAAAATTAAACAGAACTTGTTTTGGGACAGATGGTTATACTTAAAGTTACAATGTACTGAAATTGCCACATCTGAATCAAAAAACATTTTACGTAAACGAATCCAAAACATATATTCAGGAACTGAAATAAAATTAAAGCTACAAATTAATCAGAAAATTTCATCATTGTTGCTTACTTACATTTGCTAATATTAAGCTTTTATATAATATTAAATAAATCAAACACATCATCGCAAAGTTAATTACTAATCTTTGCCACATTTGTGAATGAACCCTACCAATTAAAAGCTAAAAAATGGTTTACAAAATTTGAATAATCAGTTTTAAATAAATAAGAATGACAATTTTTAACGATGACGACTTTCCACGAAATATCAATTTCATCAATACTTAAATTTATTTTCTGACAATACTTTTATTACAAAAATTATAAAGATCAAGGATATTGCGTATCAGTACTGATGATGTAAGACTATAACTTTTTATTCTCATTTATAACTATCAAAACATAGATAGATATGGTCCTTACACTGTATTATCATATTTGAGCTTATTTTGCTATTACTTAACCTTTTATTGCCTACTTTCTGTTGAACAGAGTTGTTTGATAATAAATATTCCGTCTAAAATCTACCACCTGACAGGACATCATTGCAAAATATGTCTCAATTTTAAAGAAATAAATAAAGGAATCGCTTAAAACGTCATTCGCATGAAATAGGCCACTACAGCCATGATCCACATGATAAATACTGCAGGAGTGAGTTCTACCACGTCCATTGCAGAGTCGTCGAATCCATCACACTATTGAAAAAATCAGACGTTTCGTCATGCGGCAGAGTTCGATCTGAATCCACTGAAAGATAGGCGATAGTAAAAAGATTTGCTGCAACTCCTACGCAAAGTCGGATATCTGATGTTTCAGCTTAAGACAGGCGTCGTATTACGCAGCTGGCTAGCAGCTAGGATGCAGGCCTGGAAGATGTTATGGATCGTTCTTCCCTGGGGTAATTAGGGTACACAATAGAGCCAGCTTAGAGCCCTACAGGAGGCTTACGTTTCCTCACATCCAAGGGTTTTAGTCCTAAGGGTTTAGTCATGCGCGTGGCTATAAAAGGTCACAAAGTATTTCCATATTATCCTTCAAGGTTTTTTGGAATCTTTTGAATGAAGGAAAGTATAACGCTAATTAATTATTCTTGAAAAATCTTACCTATGCAACGAAACCGGGATCCATATAACGATCCTAACGGATGATTCCGGGACTTCCGGAAGAAGTGAACCCTCCAGTCGTACTCATAATCAACGGAATGAATTTTTGACATGCAGAATCAACATTCGAGCTCACTAACACCTACAGAACTGCCAATAAACATACTTAATAATGAAAAATCCTCAAAGAACTAACCAATATTAACGTATGTTTAAATTTCCTCAAAATAAAAATTTGGAAATTTAGGTCAAATTTGTGATTTTTCTAGAAGCCCATTTTCAAGCATGCCAACAACCTGCGTCAGCAAATACATAAAACAGTTGTTCCAATAATTGATAAAATGTAATTATTCTAAAGCGAAGACATTGTTTCTGTAGCAAATAATAATTTAATTATATGTCGCAGAACATATTTGTAGAACACAAACGACCATTCTATTAAGGAATTAATCACGCTGATTTAAGAATTAGCATCTGTTGGTACCTAATCGCTCGTTTACATACAATCATTCTAACAATGAAAAATATGCAAAGAATCAAAACAAATAATTTACTTTTCTAACAATCTTCAACTAAATTAAATGTTGCAGAACATGATAACAAAACAAGGCCGACTTGACTAATAACGGATTGATTACATTACTGTCATAATCAGCTATTGTAAAAGTCACCTTCACTATTTTCCACTCGTGTTTGGAACAAACCTCTCCTTTCTTAACAATCATTCTAACAATAAAACAAATAAAAAGAAGTGAAATCAAAGAATCAATTTTTCTAAGAATGATTGATTAATTTGCAAAATGTAGAACATTATTGTAGCACATGACTGACTAAGCTAATAACGAATTAATCACACTGTAGTCATAATAAGCATGTGCTGGTTACAAATCTCTCGTTAATAAAAAAATAATTCCTATAATAAAACTAATCAAAATCCAAGAATATTATTCTCCAACAATCGCTAATGAAATTAAATGTCGCGGAAAATTATTGCAGGACACGACCGACCTGGCTAGTAATGAATTAATCACACTGCTGTCATAATTAGCTTTCATAAGAACCACCCTCATTACTTTCCGCCCCTGATGGGACCTCTTCTCTTCTTCTGAGGGCCTCATAAGAGCTAATGCAGGAGGAAGATTACGACAGAAATTATCCAATCTGCGAACCAGTTCACCCTGAATCTAAAGGACGGGTAATTAATCGAATAACACAATGGCAATTTCGCCTCCGAATAACTCCCAATATCTGCGATCGGGAGGAAGGTAATAATACGTGATGCCTATTTTTGGAGCTCGCAGATAACGAAGGGCAGGTGAGATTTCGGGAAAGAAAAGAGATGGGAAGAAAAGGCTAAAGGGTCATTGTGTCCGGGAGATAATGGGAGAATGTTGAAAAGCGCCAGATAAGAAGGCCGTGGGGGCGGAGGCGAGATGGGGTTGTCTCGTAATGGAAAATGTACGCAAAAGAGCGAGGGGGCTAAGATATAAGGTCTATAGCAGGGGTTCCCGACCGACGCGGTGGTACGCGGGAACGTTTCAGATGGTACGCGTGGGTGATACGTGCGATAATAGAATAACATAGGAACAGAATAAGTGATGAAGTGGGCTAAAGAGTGAAGTTAATTTCCATTACTCCTGATATTGATATTTTAATCACAGGCACGCAACATCAAGTTTCGCACTAAAAGTTGATTTCTGATGATGCTGATGTTTTCTTGCTCAGTTTGTACTAATGATATAAAATTGTGTTTTTAGACCTATGGGTAATAAATAAATCTTTAATTTTCAATAATCGTTTTAATTTTTCCTATAATAAAAAATGTTATTAATATAAATACATCTCTACATATTTAAAAAAAGTTAGAAAAAAAATAAATAAAAATCTATATATTTTTATTCCTGTCTTGATAAAGAGTCGAGAAAACCATAATACAAGAGGAATATTAATTAAATAGGAAATTTCCTCAGTAATTTAAAAAATAAAACAAGCCATTGGGCACTTTACCGACATTAAATATATGATTCTAAGATATATGGGACTGTTGGTGCGCCAAAATTTCTAAAAATTTCAAGTGATACAAATTTGCTAAAAGGTTGGGAACCCCTGGTCAATAAAGGTTTTATTAAGGCGAGATTGAGACTAAAAAGTCTCTTCTTCGATCGAACCTTTCGTCAATGATATTATATAGATAAAAAGTTTCGCGTAGGTGAATAGAAATAGAAAGTAAAACATAAGGAGGAGTGGATGTAAAAACAACTAAGGTGATATCTTAGGAAAAATGATATACTGAAGTAAAACACCAACATAAAAGGGGGAGTGTGAAAAACCTGCGCAAACCTACTGACAGTACAAGCTAAAAGATGTAAAAGCTGTGTATAACATGGAAATTACAAAAGCAGTAATATAATGAAATTACCAAAATGATAGTAATATCAAAAAATCTGATGTGGCCAGCACATGACTTTCTCCATATATAAGATGTAAATATTTATCTACGACAGTAATTTCGAACTCTATATTCCACCTAAACTTGGAAGATGAGTGATTAATTTATATCATATTATCTTTTACGTCACAAACATTATAAATAATGTTTTTCGGGACATGATCGATAAAAAACGACGAATTTGGCCTTTCGCCCATAGAGCCCAGAGCGCCCACAAAGTACATAATCAGCAACATCCGGTTTATCAGTATTTCATGAATAACTCCTAAAAAAACAGTGATAAAAAATATGTTTCATACAAAAGTTATAGTAAAATAAATTTTCTAAAACATTTATAAATAATAGTATACACCTAAATATCATATTTATGGAGATATTTTGAAAACCGGAAATAAGCTTTGAAGAATGAAGCTCAACTTTCGGTTGCCCGATTTACTCCAAAACCTAATCAACTCTAATGACTGTAATAAAAGGACTATATATGAAATTTGGTTTACATCCAACAAATAGTTTTTATGTTAGAGCGCCCACAAAGTACATAATCATCTTCTTCCGGTTTATCAGTATTTCACGAATAACTCCTAATCAACCGGTGGTACAAAAATATGTTAAATACAAAAGCAATAGTAAATAACATTATCTAAATCTTTTATAAGCAATACAATATACGTATATATCATATTTATGGAGATATATTGAAAACCGGAAATGAGCTTTAATGAATAAAGCTCGACTTCCGGTTGACCGATTTACTCCAAAAACTAAGCAACTCTGACAGCACACACCACAGTACTATATATGAAGTTTGGTATTGATGCGACTTATAGTTTTTACGTTAGAGCGCCCAATATCACACACACACATACACACACACACACACACACACACATACACACAGACATCATTCCGAAAATGGTCAAAACGTGTTCTAGGGACCCCAAAACATGTATTTCCGTTGAAATCTCGAAGTCGATTTTTTTCATGAAAACAATACTTTCTCTATACTTTGTATATGGAGAAAGTAAAAATAATAAATATCCAGAAAACATAAAATAAAACATCCAAATAAATAAAAGTTTCGAAAATGAAACAAATGAAAAATGACTTGTGAAAAATTGAACAGTTTATTAATGATGGAATTTAATAAATACGAATGGAAATTTGAGATAAAATGGACCTAAAAACATTTAAGATAATGGTTGGAATAGGGTGATTGGGATGAAATTAAGCGGAAAGTCGAATAAGACTGGAATATGAGATCGATAGATATCTTCTCTGCTCGAAGGACACCGAAAAGGTGCTCTCTGCATCTAATATCACGCCGTGTAGCTTGATAGTGGAAGAATGTAGGGCTAATTATCGGTCTGTCAGAGAAAGACGGTCTTTTCAAAAGAAAATTTTTTTGTGCTTTCAAAAGCTAAAACATTAATTTATACGCAAGGAGTTGTGTACAATTTTTAATGCGACCTTAAGAATAAAGGAAAAATTAAATATCTTCCCTGACATCCATGAGAGGCTTTTGCTACATTTCTCGACTTCCAATGTCGTCTTCATGTTTGTAGTAGTTCATTTCGCATCCCTACAGAAAATTTATAAATATCGTTTATTTGCCTTAAAATATTTTGGAAAATCGTTTTGTAGAGAACAGAAAGACAATGAGGAGTATATTCCATCTCTTAATTCACTGAAATTCTTCCCCCGTCATGCCGACATTCAATTAATTAAAAAAATACTAATCTCATTCTATTTATATCTATTTTTTAAGAATATTGCTCGAAGTTACAAGAAAGTCTACGAGGAACTCAGACATTTACATTACCGAATTCCTAGTCTTTCTCGTCAAATGGATCGAAGATGGAATGGAAAATCTTCTTCTTTGTTTTCATTAGCGATTTAATTCGTATTCCTATCCGTGAGATTTTAATTTAGTATATTTAAATATTGGATTATACACAACTCAAGTGGAGCCTTTTTGTAAATAAAAGATGACCACTTTTTCCTACCTTTTTTAATCAAACTTAAGAAAATAAGAAAACTTATACCTTTACCACAGTAAGTTAATAAATATACTGTGGTAAAGGTATAAGTTTTCTTATTTTCTTAAGTTTGATTATGGAGAACTACCACAAAGTCAAGGCCGAAGTAGTAGATTTTATTTCCTACCTTTTTTATTGAAATTTTAATTTGAAAGAAAGTATGTATAAGCGATTATGTATACTGAGAAAGGATAACTTTAAATTTAGCTAGTTATTATCAATAGTTTTCCATGTTTATTCTTCCTGAAAGTAAATTATTTGATTGGGAAGCAATTTAATGGAAATATTATTTTAGCGAGGGTACATATCTTTTACTGCATGTGTTCAGTTTTGAATTAAGATGTCATCTAAGCGAATAAAGGTTGGGTAAGGAAACGTTTTAATCGATAGGAGCTGGATTAGGAATTTACATTACCATTACTAAAATCTAATAATCACTAGTATTTTATGATAATATCAGTCTCTGCTGCAAGTTCTAAACAATTTTTAATTAAACACTTATTATAGTAAAAATTTTTCTTATCGATTCTAGATTTTTTGTGATATTATACGGAATTCATAACTTCCATTCTCCACTTCCTCAGGCAACAATTGAGCTGAAACACGAAGCCCTCCTCACTCCTACTGCGTGGGTGAATTCCATTAGCGAACACAGCGTTGAAAATGGCATTTGCTCGGTATACACTCAGTATGGTTGTAGTAATCGTGAACACGCTCGCAATCAGTTTTCAGCGCAAGTTCCGTTCCATAACCTAGGTAAATCGCAATCCAACCAAGTCGTGAAGAATTTCATCCATCCCATAATGATTCTCGAAAAAGTTAGAAAGGAATCTATTTCAATTGGATGCATAATGAAAAGCTGAAGAGGCACCACTATTTTTCTTATCTATGAGGTATGATACTTTAGGATAAAAGAGGTTGGAGAAGGCTGACAAGACCCTGAATCGAACCATGAACTTCCTCGCCACGCGTTGATGCTCTTATTAACTGTACAATTACATGCATACATACATACAAAGGTATATTGGACGAAATTGTGACTAGACAGTCCCATCTTATATTTAATCCATTAGAAATATATATTATAAGACTAAATAAAAGAAAAGGAACAGTTACAATTACGACAAAAATTAATTGAAATGGTACAATTACACAATAGTACAAGGACAGATTAATAAAACAAAAATATCAATTACAAATAAAATAAAAATAAATAACTAAAGAGGTTAACTATAAGTTTCAAAATAGATTAATCGAAATATCAACAAATGCAGCAACTCTTATTAACTATGAAATTACCGTATAACAGTATGACTCCACTATAATGCGCTATCGCAGAACACTCATTAATCTACGACATAGCTCACGTGATAAGGACATCCAAATTGACTTCGGGTTCGATTCCTGATTCTTTTCGTCGTTCCATCTTCAACATAGCCTCTGGGTTCTTCCGGGGACAAACCATAATGTACTATATTTATTTATTTCCCTTTCCCTAGAATAATACTAACTTATCTTTTCTTGTGGCAAAACTATTTTACCAATTACTTAAAAAATTGAAAAATAAACTAAAATTAAAATTAAAGAGGTGGATTAATTAAAGCAAGTAAAGTAAAGAAAGAATGTATATCTATGAAAAATATGATAGTGTGCCTTACTTCATAAAACAGTGCATAAACATTTAAAATCTAGTTGCCCGTACCATCAAAAAGTACAGCCACTGCTGCGTATTAAGCAACCAATTTAAATAAATTCTGGTTTTGAAGCAACTGTTGAGACAACCAAATTTTTATTGATGGAAATCTTATTCGCAATTACAAGATTTTCTCAGTAAATTTACGAAAATCGATATATTTTATCAAGGTATGCAGCTAATTTTCGATCGAAATAAAAAATTAACGGCAGAAATATGAATATATATTGTTATAATTCCTTCCTTTAAATACCTCTCCTTAATTCGCACGAGCTCCATTTTTAATTAAATTTTTCTAAAGTAAACAGGTCTACAATGAAATTAAAAATCAACGTGAGTTTTTAAGGAAGTGACTATCATAGAAGGAGTTGTTATAAACCTGCGGTGACTCTTATGATGGATGAAAAAGGATTATCTTGAAGTTGGCGTGGAGGCAGTTTGATTAAGGCTTTTCATTCGAAACATTTTAATAACCCTTTGATTCTTGAACTTTGTCGGCAGAATAAGAACGAAGATCAGATACATTTTAAATACGGAGCCCAAAATCAATTTTTAGGAAGAGTTGTAAGGGCGAAGAATGAAGGATTGTTAAGCAGGTTGTGAATCGGTGATAAGAGGGAGTCTGGGGAAGAAAGGCTAATGGAACAACTTGCAAGACATGACAGTTTAATCCCCGCAAGAGTAAATGGGATGATGGGGGGCGAAGGGGTGCCATTATATCCCCTCCTAAATCAATTAAAAGACGACCAAAAGCATAAAAGTCGCTTAGAGTGCCGGAAGCAGTTGGAAAATGAAAAGACGCGATCAAGCGAGCCAAAGATTTCATATGGGTGAAAAATTAAAAGTGGTTTTTTAACAGTCTTTAGCATTATGATTATAACTTAACAGAAATGCAATATTTTAACCAACAAATTGAAATCTAGAAATACTGAATATGGGAAGCGTATTTTGTTATTACTGCTTTACGCATTAAATAAATTATACTAGCGTAATTCATCATGTTTTAGCAATAATAATAATACATAATTATTACCAAAAAGGATACCAGCTCGACCAACTTTCAAACCAACATTCAAGTGTTTTTACGCCACACTTACACTTTACACTTATTTGGTTGTTCAGATAAACTTTTGAACTTTTACATTTTATTAATTTCCTGATTTTAGAGAAAAAATCTGCCAAACATTTTTAATCGACTCCGAGAGCGAAAGAAGAAATTCAAGAATTTTGTTGCGGAAAACACTGCCTACAGGTGAAGTAGCTCTTATTCCAAAATAAATGCATCCTCTCCATTAACCTAGCAAGACCACAATAATTACTAGATGTTAAATCGTAATTAATGATGCATTGGAGATATTTTATCAACAATTTCATAGCAATCAACAAATAAATATTGTTGCGTGACAATATATTTAAAAAAAAATCTGATGTGGCCAGCACATGACTATCTCCATATATAAGATGTAAATATTTATCTACGACAGTAATTACGAACTCTATATTCAATCTAAACTTGGAAGATGAGTGATTAATTTATATATTATTATCTTTTACGTCACAAACATTATAAATAATGTTTTTCGGGACATGCTCGATGAAAAAAGATGAATTTGGCCTTTCGCCGTTGAGCCCAGAGCGCCCACAACGTACATAATCAGCAACTTCCGGTTTATCAGTATTTCATGAATAACTCCTAAACAATCAGTGATAAAAAATATGTTTCATACAAAATTTATAGTAAATTATATTTTCTACAACATTTATAAATAATAGTATATACCTAAATATCATATTTATGGAGATATTTTGAAAAACGGAAATGAGCTTTGAAGAATGAAGCTCGACTTCCGGTCAACCGATTTACTATTTCCTCCTCTTTATTTTTTTTTCTCAATTTTTGTTGTATAGCCTTTCCTTTGTGTTAATATGCCACTTCATTTTTCTTATATTTGTACAATGCTATCGTAATATTGTTGTAATAACACACGTGACTATTCTAAGATAAATGCGTGCTTTAATGTATATCTATGATTTGTGAACAATTAACGTACTGTGTATTATTTATTTGACCCTTTATTGGCGAGGTTAGGCCCAAGTGGGCCTCTCTTCCACCTAACCTCTTATTTTATCAGAATATGAACAAATATAAATTAAATTAAAACAAAAAGACAGAGTAGAGTGTGGGGAAAAATCTTTGCAACTGAAGGTTGCTAAAGAAAAACCCACGTTGCGGGAAAACACCCACAGAGAAGGGGGGTGGAAAAAATCCGCGAATACACAGTAAAAATAACAATTAAATATATACAATAATAAAATTACATACAGCTTATACATAAATCGAGGAATTTACAGAAGAAAATAAAAATTTTATTAATTACAATAGAAAAATATAACATTTACTGAAGTTAGAAAGAAAATTAAAAAAATCACAAATATAATGAAATTTCCTACTAATTAATATCCGTAAAAGAAAAATAAATATTAAATAAATAAAGGTCAGCCAGCCGCGTCCGTCGACTTTTTCAAATTTATCTCAGCAGAAAGAGGGTGAGATGAACCTGAAAATGAAGAGAGAAAGAAAGGGTAGATGAGATGTATACGTAGCTATTCAGATTTGGAAAAAAACACAAAGGAAGAGTATTGATTGGGTGCAACGACGATTTGAAGGAATGATGGAAAGAGCTAAGTAGGTATTTGATGTTCTGACCGATAGAGTTTTTCAAAGATCTCACGTTTAAATGAAAAGAAAGATGATTGTATTAATTTTGGTTGAGCAACTTTATTCCAGTATTTTGCTCCGATTACAAGGAAAGATTTACTGAAAATTTCGGTTCTATGAATTGGTATCATGAGTTTGCCAGTGGGACGAGTTCCTAGTCCTTGCGAGTTGTTCGGTTTAGTAAAGTAATTATCGAGATACCTGGGGCAACATTCATTGAGAACTTTATATATGAGATTAAGAGTGTGAAGTTTTCTTCCTGACTGTGGACGAAGCCACTTTAATTCTTTTAAAAGTGGGGAAATATGATCAAATTTTTTGGCATTGAAGATTAATTTGACCGCATGAATAAAAGCTCTGTCTAATTTAATGGTGACCGTTTTGTTTGCTTCATTCATTAGTGCGTCACAATAATCAAAGATAGGAAAAATTAATGCTTGAACAAGCAATTTTTTCAGCTTAAATGGTATAAGATACTGCAATCGTTTCATATTTTGAAGAGTTGAATATGATTTCCTGCAGACTTCCGCTACTTCAGGAACCCAAGTAAAGGATTGATATCAAAGTATTCCTAGATTCTTTACAGATGAGCTGAAATCGATTTCAATGTTGTCAATTTTTACTTTGGGTAGTTGATGTTTCACAGTATATTGGGATAACCAAATATTATACTCTGATATTTACTTGGATTGATTTTAAACGCCAATGAGTTAAGCCATGAGTGTAGGAGGGTGATATCATTATTAATTAGGTGGATGGTTTCAATAGAGTTTTGCGGTTCCGACGATAGATATATTTGTAGATCATTGGCGTATAGGTGGTAAGAAACGTGTTTTAAGTGAGAGGATAGATTTTGGAGGTAAAGAGAAAATAACAAAGGCCCGAGAATAGAGCCCTGCGGAACGCCATGATTGTTTATTATTACTGAAGAGTATGTATTATTAGCGAAGCACGTTTGGGATTTATTTGTAAGATATGAAGAAAACCATGATAAGGTGGAGGGAGAGAGGTTAAATATCCTTAGTTTGGCAAGAAGTAAATCAATCTGTACTGAGTCAAAAGCTTTGCTGAGGTCAATTAGGGCTAGAAAAGTGATTTTCTTTTTGTCCATTGCGATCCTTATGTCATCGTTGACTTTAGTAAGTGCCGTAGAAGTACTGTGGTGGCGTCTAAAACCAGACTGGTATGGATCGAAGGGATTATTCTTGGTCAAAAACCTTGAAAATTGAATATGTACTAGGCGTTCGAGACTCTTGGATAGTGATGAAAGAATACTTATTGGGCGGAAGTCGTTCAAATTGGATGGAGTACTCTTTTTAGGAATAGGATGTATGACAGACGTTTTCCATTGTGAAGGAAAGATTCCGTGAGAAAGGGAGAATTTAAAAATATGCATTATGTGGGGGAGAAGGGCATAGAGAATTTTATGGATGAACTGGATCGGAATACCATCCATGCCTGTAGCTGAGGATTTGATGGCCAAGAGAGATTTTTTAACTTCACTGAAGGACACTGGCTTAAATTTGAATTCAGATTTAGTTAGAGGTGTTTGAGTAGTTATGGACAACAGCGACTCTCGGAATTCATCGGGTGTTACTCCCGTGTAGTTGTCAACAAAATATTTGTTCGTACTATCAGAGCTTAAGTAATGCGGGAACGAATATTCAGATTTACCTACACCTAGCTTCGATAATCCTTTCCATAAGGACTTGCCAGAGGAATGCTTAAGGAGTTCATCGGTGTCAACAATACAGAAATACCTTGTTTTACACCTAAAGCTCAGGTATCTCTTAACATTATTTAAGTAATTAAGTATTTAATTTTATATGCAATATTTAGAGCAAATATAATACATTCAAAATCATCAAAACTCAAAAAAGCCGAAGGAAGGAAAATCTACAATAGAGACAGCGGATTTTGTTGCCTTCAGGTGATGTAGCTCCCACTTCAGAATAAATATATCCTCTTTCCACTAGTCAAGTATTATTACTCCCAACTGGTAGATGAGAACTAATAAGCGATATTAAATCTCAATTAGTGAGGCATTTGAGATACCAATCAATAACGCCATAACAATCAACTAATTAATAATTTGACGTAACAAGCGTACGCTTGCCGTAAACAATTAGCATAGAAAAGCCACAACAATTTTTAAAAGTTGAATTGTAAACTGTGAGGTATTTGAGATATACATCAACAATACTATTAACAATCAAGTAATGAATAGTGTAGCGTAACAATCGTTGTGTAAAATAAACAATATTTAAGATCAAAAATTTGATGGAAGCAATAGAGGAATCGGAAATTATTGCCTTCGGGAGATGTAGTTCCCAATTAAAAATGAATTTATCCTCTATTAGTGACTGTAGCAAGGCCACGATAGTTACTAAAAGTTAAACAGTAATTTCAAATACTAAAAGTCAAATGGTAGTTTGCGAGGTATTTGAGACACATCAACAATGCTGTAACAATAAAAAAGTAGTGCAACGTAACAATCGTGACGTGTAACGTAATCAATAATGGCGACGCAACAATCACCGAAGCGCGCAAAATTCTGAAGAGAAAAGTCTACAATGTAGAGGCATCGGAAATTGTTGCCTCAAGGCGTAGTTTACGGGAAATAGTACTCGGCGTAAAACCGAAGGAAGCAACCGCGAGGTATGGAAGAAGGGGAAGGAAAAGAGACGCAGGGAGTCTTCGTCAAGGAAACCCTTGATAAACGATCTACCGCGTAGCTCTGGATCGGAGGTCCCTGGAACAAGCCAGGCTGCGAAAACGACGCCATTCAGTGTCACTTCTTAAGGGCGTGTGTCATTCTTGGGGGGCATAATGCCACTCTCCCGTTACACCGTCTTCCGAAGTCCCTTTGAGCAAATTAATTTGGTTCGCCGCAGCGGAGGAACTATAAAGCCGTACGCGTCGGAATGCTTCGAGAGTCACGAACTAATCAGCCTACCGATTATGATAAGGATATATTAAGATTTGGATTAGAGACGTGAATCGTTGAGGATTCTGTTCTAATGAGGTGACGACCCAATTGTGTTCGCCACAGTGCAAAAATATTGAAGTTTCATTTCTATGAGAGCAATCCTAATCTACATTGAGATTGATATGGCCTTAATTTTGCGGTGATTCATAATGAATCAAAAAATTAAAAGTGCTTAGATTAACTTAAACTGCTAGGTATTCCCTTAAGTGTTAAACATATAGTATATATTGAGTGTAGAGAAACTTAAGTGTACGTTCATAATATATTTCTATTGGTTTAAGTAAATTTTTAAACTTCTTATTATTGAGTATACATACATAACCAATACGAATAAGAACTAACAGCGTTAATAGCACACGTTTAATTAATATATACAATACCACAATACAACAAATATCTCGAAACCTGGGTTGTTGTATTTGTTGTGTTGCGGTATTATATACATTAATTAAACGTGTGCTTGCTACGCTGCTCGTTTTTATAGTCATAAATACCACCAGGTGAAGGTTGATACTATTGATTTTATAACCGATAAGCTATATTATTGAATATTGAATTGAAAATCTAATCTGAAGATTTTCTCTTGTGGGATACACACATTTTCTGTCATATATTCAAACACATTGTATTTTTAAGATGGTTTATGCATTCTCGCATTCTTAAGCAGCTATAGCGCAGGAAAGTCATAGTTTTTAGGTTCATAATTGTAATTATTATCATTGTTAATAATTCCTACGATCATTTAATTTATTGTTATCTTCAAATCTGAATGAAATGTTTTTACGAAATTTGGGCAGCTACTGACTTTCGGTGTGGTAATAAAATGTTTATATAATTAAGACGAATGGATTACAAGCTGTCCGATTTTTATTTCTAATAATGGCATTGAGTCTAACTATCTTTGAATATTTAGGGAGAATAGTAAAAAAGGAATTATGTTTGAAATTCATTTACCAGAATAACCGGACATCTGTGACTCCAGGACCAAAGGAGCAAAGCATTCAGACGCTTGATGAGTAAGACTACAAGGAAAAAATTTTCAACGGTAAATATGCAAATAAGTCTTATTATAACATATAAGTATAACAAGGTTCTTTTTATGTATGAATTGAATGAGTTGTAAAGAAAAATGAATAAAATGAGTAAAACTCAAAGATATGTGTTATTTTAATAAACCAGATCAGATATTAAACATAAATAAAAGAGGAAAAAATGAAAATCTACAGTATTTGAAATTGAGCAAATAACTCCAATAAATGTTTTTTTCGAATTAGGATGTAGTGTTTAAAAAAATTATGGCCAACGACAACCTTCGTGGAAATAATCTAACACGAATTGAATTAATAAGCAAAAGCCAAACAATGATCAACCAAACTATAGTCTAACAATCAAGTATCTAACTAACTGTTCAATTAACCAATGAATAACGCTGGTTAACATATCTATCTAAACTACAAATGACTGCATAGTCAAAGCCTAGCTTTAGCAAATATTAATTCAATGTTTGATTCGGATTCATAGACCAAATGGTAGCGTTTCTAATTTAATATCCGAGGTGGGGAATAGCATAAAAACTTCAGCAAGTAACGCCAAAGTTTAGAAAAAATACGGCGCGAGTTGAATAAATAAAATTGACCCTGTTTTTCGTCCACTGAATGCCCGTCCTTGGCCCGAATGCACGCTCTGAAAGAAGCGCCAGAGAGTAAAAACGGAGCCGACCATAACTAACGCCGAGATGTGTTTGCCATGAAAAAAGATCGACCTCAAGCCCTCGCTATAATTCCCGTCGTTTCGTCGACTGGTCACGAAGTTCACGATCCCCGGGGGATATAACGACGCGGACCCCTCTCCTTCTCCGCGAATTTGTCGGGAGCCACTGCCACCCACGTACGAGAAAACGTTTACATTTGGTAAGAGATCCTTAATGCACAGTTGACACTCAGGAGTCCGATATTTTACGGGAGGAAGACAAAGCGTTTGCTAAGCAGTGAGCCTGTTTTCTCTGTAATTTATCTCTTCTTCCGCGGAATGATTTAAGGCGGGGATGGCAAACAAGCGGGGACTTGCTGCTCGATATTCCCCTTAGAACCTCCGATAAAATTTGAATATTTTATCCCGGCTTCCTCTCTAACGATCCCGGTGGAAATTTGTGGCTAATTTGGCGATAAAAAGGAAAAGGGCGATTGGCCGATTTATAGGCAGGTAAACACTGGGAAGAGGATTAAAACCCACGAAGGGTGTTGCACGTGTGGAAATCTAATATATATGAAACCACTGCAATTTTAGTTTTCGTTATTTAAAATTCACGGAGTAGGCCGATATATAGTGTAATTCCGACAAATCGAAATGATAGTTAAAAAAACAAAATGGTAACTTTTTACTATTCCACACACAGAGGTTACAGTGGCGACTAGCTTCGGCTAGTAATAGCCATCTTCAAGCATAGCTATGGTTTCTACCTCTGTGTGTGGAATAGTAAAAGTTGCCATTTTGTTTTATAAAACCTGTATTATTTAACAATCATTTCGATTACGTTTTTATCCATTCTCAATATCAATAGCCATTTACTTCATTTAATGTTATTTAAGAAATTTGATGTCTCCTAACGATTTTCAAACTTTAATATTCGTAAAACGCATGATCTAGAATATAGGTAAGATACATTGTAACCCATAGTGACAATGTAGGTCTAATTGTTGGCGTAATTACATTAGTATTACAGGGTAAGTATATATGTTTCTCTTTCTCACGTGCCTTTGTCCCACTATTGCCCGTGGAATTGTAATTAATTGTAAATAAAGTTAAAAGTTTACTTTGTTAGCTGAGTGTTACTGTAATTAAGCAATTATTACAGAGGTAATTGAAGTTCTTGCAATCCCTTCCACTCCTAATTTCCTCCCCGATCCTCTTTACCAGGCATGTTCAAAGAAAATGCCACGGTGGCAGCCGCCTGCCACCGCTCTCATAGCCGTGGCAAACTCACGGTGTGCGGTAGTGTGGAGGGGGAATCTGAGTCGCGGCGCGGCTGCGGAAGGCGGTGTTGTGGTAGCGGTAGGAGCAGCGGACGGTTCGGAGACAGAAATGGTCAAACGTAGCACGGTCAAATGGGGCTTTGCTATTATTATTGAAACCAATAACTCGGACAACTACTAAATTTACTTAATATTTGTTTTCCTTTTTACAAGAGTAGTATGACAATATTTACAAAGCTCCCAGGAAGGGTAACTTCCACCTCCTTCCGAGGCCGAAACCCTTTTTGCCATGGTGCTATTCGACTAGAAAATACTAAATGACTGCAAAGTCTAGCGTGAAAGGGAAGGTTTTCTCT
Organism: Sympetrum striolatum; assembly: GCA_947579665.1. Taxonomy (NCBI): domain Eukaryota; kingdom Metazoa; phylum Arthropoda; class Insecta; order Odonata; family Libellulidae; genus Sympetrum; species Sympetrum striolatum. The sequence continues at coordinate 13,674,540 of OX388348.1, read as the reverse complement.
CTCACTCCCGCATAAGCGTCGCGTCGAACCAAGGTCGTGCTAGCGAGGGAATCAACTCGCAGGAGTTGAGGTAGTGGTAGGGGAGGTAGGTTGCCACAGGCCGAGTCCCATGGCATTCCGTGGCGCCACAGCCACTGTGGCAGTGTTCGTGCATGCCTATACCATAGTCTGTAGTTTTAAAGTTAAATTTGAGTTAAAAAGTTACGCTGTTAACACTGATACCTATAAATTTACTAAATAATTTGGATATGACTGAATTACAGTGACAATTCTTCAGAAGATGTTGCTTTAAATAGACCAATGGAAAAATTACTGTCACTAAGATCTCTTATTTACGTTAAAATTCTACATAATGAAGATACTTTATCCATAAAGAATTACGATATGTTCGATAGCAAGGTCGGGAAGGAATGAGCTCTTGAATCTACACTGCCTTAAATCACTAGCTAAATTTACAAGGTATACATCGTAGAATGGATTATTTTACAAACGGGCATTAACTCAGAATTTCCTGATCATATGACTAGTGAGGAATTTCCAAAAATGTTTCAATCATACCTTTCTTTATTGAATCTAATTGTAAAATATAAAAGTTAAGGTACGATAGGAGTTCAAAATATTTCCCTGTTTTCCTTTCCTTCTTCTTGTTTAACAACAGGATTTTCCCGGGAAATTTTTTAACACCTTAGGTGTAAGCTTATATGGCAATATTTTAATACTGTTGTTCAATGGTAGCACCTACGGAAATATGCATTTCAAACATGCGAATTATTCATTAAAATAAATTTCGGAACAAATTTTACAATAACTCCCTAATTTCCTTTCATTACAAGCGTGAAAACCGTATGTTCCAACAAAGGAATGAAGTTTCTGATTAAATAATCACACATTGGATACAGCTGAATTAATAACAGAGAGATTCGCTATGTTGAACAAATGACTCGCGATCGAAATTACTCGTCGTCCATAAGCTCTGAAAAAGTTTTCGTCATCCATTTTAAATTTATTATCCCTCTTAAATTTAACAACTGGAGCATCGCAATAAGCGGATTTATTTGATGAATTATCAATGTGTTAAATTTTATGCGAGGTCTCTCCACGGTAGCATATACATAATTAGCGAAATTATTACACTGAAAATCCTCTTTATTTGCGAATGTTCAATTGTAGTATCTTTCAATTTCACTGGGCCTTTTTTATTATGGGAGCAATGACAAATATTTATTTAATTAAAGTTGGTGTTTCAAAATTATTTACGGTATAAAATTGTAGCGATGTATTGTTTATCGTGTCACCGGTCGCTATGGAAACCACTACAGGATTCTAATCTACAAAATGTAATTAGGTATACGAGTATACCTTCTGAGACTAATTGTTTTGGAATACATCAAAATGAAAAAAGCAAGAATGAATTGATCATCAGCTACTAATGCAAGAAGTTGTATTTGATAAATATCATAGTTTTCGGCTAGTTAATTAAGCAAACCAGAAAAATCTAATAAACGATTAATGAAATTCCTCGGAAATATAAAGGTGTGCTGAATATATTCCAGGAATTTTTAAACAACTGACAAAATCAAAATTGTACGCGAATGGTTATTTTGTAAAATAAATTTTCAATCAATTCATAACCAACTCCGTTTATATTGCAGCTGTCAAGAATTAAAAATAAGTATTAAAATATGAAATAAAAATGCCCTAACAGCTGTTGTTTTAATATCCACGATCTTTTGCTACCACATTAACTTATTTGACATACAAACCGGCGAAGACAATGATGATAATGTTAATTTCATAGAATAAAACAAGATCAAGAGGAGAGATGAACGCTTAAGTAAGTAAAGAGTCCACTGGAATCCACTTTCACTTCCTATCTTATCGACTTCCTGAATCTCTAATTGTTAAACTTCCTTCGAAGGTATTTTTGTCTTCAAAAGAACATAGAAATGAAATTTATTAAACTGTCTGCGATAAGACATCTTTAAAATATTGCACAACAAACAATATTATAGACTTCCTGCAGATAATCGTACATATAAAAAAACAGCCAGCGCATGTTTTTGGCCGCAAAACTCGCAAAATACTTAGAATTTGTAGCACAACGTTGCATTCATGTATGAGTGTTTCTATTGTAAAATATGTTTACATTTCGTCCTCAGTTCGATCTCAGACGAGTCAAAGCATTTCCATAACAAATTCAAGTTCACTTTTGCCGCTGCAGGCATTATTTCTTTTGCAAAATTAAATTAAAAACAATGGTCATTCGAAACTGAGACAAGCACCAAAAGAAGGGAAAATAAACAAAAAATTTAATTTTGGTTTGCGCTATTTCCGAATTGAATTGCCCAGATTTTACACGAAATACACGAAATTTTTGTAAAATTTTTAGGGTTTAAGCAACCGGTCCCCCTGACGACAAATGCCATTGTTGGATCCGAGTTCCCTGCATTTTGGCCTATTTAAAGTTAAGAAGAAAAGAAAAGTTGTTTATATCGTTCACATTGACGTGCATAAGCAATCGTTAGAAGTGATTTAAATTATCTACTTTCGAAAAATGAAATGAGAGTTAACTTGATACCGAATGTTGTAATCAGTTCAATTCATTTGTTTTGTTTTAGAAATTATTTAATTATCTGTTTTCGAAAATCAAAGTATAAGTTACTTTGATTTTGATTGTTACATCAAGAAATGTATTTGCGTTTTTGACATAAATTCATCTAGAAGTAATTTTGACAACATTTTTAAATTTTTGTCTACGCACCGTAGTAAACTAAGTTTAAATAGCGCAACTCTTGTAACAGTTTCTAAAACTCAATCTAAGAAACTTAGTCTACGAAGGTCGGGGACTTCGGAATGCCTCGGACAATGCACGGTTAATAGGAGTCTTTTTCAATAGTTTCTCATTCCTTCCCGACTGCACGTCTGTTTCAATGAGTTCGCCACTCAGCGAATGTCTCACAGTATTAAACCTTTGCAGGAACGACCCGATTCCGAGCGCGGTGATATTCCTTAACGGATCATCTCCGTGGAACTCAGCCTCGTCTCTGCACCATCCAGACCTCATCTAGACACAATGGCAAGTCGCAAAACAAGGACCAGGATATGACCTCTGAATGATCCCATTGCAATTCAAAGATATATATGGCGTAAAATAAAGATTTTGCTTGTGTTTTTTTTTGGGCCATTCCCGACCCCAGTCGGGTAAATTTACAAAAATAATTCCTTAACTTTGTCTAAAAGAGGTCCATGAAAAAATATTTAAGTAGGACAATTAAGAGTTTTAAAGTAGACTTTAGATTATTCATACTATAACAATTTACACTATTTACACATAATAAACTTTACCGCTCAGTAGTTAACTTCTTCGAAAAAAATTTATAATAAATGATTATTCGTACAGTCTCCGTGGGGTAAACCTAATGACAGTAGAATCGGTAAAGTATCTTGGAGTAACTCTCACGAATAATCTATCATGGAGTGCCACATCCGAAATATATGTGGAAAAGCACTTAAGAAACTCGGCTTCGTTAAAATAATAGCGAAGAAAAAGTTCGCGGGCGATGTTACTTAGCGTTAGTTAGGCCTCACCTCGAGTATGCATGTAGTGTATGGTACCCTGCCGACAAATGTCATACTTAGGATTTAGAAAAAGTAAAACGAAAGGCGACACAATTTGTAAGGGATGGGAATCATTAAAAGACAGAAGACTAATTCAAAGGATACATTTACTAAATTAGTTCAGAGAAATTACGTTCCCAGATGATGTAATCGATATAATACGACCTCCCTGTTATATAAGAAGTTCTGATACTGCGAGGAAGATAAGGGAAATAGACGCTAGAGCGTTTCAAGAATTCATTTTTTTCCCGAGCGATATGCGAAAGCAATCGATTAGGAAAACAGAATCAAGGTGTCACTTCCTGCCACCCACCGAAAGGCGGCTTGCAAAGTTCTTCAATAGACATTGACATTTAGAAGAAAGGTAATTAGATCCTCTAGATAAATTAAAGTATACTTTATTTTATCTGTTTTAAAAACTATTAAAGTACGCCTATTACACAAGTGTTCGACCATTCGGTGGATTTTCATAATCCCTATTCAATGCAATTTCTTACTCTTATTGGTAATTCACTACACCCTATATGTCATCCAACATATTTTTCCTTCTTCTTCCTATTTTATTTTTCCATGTTTCCATATATCTGTCATTGAAGTTTTTACCATTTAAAATCAAACTCCGCCTAAATGGTATCACTGGGTATCTTTCCCTGAAATGAAGAAAAAATCCTAAACACACTAAAAATGATATTTAAATTCAATGAAAATTTGTCATGACAAATCTTCCCAATCCCGAATATTTCATCCTTTAGTCTTTACTTGCATCTTTCCCCGACTGAATCTTTTACTAATCAAAGAAACCGATTAGAGTTGACAACACAACATAACATACGGCAAAGGTTCTCACAGAATTCGCTACGTGACACGGTATTTCTTTGGGAGGCGTAATAACTAGAAACGTGATGCGCAAAAGTTATCGCATAGGCAAATAACGAATGATGTGCCTCGGCTGAGATTCCTCGGTAATAAGTTTCTGGGAATGCTTCGAATCAGATGCACGCGTCTCAAAATGTAAGGCTAGCAAGTTTACCAGATAATGGCTCATTTCCTTCAGAAGTTGGGCGTTTACTCGGTGCAAAGTGCACTATGTCACATCGTGAAGAGGCATAGAATCGCATAAGAAAGGAACAATAGGGATGGAGAAGATTAGGAATAACATGAGTAAGGGAAGGTAGAAAGGGATTTGGAAACTTAGCATGTCCTGTAATATTGTAAGGCTATAGATCCCTTAAGGCACTTTAAGCATTGTATGCAGTTTAACCTCCCCATAATGATTTTACTGGGATAATCAATTGCCTTGGGTTTTACCTTAGGGGTTATTTTGTGGCAACGTGGATCTTGCGCTATTACCTGAAACAAACATAGCGTTCCTTAGGAATTTATTATTTATCCGTAATTGCGTGATATATAAATAACTTACGAAACCTTGATTACAGCCCCTTTACCATCCGAAAAGTAGAAAGATTAATATAATTTACGAGAGTAAGAATAAATATTTTATTTTCCTAACTCCTAACGCGTTCTCTTATTATTTATATTTTTATAACAAATATTTAAATTTCTGTTTCTTTATTCAGCCCAAACGCTCACTGAGGGGCAATAACTACAATGAACAACTAAAAAGAACAGAAACACCCTATATTCAATCTGGGAAACCTAAATTAGTCGGGGAACGAACCCAGGACGTTGGATACTCGCCATGACATCTTTCAACGAGTTTGGCAATTCATATTATTAATTTGTGTTTTATATATCTAATGCGAAATAAATGCATCTTAACTTCTATCTTCAGAAAATGAAATCAGAAATAATTGAAAAAAGTCTGATGTGGCCAATACATGACTTTCTCCGTATTTATTGAAAACAGAAGCCTATGCCGGTAATAACTCCAAAACAATGAGTGTTACAGGAAAATGTTTCATACAACATTTGTAGTAAAAAAGGTTATCTACAACTTTGGTACATAATTTTATATACCTACATTGCATTCTGAAAGAGAATTGTATGAAAAACTTCAATTTCTGGATAAACAACAACTTCCGGTTAACCATTATTCAAAAATAACTCCTAAACAATCAGTGTTACGAAAAACTGTATCATTTAAAAGTTGTAGTAAAATACATTGTCTACAACTTTTATGTGTAAATGTATATACCTATATTGCATTTTTACAGAGATATTTAAGAAACGTAATTTTGTTCCGGATAGAACGCAATTTCCGATTAAGAGATATTTACCAAAAACTAATCAACTTTTGGCATTGTTAGGAATATTCTAAATAAGAATTTTTCAAAATGATCGGATAATTACTTTTTAAGATAGAGCGCCCACAAACTTTTTAACCACAGACAGACAGACACACAGACAGACATGTTCGGGAAAATAGCAAAAACGTGCTCTATGGGTCCCAAAACATCTATTTCCGTCGGAATCTGGAGGTCGATTTTTTTGCGAATACAATGCTTTCTCTATACTACTTATAGGGAGAAAGTGAAAATGAAAATCGTTTATGAAATTCTTTATTAATGAAATTATTCAATAATGGAAGTAGAACTATTACGCCTCCAATTTGGAATTGATACACATTCACAGTTAATATCCGCAAAGTATTTCTTACTGTTCTCATGCTCACGAACGCCCTTGGCATTGATTGTTGAGGAATGAAATTCACATTCCGAAAGGTCAGAGTTCGCCCAGCCATATGGGCATCTTTATTCCGTTCAATGATGTCGAAGATAATTGTTTCTTTCTTTCTATACGTAGTACTACAGAGAAAGTATTGAAATCGCAAAAATATTCGACCTCCAGATTTCAACGGAAATAGATGTTTTGGGGCCCATAGAGTTCGTTTTCGCTATTTTCCCGAACATGTCTGTCTGTTTGTGTGTGTCTGACTGTGGTAAAAAGGTTCGTGGGCGCTCTATCTTAAAAAGTAATTATCTGATCATTTCCAATATTCATATTTAGTATTTTCCTAACAATGCCAAGAGTTGATTAGTTTTTGATGAATATCGCTTAACCGAAAGTTGCGGTTTATCCGGAACAAAATTTTGTTTCTTAAATATCTCTGCCAGAATGCAATTTAAGTATACACAGTTATTTACTAAAGATATAGATAATGTATATTACTACAAATTTTGTTTGAAACATTTTTTCGTAACACTAATTGTTTAGGAGTTATTAGTGAATACTCGCTAACCGAAAGTTGCTTTTTATCCAAAAGTTGTAGTTTTTCTTAAATACCTCTGACAGAATATGATGTATTTATATAAAATTTGTACAAAAGTTATAGATAATGTATTTTACTACAACTTTTGTTTGAAACATTTTTCTGTGACACTCATTATTTTGGAGTTATTTATATATTACCAGCATAGGTTTCTGTTTTCAATAAATATGGAGGAATTCGTGTGTTGGCCACATCAGATTTTTTTAGTTACTCTTAGTCCCTTTCGTTTTTCGCACAAGTCCAGTAACTCAACGGATGGATACAGCAGGATTGGAAATCAAAAATTATGATTAGAATTCTAAGCGGTCATATTAAATGAAATTAAAACAAGAGTATCATAATATTAATAAAGGCTTTAGAATAGTGTAAGTACACAATAGAGACCTATTCTGAAAGGTAAAATACCTTGGTGAGCATCAGTAGTTACAGAGGCATATGGTATATTTTCATGCTTATTTGTTAAATTTAAATTTCCAATTTCGTGGAAAATTTCAAGAAAAATATCCTAATCATCTATATTCATCATTCCTCATTACTGTAGAGAAGTCTGTTGTATACAGGATCACCTTCTCCCCTTGGAGGTTTTCTACTGCCCAGATTAAGAAATTAAGATAAAACTATCTCACTTCTCGACTTGCTAAGTAAGCCTCATTATTTCTCCAAAGAGTTAGTTGGTTAAATTTGTAGTGATTGAGGGGAAAAAGGGGGAAATTTCCCCTTCAAAGAGGGAACTCGGCTAAATACTTCATCGATATACACAAGAGAATATTAGCTGCGGAAATACCTCACTCCTCATCATGCCTAGTCGCCTCATTCCCTCACATTTTATATCGAATTTTTATTGGGATATGGTTTAAACCAGTCTTCGGGCTTACAACTGTAAAGATATTCCTTAGCAACGGAGTCGACTTGAAATAACCATCAGAAATATTTGATAACCTCCGCCAATCACCCTAATTTCTTCAGCCGTAAGAAATTTAAACTTTACGGCGTTTTCTAACCTGATTACGGGCAAAGAACGCCGGCGATAACGCCAGCAATACCAGAGAGCGTAACGACGGCTCCCGAGGAGTAAACTTCGCCGGGAAAACTTGATCCGCGGAACTCTTTCCCATTTTAGGTAAATTTTTCAGTTCCGGAAGGGATGAATAATGGTGGGAGTTGAGCTCCCTCTTCCCGGGAGTTATTTCCAGCATAGGCGGGATGAGCGCGGCCCAGGAACGTCTTAAGGTTTCGATACGACCTAGTCAGGCGATCATAAACGCGGAACGATTGGAATAAAACGGCCAAGTTCCCGGGCCTCAGGTGCGAAGAGCTCTAGTAACGACATAACTTCGCCCAAATCTCGAATCCATCTGATCCCAACGCCGGCGAAAAGGAAGTTCAAAAGTGCGTTATTGTCGGAATCGGCGGTAAGAGGCGGATTATGAAAATAAAAGTTATCTTATCAGGAAACTCTCCGGCTGTGAAAAACACACTCGTCGAGAAATCATGTGGTTTTCGTTCTTGTAAGAATCCGTGCAAGTTTTCTTCGGATGTTTGAGAACATTAGGCTTCCCTGGTCATTTTACCCTCACCCTTTCTCAAAACTCTCAGAAATTATTGCGACACATTATCGTTAAGGGCTGAAGATGAGAATTGTGCTTATGCTGGACTTCCACCCAATGTATTTCGGAAGCATAAATTCAAGGATGCTACGCTGTAAGGATTTTTTTTTAATATCCAAACAATGCGATGTAATAAAATGTATGCGGTCAATCCTAGCATGATGTAGTGTCGTTGAAACCGTCTCAAAAGAAAAATACGCAGTGTTTTCCTTTTAAGATGGTCAATAAAATTTAAATAGGTACTATGTGAAAAATGGTTGTCAAGGATGTGCCTATTAATTCTATTTTCTGCTATTATTCTATGACTATTTCATACGCCTAGCATTGTTATTATTTTCCAGCTGGTTCTATCATTGTTTCTAATCAAACTTCCATTATTATTTCCTGCACTGTAAATTTAAATATTAAACGGCATATAAACCTAATACAAGAGTTAAAAATCAAATGTAGAAAATAATGCAATAATTGCGAAAATATTCCACAAGATCATTCCGCATTATTTTATTTTGTCTTCAGTAATCGTGAATTTTTACTTACAAATCGCTTTTTCTTTCGTCGCCTATTGTTCGAATTTATTTATAATTGAAATAATATTAATAGAAGAGTGTACAACGCCATAGTACTAAAACGACTTTGATCAACGAAATCACGTTACGAAGTTGACTTTCTTAACGTAGGAATTAACGTGAGAGTTCAGAGACATTTTAGCAAAAGTTTGAAATTTCATATAAATATATTAGTAATAATCTCATTTACAGGCCACATATGATTGAATCGCCAAAAATATAGTGGCTTTAATATTTAACAAACTTTTTCATACCTTTTTTATTCGAAATAAGCTCTTATTTGAATTGCAATTCTTCCCTCCTAAAAATCGCTGAAGATTCCATGTGAATCGATATAATTTGTATTCAGGTCATAGAAATGAACATTGCATTACATGAAGGTCAATATATAGAGACAACGATAGTGATAATCTATCAAATACGAAATCAAATCTAAAAGATCCTATTCACTACGAAAATCTTGAATTTATAAGACACGAAAGCACAGAATCAGCAATCAATTCCTTACAAGGATAAAAATATCCTACGGATTTCCTTAAGGAGGAGAAGTCATTTCTAAGGAAAAATATTTATAATTCGATATCGCGATAGAAAAAGATTTTTTTCTTTTTCTTTTTAAGATGATGACGATGCGTCCAAATGGAGTGAACATATCCTTGGGATCGAACCCAAGGAACGGTTTTCTAAGTTATTCGAATCGGGAGAATTGGAACATCGCAAATCCGGCTCGAGCGCCCATAACGATCGGGATATGCGATTTTATAACTCATTCTGTTTCCGATCGCTGATAGTCATCTCCATCCGAAATAGAACAGAAGCTTTGCTTCTCTCAGATACGGAGTTCCTTCTGAGATTTACAAAAAGAGGAATTGATACTAGATGAATATTAGGTGATTTTTATAAGAGAAAGGATAATATTTTGAAAATGCACCAACCGCTAATGCTGTGCCTCCATTTGAAAGAATACGGAATATTGGGGGAAAAACAAAAATTTTCAACATAATGTTCCTGAAATCATTTGAAACCTCCTTAAAAGGCCGAAAAAAACTCTTGGATCAATTCTTAGTTTTTACGATTACTTCTGAGGATGTCGTTCATGGAATAATTCGGGATCAATAATCTCCTTTGATCCATTTTGAAAATAAATATCCCATAGAAAGGTTTCACACTTAACTGTTCTGCTTGAAATTGAACGCATTTTTCACTATGTGTTTAACGTAAATATTTTCTAAATTGTAACCACTCCCACCAAGTCCTGTACCTACTTGCAGTGCTTTGTGCGTATAATAATAACCTTTACCTCCCAGAGAACTACAACTCAAAAAGCATTATCTTTCATTCCTCAGGTTACCAACTACTCCTTCTCTTAACCCTTAGTCCTCCGTTCTTCTTTTTTATATATTCACCCTACCCTAACCCTTCTTTTCTCCTTGCATAAGTCTTACTATGAATTACTTCCTCACCTGATGGTGGCCTATCATTACAGCAACCGGTCGTTTCAAATACACATTGCGCAAACAAATATACATAATGCGAAGTATAAAATTTATATTTCTACATTATCCTATCATGAATTTCCATACATTAAAAGCCTCCCCAACTGACGACGAAGAGCAGGCCGAGGTCGTTTCGGTTATTTTTGGAAATCGGTCCCGGCATACCAGCTTGTACGGCTGTAAAATAATATAAAATAACTACCAGCTTGAAATTAAAGTAAAATAACGTAACATAGCAGGAAAGATGTACTCACAGTCTTTCATATTGTCTACAAACCACGTAATATTTTGTAAGAGAAGTTTATACGCCTGTACAAAAATATACATTACGAGAAAATTTATACGCGACCTATCTTAACCATTTTATCCAAGTTTGTGCAACTCTCTTATCAGTTATGAACTAAGAGAATGTCTTTCCGGCTAATGAATGTGAAATGGAAATAAACTGTTTTAATATAATCGATATGTCTTGACTGTACTTCGTGGAACAAAAACTTAGGTTGAAAGAAAAAAACTCCGCAATTTCCACAATAGATTTTAATTTATCCGACCGGTTTTGGCATTGACAGCCACCTGAGGATGGCTGTCAATGCCGGTCGGATAAATTAAAATTTATTGTGGAAATTACGATTTTTTTTCTTTCAACCTAAACTGTTAACTTGACGAGAAATCACCGTATTCCCGTTAAAAGTCCTCATAAATATCATATTAGTGATTTACTAATTATCTGAATGTCCTCAACACCTGAACAAAGACAAACGAGTTAATCGAGTACTCTAGAAATAATTTTGCTTTAAAAATGAGTTAAATTCCTGATTAAAGCAATAAAACCAAAAACTTCATCAGAAGCACCGAAAAGCTGATTCAAATATTTTCTTAGCCTAAATTTAATCAACAAAAAGTTGGTGTAAACAGCGTGATTAACCAACCTCATTAGTTAGAGAAAAGAGCAAAAAGTATTCCAGCGATTACCTCCATCAACAAAGGGGATGAAAAAGGCGCTTAAAGTTTTATATTTACATTCACTATCCAATGTCAGATGTAATCCCTAAAAAATACAATGCATAATTTTTCAAATACCTTTCGATAGGATAGGCATCTGTAAAAACTGTTTGGAATCCATTAGCGAGATGTTATTGTAAAGCTAGGGTATACTTTTATTTTAAATTCCCTAACGCGATATAAAAACGCTTTTTGATGGGAAAACAAAGTAAAATCAGTCACTCTTAGCATAGTAAATTAACTAATATGACTGAATCAGCTACTTTACTAGACAAGCATACCAACTATCCCAAAACTCGAATTATTCATACGTAATTACAGCGGAAATCAAATGAATCCATTGTCAGGAGTGTTCATCATGATTACGTTAATATTCATTAATAGGCAAATTATATTTTCAAAGTTCCATTTTCATGCAACTAATTTCACATCAGCGACCATGAGCGTTAATGCATTCGCCAATCACAAATAATCGTTTTAACGTGAGCAAAGTTATTTCGGCTGGTTAGTGTTTTAAATCCCGACAAAACATTACGGGAAATCGCTGATAACTAAAATTTTCACGAATAATCTGTTTACACCAAGGAAATATTCCTTTTCATATATGGCAATAATCTATCATAAAATTGTAATAAAATGAATACTGTAGCTGTTTCCAAACTTGTTAGAAAGGTAATTTTCATACTACATCAGCATTAGTCTATATAATATAATAAAACACTCAAATTATTATTTGGAAAACAAAGAGATGAGGGGTTGTACTCAATTCCAAATCATAGGTAATCAGTTAAAAAGAATTTATAGTTTTCAATGTAAAATAAAATTTTACGTAAAAAGCATCTGTTACTTTTTACTGTTTATGTTTATCACTTTATGTATATTTGTTAGATTTCACTTTAAATTAGCATTTTTATGCTGTATGTGAGAGTTAAATAAATAAATTTAATAAATAAATCGGTATGTATATTGTAAAATAAATAGAAATAAAGATTCATAAATAGATTAATTAAGATAGAAAATACAGAATTATAATGGCTGCTTTCTTGAAAAAAGTATGATACCAAAGATAGATGGGGTAATTACGAGGGAGGTTCCATTCTCCAAACTATAGAGGACGTGGCGATCACAGATTAAAAATAAAGGAGTGGAAGCAGAAAACCGATGCGGTAAAATATTCTTTATCAATAGAGGAATATGGAAATTGTACGCATTACTTGGAGTACTTCTCAATCCAATGCCAGTGAATGTCAATTTTTTTAAATAGGCTTAAATGTAATAAAATTTAATTTTGTATAGGTATACATGTAAATATAATGCATAGTTTTAATCACTTTATAATCCTTAGAAACAGAAAATAGTTCCAGGTAGTACAATTACATTTTATAATAGCCGACTGCATCTATGTTTGGTGGAGGTTTTTGTGTTTTTTATTTGACTTGTTTGACGTACTAAATGGGCCTATAGCTATTGTGAAGATTTGTACTGACCACGGGAGATTATTGGAGGGGTTTTTCTCCCGTCCTTGGGCGAATAGCGGACAGATTGTTTTGTTATATACTCCTCAACCGTTGCCACCTGGTAATCATACCAAATTGCAGCATATTTATAAAATAAATAAATATATCATCTCATGTTCTTATAAATAATTGAAAAACAACTCAGAGAGCTAAAATCGCACCATGCTGAAATATATTTTTTCTGTTATCATAATTTCTAAAATGCATGATTTCCACCGAGAAAATAAAGCTGTACGAAATTTAACGGACTGTAGGGCATTAATTTGACTACAGCGACGTTCTAAAGTGGCTTAAAAAGGGTATCCAAAGCAAATAGAAAATCAAATCCAGTTCCATCTCAAATATTAGTATTTCCCACTCCGCATTCTTAACTCGCAGCTGAGCGGATCCGACGTCTGATTTTAATGAAAAGCGCATTGTAGTGAATTAAATCGGAGATTCAATCAAAAAAACTCACAGCAAATCCTCGTTTCTAGCATTCGCATAAAAATCCCATTACAATCCAATTCTAAGCAGAGCCTTGCGTTATGATTTGAATGTGCGGAAAAATTCTTTTATTTACATTTTCGCACGACGTTCGCAAAAATAACAAATCTTTCTCTGCTACTACGAAGAAGATGATCTCCTAAATTGCGTTTAACAGTACAACAGACTCTTGATAAACAATACTATCTGTGTACTGAGTGCCAGGTGAGGAAGAACAATGAGATAACCATTGTCACTTTTAATTTTTTGATTTTTCCCCAATTTATATTTTAATAATTATGCCAACGATGAGGTAATTGTCGAATATTTTTAATAGCACTTAGGTTAATAAATAAAGGCATTGATTGTTGAACTAATGCCTGTAAAGATCAAACGAGAATGCCATAATAAACGCAATGCAACAGTGGCGTAAAACTACAATTGTGTAACGCTACAATTATTTTCATTGCTTGTAAAGTATTAAGCTCGAATGCTGGCTAATACATCAACCACTCTAACATGAGCTTCCAGAGCTAGAAAGGGGGAATTAGGCTTACTAAACAGAATGAGGAGTGAGGCAGTTTGTCTTCGCTTTCTACAACAAGCTGTAATGCTATAAGCGAAACATGTCCATATGAGTGAAGCCCTGCGATTCTACGAGCTATACTTTTCTTGGGAATCGATAAAGAGAGGCCTGAATTAGAAGCACCATTAAAAATGTTTGCACCTCATTTTCTCTTCATTGCTTTCATGTCATCACATTCAAATGTAATAAAAAATACATTTTTTTTCTATTTTTTAACACAAATTAAAAACGAAACATTTCTATTCATCAATATATTTCGTCAGGAATCATTTTTAGTTACCGTTTATTTCCGAAGATAAACTATACTTGAACTATCATAAAAGGCTCCTGAAAACAAGGGTCGTCATAAAATAGGACGGTTAAAAAATAATCTGTGCGAATGTTTGGAGCAATCGCAAGGAAGTGCTGCAATACGTATGAAAATGAAATTTGTTCATTCGAAGAATTACAAATGGGACATAATTCCATAGACGTTATACAGTATTACTATCCAGGTGATAATTTGCTGATCTAAAATAAATTACAAGGGCGTTGATAGCTTGGGGATTGTCATGTTGGACATATATATGCTAAAACGATTAAAATTTGACGAAATTTCATACCTTGTTTTATCTGAAGGTCTTTTTATCTGTGAATAGATACGGTAATTATATTATTTACATTAGGAATATCATTGTTGAGGGATGCAGCCAGGAATATATTTATAAATAATTCAGCCAGTAAATATTTTGCAAAAAAGAAAAATCAGATGTATTCGTTTAAAAAAATATATGAACATTCGTTTCCTTTATTCGTATTCTTGTTTATACTGCCCTTGAGACATTTGTTGTTATTTAAGGTATTGGAATTATTTTATATCACTAATGTCAACATGCCGTCTATTCCTGTTTCTAAATTTAATTTGAGAAAAGTATTTTTTTAATTAAGCCAAATTCCATTTTTTCCAAGAATATGTTTCGTTGATTTTGGACCAAAAATTTTAATTTGTTACCAAATGATATAAAAAGTGCCAAGTGCACAAAAAAATTTAGACTTACTAAGTTTTTGGTTTTTGTTAAATGAGGAAATTCCAAGTCTTTTCTAATAGTTTTTCCATTTAGTTTCTTATTCTTCATTTTATTACACATGTTTTTTCATTTTCTTGTATTAAATACGTCAGCTTGCAAATTATGTGTTGTCAGTTTACTCTCTTTTTCTTTGCAACGCATGAATGTACAGTCCTGGCCAAAATTAACGCAGCACCAGCGGTAAGAATCGCTAGGGAGGTGCTGCGTTAATTGGCCAGGAGTGTACTATTTTTGTACAATGGTTGCCTCAAAACAGGTACCTTTGAGGCATTCTTAAGCTTTTTATATAAAATAAGATTTCTTTTAGATAGCAATAAACTAAACTAAAAAATGACAGAATCCTCAATATACATAACAAATTTAAATCTCCTCATTTTCATACACAAACAAAATATGTAAACATTCATATTTTTTAGCTAGAAGAGTCATCAAAACTTTCAAATATTTATAAATTGACACGCTGCAACCAAGAGCGACTGGAGCCCTATGCACACATAACTGGTTTATCTTTATGATATTCCACACATTTTTTACGGCTTCATCGTAACGATGCGGTGATAAATATAATTTATGCAGATAGTCCGTCAAGTTCGGACTGTTTATTTTGGAGCCGGACTGAATGTTGCGATTACCCAATTAAATGAATTCCTCTGTAAAGGGAAGCTACGAACAGCAAGGAAATTATATCTCTTTTGATGTCAATCAGTCACTCGCTAACGAACGTCCCACTCTCCGTAAATATTAATCATTTTCGTCACGTTCCCAATCATCGCCGACGTAATGGCGTGATGAAGGAATTAATTCTTTCCGATCGAATTTCCGATTGTTAATTTACGACCGAAACAAACGAGTGTCGAAATATCTGTCTCCGATAAAAACTGAAGAAAAGCGAAAGGTCACACCGCTTTATGGCAAGGGCCGTTGGTTTTCTTCGATGCCCATGGAATAAGAACCCAAAGGTGACGTCATCAACCACTCTTAACCCTCATATGGATTTACAAATTTAGTTACGTCGTTGGATTTACGGCGCCGCAGAGGCGCTGCGGTATTTTTTGTCATTATCTTCCAAATTTGGCTATTCTTAGCAATTTTTTTTTAATGATAATGCTACTAAATTCTATATCCTTTATTTTTAACTGTGTTTTGTTCGATTGAACCCATTATTACAGAAGTTATGAATAAAAACCTTTAACACTGCATTATTTTCCGTTTACTGTCAAATAATGACAGAGGCCATAGAAATAACACCCTTAGGCTAGCCACGAATTTCTAAAATTTATAATTGTATTTAGATGAAGTTTTGTAAAAGAACATTGTAAAAAAAAAATTATGATACTTGGATAATAGATGAAAGAAATTTGGCATAGCAAACTTGGCCCTATGTTAAACAATAATAAATGATTTAGAAAGCTTCATCGTTTAAATATTATGATTATAAATATAATATACTATTTCATGCGTAAAATAAGAATCATTAAATGAGTATTGACAGGCCAAAATAGCGACGAGAAAACTCGCGTAGCCGCAGCGGCGCCGTAAATCCAACGACGTAACTTTTTCCATTAGTGGCCAATAAAATGAAAACTATACGCACTATGTGGGCAAAATTAAACTTGTCGACTAATAATGCAGAAAAAATAGACTACTGAAAGTTTCAGCAAAATCCATGGGATTGGGCAGTATTTAAAGCATATTAAAAACCACGAGCGCCGCAAAGGCGCAGTGAATCCATATGAGGGTTTTTGAGTTCCGAATGAGTCTATATTACTACCACGCGCACTAATAAACCCATTCTAGTCAAGACGGTCCTAAATATATATATTAACCAGGTTTAAGACAGTTTTTCTAAGGTTGAGCTTATCTCCGTTTTCGTCTTTATTTGCCATCTGACCAGAAGGCCAACTTGCAACGTAAAATGTAAATAAATAAATTTGGAATGCATATCTATAAATAGAAATTTACGTATACTTTGCTAGTTGGTTTGGATCTTAATGGATGAATTTTGAAATAAAAACTGCTATAAAATATCAAATACTAAAACTATTATCAATTATACCTTTGATTGCAACATTAAAAAATAACAATTTTCTTCAGCAATAATATTAAACTAATAATAACTTTCCGCCTTCGATTTTATGATTTCCTCAATTTCTCACGTATTCTATATAAGAAAACTTCACGAAAATCTTATGAAAGTAAAAATAAGACTGGATTCAGCAATTGCCTCGATCGTCACGAAAACAAGTCATTGAAAACAATGTTTTACCAACATTTAGAAATTTCATCACAAGTCTCGCAAAGTGAATTCGAAATAACATTTCACCAAGCTAAGAAAATGTCTTCGATTTTATTTGTCCTGCTAATTGTCTCGATTTTGCATAAATATTTGTACTGATTAACTCTATGAAAGAAATAAGGCTTACAAGAGATGAAGGCGATATTTCCATGCATTTCTAGAGAGCAATATTCTGAACGATTGGACCTAGCATATTAGTTTTACGAACTCCGCACAGTCCTCTATTTCCTTGTTGCAAAGGTCAAGCACGCAAAGTTCGACTGAAATCAATGGAATGCTATAGGAAGAGGGCTCATAAAAGTAATTTTGAGAGCAGACCTGCTGACAGGCAGAGAGACTGCAAACATCAAATTAATTATGCTTCCAAATAGGTGTACGCAACTCACGAGCCTTTTGTAGTGTATCTGAGACTTCCCTATGAAAAAATTCGCTCCCTTTATGTACCAATTGCATGAGAAATTCCATTTTTTAATAAGAAGTCGTAGAAAAATCCATCCTTAAAATCTTTGTTGTGAGCCTAGTTCAGGGATTGAGTAAATTTTCAGTCGAAAAAACTTGTCCCTCACTAAAATTTGAAACATATTTTTTATTTAAAAACGCGTTCATCCATTTCTTTTTTTTTTTAAATTAAAATACTTCAGAAATATGCCACAAAAATCAGCTCCATATTTTAGACGAAAATTAAAATATGCGCTGAGCTGCACGGACAGACTAGGACACTGTTTGAACGTACAGATGAAAAGATAATTGCTGGAAAATGTCATATAAAGAGGTTCTTATCCTGAATTTGCTCTTTCGAAGAAGAGCCATGGACATTGCTCGGATAGGAAAACCCCCAACAAATATAGCTCAAGATAGAAAAACTTTCAATAAATAAAAAAAGAATATCGAAGGAACTCTTTGGACGGTATTTATTTTAAGTTTAGACGCGCGTGTGTTTACGATCGAATGCCCGGAATTCCATGGGAAAGGCATCGAATGAAAGCAGGTAGTTTTCACGGAGGTTAGGAAAAGTAATTCTTGCGGAGGGGAACATATTTCAGAGAGAAGGAAGGGAAAGGATACTAATTAGAAAAAGAAACAGAGAAAAGGGAAAGTTTTTGAATAATTTACTTGAGGGAATAAATCCCTTAAGAAAGTTTAAGAGGGATGATTAATTGCTATGAAGGTCGATAGAAACTTGAAAGAAAGGTTAAGGTTGAGACTTAATGTAGCACCGGCTACACCCGCATGGACGCCTTAAGGAAACAAACTCGCTTAATGTCTTCAATTGTTGAATTTTCCCCTCTCACGACCAACAATGTCGAAGTCTATCATCGTTTCAAAGTTTGTTAATTGTTACATTTATTACTCAACAGTTATAAAATGTCAAGTATGCATTATTATGTATGCATAATTACTAATATAAATAGAATATTTTCAAAAATGAGCCGCCAGAAACGAAATGTGAGACAAGGAGGGGATCGCCTGTTAGGGTGATGTACGCTGGAGAATTCGCGGACCGCTACGGTAGCCGTGAAGGCCTTTCAGGAACCCTGAAAAATCTTGCATGATAAATACAAGACAAGCAATGTACTCGTATATGCTGTTTTAAGGTTATTTAAAATCCGTACCAACTTGTAGGTAATTCACTTTTCTTTTTTCTTATACTTCTTATATGTAATGTATATTTATATTTTTGATTTTTTTAATTTTAATTTTTTTTAATTTACGAATGCCTGTATTGTAAGTAGTTGAGTTTTTTGTATCGATGATTGGGATTTTTTATTTTATTAATTGCGTATGTTAACGCCGCCGTCCTCGCGACTAACTTCGGCGGTTTTATCTATTAAATATAGATGCTTCTCCGGATTCATTCATATATATAGCTATATAGATAGGATACTAATTCACAGGCTAAACCATAAGCGTCATTGACTTGAAATTTTTATGAGGTATTGGCCATAACGTGAAACCCTCAGGAAAAAAGCGACTTTGATCCTCAGTTTCATAGGTTCGATTCCAGAGGGCCCCAAAGTCCCGATTTTTCCCGTTTAAATGCATTGCCGTGATTTTCGGGAATAAAAAAAAATAGTTTCCGGAAAGGTAGAGAAATAAAACTCAAGGAGCCTATATTAATGGTCTTGGTCTTTCGAAAGCATCAATGACTTTCTCAAAAAATATCCTAGGTTTAATGCTAGGACGATGCAAAGATCTGCCCTTTATAATACATGGGAATAGTTTTTCATTATTTTTTTTGATGCACTTCCCGAAATAATAGGAAGTTCCTGCTTAGCCGGAATGTGTACGGTAAGAATTGGTTTAAGAAAAAAAATTTCATATTACCGTACTATTCCTGGGTTCGATGCCAGAGCACATTAACATTTCTCTCATAAGGAATATAAGGGAAAAGTAAGACTTCGTTTGAGGCAGTTGCAGCCAATATTTCTGCTAGAATTTTCGCACATAATTAGAGATTAATATCTTCTTTTATGTTGCATAGGAAGTTTTACAAGAAGGACCCGGGTTCAATGCCGGGCGGTAAATATATCTCCCGCTTAAAATACATTGGGTTAGTATTTCATTATTTTTTTGATGCACTTATCGAAATGATAATAAGTTCGTGCTTGGCTGGAAGATGTATGGTTAAAATTGGTTTAAGAAAAAAAAATTTCATAACACCGTACTATTCCTGGGTTCGATACCAGAGCACATTAATATTTCTCTCATAAGAAATATAAGGGAAAAGTAGGACGTTGTTTGAGGCAGTTGCAGATAATATTTCTGCTTGAATTTTCACAGATAGTTAGAGATGGTGATCTTCTATTGTGCTGCATAGTTAGTATCACCAGGAAGACCCGGGTTCGATGCCGGACGAATAAATTTCAGCGATTAATCAGAATATTTTCAATCCATTTTTTTTTTCTTTTGAGGACTCACTCGATATGATGCCGAATTAAATTAGTGTTGTCGATCTGCTTGCAGTATGCAAGCTACATTTTACTCGTATAATAATATTAATATTAAATTACGTATGTATTATTATCAAAATAACACGACTCAGTAGATTTGCATTGTTACATTATTGATTGTCTCTTTATAATCAAAGCAATTCGATTTTATTCACCATGATTGTTGACAGCTACAATTAAAAAATTAAAAGTTTTCAAGAATTTTTAGGCGCACATGAGTTTAAAATATCTAATAATCGACGTACGATTGATCGATAAGCTCTGTGTCGGTTTGTTGACTTGCTTCCTGTCTCTACCCAACGTTGATAAAATGTCAGCATTGGGAAATGAGGAAACGCTTGATTGTCAAACGGCATTCATTAGCTAAATTCGGAAATCAGGATTTCCAGCAAGAGAAAGAGCACTTAACGAAATGACATCCATCGGTTCTGCATTCGCAAAAGTTTTATGAATTGAACCAATTTCAGTTTAAAACTGTCGCCGAACAATCCGGGAAATATTCCATTAGAATTCTATAACCACGGAATGTGATAATGCTATTGATAAGGAAATTACTACGGGAATTCAGAATACTTCAGCTACGCTTTGATTAACCTAATGGAATTATAAACCAATATATTTAATTAACAACAGAAATGTTATGTTGAATCACTCACTACCATCGCGTACAATCCTTCCTCGACAAGACAGGAGCGTCCCCTTCGAAATCACATATAGCAATTCCTTCCTTTACACATCAACAGTCGATGCAATGTAATACGTATCTTCCGGCCCAATTAACGATAGTGCAAAAAAACTTTTATTTCCTCGAGCACAACACACGGCTATCACTCGATAGAGTTAAATGCAACTCACGGTATCGCACAGAATCAAAACACGAAATTCTCGTCAAAGGCATCGCATGCAATATCCGACGGTCACTATTGTTTTATCCATTAACGAGTTGATTGAGTTGCACCAAAGTTGCACGTGTATTCCAATCGATCTGCAATTTCCACGCTCCTTTCTCAAACGTCCACAGTATAACAAGTCATAAAAAGGACTGGGCCTCGCGTTACTTTGCCGTGCTTGTAAACGACTGGGTTCGAGGCTGCCTGGGGGCAGTTCTCTATTTTGGCCTTCACCCTTCTGATGGGTCCGTACGCAGCCTGTCTTCGAATTTGACCGGTCGAGTAACTGCGCCGAGTATTTGAGGGAATAAGATTGGCAGCTCGGTGCAGGCCTTGAAACAAGCACGTGGCGCCCGAAAAAGTGTGCCTCTTACTGGAAAGGGCTCGAAGTGGAAGGCAAATGGGCCGCAGCGATCAGCTAGAATTATGACCAACATGAGAATAATATTGCATGCCATCCGAAAGAAGAGTGACGTTGTGGATGTTCGTTATGGAAGTTAGCTTCACGTTAGAAATATTGCGTAATATATTATAAGGGAAACCAGATTAAATCAAAGCGGATCTATACCATATTATGTGTGTATTAGCTATGGATAATATTAAACCCGGTGGAAAATACTACTACAAGCAATACAAGCCATTTTTCGGCGTGTGGCAGAGGGTGTAAAACCAACTGCATCTTTAGTTTGCCATTATCGCGTATCCTTTGCTGAAAGAATTAATTTTTAAAACGACTTATCCTATTAAATGGCGTTTATTTCTCTTAATTCACGCTCATTCTCGGATCGGCCGAAGTAGCAGGAGCTGTGGTGGCATCGTTCACAATTAATTCAACGTGGAAGTATGAAAAAAGCCGAAGAGAACTATTGTTAAAAAAAGAATTCAAGTTAAGGAAACCTAAGAATTTAAATTTAATTAAAAATCATCCACTGCCGAAAATCACACTAAAAGGGGGTGTGAAAAAACTTTGCACACCTAACCTAAGTAAAAGAGAATATATAAGAAGAATTTGTATGCCATCGATTAGTACATGTTGATTAGCACTTGGAGTACAATAGCACATACATGAATAAGCACAGTCTAATATACTACAACGAGTATAGTAAGTATCCATAAAATATTTAGATAATTCATGAAATAATTTATGTGAATTGACCTAGCTTAGAAAGTCGCCACTTAATGAAATTAAAAAGGGATGTTGAAAATTGAAAGCTATAAAAAGTATTAAAACAGTCCAAAATACATGATGGTTGTGTTGGCCGTAACTAGATCGCAATGGAAAATGAGAAGTCAATTCTTAGTTGAATTACCTTATGAAGATGTAATTTTGCGAACAAACTCGGATCAAGAGAAACAGCTGGTGAAATCCAACAGACAGAATGTCAATATCGATACGTGATGGTAATCCTGTGGCAAAGGGCATTTCAGAAGAGAAGAATTCACAACTAAGCAAGTAAAACAAAATATTACCAGTAATATCCGCAACACCATTGAAGACAGCTCCTTCTGCCAGCCAAAAGATACACGCAAGCTCAACTACCTGGATTTATCGGGCAAAAACTTGAACGGAAAAAGAAATGAATAGGAAATTTTTCAGTGAGGAGGGGTTGCTTCTCCCTTCCATTTTGTAGAGCCGGGAGATTAGCCTGAGGACCTATTGAATCTTTTTTTAGATTGCGACTCCCTCGAGTAATTTCCGCATAATATTTGCTTGATCGATGGCACCCCTAACGAGGAAAGAGCGAAATAGCAGTCTGGGGTGGAATTCCACTCAGAAGGCACGTGGGAGACATCGGTCCCTCGAGGCCCTCTCCTTTTGCGAGGACCGCTCTCGGATTCCCGACTAGCGATGTGTGGCATGCAGCCGATGGTAGGGAAATCTCGGGCAGAAGATGTTAATCTCCCCTTAGACGAAGAAAGGAATTTTATGGGGAGAGCGATTGTGCGCGGAAACCCCCGAAAAGAAGTAAAAATAGCTGAAAAATTGGCGGAAAATTATTGAGCTTTGGTCTTCGAAGACATATCGTTTTTGACTTGTTAAAGACATCCAGGGCTCATTCAGAAACGTTCAGATACAGGATTTTTGAACATAGAGGGGGGAAAATTGGCATGTTTTGTACGCCTGGTTTCACCAAATATTTATCTTGGAACCTCGATAACAGTTTAGTAATCGAAATGTTTTGAGGCTCTTTATAGATGAAAAGGAAGTCTTCACGTATAAAATCTACTTTATAAGGGACTCTTGGAGCCATGTGGGGAACGCATTCAACTACCCGGGTTCAATACCCGGTGGGAGACCATGTGCGAAATGACCTAAGTTGCTGAAGCACTTTTAACAATACATACTACTGCTACTACGTTATTCTATTAAGCCAATTCTAGTCAAAAGAGACCACAATTAATATTAACTGGTGATGAGAAAAAAATAGATTAGTCCTAACTCCAAAGGAAAGTTTATTTTTTAGACCTGATGATAAGTAGACCTTATTTGAAACCGGTCGAGAAATAAAATTTCTTGCGGAATTGGGACTTACAATAGGAGACTCACTTTTGTAAGGGGATTTTGATGAAATATTTTGTGGTGATGCAGGAAGTAGAGTAATGAAAAACTTTATTTGGCTTTCGTCTAAATAGACCTTAGTTTTGTTGCAATAATTAATTCAAAATTGGCAATCTGAGTATAGGCAACTCTGCATTACATACATGCGCTGGACCAAATCTGCGCTGTTTTCGAGTAATTATTCCCAAACGTTATTTTTATTTCCTTATATATATATTTTCCTTGTTACTCACTGATAGGCATAAAGGCTCGTTTTTCTTATTACTTGATGGAGTTTCACGTAGTCAAAACTTCTTCCATTGATTATAATTACAATTCACTGTTTAAATTCGAGAGTAAACAACTATGCCCAAACAAGAATTGAATGATGGACCTTCACTTAGAAAGTGTGTAGATCATACTCGAGGAAAAACGAAGTAACTATACGATCTTACTTCATCATTCATGAAAATAACAAGTATTCGCTATGGTAAGAATAGTGAAGTTCACATTCCTAAACGTTACTATAGTACACAGTAGTTACATATTAGTTATACCTTAAAAGAAATTCTCCATGAATATAACGAATTTAGAGCTCCCAAAGGTTTCGACTTCCGTTCACCCTTTAATTAAATAGCCGTGTTCCGTACCTCATTCATCATGATAATAAATGAATTTTATACGCTACTATAGGTATCCATATACATGTGCATGGTATAGCGCCGCCATACAATGTTCTGATTATACAGCTAAAAATATTTTTGAAAAAAAAAATAAATATTTTTGTATATTTTTCCACCTTTTTTAACCACACCCCCTAGGTGAGCCCACCGTATCTCTTGGTGGTGAGGGTATCACTACCAGGAAACCTCAACTTTAGGAGCGAATCTGGGATCTGGGAGTCAATGTGCGACATGACCTAGAATATCGAAGCAACTTTAAGCCAACAACAACAAAATACCGTGGCCGATGAATTGGTCCGGGGGGAATTCGTACGCGGGGAATTGATCTCCCGACAAATTGGTACGCGGGGAATTGATCCCCCGCGCTGATGTTGTACTACTGTTATTCAGTCTTATGTTAATCTAAACGACCTGGTTAATGATATAAATAAATGGAATGCGACATTTTTAGTGGTAATAATAATCCCTGCGTACGAATTCCCCCCGGACCAATTCACCGGGCGCCACAAAATATATTGGAGAAACAGGAAAAAGGTGGGTAGGGGGGATACATTGGAGAAGTTCGGTTCTGGAGAAAGCAGTTCCTGGTACGATTTCCGGTAGGAGCCCGTATTCGAAATTATCGTAGCTGTCGTTATACTTTTAACTATTCAATTACTTTAATTTAGATGTCTAAAAGAAACCATTTATGATAAGAACGCCCTCAAGCCCAAGAGAGTCGTTACATTGAAAATTCTCCCGATAAAGTAGTTCAATGACACGAGCTACTAAAACGCACGCTTGAAACGTGTAATATTCCGTTTCCTTTCATCCATCACTTCTATTGCGACCGAGGAAGCAGTAGGGAATTTTAACCGGAAAGTCGGAAGTCGGCAAAGCTCTTAATCAGCAATCGGATCTGTAGAATAGGTAATTCCCTAAAGGAGTGTAAATGGTTCAAGGGTGATGAACATGCTTCTTGGATGAAAAGATGGAGGATTGGATCAAGTTAACGTTCGAATTCAGAGTTCTCGTATATTACGTCTCTTAGATGTTCCCATTCACATTCCTGATGGAGGCTGCAATTCCAAATCCAATGATCGTCCTAACCCGCACGGTATTTGAGAACCTCCAATCACATCCGACTTCACCTTAAAGATGAGGAAGAAGAGAATATATATTTTCCCTTAAGAGAATATGTCTTTTGTATTCTTCGGATATTTTTTATTAACTTAAATTTTATTTTACACCTTCATCGAGCAACGCATCGTTAGATATTCGCACTAAATACTACTTACGATGTTTCAAAAAAAGAAATTTGTATCATTCCTCGAACGGCAAATTATTATTTTCTGAATTATCAGAAAAAGAAGTGAAGTACAGAGCCATGTGAATCTCCTAGATGAGATATTTAAAATTTTGGGAAAATAATATTTTCACGGAAGAAAAGGCCATAATAGGTTATATTAGGATACAGAGAGAGAGAGAGAGAGAGAGCAAAAGTAACCGTAAAAGACAGATCCTTGAAACAGGTGTCGCAATTGAATCATCTTGGATTCAGCGTACAAACGTGATACAAATGACAATAATTAACGAATTCTAAGCTGCATATTCTATATTTCAACAAAACTTAAAATAAATCTAGTTTGGAGCAGTTAACGCGCCGAAAATTCACTATTGCTCTTCCAGTGGTAGCGGAAAATAGACTCCAACCAAAACGAAAGAAAACTTACGTAAAATTAACAAAAATTTACACAAACATGTCACACTGAACATAATAAATTACTAAAAGCAAAAATAAAGTTTACGAGGATGACTAAATGAAGTGAATATTTAACATAAAAAAATTAACCAAACGAAATGAGCTAAATGTGGAGCAATGATAATAAAGAACAGTTAAATAACAAATATGCCATAATGAACTGAAACTAGAAGTATACTATATTATACTTATATTACACTTATACGTAGAAAACGAACAAGCAAATAAATAATATATTTCTGCCGCAAATATATCGTCATTGGTTATAAGATAGCTCGGAGTATGATTTAAATTCCTTTCAAAAACTCAGATAGAGCCTCTTCATTATTCATAACATCGGGAATATAATTAGTATTTAAATTTCGTTTAATATTTTCTGGGTCATAGAATCTCATATTCAGAAAATACAGTAGCATACTCTTAATAACGGCTTAGAAAAGCTAAGCAAAGCCAGAAGTTTCCATTTGAAAAAGAAGTTTGCAATTCAGTAGATGATTAAGAAAATATTTATCCATTTCAACCTAATTTTTATTTTATGAAGCAACTCAGCGGAAGATAATGAACTAACAATTAAAGTACAATTTCAAGCACTGTAATTCAAGTTCTTTGATGAAATCATATGTCTATCATTCTAAGTTAATGAGAAAACGTCAGCTTAAATGATATCCAAGCTGCATATGAAATACCATGAGGACTTAAGAGGGAGTAACTCAACCTTTCATCATTTTATTTTGTTAGCACTTTCCGACAGTTTTATGATAGTCTAATTCTGCATAAATTAGTAAAAAAAATCGGAAACAAATAAAGATAAAGAGAAGAATTTTGTAAACTATTTTCACAGAGAAAATAGCTCGTATAAATCCCAACGGTGGAATTCAACATAAGAACTGGAACAAATAAATCTTAAAAGAAATAAGCAGGTTGGCAATAGATTAGCGGAGCAATTGCGGTAATTGTCTAGATTTTTTTAGCCTGCTGAGAAATTTACAGCGTTCAGAAAGGTATAGATTCCTCTTCCTAGGGAAATTCTTGAATCGTTTATCCACCAAATTTACACCACAAGGATTTAACAGCGAAAAAGGGGTACGTGATTTCTCACCAATAATTACACGTAGATTTAATACGACCTCCTCTTCCTCCGACTCTCATTCAGCTCTTCATTAAATATGTGAGATTAAAAATATGTTCACTAACAAACTTGCGAATCTTTAATAAATTATTTTGTAGCTACGTTGATAACTTGGATCAAAAACTATTTCACATACTTGACAAAACTGGAATTAATACTGAAACATTTTAAATGATGTAGATTCAGGTCTTACTTAGTGATAATTATTACCGCAGAAAAGCCATGGGGAAGACGTTTACTACACTGCAAGAAAATCAACATTTGTTGTAGTGCAATGAACTTGTCTTCAAGCTGAACGCCATTTTACATTTGTTGGAATGTTTCGGAATGTTTCAAGATGGTCCGCTAAGGGGGCTTGGGCAGGTAATGCCCTCCATACTTGTGGAAAAAGGGGAGGGGGGCAAGAAGAGGACCAAGACCAGTAATGTCAGAAAGTTCGACGATTAAGGACATAACAACGCGACGGCTCACGACGACGACGACGACGACGAGGGAGCGAGAGAGACCAAGGAGGATCGGAGCCGAACATACAGTCCACTCAACCATTCGGGGGTAAATAATTAATTCACAATTCACGTCAATATATTGCCCAAACATTTCTTGGTCCTTCGGGCTGGATTTGAACCAGCGACCTATGGATTATCTATGGGTAATTGGATTAAACAAGCTAGTGTATTTTACTTTAGGGCGTAGGGCATTTTCGGCAATGGTTAATGGAAAAGTGGTCGAGGAGGGAGGTGCGGAGGCAAGGGGTCTACGCCTTCTTAATTTAACAAGGGCTCGCCGGCAAACGCTTATTCAAAGTGTCGAAAAGCTACACGCACTCACATGTGCTAAACCTTTTGATCTATCTATGTTTAAAAGTAGATACGAATCCCTAGATGATAAGTATAAGTTATTTCTGGCTCTCAGCGATGAAATGCGAGAGGCAATCATAAAATAAAATAGATTACGACGAGGAATTAGAAACTATCGATAGAGTGGAAAATTTGTATTATAAAATAAAAGCGGTGGCGAGTCAACTGCTACCCACACGGAGGTTAATAGCGCAAGAGAGGGGCATTTTACCATTTATTTATTTACTTACGCATTTTAAGCGGCGCGATTGCCCAAGGTTAACATTCCGGTGTTTGACGAAGAATTGGCTAACTTCCGACCTTTCCATGATATTTTCTGTAGCTTAATTCATACGAACGCACAAT
Source organism: Sympetrum striolatum (assembly GCA_947579665.1). Taxonomy (NCBI): domain Eukaryota; kingdom Metazoa; phylum Arthropoda; class Insecta; order Odonata; family Libellulidae; genus Sympetrum; species Sympetrum striolatum. The sequence goes on along the minus strand of OX388348.1, from coordinate 13,645,956 downwards.
TAACCAATATAGAGAAATACCATTATCTCATCGGCAGCGTTAAGGGCAATGCGTATAAAATAGTAACGGGCCTTCCTTTAATTTCGGAAAACTATGCTATTGCATGGAACAATTTGGTTCGGCAATACGAAAATAAACGGCGTCTAGCCTTGCAGTATCTGGACAAAATAATTAATGCTCCTGTTTTACAGAACGATTCGGTAGATGGCTTGCAGTGCTTGATTGAGAACTTTTCTGAAAATATGAGCGCGTTAAAGGCCATGAATATTCCGAATTTAGCAGATTTCATTTTGTTTCATCTAGCGGTAAGAGCATTCGATAAAACCACGCGGAAGCAATTTGAAATGGAGCATCATCAAATTGAATTTCCGCTCATTGATGATATTCTCAAATTTGGTCGGAAGTATGTAAATATACTTCAATCATCCGGGTCTAAGCAAAGTATTACTTCGAATCCGAAGATAACGGTAGCCAAGGGGACCCATTTAAGCCCAAAAACTTCACTTTAGGCAGCAAGTGAGAATGTCAAACCCTTCTTATGTCCGTTTTGTTCAGAACAGCACAAGTTACATTTGTTTAACAAATCTATTGCAGCGTCGGTAGAAATAAGAAGAGACTATTAAGTCCAAGAATATTTGCTTTGATTGTGTAGGTGGTAAACATAAAGCAAAAGATTGTCGGTCTCGTTGGTCATGCCGACATTGTTCTAAAAAACACCATTCATTATTGTGTGCCAATAAAACATCCGAAGTCAATATGCAGTCAACCTCTCGCCCTAATAAAGCCGAAATTAACGATAGGAAAGGGTGGGAAGAATCCAATTCGAACGGAAGTAATGCAGGTGACTTCACGGGGCAGAGAATAGAGTTTTCCGCCAATGAATTAGCCTGTCCCACAAGCCATGTTATTTCACAAAATTCAATTATCCTACTAGGAACTGCTATTGTGTCGGTGAAACCGGCCTCGGGAGCTTTTGTTAACGTACGGGTTCTGATTGATCCAGCTTCGCAAGCCAGCTTCATTACGACCGCTTGTCAGCAAAGGTTGGGCCTTCCGCGGAAACATGCAACGGTCTCATGCTAGGGACTAGCGGGTAACCCAGTCACTACTACAAAATGAATCACTTCCTTGTTAGTGCGGCCTCGCCACGGAGGCAAGGAGCTAGTCACTAATGCTATTGTAATCCCTAAAATAACGTCGAAACAGCCAAGCGCTCCAAGGCCTGATCACTTACGTGATAATTTTCGATGCTTAGTGTTAGCGGATCCCGAATTCAATAAACCTGGGGATATTGATGCTTTACTTGGCGCGGAATTTTATTCACAAATCATGATTGATGGACCGATTATTCGGTCTGAGGGTAATCCAACTGCATGGCCCTCTGTTTTCGGTTATATTCTTATTGGCCCTGTTGATTCTATATCTCATTCTTTACCATCATACGTAAATATTTCATCCTGTATTGTAACTAATGAAGGTCCTAACCTTAAGACCCTGATGGAACTCTTCTGGAAGGTTGAGGAGATTCCGAGTAATCCGTCCATCTCCCAAGATGAGGAAATGGCGGAACAACAGTTTAAAAATTGCATTACCGAGAAAACGATGAACGTTATGTTGTACCCTTATTATTTATGGAAAATTATTCTGGAATTGCCCTTGGCCAATCTCAATTTCAAGCTCTTAAGAGGTATTCGAATCTCGAGCACAAACTAACTCACAATTTCCATTTGCAATCGGAATACAATGCAATTTTGAATGAGTATCTCACTTTAGGTCATATGTCTCTGACTAAGTGGGGTGCGGGAAAGTATTTTATTCCACATCATGCGGTAGTGAAAGAATCTAGCGCAACAACGAAAGTTCGCGTGGTATTTGATGCCTCAGCTCAAACCTCATCCAGGTCTGCCCTAAACGATATGCTTTCAAAGGGCCCGAAACTCCACCAAAATATTGTAGATTTAATCTTGAGGTTTCGGCTCCATGTTATTGCAATTGTGGCAGATTAATCCAAAATGTATAGAATGATTTGGGTGCGCCCGGACCATAGGAGATATCAGCATATAATTTGGCGTCCTAATGAAAACTCCACTTTACAAGAATACGAATTAAACACAGTTACTTTCGGACTCGCTTCGTCTCCGTATTTAGCCATGCGCGTACTTCAACAACTCTCTCGTGACGATGCAGAGCATTTTCCTCTGGCGGCTTCCATACTTCGGAATGATTTATTTGTTGACGATCTGATATCGGGAAGTACCTCTAGTTCCGCAGCAAGAGATTTGATAACACAGCTGATTGGGTTATTAAGGTCCGGTGGATTCAAGCTTCACAAGTGGGCTACAAATGCCCCTGATGTTTTACAAGCAATCTCATCGGAGGTTAGTCAACGTAAAGTGGCGTTTATTTCGGGTGAAGGAGAAAATTTCAAAATATTAGGTTTATGTTGGGATCCTAAGTTGGATTTATTTTCTTATGATGTGCAGATATCGTCCAAAAGATCATCTAAGAGAGGAGTTATTTCTAATTTGGCACAATTGTTTGACCCACTAGGGAGGATAAGTCCAGTTGTTTTTTGGGCTTAACATTTTATGCAAGGTCTTTGGAAATCTAACATTGGATGGGATGACGATTTACCTACGGATGTTATTGAACCCTGGAAACGCTTCGTTAATCAGTTATCTTTGCTAATAAATGTTAAAATACCTAGGCATGTTTGTGGCCTAGAAATTAACGATACGGATTCACATCAATACCAATTAATTGTGTTTTGTGACGCGTCCGAAAAGGGTTATTGTGCGGTGGTTTATTTGCGATGTGGAAGGCTTGAGACCAAAGTATTTGCAAAAGGCCAAAACGAAGGTCGCTCCCATCAAATTAGTATCAATTCCTAGGCTTGAACTTCTCGGAGCAGTGTTATTAACTCAACTCCTCAAATTTGTATACGCGTCTTTATCACATAAAATTCCTATTGGGTGCATTTATGCGAGGACTGATTCCACAACAGTGCTTGCCTGGATTAATACTCCTACACATTTGTTAAAGGCTTTTGTGGCACATAGGGTTATTCAAATATCAGAAAGTCGTTTGGACACTATGTGGAAACATATATCCAGCAAAGATAACCCCGCTGATGCGGGCAGTCGGGGATTGTTTCCTCAGCAAATAATTAGCAACGATTTATGGTGGAACGCACCTTCCTGGGTATCCTGTAGTTTTGATCAATGGGAAGTGAGTACATTTGAAGGAAACTTTAATGAACAACCTCCTGAAATGAAAACTTTAAAGTCAAATTTTTTGGTTCTAAAGCAGGAAACCCCAGATATTGCGTTCATGGAACGCTTTTCCTCATTATCCAAACTTAATAGAGTTATGGCGTATTGTCTCCGATTCTTGTCATTCGTCAGAATGTCTTCCAGCATTTCTAAGGGAAGTAAACTTACGATAAATGAACTCAATACCACTTTAAATTTATGTATTAAGATTACTCAATATACTTATTTCAAGGAAGATGTTGAATTCTTGAAAAGGGGCGAGATGTGTTCTAAAAGACTTATGAAATTAGCCCCCTTTATCGATTCCATGGGTTGTTTCAGGGTGGGCGGAAGACTCAATAATGCAGATATAGCTTACAATCGCAAACATCCTTTGTTGTTACCTAAGGAGGCTCACCTGATCTCATTAATTATAGATCATTATCACATAATTTATCTGCATGTTGGACCCATGTCACTACAATACCTTTTAGGATAGAAATTCTGGATTCTATCAGCTCGTAGTACGATTCGGCAGCGAATCAGGAAATGTATTAAATGCACTAAATTAAGGGCTACATGTAAGATCCCAAGGATGGCTGATTTACCATCTCCCCGAGTTATTGCTACGCGGGCATTTTTACACACAGGTGTTGATTTTGGCGGGCCATTTCTTGTTACGGAATCTTTGAGAAGATCCGCCAAAAGTGGGAAGGCATATTTATGTTTATTTGTGTATCTATCTACTAAAGCGTCCCATTTGGAGCTTGTGTCTAGCTTAACTTCAGAGGCATTCATATCCGCTCTAGATCGGTTTATATCTAGGAGAGGTTTATGTACGGATATTTATTCCGATTGTGGATCCAATTTTGTGGGAGCTAATCGTTATCTAACTGGAATCAGACGCCAATTTCGCGAGATGTTTGTTTCTAACAGCATCTCTGAAATACTGGCTCAGAGAAATATTAAATGGCATTTTAATCCTCCGTCGGCTCCTCACTTTGGGGGGCTTTGGGAGGCGAATATGAAATCTGCCAAGAATTTATTTAAGAGAAGTATGAGCCTATGAGCCTTCCTCCGAGTATTCCAGCCCATAAATTTACACAAAACTGATGCTGGAAGCGGTCATTGCAGATAATTCTTGGATTGCCCCCAGTAATGCAAATTATGTATGTTGAATATTTCCACCCTTCTGAATGAAGACTCGTCTGTCCATAAAACGGTTTCGAAGAAGTTTGGATCTTCTCGGGAACGTCGCTGAATTTCTCGACAAAATGCCACGCGAGGAGCATAGTCGGCTGGTAGTGGCGCTTGCACTCGTTGCACGTGATATGGGTGTAGAGCGTTATTTTTCAAAATACGCTGTTCTGTAGATTTTGATAAATTCGCAGCTCGTGAGATGCGGCATACGCTTGTAGAAGGGTCCTCTTCTACCATTTCGATCACTTCTTCAGCGTCCAACGTAGACCTTCCCTCCCGATATCGACTACCAGGAATCACGCCTTCAATGTACGCATTGTGAACACGCGCATACACTCTATGATCTGGACAGCGTTCGCAACCCTGGAATCTATTCTGGTATTCCCTTGCAGCTTGCCGAGAGTTTCCATCACACAATCCGTAAATGAAATGTATTTCTGCTTATTCACGCGGTGTGTACAGTTTTGGCATTTCAGCAAAGTTTCAAAGTTTTGATCACAGGTAAAATCGAAGTCCAAATAACTAGCAAAGGTCTAAAAATGCAGGATATCAATTGAAGTCGAAAAACAAAGCCAATTCGTAGGTTAATGATCAAAGAAACAAGAAAGATCGTTGTAGAAAAATTGGGTAGAACCTTCGCAACGCTCACAACAAATATTAGTCAGCAATGACTGCGATGGAATTGAAACGATCGTGAGCTGCATTGTTGCGAAAGCTTAGTAACACCGCGGCTCCCAACAATCGTCCGTACATTTTAGTAATCTCGAAGGGTATTGTTGTTGATTAACCCTTAACCAGTGACGTGCAATTTTTGTCACACTACCAGTGACGTGCGGTCTGGGAGACCGCAATTTTTTTAATATCTTTAAAGTTACTAAATGACTCATTTAACAAAGTTTAAAAGTCTTAATAAACTAATCAGTTATTCAATAATTTGAATTCAAATTTAATTTTATGTTAATATGAACAAAATTTAAATTATTAATCACTTTACGAAGGTAGTCAAAAATTTCAATGAAAAAAACATATCCTCTTAAAATAATGTCGCATATTAAGAATCAGGTGCCTATTTTTGTAGCAAAGCCTTTAATGTATTTTTGGGATGATAAAACGTTCTTGAAAAATATTTCATTTATTATGTTTTTCATGGATTCTGCAAACGTTCGATATTACATTTTACGTGAAAAATGTCCTACCCTTCCATAGAAGCACAGCTCTTGCAAATTTTTTTGTGCATTACAAAAAAACTGGTAGTCTACATTTGGACCAACAGAAGGAGGTTTTTCGTTTTTTTCATGGAGGGCAAGGTCGGCAAGTCTTCCACTTCTCTAGTTTATCTTCGAATTTTTGTGGTTTTTCAACTGTTAGGTTCAGAATTCGGCCTATATTGGCTCTTAATTGTGTGGATATCTTGCTGTTTGACATTATCCTCTGTAATTGTGGCCTTACTAACTCTGCTGCAATGCATTTAATAAAATCGTACCTATTCAGATACTTCTTGTCTTTTAGAGACTGCTGGAGCACAAAAGAATTCACCAATGAAATGTCTAAAATCCTAAGAAACACTGACATTGACCATCTCTTTGTTCTTCGACTAGATGAGTAGCTGCTGCACATTTTATGTAGTGTATCTACTCCACCCTTGATTGAATTATAGAAAGCTATAATTTCAGGTTACATTGTCACGTCATCAGTGCTCTCTCTGTGGTGCATTGACGACACCAACCAAAGAGTCCTGTTTCTCTTTGGCACATGAGGAACTAGAGTCATGTTGCCGTATATCCATACAACGAGGACCCTTTTGTGCCTTCTTTTGAAGGCCCGATCTCATTGGATATTTCCCTTTAATTTTTTCTTATCGTCCCGACATAGGTCATTCCTTTCACCCTCAGCTTGTAAACCAGTTCAATTGAAGTGAACCTATTAGCAGCTGTAATATTGGCTCAGTGAGACGCGGAACTGATTGCGTAGGTTTCGAAGTATTTTTTTCTTCCTCTGACAGACCTTTTCCGTAGTTTTTTTTCCCGTAGTATTTTTTCCGGCGTACAAGTAGGCATTATACAAATAGCTATTCGATGTATCCGTTAAACACATCATTTTGAGGCCATACATAGCTGGCTTACTCAGGGTGTATATTTTAAATCGGCACCGACCCCTGAAGGCAATTAACATTTAGTCAATACAAGTTGTTGTGCCCAGTGAATAGCAACAATGAGAATTTTTTACGAAATGATTTAACAAATCAGAAATTGGTGCAACTGGGTCACTTTCGTACCGGACGATTCGGTCTTCGTGGTTATCAAACCGAAGACATAAAAGGAGAACAGCAAATCGTTGTCCGGACATTACTAAACGAAAAATTTCCTTTCCCATGCCATGTGCAGCAAAAATACTACTAATATCTTCATCGTTAGATTTAAATATTGCCGAATATATTAATAACCCAAGTAAAGCTCTTAATTCAACATAATCTAAATCTTGGATTTCTGGCCTACTGCTTCTGGTATACTTTTCTCTTAACTTCTGAAGTTTGACATTTTTCCAACACAAAATCAAATTTATTACATCGTCAGTAGTGTAAAAAGAAGAGTTTCAGCACAGTAAGAGTTTCAGCACAGTAAGAGTTTCAGCACAGTAAGAGTTTCAGCACAGTAAGAGTTTCAGCACAGTAAGAGTTTCAGCACAGTAAGAGTTTCAGCACAGTAAGAGTTTCAGCACAGTAAGAGTTTCAGCACAGTAAGAGTTTCAGCACAGTAAGAGTTTTAGCACAGTAAGAGTTTTAGCACAGTAAGAGTTTCAGCACAGTAAGAGTTTCAGCACAGTAAGAGTTTCAGCACAGTAAGAGTTTCAGCACAGTAAGAGTTTC